>CAMZMU010000117.1:100627835-101227835 GCA_947311845.1 Poa pratensis
ATACTCTCATTGAATGGTTTAAAGCCCGATTCTGGGAATGAGGACATGAATTGCAATTTGTACACGACACGTCATGAGCAAGATTAAATTGAACGTTACATATAGACTGTAGAGTATGCCATGCTTGAACACTAACCTAGTAATGTTGCTGATCAGATGTCATGTTAGTGCAGCAGATCGTCGGCCAACCCTATCTAATTAACGGGATGAACTCGAACGAATGGAGAGCCATTCAGGGTTTTTTGCTCATCTCCCCTAGCAAGTTAGTTTTTTGCCTTCTGAGGCGTCTACTTTCTATCACTTGAGTTTCCATGTCTGCTACCACGTTTCCCCCTGGAGCTGAATGTTACTAGTAGCATGATTACACGGAGACATCGCTGTGACATTAACATCACTTAGTGCTAGCAAAATCTCCAGCAAAAATTATTGCTGGTGCTCCTTTTGCCTCCCATTTCTAACACTATATAAAAATTTCCAAATCATATTGTTAGAGTGTACAGTTACCATTCCCGAGGAAGCTGCAACACCAAAACACATGCTTATATATATAAGAAGCGTGCCCTCTTGGAGAGAATATGAAGAGTCTACTTATAGGTTGAACTCGTCCCATGTTTTGAGAGTTTAATTTATTGTGGGAATATTTAATTGAAAACTTGAATTCTCAGGAAAGGTATGTATGAAAGTTTTGGAAGAAAGATCGGATATATAGATTTGTTCTATATATATAGAAAAGCAAGACGTGAGATTTCAAAAGCACAAACAATTCTTCACTTGAGATGTCTGTCACAAACTCACAATACCGTGCACAACACAGTTCATAAATGGAAAAGGACTGACGCGGTTTGGAGTAATCTTCGGTAGTCTCTCCCTTACTTTGACAAAGTCTTCATTAGTCACTTCACTAAAATATCATCTCAAGAAAATCTCTACCAAACCATATTCTTCCTTTTTTCACATAGTATCATGAGAATTTGGTAAAAAGAAATGTCACAACTCATCAAACAACTATCAACAAATTGGTACACGTAAGGGCAATTCCTTGTCAATTACCACCATTCATAAACAACAACACATAAAGTGATAATCCCATCAAGACCACGAATGCCATCCACCGGCCATTTAAATATAATGGTCACAAACTGCTATGGATGTATACTACAAACCCGATATAAATTAACTATGGACAAGGATGCTCATGGTAGTAAAAAGTGATACAAAGGGCACCAGGAGTGAAACCCCCTTTTGTTTCCTCTATTACCGAGCGTGCTTGAAGGAAGGAAATTTGTTATGTGATCTATTTTGCTTGGCATGTTGGATTCATCACAATACACCACTGTTCATTCCCGATTATGGTGTGGTTTGACATTCCCGGGTTTCCATCCTAGTTCCCGAGCCCTTTCCTCGCACAGAGCAGTCAATTTCCTTTGACCGTGCAGTGAGTTTGCTGAATTTTTCCTAGCTTCTTCACATGTATCCATACCTGAACTGCATTTTCAGCCTCCTTTTGATACCGAGAAGCTAGTTTTTTGGCCTCGAGTAATTTAATATCAGCTTGTTGCTGAGCTTCTGCTGCTTCCTCCTCTCTCTGCTTCAGTTCTTCTATCAGTTGCTCCGTGAAGCTCCTTTGTTTCTTCACTAGAGGCGCGACCACTAACCCCTTTGAATTGTTTGGCGCAGTCTGAAAACGTCATATGCAAAGTTAAATCAGTCATCAGACAATTGCAAAGTTAAAGCAGTCATCTTTGAGTAGATTCAGGACATGTGACGGTCAAGGCTAATGCAAATATTAACAATGCTTTCATGAACATTTCATTTTCTAGGTATGCATGGTAGTCGACTTGACAGTTGTATCACGGCCTGAAATTACAAACACAGGAGCTAAGGAAGCCATCGGTGGTGAAACTTTAGCATAAGAAAAAAATTGCAACGCTCATATGTTATAGCACCAAGACAACATAGGCAATTAGGCATAACCCTTTCAAAATCATGTCATCTTTTACATTCAAATCAACCTTCTTCGGTGCCCATAAATATTTTGCTCCCAGCATAAAGCTACAACCTGAAACTATGTTGTGTCTTTTGAACAACTAAAGCAATACATCTCAAAAAATTAATTGAAGCAATGTCATGGTCTCCCCAAAATTAGAAGTATACTAAAGATTATCGGTAAGTAATGTCAAGCCCATAGAAAGTTGAGGCATGTCCTTAACAAATTGAGCAAGCTCACCTACGGATGCTTCTTAGAATATTTTTTTCGAAATGGGGGGGGGGGGGTACCCCAGCCAACCTGATGCATACGGCTTTTATTGCTTTTATTAAAAATTATTCAAAAATTCTTACAGTACAAGGATCACAAAGGGTTGAGTCATGTATCAACCAGCGAAAAACACGAAATAATATGAAACGCCTATGCATCAACATGCTATCCTTTTTGCACATCGTCAGCCGAATTGGGTGAAGAACTCCCGCGCGACCATCTCCAAATGGTTGCACCCAATATCCATGTCCTGTCGACGGTCCTCTGACTGGAGAAAGGGCCAGGTCTCGGATTCAGTGTGTGGCCAAAGGTATAACTTGCAAGAAAGAAATATTTTTGGCCCTGTCAAACACATAATCATTTCGCACATGCTAAATGGCCCAAAGCAAAGCACAAACACCTGATCTTATTTGGGTTTTGTCTTTATTGAAAACTCCATTCAACCAATTTTCAAACAAGTTCGTGATATTGGTTGGTGGTGTAATATTGAAAGCCATATGAACAATATGCCAAATTACACGAGCAAGTGAACATGATATAAATAAATGTTGTATCGTTTCATCTTGTTCAAAAAATAACATTTAGTACTACCATTCCAATTACGTTTCAACAGGTTTCTTAGAATATTTAAGTCACAGAAAGATGTACAGATCTCCTAATTTACATATATCATGCTAAGCGCAGAATGGAATATCCAGCAGCCACAAGTGCATTGCTTGCCCAGCAGAGAAATTTGCACGTCGAAGGAACAAAAAGAAGAGCTATGTCGAAGGGCGGAGCAAGGAGATCTGGGTAGGTTAATTGGGGGCGCCTATAGGACAGCATCGGTAGGTACCTTCGGGAAGGAAGAGCAGCAGGAGCACGTCGTAGTCGCAGACGCAGAGGGTAATTTATCCAACTCCCCGTGCGAAAGCAAGTCCCGTGTCAGCAGTGTTTCAAGTTGTTCCTTGAGAGCAGGCTTATGGCATTCCAGGTAAACATAAGCGGATCAGCTCCCCCTCGAGCGGCCGAGGGCCTCGACCACGTGCCAGTAGAGCGGCGGGCCGACGATGTAGCCGGCGTGGCCGAGCCCGAGCAGGGCTATCAGCTTTGTTTGCAATTACATCAATTTTGTTTGTGATTACTCGTACAAAAGCGTTTAATTCCCGATTTGTAAACGAGGACATGAATTGTAATTTGTACACCAACACATTTGGAGGAAAATAGTCTGGACGTTCCTTGTGGCATGTGTATGCTTAAACACTAACCTAACAACCTTGATGTTCAGAATTTTTACTTATTTCATACAGCCAGTTAGTTTTATGCATGCAGAAGCTGTAGAGGCGCAAGATCTACTCGCGCTTCGATGAGGTGGCACAGCTGCTCACCTGTTTTGAATTCGCAATCGTATTTCATCCTTCTATCTGGATGATACATGTAGCGTGTTTACATGGACATATCACTGTCACATGCACAACAGTTTATGCAAACAGCACGGCCATCAGAAACTGTTGCCGGTCCTCCTGTTGCCTACCATCCCTAACATTCTGCAATTTCCCAATCGACAAGCTAGAGCAATAGTGCTGGAGTGTAAAAGTTACAATTCCTGGGGAAGACGTAGCACCTACTTATATAAGAAGTGTGGCATGGTGGAGAAGAATGACGAGTCTACATAAAAGTTGAACTCTTCCTATGTTCCGAGAGTTGGCACATGCAGTCATTTAGTTTACTGTTGTTGTCACATTTCTTCGGAAACTTGAATTCTCGGGAAAGGTACCCATGGCAGTATTGGATTGAAGGTTGGATGGATGAATTCCATTTACATGGACAGATTAGCAAAACATGAGATTTCAATACATAAACACATGCATGTAAAATAAAAAAGCTCAGACACCTAAAGATGTCTATCACATTACCATGCAGGTTCAGATGGAAAGTACTGACAGGGCTTGGAGAAGTCCTCGGGTGTGTCTCTCCCTTTTTTTTATTGTGTCTTAATTAGTCGCCTCACGGAAATATCATCTCAATAATATCTCTACCAAACCATCTTCTCTTTTCAATAGTACCATGAGAATTTGGGAAAACTATTGTCATAATTCATGAAACAATTATCCAGTCAACAGGTAGGTAGACTTAAGGGTAATTCCTTCTTAATTACCATCATCCATAATCAACAACGACAGAACTGATAATCTCTTCAAAACTTGTGTATGGCCTTTTTAACATAACGATCACAAACAGCTACAGACGTATACTACAAACGGATATAATTAACTATGGACAAGGGAGCTTGTGGTGGCGCAAAGTGAGACAGAGGTCACTTGAAGTGAAACCATATTCTTTCCACGATCAACTAGCGTGGTTCCAAGAAGAGCATTTGTGATCAGATCTATGTTGCTTGGCATGTTGTATAGTTTGACATTACCATCTGCGGTGTTCATCACCGGTTCTGGTGTTGTTTGACATTCCCGGGTTTCCATCCTAGCTCCCGAGCCCCTTTCTTCCCACAGAGCAGTCAATTTCTTTTGACCGAGCAGTGAGTCGGCTGACTTTTCGCTAGCTTCTTCACACGTATCCATACCCGAAATGCATTTGTCAGCCTCCTTTTGATACTGAGAAGCTAGTTTTTTGGCCTCGAGCAATTTCACATCAGCTTCTTGCTGAGCTTCCGCTGCTTCCTCCTCTCTCTGGTTCAGTTCTTCTATCAGTTGCTCCGTGAAACTCTTCGCCCCTTTGAACTATTTGGTGCAGTCTGAAAACATGAGAACCAATCATAACCAGTTAAAGCAATCACCTCCAGATTGCCAAATAAGAAACGGAATATTAACATCCAAGTCCACACTTAGCTTAAATAGGTAAGAAAAAACTGAGGTTACTACTGATTTCCGTGAATAGAAACAAAAAACTTTGAGTAGATTCTGGATATGTGAAGGTCATGACTTAACACAAACTTTAATAGATACTTTCATCTATCATGAACATTTAGGCAAGGTAGTTAATCTGACAGCCATACAATTTATACAGCCAGTACCAATGTTCGGCTTCTGACTAACTGAAAACATCCTGGTGTTTTTTTTTTTGAGTGGACTGAAAACATCCTGGTTGACCTCCAAATTTCAAGTATACTTAGAAGTCATAATCAATAGGCCATGAGGGCACCTCCAACGGCCCGGCGCATATGGACAGGCGTTGTCCTAATCTGTGCTTCCGGACAGAGGAGCCCCTCTAACGGCCCGGCGCAAAGGGACAACTGCCCGCGCGGACAGGTTTTCGGCCCCAAACCTGGCCCAAGTTTGGTCCAGGTTTGGGGGAGAAAACGGACAGCCTCTCGGTCCGCCCTTGTCCTCCCTTGTCCGCGCCTGGCCCAGTGCCCAGCCACAGATTCCCCCTTCCCACACAAACCCTCTCCCTCTCCCACCCTCCGCCGCCGCCGTAGCACCGCCGCCGCCCACGATGGAGGACGGACTCTCGGCGGCCTCGGCCGCTACCGGCGCCGCCCTGTTGACGGTGAAGAAGGAGAGGCTGCCGGCGTCCGAGAAGAGGCAAGGGCGGAGGGAGAAGAAGCGGCCGAAGGACGCCGCGGCCGCGGCGGCCGCCTTGGCCGCCGCCGAGAAGGAGCGGATGGCCGCCATCGAGGCCCACGCTGCGGCCGACGTCATAGCCACTCAGGCCGCGGCCCGAGCGGTGCTTCTCCTCGGCGGCCTCATTCCCGCCGCTGTCCCCGCTGTCGTGGCCTCGGCGGCGAGTTCGGCCTCGTCCGCCAAAGGGAAGCCGCCAAGGTCAGCGTCCCCCGTTCTCTCTACGGCCTCGTCGGCGGTGCCCGCGGCTGTCCCCGCGACTGGCGTATCGCGGCTCGAGTCCCGCGAGGCGTCACCGGAGGTGGACACACATGTCCCCGCAGGCCCTGCGGCGCCCCCCATCGACCTCAACGTCACGCCGGCCGCCAGCCGCGAGCGTGGCAAGCCGAAGAGCCGGTCGATGTTGAAGGCGGGCACCATACCCGACCTCGGGTGCTCGATTTTGAGGAGCCGCCCATGACGCCGTCCAACCCGGCCTTCTTCGATGAGGTCGCCAATGACGAATGTTTCATGGACGACATGATGTTCACCGGCCCAAACTTCATCAACACCGAAGACGCCGAGACACAAGACCCAACCGGCCTTGGTGAGACACAATCCGAAGGTGAGACACAAGCCGAGCGTGTCTCAATTGACGATGAGCCTCTCAACTTTGATGAGGAGCACGCCAACCTCGTCGCCAACCTCAAGAAGAGGAATGCCCGCACGGCGTCATACACGGACATGGAGGATAAAGTCCTTTGTGAGACGTGGATGACGGTGAGCCAAAATGCCACCGTTGGTGCTCAACAAAAGGGCTCGATGTTTTGGATTCGGGTTCACAAGCACTTCCATGAGACAAGAAAGTTGCGTCCCTACCAAATTGAGAGTGATCGGAATGAGGGGTCTCTTAGCAAGAGATGGTCACACATTCAAACCGAATGTAGCAAATTTCAAGCCTCCTATGATCGTATGAAGGCTCGGAAGGTGAGTGGGGTTGGCATTGATGTCCTTGGGTTTCAAGCAATGGACTTCTTCAAGAAGGTGTACAAGACCAAGTTCAACTTGGTGCATTGTTGGGAGATGATCAAGGGATGCCCCAAGTGGATCGAGCTATACAACTCTTTGAAGAAAGGGTCGAAGAAAAGGGCGAATGAAGATGATGAAGAGGTTCAACTCGGCCAAGATGAAAATGGCCGGGCGGTGCGGCCGAGAGGACACAAGTCCACGGCCCAAGATGCCAAGCGCGAGGAAGCAGCGGCCAAATTGGAGGCAACGTTGAAGGGATTGCTCGAAAACAAGGAGTCCTCCATCGCCGCAAGGTATGTCGAGAAACGCAAAGATAAGGAGGAGGACATGGCATGCTATGTTGCAATGCAAAATAAGAAGCTTGAGATAGAAGCCGACCGAATCAAGAACGAGGCGGAGCGCAACAAGCTCGCGGTGATGGCCGAGGAGAACCGGTTCATGATGGCCGACGTGACCGCCATGGACCCGGAGACAAGAGCTTGGGTGCTCAAGAAGCAAAAGATCATTCGTGAGCGTGGTGATATTTGATTTGCATCTTGTTTATTTGTCAAACTAATTTCTATCGTTTGCTATTTATGTGTATTTTGAACTATGGCTCATTTGAACTATGTCTATGTCATGCTTGTTTGACATATATTTTCATATTAATATTTGAATGTCATTGTATCCGTATTTGTTTCAAATTTGACAAAGAGTCAATCTGTTTTTTTTTTCTAAACTAAAAATTGGTTTTGCGCCGGACCGTTGGAGGCACCCCCAACCCAAAGCGGACAAAGGCCCAGAATCTGTCCGCCGTCCGCCCAAAGCGGACAGATTCGGTCCGCTTTGGCTGTCCGTATGCGCCGGACCGTTGGAGGTGCCCTGACAAGCCCAGCCAAAGAGAATCCAATGCATCTGCGTTGAACAAATTGAGCAAGCAAATCTATTGATGCTTGCCAGGACATTCAAGTCACAGGCTACAGCGCCCAAAAGAATCTACAGATCTCCTAATCTACATACACATCATGCTAAGTTCTCAGCCCATCCACAGTCGTATCAGCGTGCTTCGCCCACAGAAGAACGTGACGATGTAGCCGGCGAGGCCGAGCCCGAGCAGCGCCACCAGCGCCATCACGGCCCCGGGGCACGGGCCCCACGACGACGACGCACCCACCATGGCCTACGCGCGAGGAGATGGCTGGTTTGGCCGAGGTGGGGCTGGGGATGTAGGATTACTGGAACCGAGAGCGGGGTGGGTTCGTTGGGCTGCACGACGCGCGCGTGGAGTGGTAAACTAGGGAGACCGCGGATTTTGGCCTCTCCTATGGGCCCATACGGTAAAGAAAATTAGTAGGCCAGCTGATCTCCTAAAAAAACAATAATATTACTCCCTCAATCCTAAAATATAAGGTGCACTTAAATTCGGTGGTCAACGGTGTAGAAAACCTTGATTTATATTTATAATATGTTTATAAAATTAGTATATTGATATGAGAAATGAAAGAATTTATAACATGAATCCACGATACCATTTATATGTTCTCAATCCGTATAATTTAATTAAGAAAGTCGTTAAGAAAGGAAAATATTTCTACTATTTAATTGAACAAGCCTGAAAGAAATTGTACTTGTTGAGATAGTTTGTTCCTACACATATATAACATAGTTAGTATTTTAGATCTCAGTCGGCCTACTCTAGCTTCCTAAACATATATAGTACTTTTAGATCTCGGTCGATCTACTTTAGCTTCCCAGATTATTGCTAAAGGCATGTATTGTTGATACTAACTTTCGTAACATAGATAAAGTCATCTGCTACACTCCGCCAGTTGGCACGGAAGTAGTGCTCCATTTCGAATAGTTCGTCCCACCATTACCTATGAACTGAATTGCTACTTCACTCGGAATAACATTTTGGAGTTCACCAGAAATGCAAAGTTGATTTCTCCACGACTAACATGAACTATAGGACGATGATCAATGTTGTTCAAGTTGACAATGTATTGGACAACTTGACATGGACCATGCAAGCTCTCCCGTTGCCTACCATTTCTAACATGCTTAACCAGTCCCCTATCAGCACACTCAAGTAATACTGTTTGTGCGACAATCATAATTCGTGACAAAGTTCACAATGGAAAACATATTTATATAAGAACTAGGTATGCTTGAGAAAATATAAAACGAGTATGTAAGCAACTAAACACTATCCATGTTAAATAGTTTGAGGGAAGGTATGTTATTTATTGTGTGCATTTTTGGTTAAACATTTAAAGCTTTAACGCAAATAAAGCCATTGGCTCTGCTCCCACAAGATCTCCATCCAGTGGTCCCGGGATATTATGTAATGATGACAATACATTCGGTTGTATTCTTAAAATATACGCCACTTATTAGGATAGTGTTCTAAGAGAAAATGCATTTGCAACGGCCTTACCTAACATACGGATTTTGCACGGGATAACAGATGAAAAGTTGATGCCTCAGTTCAGTACTCAATCAATTAATACAAGATCATTTAGATACAAATCTTAAGAGATAATTTATTGGGGATAGTCGTCGCTTTAAATACACCAATACCTACGATAGCACTCTAAGTTCTGACTCCCACACCACTATTTTTTCTTCAATCTTATGCGCTATGTGTCCCCACCCGAATCCTAGCCAAACCTTTACATCTTCCTTCATTTTCCATTTCCTTCCTTGGTGTCGCCTCCACCTCATTAGGGGGATAAAGAAGATGAAGCACAAAACCACAATTCAAAGGACTATGTCAAAAGGTTTCTTGCAGGGAACCCACCTAATGGAACTCTAGTAAAGTCTTCTGTCTGAAACAAGGCATATGCATTTGTCAAAAGGTTTCTTGCAGGGAACCCACCTAATGGAACTCTAGTAAAGTCTTCTGTCTGAAACAAGGCATATGCATTCCCAATATTGGTGTAGGGATTTTTCCTTAGGATGGCGCGCATGACAACGAGTAAAATAATTCTTGGCACATACACATAAATTGAACCACTCGGTCACCACAAGATTCAAAAGTGCGAGAAAATGACAGAACCCCTGACTATTCTAAAAACCCCACAATGACGGTGACTTCGAAGTTTGAAAACGGTTTCTAGTTTACCATGTTTGAGATCTTTAGTGTCATGAAAACATCTAATACCTTTCAATGTGATTTGAGTTTACATCTAACATTTTTTCACAATATTTATGTAATTTCAATTGTTATGAACCTGACATCCAATTTAAGAAAATATTGTGCTTTACAACACTCTATTTGTGCATACATTCCTATCATATTATTGTGTAATGCATATTTCAAAGTTTTCATAATCTTACCAAAGTTATCGTAAATCTCAATCAGCATACGACCAAATAGTGGAGCAAGATAGGATAGGTCATTGCAGCTTGCCAGTTGGCCCATCTGGAATACTGAGAGATATTTCTTACATCTCATGTTGTTTCGGGAAAATATCAGTTTCTGGGCACGCCACTAGTGATCAATTTTTTTTTTGAATTTACTAAACTGTCATTACCGACATGGTAGCGGAGAGGCACGCCAGTGCTATTATTCGTACTACCGGTGTGCCGACTGACCTACACGCCGGTAATATAAAAGAGCACTGGCGTGACGTTACTGGCGTGCCACCTACTCGCCTGTAATACCAAAAATAGCACGCCGGTGATTAGCTGTTTTCTTGTAGTGTCGTCTAGCATATCGAGCGATGCTATTCACTAACTTTCTTATTTGTTCATCCTCATGACGGGTCGTTGGAAAGGACACTGGGAATATATACACTCTTTTTCACGCGTGAGATACTCTAAACATCGAGGAGACAATTAATTTTTCTGGCAGGAATATTGAAGGAGCATCAATTTTCACAAAAAGAAATCCACCGCCACAAGAATATATACCATACAAAATGGCTTCGTCCTTTTTGGAATTGAGGAACCCTCTACCAGCAAATGTTATTTGCAGTTACTCGTACAAAATTATTAATGCCCGCTTTTCAAAACGAGGAAATGAATTGAAACTTTTTGACCAACACATCACGAGAAAGATTGTTTGAACGTTATGCGTAGCACATGCTTGCTTGAACACTAACCTAGTAATGCTGCTGATCAGATGTCATGTTAGTCCAGCAGATGGCTGCCAACCGTATCTAACCTAACGGGATGAACTAGGAACGACTGGAGAGCCGTTTAGCTTTTCTTTATATTTCATCCAACCCGTTAGTTTTTTGCGTTCTCAGGGTTCAGATGTGTACTCTCCGTCACATCCGGTTGCAGATCTGCTACGTGCTTCGATCTTGCTCTGAATGTTACTAGTAGCGTGATTACACACATGTATCATAGTGACATCAACACTGTATATATGCAAACCACTTCTCAGTCAACAACTTTTGCTGGTGCTCCCGTTGCCTACCATTCCTAACACTATATACAATTTTCCAATCAACAAGCTAGAGCAATATTATTAGAGTGTACGACTACAATTCCCGAGGAGAGACGTATGACCAAAACACATGCTTATATATAAGAAGTGTGTCATCTTAGAGAGAATATGAAGAATCTACATATAGAGGTTGAGCTCGTCCCATGCATGTTCTGGGCCTCACAAGGTACACTTATTTCATTTACTGTGAATCCTCAATTCCTCATGAAAGTACGTATGCAAGTTTTGGAAAAAAGCATCTGATATATGGATTTCGCCTAAAAAGACAGAAAAGCAAGAGACGTGAGAATGCACACAAGATGTCCGTCACGATACCATATGTATAGTTCGAATGGGTTTTGGAGAAGTCTTCAAGAGAAAATATTGTACATTTGACAATGTCCTCATTAGTCATTTCGCTAAAATGTCATCTCAAGAAAATATGTACCGCACACACATCGCCATATCGGCCATCTTCTTCGCAACTCATCATATATGGTCTCGACCGGAAAAAATTCTTCGCGGCTGCTTCCGCGCGTAGCGGCCCGCTAGGGTCACCGCTGAGGCACCTTCCGAGCGAACCATTCTCTCCCTGCAGCCCCATATCTCTAGAGATAGCGCCGCTCCAGCTGTGCACCGACAGGACATCGCGGTAGGTAACTTCGGGGGCGAGAAGCAGAGGGAGCGCGTCGCAGTCGCAGGCGCCTCGGAAACGTGCCAGTAGAGCGGCGGGCCGACGAGGTAGCCGGCTTGGCCGAGCCCGAGCAGGGCCTTGCGATTACGCCAATTTTGTTTGCGATTAGATTACTCGTATAAAAGGGTTTAATTCGCGCATTTGGAAACGAGTACATGAATTGTAATTTGTACACCAACACATCTTGAGGAAGATTGACTAGCCGTTCCTTGTGGCATGTGTATGCTTAAACACTAACCTAGCAACCTTGCTCGCCATATGCCACGTCGGTGGAGCAGATCGTAGGCCAAACCTATCAAACGGGATGAACAAGGAAAGATTTGAAGAGCCGTTCAGCATTTTTGCTGATTTCATACAGCCGGTTAGTTTTGTGCCTGCTCAAGGTCCAGACGCGCAAGATCATCTCGGCGTTCAACGAGGTTCATGAGCTGCTCACCGGTTTTGACTTCTCAATAGTATTCCTTCCTTAAATCTGGATGATACTTGTAGCGTGCAAAAATGGATATGTCACTGTCACATGCACAACAGTTTATGCAAACTGCGTCTCCAGCAGAAACTGTTGCCGGTGCTCCTGTTGCCTACCATTCCCAACACTCTGTGCAATTTCCCAATTAGCAAGCAAGAGCAATACTGCTGGAGTGTAACATTTACAATTCTTGGGGAAGACGTATCACCTACTTATTATATAAGTAGTGTGGTATCGTGGAGAAGAATGATTGAGTCTACATAAAAGTTGAACTCTCCCTATGTTCCGAGAGTTGGCACATGCAGTCATTTAGATTACTGTGGGCATATTTCTTCGGAAACTTGAATTCTCAGGAAAGGTACCCATGGCAGTATTGGATTGAAGGTTGGATGTATGAATTCCGTTTACATGGACAGATTAGCAAAACATGAGATTTCAATACATAAACACATGCATGTAAAATAAAAAAGCTCAGACACCTAAAGATGTCTATCACATTACCATGCAGGTTCAGATGGAAAGTACTGACAGGGCTTGGAGAAGTCCTCGAGTGTCTCTCCCTTTTTTTTACAGTGTCTTCATTAGTCGCCTCACGAAAATATCATCTCAATAATATCTCTACCAAACCATCTTCTCTTTTCAATAGTACCATGAGAATTTGGGAAAACTATTGTCATAATTCATGAAACAATTATCCAGTCAACAGGTAGGTAGTCATAAGGGTAATTCCTTCTTAATTACCATCATCCATAATCAACAACGACAGAACTGATAATCTCTTCAAAACTTACAGGTGTATGGCCTTTTTAACATAACGATCACAAACAGCTACAGACGTATACTACAAACGGATATAATTAACTATGGACAAGGCAGCTTGTGGCGGCGCAAAGTGAGATAGAGATCACTTGAAGTAAAACCATATTCTTTCCTCATCACCTAGCGTGGTTCCAAGAAAGGCATTTGTGATCAGATCTATGTTGCTTGGCATGCTGTATGGTTTGACATTACCATCTACCAGTGTTCATCACCGGTTCTGGTGTGGTTTGACATTCCCAGGTTTCCATCCTAGTTCCCGAGCCCTTTCCTCCCACAGAGCAGTCAATTTCTTTTGACCGAGCAGTGAGTCTGCTGACTTTTCCCTAGCTTCTTCACATGTATCCATACCTGAACTGCATTTGTCAGCCTCCTTTTGATACTGAGAAGCTAGTTTTTTGGCCTCGAGCAATTTCACATCAGCTTCTTGCTGAGCTTCCGCTGCTTCCTCCTCTCTCTGCTTCAGTTCTTCTATTAGTTGCTCCGTGAAGCTCTTCTCTGTTTCTTCACTAGAAGCGCGACCGCTAGCCCCTTTGAACTGTTTGGCGCAGTCTGAAAACATCAGAACCAATCACAACTAGTTAAAGCAGTCACCTCAAAATTGCAAAATACGGTATGGCATATAGAGCCGTGGATGCTGCATTTTTCATGTTCGATTGCTTATGTACATACGCATTTACAGATAAGACAATGCTTCTAAGATATTGTGGAATTTGTGCAAAGAAAATAAATATTATTCAGGGATAGAGCCTATGGGCTGGTATTATAATGATACTGCATAGTATAACTTCAGAGGTAAACACAAACAAATTCCATGTATAATTGTTTCAGATACTTCACTTTGTGCTAGGCAAGGTAGTCAATCTGCCAGTCATATTCACTGCGCCAAATCACAAAGGCACCAAGACAAGCTTCCCGTATCATGCCACGTTACACATTCTATTCTATCGTGTCTGTTACCACGCATACTCCCAATAGAGAGCTACAACCGGAACCTAATTTTGGTTGCTGACTAACTGAAAACATCCTGGTCACCCTCCAAAATTCAAGCATACTTAAAAGTCATTACCATTCATTCAGTCATGACAAGCCCAATCACAGAAAATCTGATGCATCCAAGTTTAAAAAATCGCAAGCTAATATATGCATGTTTGCTAGGACATTCAAATCAACAGGCTAGAGCGCCAAAAAGAATCTACAGATCTCCTAACCTACAGACACATCATGCCAAGTCCTTGGCCTATCCAGAGTCTTATCATCGCGCCTCGCCCACAGCAGAACGCAACAGCCAGCAGCCACAAGCGCATCGCGCTCACAGCACAGGAAAATGCAGGGCGAAAGCGCAGAAAAGACTGTGGAGCAAGGGGATCTGGGTGGAGGTTGGGGGCACGGGCACCGACAGGACAGCACGGTAAGGTAGGTACCTTCGGGGAGGGAGAGCAGCGGGAGCGCGTCGCAGTCGCAGGCGCAGGCGGGGCAGGCCCCCGCGGAGCGGCCGAGCGCCTCGGCCACGTGCCAGTAGAGCGGCGGGCCGACGATGTAGCCGGCGAGGCCGAGCCCCAGCAGCGCCACCAGCGCCATCACCGCCCCGGGGCTCGGGCCCCACGACGACGACGCGCCCGCCATGGCTGCGCAAGGAGGTGCCTGGTTCGGCCGAGATGCGCGGCGAGGCGAGGGGAGGTGGGGTGTGGTGCGCGCCTTGTCGGCGGCGCGGCGCGGCGCGGCGGTGTGGGGTTAAAGAGGGGAGTGGGGGCAGTGGGAGTGAGTGGGGATGGACCGGACGAGCGGTAGTGGAGACGAGAAATGAAATGGGTTTGTTCGGCAGCACGACAAGGTCCCGACAACGTTTCATCTCAGGCTCAGCCCAACGTTTTTAGCTCGATCTAACAAATGTAAGACACGAGTAAAAAAAAAGCAAAAGGTGTTTAGCCTCACCAATTGGGCCCATATGGTAGAGACACGTAGTTGCATACGAAGTCAAGAGAAAATTCATTAAGAAAGAAAAAATATTTGTAACTTTTAAGTGAACAAGCCCAAAAGAAATTGTACTTGTTGGGATAAGTTAAATTGTTCCTAAACATATATAGCATAATTAGCATTTTAGATCTCAGCCGGTCTACTCTACCTTCCTAAACATATATAGTGTTTTAGATCTCAGTCTGTCTACTTTAGCTTCCTAGTTAGCTTGAAAGACTTGCATCGTTGATACTGACTTTCGTAACATCGGGAAAGTCAACTGCTGTACCATATCTTCTCGCACGAAAGCAAAGCTAGGCTTTCGATAATTCGTCATACCCTTAGCTTTGAATTGATTTCCTACTTCACTAGGAATAAGGGTTCAAAGTTAATCAGGGACACTACGTTGAGTTCTCCGGTACTAACATGAACTGGAGGACGATGGTTGATGGTGAACCAGTTGAGAGTGTATTGGACAACTCGACGTGGATCACGCAAGCTCTCCTGTTGCCTACCATTTCTACCTTGCTTAACCATTTCCTACCAGTGCGCTCAAGCAGCAGTGTTTGTGTGTACAATCATAATTCGCGACAAAAAGGTCACAATGGAAAGCCTAATTATATAGGGACTAGGATAGGTAGAGAAAAATATAAAGCGAATATGTAAGCAATTGAACTCTATCCATGTTCCAAATAGTTTCGGGGAGTTATGCCATTTATTGTGTACATTTTTGGTTAAATGTTCAAATTTTAGAGCAAATAAAGCTATTGGCTCTAGTCCCACAAGATCGTCCCGAGCGCCGAGATCTTATGTGACGATTACAATACATTCGACAGTAATATTCTAAAATATGACGCTGATTAGGATAGTGTTCTAAAAGAAAATGCATTTTTTGACGGCCTTAGCTAACATACGGGTTTTGCACGGGATAATAGATGAAAAATCAATGCCCTAATTCAGATCTAAATCAGTAAATACAAGATCACATAGATACAACTCTTGAGAGATAATGTATTGGGGATAGTCGTCTCTTAAAATACATCTTCCCAGGATATCACTCAAAATTCCGACTTCGACGCCACCACCTTCTATTCAATCTTATGCGTTGCGTGTCCCCACCCAAATCCTAGCTAAACCTTTACATCTTCCTTCATTTTCCATGTCCTTTCCTTGGTGTCGCCTCCACCTCTCTCACTCAGGGGAGAAAGAAGAAGAAAAAAAGAAACGAAAACCACAATTCAAAGGACTAGGTAAAAATGTTTTTTGTGGGAGACCGAGCAGCACCATCACCGTCCTGGGGCTCGGGCCCCACGACAACGATGCGTCGGCCACGGATTGAGAAAAATCATTAAGAAAGGAGAAATATTTCTAAAAATTTAAGTGAACAAGCCTGAAAGAAATTGCACTTGTTGAGATAAGTCGTTCCTAAACATATATAACATAACTATCATTTTAGATCTCAGTCAGCCAACTCTAGCTTCCTAAACATATATAGTGTTTTAGATTTCAGCCGGTCTACTTTACCTTCCTATATCGCTGGTGAAGTCTTATATCTTTGATACTGACTTGTGTAACATCGGGCAATTCATCTGCTATACACTACCTGCTGGCACGAAAGCAATGCTCTGTTTTCGATGATTGTTCCTACACTTAGCTTTCCAGTGAATTCCTACTTCACTTGAAATAATGGTTCGGAGTTCATCAGGAACACTAGGTTGAGTTCTCCACGACTAACATGAACTGAAGGACGGTGATCGATGTTGTTCAAGTATACAATGTACTGAACAACTCGACATGGACCACGCAAGCTCTCCCGTTGCCTATCATTTCTAACATGCTTAACTGTTTCCCTACTAGTGCGCTCAAGCAACAGTGTTTGTCCATACAATCATAATTCGCGACAAAACAGTCACAATGGAAAACCTACTTATATAAGAACTATGATGGATAGACAAAAATATTAAGGGGTTATGTAATCAAGTGAACTCTCCCATGTTCCAAACAATTTTGGGGAGTTATGCCATTTAGTGTGTGCATGTTTGGTTAAAGGTTTAAATTTTTAGCGCCAATAAAGCCATTGGCTCTGGTCCCACAACATCTCGATCCAGTGGTCCCGAAGTATTGTGTAAGGTTATACTACATTCAGTGCTAGTTTCTTAAGATATACCACTTATTAGGATGGTGTTCTAAAAGAAAATGCATTTGCGACGGCCTTAAGATAACATATGGTTTTTGCACGGGATAATAGAGTAGAAATTGATAAATATAATATGACTTAGATAAAACTCTTAAACGTAATGTATTGGGGATAAGCGCTTCTTAAAATACACCAATATACCTAGGATAGCACTCTATGTTCTGACTCCTAAGCCACCAACTTCTCTTCAATCTTATGCGCTATGTGTCCCCAACTGAATCTTAGCCAAACTTTTACATCTTCATTCATTTTCCATTTCCTTCCTTGGTGTCGCCTCCACCTCTCCCACAAGGGGGAGAAAGAAGACGAAGCAAAAAAAAAACACAATTCAAAGGACTAGGTCAAAAAGGTTTCTTGTGGACGAAACCCACCTAATGGAACTCTAGTAAACTCTTTTGTCCGAAACAAGGTATATACATTACAAATATTGGTATAGGCATTTTCCTCGGGATGGCGCGCATGATGACGAGTAAAATCAGGCCTAGAACATACACATAAATCGAACCACTCGGTCACCACAAGATTCAAAAGTGTGAGAAAAATAACAGAAAACGACAACCCATGCATGCGCCAAGAGCCACTGACTGTTCTACAAACCCCACAGTGACGGTGATTTTGAAGTTTGAAACCATTTTTAGTCTACCATGTTTGAGATCTTCAGTGCCATGATAACATCTAATTATAGCTTTGAATTTGATTTGACTTTACATTGACCTTGTTTTTCACGATATTTTATGTATTTTTCAATTATTATGAACCATGCATCCAAATTTAAGAAAATACTATGTTTTACAACACTCTTTTTGTGCATACATTCCTATCATATTTTTCTATAATGCATGTTTCTATGCTTTTATTATCCCGCAAGCCAACGATACTGTAAATCTCAATCAGCCTACGACCAAATAGTGCAACCAGATGAGATACATGACTGTTGAGTGGCCTAGATAGGTCGTTGCAGCTTGCTAATTGGCCCATCTATAATGCAGAGAGATATTTCTTATTTATTCATTCTCATGTTGTTTCAAAAAAAATATCAGGTGTATTAACATTTTTTTCTCATGTGTGAAGATACTCTAAACTCGAAAGCCATGTTTTAGGCAATATGAAAAATTTACAAAGAAATTCACAACTGCAAAAATATCATATAAGAAAAAACTCATGATGTAGGATTGAGGAGTTATCCACTTGAGATTCCATTACCATGAAGCAAACTCATAGTACGTATTACACATATTTAGTCCATGATTATTCATATAAAACGGGTTAATTCCAGCTCTCAATTTGAACACCAACATATCACGAGCAATATTGCTTGGGAGTTACTCGTGGTGTGTGCATGCTTTAAAGCTATCCTTACTAGTCATGTGTACGTCTATGCAGTAGATCGACGGTCTACCCTACCCCAAAACGATGCACTAGGAACAACTACATATCAAAGAGTCCATCCATATCCACATCATGTTGACATATACTCAAGGACATACACATGACTAAAGCTCCAAATCTTCTCTACAATCTTGTATGTTCTACTTCTAGGACAGTTGCGCATGTCGTGTTAAGTTATAATTGTTATTTTCTTTAGAGTAAAGAAAAACACTTTGTTACGAAATATGGGGCAAGTCTTTGTTCACAACCTCAACCATGGTGTCCGGTACATCAGACCATGGCTTCACTACACAACTGGTAGTTCTAAATGGACGTTGCTAATATCTTCAAGAAATGCATACCATTTTACGCAAACCTTGGAGTATGAAGAAACTGTTGTTAGTACTCCTGTTGCCAACCATTCCTAACACTCTTAGCCATCATCTTGTCAATGCGCTCGAGCAATAGTGTTCACATGTACAACGAAAATTCTTGAGAAAAAGTTAGCAAAGAAAAGCTACATATATACACGAATGGGACATGGTAGAGAACAAAATAAAGAGTTTGTATAATTGGTTGAAGTTTATCCATGTTCTAGAGTTGGTGCCAATAGTCGATTATGTTATTTATTGTGTACATGTTTTGGTTGAAGACTTGAATTTTATCAACCAACCATTCCATTGGCTCTGCTATCGGCACAAGCGGCGGCTATTTTATTTAAAGATTCTAGTCATTTTCCTCGATCCTCTAGATATTCAATCAACTATTTGGAGATTTCATCTTCCGGCTCTCATAGGTACCCCACACCTCGCTTATCATCTCTATGTTCCCAATCCCAGTTCTAACGTGAACTGGACTAACTTCCTCTGCCATCGATATCTTCTTCGTCGGCGTCGCTGGCTAGCTCCACCACGTGCCGCTAAAAGAGAGAAAAAGGAAAAATGCAAATTGTGATCTAGCAAAACCACAATCCAAAGGACTTGGTCAAAACTTTCTTGTGGAAAACCCTCTTTGTAAAAAATTTAAAGAAAATTGTTTCGAACTAGATATGCATTCTCAGCCTAGGTGTACAGGCTTTTTTCTTGGGATGGCATGCACGCATAAATCGAACCGCCCGATCGTCGCAAGATCCAAGAACCGGGGTTAGAAAAACAGAGGAAAAAAACGGCCAGGCCGGCCCGTACCAAGAGCCCCCGATTCGTCTACAAACCCCACGGCGACGACGACTTGGGAGTTCGAACACCATTCCCACCACCGCCCCGCGTCCCTTCTCCCTCCTCCGCCCCGTCCATGGACGGCCTCCAGCGCCGGCCCGCGGCGGCCGCCGCGAACGCGAGGAGCGAGGGAGCGCAGCAGCCTCAGCGGGTCATCCACTGCGACGTCGAGCCGGCGCCGCGGGCGTGGCCGGGGATGCAGATGCTGGCCCTCGCCGCCATCCTCGTGCTCGGGGGGCTCCAGTTCCTGCCGGCCACCCACTTCCGCCACCCCGCCGACCGCGGCCGCAACTGGATCCCCTTCGACCCCTCGCAACACGCCGCGGTACACTTCTACTGCTCTCTGGTCTCTGCTGCCTGTCACGCTGTCTGTTCTCTACGTGTCTTTTGCGTTGGCAGAGCTGTATTATTCCCACTCTCCACATTTCACATCCACGGTTCAGACCATCGCATCACTAATTCGCTAGTATTATGGGATTCATAATATTGTAACACTCATGGGTTCTTAAAATTCTGAAGGACAACCTCAACAGACAGTAGTTATGTCAATCCGTTTCTAGTATTGTACTGCACTCTGCAGATGTTGGACTGGTTTGTACTGATTTGATTTCATTTACAAAATACTCTTGAGTTACCAAAGGAAGCTCTATTCTTTTCCCTGCAGGTTGCAGGCGTGGATATCTTCTCTTGGATAAGCTGTATGGATCTTCGTGCTCTTGCTGTGCTGACAAACTCCACCCTGTCCAGCTCAAGGTTTTGTCTATGCGTTTCACGTGTGTTTTAGTAATTTTGCTCCGAGGAAATTGGCATGATAGTAGTGAACTTTAACTACTAGAATTTGCTGTAACTGGTATATAAGAATTCTGCTCTACATGATAAACTTCATGATTATTTCACATTTTCATGTAGCAATGGTGGCCACAGAATATAAATGATAAAACTCATTGGTATTGGATAGTTTTACTTATGTGTTCATTGCACTACTAATGAGATAGAGTTAATGACACAAGTGTGGCTTCAAGAGTTTTTATAGTGTCTTATATAGCTGTTGGAAGCTAAATCACTTAGCTCCCTTCCAATGAGGTTGTGCTTCACACACACCCCTCACTCTTACACAGTCACACACCAGGAATATATGAAGCTCTATATATCTTCACAATATATCACACAAGCTTTTTTTTCTTACAAAGGGAGTGCATCCTTATATAGGCTATCTAGGTCGGTACTGTTCACTGAACAGTAGGTCGGTCTACAGTACTCTAGAAACTACTACAAAACTCCTTTAAGCTATCCAAAACTAACTTGAAGCCTTCATACTTCTACTACTACTAGGACTTCTCCTATACCCTGGATACTTCATAGACCTTCCAGAAGCTTCATGCATACATATGACAAGATTACTTCTAACAATAGCCAAGATGTTTCCTTTTGTTTGTTTGACAGTGATCCACATGATGTATCTTTCAATTTCTTGATACCTGAAGGAGGCAATGATAAGTTGCCCTTCTACAAGATAAAATCAGTACTGCCTGTTTCAAACATTACTGTTACTAGGTGAGAGCACACAAATTAAAATGCTCATGTTGTCATTGGAATGAGTCTGTCCTTATACTTGTTTACCTCTTCAGTCAAAAGCAAATCAAGGATAAGCTAAATGTTGCCACTCCAGAAGGAAACTTTGTTTGGTCATTCCGCAATGACCTATCACCAATCATTATTGCAGCAACTCATTTTTCGCTTAAGAGACATGTTTATATCTCAGCAGACTCAGTTGTAAAGGTACTAGCATACATCTAATCTATTTACGCAGAACCTATTACTGAACTTCTGGAAAAACAATCATTGATCCCATCTAGACTTTTTTTGCCAAAAGATAGTTCTATCAGCATACTACATGTTTGCTCTCTCAATTTGCCCTGTCATAGTGAGCAGTAGTTGATGATAATTTAAATAGAGTGCCCCAATTGCGTTCAAGAAGTTTGTATAAGCCATTTGCATTAGTATTGTCGAATAATTGAAGAATCAGTCAATCAAAAAATAGACCTGCATACTGTACGGGGATCATATTGCCGGTTATAAGCTCTTTGATGAACTAGGCATAGCTCCTGACAAGCTTTTGAGCATGCAGATCCAATTGTGAAACATAGAAGCATAATGTCACGTTTAAGTGTTATACCCAAGTAAGCATTTTCTCAGTATCTTCGCATGGCCTTATGTGAAACATCACTCTCCTACCCAGGGAAAAATCGAAGACCTTGCTAGCATTGATTTAGGCAGTTACGCCATAGGTGCTGCTGAAGATTGTAGCAAGCGCCTTGGTGATTACATCAGTATGGATGTTCTGAATGCTGTTCAAAGAACAGCTCTGAAAGGTTTGGTATATACTAAACCTTTTGACAAGGACGCGTGCATACTTGATTTTGATGTGCTTATTGTGGAGCCACGTAATCTGAAGAAGAATCTGATGGGCGCTATCCTGTTCTGGGCCAGGGCTGTCAACCTATCTAATCAAAGGTCGGTGACTTGATTGTGTTATGGGCAAGAATCATCTTCAGCATATATTACAGAATCATATTGATTGTGTTTGGACATCCCTTTCAGGGATAGCATTAGGTTGGCAATGACTCTGGCTTTGTATGACGATTATCTAAAGCTCCCGACCAACTGGAAGCGTGCAAATGCTAACACGGACATTCATTACTATGACGGACCCAAGAATGTTTGCTCTGAAGATGGCCGTCAGCATCAAGAAAAAGGCTCCGGCGAGGCCTGGCAGCAGTACATCAGTCAGAAGTCCAACGTGATACTGAATGCCTGAAAGACGGAGCTTCATCCTATGTTCTCCATTGTGCGGTAGGGGAAGATCAGCATTTGATAGATATATGATGTGGGGTTACCTATTAACCTATCACACATAGCTGTGAAAGATCCTGTGTTTTTTTAACCAAGCTGTCACTAGAATGTTGTACTCAGTAAACTGATTCCTTTCAGCAAAGTCAAATCATATCTTTTTTGGAAGAATATTTGAGAAGCATAACCATATAGCTTTCACATGCATTTCTTTTGAACTCAAAATGGTGGAACGGGATCCCTGGTGGAACTAATGTGCATTCCATGAGGACAATATCACATGAGCTCATTTCATTTTTCATTCTAAAATTAAACAGACTCCAGTTTTGTCACAAGTTGAATTTTGACTTTGACCGCTCACAGGAAAAAATATACCACAACACTGAATAAACAAATCATGAAAATATATTTCATAATGAATCTAATGGAATGTTATAATGTAAAGATTTTCGACTTGGGACAAAACTAGAATCTCTCGCATCGCAATGCTCCATATTTTCATATAAACAAGGTGAGCAAGGGAGGATAGCTCAGTTCCTACATTCTTTTTCATTACATAATTTACAGCTAGAATAGTTCAGGTTCTACAGTCAGGCATAAACACATGCTACATCACAGGAAATCCCAGACTGGGATGGTGTACTGGCCTTGATCCGTGCTCTGGTGACCCAGCTGAGCATTGCTGCTAAGAAACTGCAATGACTGGATATCTGGAGGATGGGCCTGCATCAGAACGCAGCGAAAACAAGCTATTATCCTTTTCACACCTTAAGAAAAATTAAGTCAACGAGAGAAGTAAATATTGATGATTACATCAACTTGACTCACTACAGCCCCTACATGAATATCTACCATGGAGAGAAGTTACTCTAGAGGCGAATGGGTGGATGCAAACTCAATGCTTATTTAAAGTCCTACTGTGGCTACTGCTAAAGAAATTATGTAGAGTACAGAAAAGATCCCTCAGGAAGAACATGGGTGCAACTGAACATAGAGTAATGCATCGTTGTAGAGATGTAGAATCACCTCATGCATTTGAGGGCCGCTATGAAAGGGTGGTTGTTGTAGATGAGGTTGCTGAAGATGAACATGTGATGATTCCTGCATCTAGACACACCGATTTGCAATGAGAGCAAAGTACAAATTGCATACATTTTTCAAGAAATAAAAAGGCTTATTACCTGAACAAATGGTGACATGCCAGAAAATCCTTGAAGAGAACTAAGGCCGAACTGCTGTGTAACATAGGGTGCCTGTTTTGGCAAAGCTATAACGCATCACTCCTCTGTACATTAAAACAAAGGTCTATGCAAATGTAGAAGGGAACATAAGATTTACCTGCATCATATGACTTGGTGCAAGAAACTGGTTGGTTGGAGTGCTAATGTGATGTGGAATGTCATTTGATATTGTGGGAGAAACAACACTATGTGGGAGTTCAGCCTCCTCAAGCTCAACTAGACCTGCAACAGCTTAATCAGATCAAACACTGCTCATGTTCAAACTAGTATGGAGCAGCTTAGGTGATGAACAAACCTTGTCTGCCCTTTTTCTTCTTAATTGATTCAAGAGGACTTCGCTGCCGGCCTCGCATCTGTACATTTTTATTTTTCTTACTACTTCCTCTGGGAGGTTCACTGTTGGTGGCATCGTTCTGAAGGAGATTTTGCTGATGACTTTTCAGGATAGTGCTTAAGGAAGGTTTGTCATGCAGCTTTGCTTGCAAAAGAAGCTCAACTTGCTCCAGGAGCTGATCATACTGGCTCTCCATAAATGCATGAGCTTCAACATTTTCTGCAGCCTTTGCTGCAACTTTATATAAAGTTCGACACAGCGAGTTGTACCTTTTTGACACGGAGAACTTGGGGTCTTCATCTACAACAGCAAAACCATAGTTCTCCTTTGGAAGTTCACTCTGAGCATCCTTTCTCCATCTTTTCAAAACATAGTGTGGTGGAATTTCTTTAATATTTCTGATCTCAAGAACCTTCAATACATGGCAACATGGAAGGCCTACATTTTCAAACTTCTTGCAGCTACAAACAACCATATATTCCGATGAGTCAAATGTAACAAGATGACCCCGAGGCCTGTTTTTGACAGTTATCTCATACTCGGACATGGATCCAATTTCACCACAGTTATAGACCATGCAATCCAAGATCAGTTCAAATTCTAATCTGAACATCTCAAACAGTGCAGGAGTATATGCATTAGCAGCTTGCCAAAGTAACCGCAGCGGTGCTACCCTCTGCGTCATTTGAACTCCAAGGTAGTCAGCTTGTTGTTCAGCTAGACGTTTCTCCTCCAAAAATGTATCGTATCTGCTAAAGAAGTACGGAAGATCTATTTCTGTTTTAAGAATATCTGTCAGGATAGCATCCGTGTTATCACTTCGAAGTGTTCCTGCAATATCTGCGCAGAATATTTCACGCCCATAAGGCAAAGCCCATCTTTCTCTATCCTCGTACAATTTACTTAGCCACTCGTTATCCTTCAAATTGTACTTCGCCGAGAGAATTTCCCAGCTAGATAAGAAGTCCACCTCCTCCTCATAGCCATACAAACACCTGCTGAAATCATGAGCAAAAGTTTCCGAGCATTGGAATATATCCCTTAATACCTTGGTAGCATTTTGATACAGATGCAACAGTGAGAAGCGGTGGACAGTCCCTGGCCAAGCAGAAGCGACTGCATCCCTTATTGATGTAGAGCGGTCAGTCAAAACTGTTTTTGGCTGCTTTCCACTCATAGCAGATTTGAATGTTTCAAACAACCACTTGAAGGATTCGACTGATTCATCATAAATAAATGCTGCGCCAAATATGATTGGTTGCTTATGGTGGTTAACTCCAATGAACAACAGTAGAGGCCTACCATAATCACTTGTGCTATACCTTGTGTCAACACATACTACATCTCCAAAGTAGTTATAATCCATCATTGATTTAACATCTGTCCAGAATACATTTGTGAATTGGTCTTCTTCATCCACTTGAATGGAATAAAAGAAAGAAGGATTCTCGCCTTTCTTCCTCTGTAAATATTCAGAAATCGCCCGAGCATCGCCCGACTGCATATCTTTTGTGTGCCTTGTCCTTATGTAATTTTTATAATCATTTGGTATCAAGACAACTTTTGGTGGATCAGGCGGCTGCTGTAACTTTGCTAATAAATTCTGTGATCTCAGAATCTGAATGTCTACCAAGGGAGCTTCAAGATCATGATTATGATCAGACACATACTTAGTCACTACATATTTGCCGCTAGTTGTGATTTTAACAGTCATGCGTGCTTGGCAGCCAGTTCTTGTTTCTGGTCGCTGTCTCTTTGGTTCAGCAGTAACACTTTTAGGGCGGAATCCCTCTTTAGAACACACATAAGCTTGAGATATCCTAACATTCTTTGATGTTTTCTCAGAGCATCCTTTTCGTACATTGAATCCTGCAGTTCCAGCATAGCTGACATAAAACTCATAGGCCTTGTCTTCATTCAGGAAAACCATTCCAGCTTTCGGCTCTCCTCCAGGCCCAGCAACTACTTCAGTTTCTGGATCCGGTTCTGCTTCAATTATTTCATCTTCTTTACTCTCATGCTGGAGCAAGGGGAAACATTCATTTGTGTTAAAGTGAAGGGGATAGTAAAATATAGTAATATGCAAGCGCAGCAGTTCATATGGAAGGGTGTATAATTGGAGAAACCGATATTTCCTTTTCATGTTATGTAACTAAGTTTAAGATACAGAGAACTCAAACAATTATCTTGTATGCAACACTTGCAGAGTAAAGGTTAATACAGATAATTGCAATTAAAAATTATGTGCATAAGCTTACCTTCTCTTTTTTTTTAGGATTCTGCTTCTCGAGACGTTTGGAACGCCTTTCTGAAGGTTGCCTTGAAGGCTGTTAAGAACAAGGATAAAGGAAACATAAGAACAATGAGAGGTCACAGAAATGCTTCACATATTTTCTGATAAAAACTGATTCACAGAAGCACGTTAATACTTGTTCATTCAAATATATTCCATATTCATGAGAGAACTCAACACAAAGACACGCCAGGTAAGAAAAATGCAAACTGTGTTAGCATTCAAGAGTTGCAAAGTGGAGGTAAGTACAAGCCACCCACGGTTCATATAAAATTAATTCAGCAAAGGCCAATGAGAAGAGCTAAAGATAGTCACTGTTGAAATCAGCCGCACAGAAGTTACAGTTATAAATCAATGACATATTGACATGTCGAATACAAGTACATAGTGAAAAAAATGTTGTACGACTACAAGTTTAGTAGCGCAATGGAAAGTGGCTAAGCAAACGAAGTAACAGAACATATCTGTCATGTGGTGATGGATAAGTCTCTGTACTGTAGTCTTGTGGGGTTTGGTCTTTGGTCTGTGGTCTTTGTGGGACTGCAGCACATGGTCCTTGTGTCAAGGACAGGTTGCAGTTAGGATAGAGCATCAAGGACTGGCAGCATCTTGGACTGGCAGTTAGGATAGCACAAGGATGGCTGGCTGTTAGGACTGGTTGTTAGGATAGCTTTTAGGACAGCATCTTAGACTAGCATCTAGCATATTCGTGGCTGGCTAGCAGCATATAAATATGTATCCCCAACCCCTCAGGTTGGTATGCCATTGTGTGAGAAATAAACCAGAAAATTGCCCCAACTCTCCAAGTGTCATCCTCTCTCAATGAGAGTAACCCTGAAACAACTATCAAGTGGTATCAGAGCGAGGTTGTCTTGTAGCCTGACCTTTACCTGTTCTCCTCTCTCACCAGGAGCAGAGCAGCCCCAGCCGGTAGCAGCAGTTGCTCCGACTGTCCCTGGTTACTTCCCTCCCTCCGGGTTGTCGAGCAGCAGCTCGTCGGCAGCAGACAGCCCCCCAGCAGCGAGCCATGTCCACAGGTCACTCTCAGCACACGGCTACCTCGAGCATGCGGCGTCGGCAGGAGGCCGAGCGCGCAGAGGCAGAGGAGCGTGAGCGAGTGACTGCGGCAACCGCTGCAGCGGCGGCAAGGGCGTCGAGGCTGGCAGCCGCGGAGCTGGCAGCAGCCAGAGCGGAGGTAGAAGCAGCAGCGACGGCGGAGGCAGCACGTGTGGCTGCGGCGGAGGCCAAGGCATTGCGCGACAGCGCCAACAGCTCCGCGTCCGCTGATGGCAGCGTCGTCGCAGACCGCGACGACGCGGAGCAACAGCGGGCGGCGCAAGAGCGGGCGGCGCAGTGGGCAGCCGAGCACGCTCGCGGTGGCGCCAGAGGAGGCGCGCACGGCGACGGCGGCTGGGATGACCAAGGCCGAGGCCTCTACGGGGTCCGGACTGTGGTCAGGGACGTTGGTCCCGGTGCTGGGTGGCCTACCCTCACCAAAACCAACTACGTCGAGTGGGCAGCGATCATGAGGATCAGGCTGCAGGTGCGGCACATGTGGGAGGCGGTCCAGGACGACGCCGTTGACCCACATGAGGATCGACGGGCGTTGGACGCCCTCATCGCTGCAGTCCCGGCCGAGATGCAGTTCTCGCTTTCCAACAAGCGGACTGCCAAGGAGGCATGGGACGCCATCGCCGCGGCACGCATCGGCAGCGACCGTGCCCGCAAGTCCACCCTGCAGGCACTTCGCAAGGAGTGGGAGAACCTGGCCTTCAAGCCAGGTGAGGACGTTGATGACTTTGCTCTCCGTCTCAACACTCTGTTGCAGAAGATGGTGCAGTTTGGTGATGCCACCTACAGCGAGGAGAGAGCTGTCGAGAAGCTCTTCCGGTGCATCCCCGAGAAGTACAAGCAGATGGCTCGCTCGATCGAGTCGCTGCTGGACCTCTCCACGATGACGATCGAGGAGGCGATAGGTCGCCTCAAGGTCGTCGACACCGACGAGCCACAGCCTCTCTCGGGGCCCATCACCACCGGCGGCAAGCTGCTCCTGTCTCGGGAGCAGTGGGACGCCAGCCACGGTGACGGGAAGAAGGGGGAGCCTTCTTCCAGCAGCCGCAGGCGTGGCAGGCCGCGAAGGGGACGCCGAGACTACCAGGCCAGGGCACATGGTGATGCCCGTGGAGGTGCCCGGGGAGGCGCCGCCGGCAGGCCCCAGCCGGCACAAGACGAGGGCTGCCGCAACTGCGGCCGCCTTGGCCATTGGGCCAAGGAGTGCCGACAGCCACGACGTGGCCAGGCCCACGTCGCACAGGCTGCGGAGGAGCAACGTGGCCAGGCCCATGTCGCACAGGCTGCGGAGGAGGACCCAGCCCTGTTCATGACGCACGCAAGCGTCGAACTACCTGCTGCAGCACCAACTGCAGCAGCTCTCCTCCACCTTGACGAGCCAAAGGCGCACGCCCTCCTTGGCGACGGCTCCGGCAAGGACAAGACCAGCGGGTGGTGCCTCGACACCGGCGCCACCCACCACATGACCGGGCGACGAGAGTTCTTCGCCGAGCTCGACTCTGACGTACGAGGCTCCGTCAAGTTCGGGGATGCCTCCGCCGTAGAGATCAAGGGCGTCGGCTCCGTCCTCTTCATCGCCAAGACCGGAGAGCACCGGCTGCTCACCGGTGTCTACTACATCCCCGCGCTGAGGAACTCCATCATCAGCCTGGGACAGCTGGACGAGAACGGCTCGCGCGTGCTGATCGAGCATGGGATCCTACGCATCTGGGATCGCCATCATCGCCTTCTTGCCAAGGTAACCAGAGGCGCAAACCGGCTCTACGTCCTTGATGTGCAGGTGGCACAACCCATCTGTCTCGCTGCTCGTCGGGATGACGAGGCGTGGCAGTGGCATGAGCGCTTCGGGCATCTTCACTTTGAGGCCCTGAAGCGGCTCAGTGCCAAGGAGATGGTGCGAGGCCTGCCCTGCCTCGACCATGTGGAGCAGTTCTGCGATGTCTGTGTGTTGACGAAGCACAGACGACTCCCCTTTCCCCAGCGGGCGAGTTTCAGAGCTAAGGAGAAGCTCGAGCTCGTCCATGGGGATCTGTGTGGGCCGGTGACACCAGCCACACCAGGAGGACGACGCTACTTCCTGCTGCTCGTCGACGATCTCTCCCGCTACATGTGGGTGGTGATCCTTGGCAGCAAGGGGGAGGCAGCGGGCGCCATCAGGCGCGCGCAGGTTGCTGCGGAGGCGGAGTGCGGCCGCAAGCTGCGTGTGCTGCGCACCGACAACGGCGGCGAATTCACAGCAGCTGAGTTCGCGTCGTACTGCGCTGATACAGGCATCCAGCGCCACTACTCCGCGCCGTACAGCCCACAGCAAAATGGTGTTGTTGAGCGGCGCAACCAGACGGTTGTGGGGATGACTCGGGCCCTCCTCAAGCAGAGAGAGATGCCTGCTGTTTTCTGGGCAGAGGCGGTGCTGACAGCCGTCTACATCCTCAACCGCTCACCCACCAAGGCGCTCGACGGCAGGACGCCGTATGAGGCTTGGCATGGGCGGAAGCCGGCAGTCCCCACCTGCGGGTCTTTGGCTGCCTCGCGTTCGCCAAGGAGCTTGGTCACATCGGCAAGCTCGATGACAGGAGCACTCCGGGAGTGTTCATCGGCTACTCGGAGGGCTCGAAGGCCTACCGCATCCTCGACCCCAAGACACAGCGCGTCCGCACGGCGCGAGACGTCGTGTTCGACGAAGGGCGAGGATGGGCGTGGGGTAAGGCGGTGGACGACGGCTCGACTCCGACGTGCGACGACTTCACCATCGAGTACGTCCACTTCGAGGAGGCCGGGGGAGTAGGCAGCAGCTCCTCGCTGAGCACGTCTACTTCAGCCCCCAAGTCCCCATCGACCCCGGTGTTAGCTACACCGGCGACACCACAGCCGGCAACGCCACGCACTCCAGCACCAGCAGCCACTCCTCCGGGCGCGTCTACACCACCACCAGCTCACTCCGAGCACAACCCGGTGGAGTTCGCTTCCCGCTCTCTCACGACGAGGAGCGTGTCGACGCGTATCATGCGACGAGCCGCTGCGGTACCGGACGATGGAGAACCTTCTCGGTGACCAGCCGGTGCCGGGGCTGGTGCCACGTGACCTGGTGGCGCAGCTGCAGCTTGCGCGTGAGGATGGTGAGCCTCAGTCTTTTGCAGAGGCTGAAAAGGACGCAGCATGGCGTGCTGCGATGCAGGTGGAGATGGATGCGGTCAAGGAGAACCGCACCTGGGAGCTTGCTGATCTCCCTCGTGGTCATCGCGCGATCACCCTTAAGTGGGTGTTCAAGCTGAAGAGGGATGAGGCCGGCGCCATCGTCAAGCACAAGGCTCGCTTGGTGGCGCGAGGTTTCTTGCAGCAGGAGGGGGTCGACTTCGACGACGCCTTCGCTCCTGTGGCACGGATGGAGTCCGTGCGACTCATCCTTGCACTAGCTGCCCAGGAGGGCTGGCCTGTCCACCACATGGACGTCAAGTCGGCCTTCCTCAACGGCGACTTGAAGGAGGAGGTCTACGTGCAGCAGCCGCCGGGATTTGTGATCCCCGGCCAGGAGGGCAAGGTACTTCGCTGCACAAGGCTCTGTATGGCCTCCGGCAGGCACCAAGGGCGTGGAATGCCAAGCTGGACTCCACGCTGAAGACGATGGGCTTCGAGCAAAGCCGCACGAGGCGGCGTCTACCGACGGGGCAGTGGAGGAAATGCCCTGTTGGTGGGCGTCTATGTCGACGACTTGGTGATCACCGGCATCAAGGATGCAGAGGTGGCTGCGTTCAAGGAGGAGATGAAGGCTGCCTTCCAGATGAGTGATCTGGGGCTCCTCTCCTTCTATCTGGGGATCGAGGTGCACCAGGATCACTCCGGGATCACGCTTCGACAGACCGCCTACGCCAAGCGCATCGTTGAGCTAGCCAGGCTCACCGATTGCAACCCAGCTCTCTCTCCGATGGAGGAGAGGCTGAAGCTGAGCCGCGACAGCACGGCGAAGGAAGTGGACGCTACACAGTACCGGCGTCTTGTGGGGAGCCTTCGCTACCTCGCCCACACCCCGGACTTGGCGTTCTCCGTCGGCTACGTTAGTCGTTTCATGGAGCGACCGACGACGGAGCATGAGCAGGCTGTGAAGAGGATCATCCGCTACGTTGCGGGGACTCTTGATCATGGCCTTCACTACCCTAGATGTCCTGGGGCAGCAGACTTCGTCGGGTACAGCGACAGCGACCACGCCGGCGACATCGACACCAGCAAGAGCACGAGCGGGATCATGTTCTTCCTCGGCAAGTGCCTCGTGAGCTGGCAGTCGGTCAAGCAACAGGTGGTTGCCTTGTCCAGCTGCGAGGCTGAGTACATAGCGGCCTCCACAGCCTGCACCCAGGCGCTCTGGCTCTCTCGGCTGCTTGGTGATCTACTTGGCCGAGATGCTAGAGCAGTGCAGCTGATGGTGGACAGCAAGTCCGCTCTGGCCCTGGCAAGGAACCCCGTTTTCCACGAACGGAGCAAGCACATCCGGCTGAGGCATCACTTCATCCGAGGCTGCTTGGAGGAAGGGAGCATCAAGGCGAGCTACATCAACACCACGGATCAGCTCGCTGATCTGCTCACCAAGCCTCTTGGGAGGATCAAGTTCCTTGAACTCTGCTCCAGGATTGGGATGGTTCAGACCGTCCACAAGACAACGCACAAGACTTAGGGGGAGAATGATGGATAAGTCTCTGTACTGTAGTCTTGTGGGGTTTGGTCTTTGGTCTGTGGTCTTTGTGGGACTGCAGCACATGGTCCTTGTGTCAAGGACAGGTTGCAGTTAGGATAGAGCATCAAGGACTGGCAGCATCTTGGACTGGCAGTTAGGATAGCACAAGGACTGGCTGGCTGTTAGGACTGGTTGTTAGGATAGCTTTTAGGACAGCATCTTAGACTAGCATCTAGCATATTCGTGGCTGGCTAGCAGCATATAAATATGTATCCCCAACCCCTCAGGTTGGTATGCCATTGTGTGAGAAATAAACCAGAAAATTGCCCCAACTCTCCAAGTGTCATCCTCTCTCAATGAGAGTAACCCTGAAACAACTATCATGTGGGGCAGGGTGTATGACTCGGGCTTAATGGGAAGGACAAGCAGCCTACTGCTTGAGCCTAAGGGATTTCGCTTTATCACAACCCTCCATATAAATTATAAAGAGAGGACTAGCCATGTTACTGCATCAGCTATCAATAAACTGAAAAGAACATTAGGCTCCAACCCTAAGCACGTGAAAATATCAACCATATAACAGGTACGCCACTTAATGTGCCAGTATGTATAAAACAGCAATGAGCTGTAACTTGTATGTTCTAACTGTGAGATAACAGTTAAGAAACCAACTGAGTTCTTTATTTCTCTTCCATTGGCTATGTAACCACCCACTTAACAGAAACACCTAACAGCAATAGAGCACAATAATACAGGGCATTCATGAATACTTCTAGGTGATGTGCAAGCAAATTTACCTGCGGTCCTTCGCTTGCCAGAAATCTACCTCCATCACCACGCTGACGTCTATCCGCCAAAGTTTGGCGTGAGACAATCTAAATAGGAGAAGCACACATACTTACAAAGTAAAACAAAGTACAATGATGGAATATTATTATGTGCTATTTAAGTTGCTATGGGCTAAGTACCCAGACAGTTCAACATTCTAACACATGTTTATGTCCGGAGTCCGGATATATGCAACACATGTTCAACATCCGCTACCTCGCCATTTTCTGCTAATTTAAGTTGCTACTAGTATTTAAATTGCACGTTTGGTTCTTCTAATTTCAACTTAGACTGGCTCCTTAGTCCTTACTTCCACATGGGCCAAATCAGACTCTGCTTTTCAGACTAGGATTCACTTGGTTCTTATGTTACTTTGCATCACAGACAATCCCATGCTAGTCGCATGGTTTATACACACATCTTAAATCCATAATGGCTAGATGGTTATATACAATCAACGTTACACACATCAGATGAGGACTATGATAGTTAGTGAGCTTGCGACATTGGTACCCGTTATCAGGTCGCCACAATAGAAAGCTTCGAGAATTTACAGGGAAACTAACTGAATCATCCTATCCATGGTCAAACAGTGATTTCTGGCTTCCAGCTAAGAATGGCACCAAACTAAGTTTGCACAGAAAGTAGAAGGGCAAGAGTACACACCAACTTGGAACCATTACCAAGTTCCTATATTGCTAATCATCCAGAAATGAGATTATCTAAGGATGCTGCACATCTACACACGGATGTTTCATATCATCAGAATGTGCAGCACAAATATTTCACAAGTGAAAGTTGGTCACATTCCCTTCTATGAAGAAAGAACAGAATAGATAACACAAGTATTGATGTGCCGAGTATATAAATTTTCTTCCTGACACAAGCAGAGTATGTAAGCTCCAATGTAGCGTGACACCTAAATACATCCTATAATATGCGCCACATTACACAACATTGCAGTGTATGATATATCCTTCATCACAACTCCATCACAACAAATAGCAAGCTGTATGTGATTTACCTTGGCAGGCCTTTCTGAAACGGTTCTGCTCTGTCGCTTCGAAAGATACTTATCAAGAATCTTCTTCCTGTCGTCATTAGTGGACTGCGACCACGCCACACCTACGTCACTCAACACACATGCATTGCCCTCTGTAACAGCCTTTCTCGGCCTCCTCCTCCCTCTTTTTTCCTTCACCTCCACCTCCTTTTCCATCTCATCCTCAACAGCATTATCGCCAGCGTCATCGCCATCGCCACCGGCGTCATGTGCACCATCAAGTGCAACATCCGCCACCTCGCCATTTTTTTCCTCCAGTTCGATGACAGTATCGACAACCTTCTCCGGAACATCCTCTTTATCCCTACCACTCCGCAAATCCCACCTACTAGGAACCCGTTGACCATTCTCTGTGCAAGCTGCCGCAGCACCCTTCTCCGCTTCGATCGCCTGCGTGTTCTTCTTCCCAGGCTTGCGGCCCCTCTTCTTAGAGGCACCAGCCATCCCCTTCTCATTTCCCACGGCGCCCTCTTCCACCTCTTTCGCACCATCCAAATCCTTGGCTTTACCTCTCCTGTGCGCGTAGTTCCCTTTACAGCAGAGGAACCGCTGCATGACCATGGTGCCGTGCCGGTGGCGCGGCGGTTGGAGCTTGTGTTCGCCTTGAACCCCGCAGCCTTGCCGTACCCATAGTAGAACGCCTTGGCGTCGTGGACAGAGTCGAACTCCATCCCGAGCGCCGGCACCGCGGAGGCCTCCCCCGGCGCCGCGGCGGCCTCCAGGCCGTGGTTGTGCTCCACGACGAGCTTGGACACCTTCCACCTGCCCCCCGCCCCGGCGCCGTCCTTCAGCACCACCTCCATCATCGCCCTGCACCTGCCGTCGTCGGGCGGCCCCGCCGGCGCTGGCGGAGGATAATCATCCTCCTCCGCCTCGCTGGCGGCGCCGGCCTGGCGGAGCGAGAGGTAGCCGCAGGAGAGCGGCTCGTCGGGCTCCGGCGGGGGCGGATCGGAGGAGCTCGCGGGCGGCGGCGGCGGCGCGTCGGCCATGCTCGGGGTAGGGTTTTGGGCGGGGTTTGAAATGGCGCGGCAAGCAAAGTGAGGGTGGAAGGAGATTGGAGGGGGAGATCCGGTGTGGGGAGGAGGCGTCTTGCCCTGGCTGCGGCGGCCGGAGAGAGTGGGGGACGGGTGGATGCGGAGAAGGGTGTGGGTGGAGCTGTGTGAAGGCAGCGGGTAACAGCCGTCCAACTCTCTGACGGGTGGGATCAGAAGTTGTCTGGCCCACCTGCGCTGATGGGGCTCGTGCCGGCGACCAGAGGAGGGAGGCAGTGTGGCGCCAGTGAGCGCTGGACGCGTGGCCCACGCTCGGGTTGTAGGATTGAGATGTGGGAAGGTGGGGCCTTCATGTCAGTGAGCACATGTTTTATCACTCTTTTTCCAACGAGCACATGTAAGATGTCATTCTTAAAATTCGAAACTAATTATAACTTGTATGGTCGACAGAGAGAGAGAATAGTTGCTGACACGACCAACTTCACAAGTTAGGGGCAAGTCATAGGATATGCTTGAAAATCTCGGACCTACAACATACGAAGACATATAAAAGCACCTTCAGAGCTTGTTTGTTTAGCCAGATTCTATAAAAGCAGGAATATGAAAAATACATTAATATAATAGGATTTCATGTGGAAAACAAAAGATTGGAAAACACAATAATTTTGTAAACTTGGAGGTTAAGAAAAACGAATGAATCATCATAAACGTGATCAAATCAAAGTTAAACCACATGAGAGATATAACCATGATGTTATTATGCCACACAATATCTTGGTCTCTTTGCTCGTACATATGAATTTGAAAAGAATGTCCAAATTGATTGTAAAATTTTCATGTTTTCTTTAAAACAGAGACTAGGAAATATTCATATGTTTTCTTTGCTCCATTTACTTGGACCAAAACTGATAAATAAAGCCACATAGGAAGATTTCCTATCATCTGCATATCTTTGAATCAAACAAGTCATCTATGTGTCGTTGGACTGACTTTTCTCGGGCAGAGAGGTACTACATAGACTGGATGTTAAGCTTACATTTAACCTCATGAATAAGTACATTGCAATTGATGCATACACTGCATGGTCGAGAGTTCGGACGTGCGATAGACCATTGGTGCCACAACTACAATCATGTAAAAAAGCACAAGCCCAACCATTGGAAGAGGCTACTTTAATTATCCTGACACCTCTCATTCTAAAAGATGTGCATGCATTCATCCTTCAATCCTGTCCTATAGTGAAGGATTCACCATGAAAAGTGTGGCTTGGAAGTTGGAATTTCTACATGGTAGAAGAAACCAAGTGGGGTGAGAGAAAGAGAACATTCACATGTACACATCATCAAGAAACATATTGACAAGATGGTTCCGGCCTACTTCTTGGTGTCGTTCTAATGTTTCTACGTGAAATTTGACAAAATTAACCCTTTGGCGAAACTTCAGCAAAAAATAACCCTTTTTTGAAAAAAAAATCTAAAACTAACCCTTTTGTGTGGCTCCCGCAACGGCGTGGCCACACATGTATGCACCACGCCCCAGCCTGGGGGCCACACCTCTGCCAGCGTGGCAAAGCGGGCCCCAGCCTGGGTTAAGTAGCGTCGGCGCGGGAGGCGCCACACTTCCATGTGTGGCGCCGGCGACTGGGGCGCCACACCTGCTAAGTACAATAGAGCGCGACGGTGAGCACTCCACCCGCAACCACCATCCATTTGCTGTTCTTACCCAGCCCGAGTCCATCCCTCTCTCCCTCTTTCTCCCCCAACACACCCCCACTCAAATCCATCCATTTCGGTGTGGTTTTTCCGTGGATTTCGGCTCCCCTACGTGCAAGAAGGTACTCTCCCCCATCCTCCTTGTTTTTGTCCAATAGAAATCTTCCAATTTGGAGACATTGTGTAGATCTTGGAAACCCTAGAATTTGAATATGAGGACAAATGTGTGGTTATTTGTTGATAATATTGGTCAATGTGTGTGGGTATGATGGATATGAAGTGTTGGGCTGTTGATTGTAGGCCCGGGTTAGGGTTTTTGTTAGATGTAGTTAATGAGCTAGATTTAGTTAGGGTTAGTGCATAATGACTTGATTTAAAATTAAGATCAGTAAATAGATTTTGTTTGAAATGCATAGCTTAGTGCAATGTATCAATCATTTGATGCATTCGGGTTGTTGTAAAAAAATTTAGATGGAGAAAATGGTTAGTGTTCATCATGTGGACAAGGAGGCCTTTTTGAAAGGCAATGTGGAGCATGACTCGGAGGAGAAAGTGGTGGTGTTTGGCCATAGTCCTAGGTATGCCGAGGTTGTGGAGAGAGTGCGGATTGCATTGAATTGGACGGATCCAAATGATGTTCTTTCTTTGGAGGGAAGGTATAATGTTGGGTTCGGAATGCATCTTCGTTGGAAGACTATGCCTCTCAACTCCGAGTTGTGTTGGAGTGCATATAAGGAGACGGTGGCGGCATCTCAAGACAAGGCTCTTGAGTTGTTTGCCACCAAGACGTTTGACTTGAACCGGTGTGCCTCCGAACATGACGTTAGGAGGCCGGTTCAAAATGAGCCACCTCATGCGCATGAAGTGTACTATCCAATGTCGAGTCTACCTCCAATGACTCAACATGATTTTAGCCAACCAACAATGACCCAACACGAAAGGAGCCAACCTTCAAGCCCAATTCAAAGTGACCAATATGAAGAATCGGAGGAGGAGAGCGACGCGTCGGAGTATGAGCTTCATAAAAATGATATTGGTGATGTGGCGACAAATTGTAGGCATGAGGACATGGACCATGACATCCCTTATACACTACAACAGGACCCCCCGTACAGCAACGCACACATCCGTATCTAAATGCTCATATAAGCGTTGCTAGCAGTATTACCAACGGATTTAGTATGTGTTGCCTTATCTGGCGTTGCAAGGCCGTAGTGCAACAGATATATGTGCGTTGGTAACCGATGCATAAAGCGTTGCCAATTGGCAACGGAGGTGTGGCAACAGTTGTATCTGTTGGTACATAACGGATAGGATTGGATAATTTTATTCCAGAATAAATATCATTTTTAGGACTGGGTGGCTTGATTACTTCGAAGATGGTATTTTCTTATTTCCTCATCAGTTATAAGATACGTACCACAACACACAAATTTGACAATATAAATGCATTGCATGAAGAAACACTTTCTATATTTATTATTGGTATCACCATCCGTACAAAAAAATCACAAGGTACACCGCTTACAATATTTTCTTCAAAACATAATATCCTAACTAATCCTATATATATAATCCTTTTAACGGCATGCCTTCTAATGTCCGGAGCTGAATCTGAATATAGCAGGCCTTGTTGAACTTGTGGGCCTGCAAAAACAACGTTCCAGTTTTAGAATCGATGTTGTAAAAACATTAAGGGAGGGAATATTGTCCAAACAGTATATCAATATTACTTAAGTTGACTAATGTATACTACTATTGGACAAATGAGTGCATTTCCCATGGAAAACCAGTGGATAAACTATAATGTGGTACATTAATTATCTACACACTACACATGTTTCAACAGTCAATAGGAACTAACATACAAAATCAAAAGATGAAAGAGTTTACCTTGGTTTACCCTTCTGAATTCAGCACAACCTATCAAGTAGAAAACTCAGCGCATACTTGAAAAATTAAGTTAGTTCATGGCATATATCTTCTTTATGGTAAAAGAGATTTCATTCATTAGATAAATGTATAGAATCATTTAAAATGGCTCATCTCGAACTGTAAAATGATATATCTAAAGTAGACAACTAGGCATAACTAATTATACCGCAAGAATCAGTGCATCTTTCCATGGTGGATCATCTCCAAGTGTAATGCATTCCAGAGTTGCCACAGATTCCAATAAGAAAAACATGTAACCCGATTAGCAGGTGAGGTAAGAATGATGTTAGTATCTGCATCAGACTACAATGTGTTTTTAGAACATACATGATCAGCTTTTTTGCATTCTCAAGATGCCCCCTCCTGCAAGCCAGAGTAATTATAGTTAACAAGTAATAACAGCGTAAATACACATAAAGTATCTCACGTGTAAATGTGCTCTCTTTTATCAGAAGCTTGATCCTCCAGGGTCTTCGTAGCGCACTTCCAAGCACCAGCTGGCGTATCATAGTGAGGCTGGTAATAGAAGTTGTCAGCTAGAGTCCTCATTTTCAGCTCCTCCAAGAAAGCATCAACGGGCTGTTACCAAACAATTGATATTTCACACATCATTAGCATTTCCCTTTTACATAACAACTAACTTAAGCACTGACATTCAGATTTGTAGTTTGGTAGCTATAAAGAACTTTATTCTATCATCTAATAAAATGCTATAAGATCTCATTATTGCCCAGTTTGCCCAGTTTGCTAGAGGTGTATTTAGTAGTCCTGCACCTGCTTCTTGCGGCGTGCCGCTGCCACCGGCGGGGCTGCTGCCTCTGCTTCCAGCGCCATCACACATGTCTAGCATGACATAACAAGAGCAGCTCGAGATCAAGAACATTGAATAAATCATGGTGCAATTACTAACTGCAGTTTGCATCAAGAGAAACAGTTATACAGTTTTGACGAAAAGAATACTTATGGTATTGGTGGTATGATCGGTGCAGTAATCTTCACTTGAAAATCACTTAGGTATCAATGAGATAACATGAGTCCAGATTTAACTAGCCTGTGATGAACAGCTTCACTTGAAAATCCTTATTACACAACACCAAAAAAAATTAAAACATAATGGATCACAACAAGTTACACTTGGGAACACGAGGATGCACGCAATCTTCCAGAATTAACACGAGGATGCACATAATCTTCCAGAATTAACACGACCGTCGTAATCAAACCTATCTAACATCAGTTATCAATTTGACGGTTTATCATGACTGAAATAGTGATAGATCTATAAAAATAGATCTGAAAAATTGTTACTACATCTAGTATTTGACTGCATCAGTGCTGTACATCTCTGTTCAGCAAGAGGCAAAGAGCATGGTGCGAATATTTCGTCAAAAAAAGCATGGTGCACATACAAGTATACAAAACGTGCATGTACCTAATGAGGGCTTACCACAGCTCGTGACCAGCAGCCATGTAGGCGATGCAGCAAGTTTTCACAAAAAAATCCAAGGGGAGAGGAAAGGCGATACTGGAAGGGGAAAAGGAGAAATCGCACGCCAGATTGCCAGAGTTCCGTCGTGCCCTCAATGCTCAGATTCACCGCTGCACCTTGTAGATCGTGAATGCAGTCAACGATCTAGGGTTTGGAGGGTGATAGCTTTCAGGAAGTGGCTACGTGATATGGTGGTAGGACGGAGAGGCAAACCAGAGAAGAGGTAGGATCTGTGAGCCTCGATCAGCGGCGGAATTCGCCGGTAGCAGGAGATTGGAGCGGCGGCGGCGGGGGAGGAGGAGATGAACGCGCAGCAGGAAAGGATTATTGGAAACGAGGAGAAGAGAAGTCTACGAAACAAATCCAAAGAGAAAAAACTGGCTATGTATAGAGGCCCACTCATATCGCAACCTCCCAAAATAAAATATCGCCCGCGCCTATACGATCTTAGCGCCAAAACGAATTTTAGTCCGCAGGCACTAAACCAATTTTCGCCCGCGCCTATACACTCTTTGCGCCAAAAGAAAATTCTAGTGCGCGGGGTGAGACCCATATTTTGAGTCCAATCTATATACCACAAAACGGATGCTGTTGCAACACATACATGTGTATCTACCATAAATATTTACAACGCACACGCAACACGTTGCCCAATATGTGTTGCTATATGCTAGTTCATCTAGTAGCATCGGACTCGGATGACGACGGTCCCGAAGAAGATGTTGATGAAGATGGGTTCACTGCTAAAGAAGCCGAAATATTCAAGAAGGTAGTGGGCCGGGATCATCGGTTACCATTGTTCCGTGATCTTAGTCTCGCCGATAAAGCCGTGGTTGATGGTGGCACGAGTAAAATTCTTGAACCAAGGCCAACTTCGAAGAAGGATAGTAATCCCAAAAACTATGGTATTGCTGAGGGAGTGAAGTTTGAAAGCTTGTTGGAATTGAAGACATGGCTCAAGGAGTATGCGGTTAAGTACTTTAGACCATACAAAGTGGTTCACTCGGATGTCCAGAAGCGTTACACGGTTAAGTGTGAGGACGCGCATAATGGGTGTCCATGGATTGTGCATGCAAGACCTATCAAGGGAACCTCTCAGTGGGTTCTAAAAAAATGTGTGTCCACTCACATGTGTAGTGGCAATGATGATGATGATGACAAGGATGCGAAGGACATTCATCGGCAACTAACCTCCGATTTCATCGGCTATAGACTTTCCAATTCCATAGAGGCATTTCCCACTTTTACGGTGAGGGCTATCATGGACACGGTGAAAGACATGTTTGGTTACTCGGTGAAGTATGGGAAGGCATGGAGGGCCAAGCAAGCCACATTCAAGATGTTGTATGGTGACTGGGAGGAAGCATACAACCGACTTCCTAGATTGTTGGGAGCTATGGCTGCTACAAATCCGGGCATGGTTACGTGTGTGGAGCCCTTTGGCCAAAAGACTAGGGATTACAACGGTGCAACCGTCCGTGTCTTTGGCCGTGCATTTTGGGCTTTCGGGCAATGCATAAGGGCATTCAAGCATTGTAGACCGGTTGTCTCCGTGGATGGCACATTCTTGACAGGCCAGTACAAGGGCACACTTTTGATTGCCGTAGCTCATGATGCTAACGACCAGTTGTTGCCGTTGGCTTTTGCTTTGGTGACGGCGGAGAACCAGGACAACTGGGAGTGGTTCATGGGTCTAGTGAGAACAAAGGTATTTGAGCCTCAAAGAGAGGTATGTGTCATCTCGGACCGCCACCAAGGCATACTCAATGCGGTGAAGATTGATATTCCCGGGCATGCTCCTTTGCACCATCGATGGTGCATGAGGCATTTTGTGTCCAACTTCTATAGGGCATGCGGAAATAAGGAGCTATCTGATGATCTAAAAGATTGTTATCTCGCTTTCACCGAGCGGCATTTTGTGAGATTGTACAACAGATTGCTAACTCTCACATCGCCGGGGGGTCGAGAGTTCCTAGATAGGCATGCGTCTCTGAGGCACAAGTGGACTAGAGCATTTGACACCGACGGTAGGAGGTACGGTGACATGACAAGCAACATGGCATAATGTTTCAACAATGTGCTCAGAGGAGTCCGTGCGTTGTCCGTGACAGCAATAGTTCAATACACATTCGACAAGTTGAATGAGTATTTACAAAAATATAGTGAGGAAACGTTTGAGCAGATGGAAGGGAAGAACAAGCACAAGAAGAAGTACAAGTATCCACCTGAAGCAGACAAATGGATGACATACCAGTTAAGGAAGGCGGAGACCAATACAGCCCAATGTTTTGACAACAACGAGTAGATTTACCAAGTCAATGAGCCAGGAGGCACCACGGTAGGTGGTGAGCAACACGGAGGGCGTGCGTGCAAAGTCTTGCTAAAGCAATGTTTGTGCTTGTGCCAAAGGCCTCAGTTGCTTCATCTCCCTTGCTCGCACTTGCGGACGGCGGCACGCATTAGAAAAGTGGGATACGTTGATCCGGTTAGGTTGTCCGAGTACTCGATCGAGGCTACCAAGGAGACATGGGCGGGAAGATTTGAACCTTTCTTTGACCAATCACAATGACCAGAATATCATGGCATTCAACTATGGCCCGATCCAATACTGAAGGTGACGAAACGGGGAAGACGGAAGACAAAACGTTTTAGAAATGACATGGACGCATGGAGTGCAGGAGGTCTCCGAGAGTGGGGCAACCAACATTTTCAGGAGCCTCGTGTGGCTGCCCGTTGTGGAGAATGCAATGGTGGTGGGCACAACACTAGAGGTTGTAGTCGAAACAAGAGATCGAAGGCAAATTATGCAAGCACAAGCAACCCGGGTGCTAGCCAACATGCCGGCAGCCAACAAGGCGACGGTGGAGTTGGCGGTGGTAGCACAAGCCACCATGGTAGTGGGGGTGGTGGTAGCACGAGCCGCCGTGGAGGTGGCGGTAGTGGCGGTGGTGGTAGCACAAGCCACCGTGGCGGTAGAACATCAATGTTTGACGAGCTAAGAGGGGGTACTCCTAGAAGGCGTAGAGGTGGTAGTCGTAGATGATTGGTACGAATGAAAATTATTTGGTTATTGTCTTTTATTTCGAATATTGTTAATTTTATTGTACTAACAATTTTTCTAACTTACGCAGGTATGGGGTCGTCGAGCTGGTTGGAGAGGCCATGGGCATGGAGGAGGGCGACTAACCAGCCCGAGGAGGAGCCACCGAAGTGTTTTTGCCAAGACATTTGCAAGGCCAAGCAGTCAGATGATTGGGATGAGACAAGAGGACGAAGGTTTTGGTTGTGTCCCAACTATTGTAGGGACATGGAAGAACCCAAGTCTGCTTATGACCGTCCCAAGGTATGTCTCCTCCTTATGCATGAAAATTTACGTATATTTGTGTAATAATTGCTAATGTCTATTGTCTCTTTTGTAGTCACCGCCGCCCCTTTGTCCCTACTTCAAATGGATAGACTTGGTCCAAGATAGCTACTTCAAGAACGAGGTCGAATGGGCGCGAGAGACTGCTCTTAAGCACATGGCGGAGAGGAAACAAGAAGAGGAGAGGGAGGAGAAGTTGAGGTTGAAGAAGGAGAAGGAACGTAAGGAGAAAGCAAAGAAGAAGCGTGAAGAGGCGAAGGCTCGTGAGGCCGAGCGGGAAGTCAAACGTGGAATAGCTCGTCGTGCTATGGAGGATGAAGCATCGGGAAAGCGCAAGGGCAAGTATCCGCGTTGGACTCAATGGGCATCCAACATAAATGTCGTTGTGAACCTTGCAATGTCAAAAACTTGATGAGTTGTGAACCTTGTAATTTCATGAATTTGATGGATTTGGTTGAACCTTGTAATATGGTGAACTCTTAGTGCGTTGTTTGCGTGAACCTTCTCATTATTCTGTGCCATAATAATTTGTCATTTGAATTCTGAAACTGTAGTTTTAAGTGCAGGAATTTCTGTGCGCGTGTGCGGCGCCGGAGGGGGAGGCGCTACACCCTTAAGCTTCACTCCGCAGCGGGCGGAGCCGCACAAATGCACGCTCTCTGTTAATTTGCCGCGCCCCCGCGAGCGGCGCCACACCTCAAGGTGCAACGCCCCGGCCTCCGGCGCTGCACATGTGCGACGCCGCGGCCTTCGGCGCCACACCGTTAAGCTTTACTCCGCCGCGAGCGGCGCCACACAAATGCACCACTCTCTGTTAATTTGCCGCGCCCCCGCGAGCGGCGCCACACCTCAAGGTGCAACGCCCCGGTCTCCGGCGCTGCACATGTGCGACGCCGCGGCCTTCGGCGCCACATCGTTAAGCTTTACTCCGCCGTGAGCGGCGCCACACAAATGCACCAAATATTGCTCTCTGTTAATTTGCCGCGCCCCCGCGAGCGGCGCCACACTTGAAGGTGCAACGCCTCCCTGTCCGGCGCTGCACATGTGCGGCGCCGCCGTCTTCGGCGCCACACCTGTAACCACAGCTCCCAGCCGCCGGCGCGGGACAAGGAGACTCGATTTACACTAGCAGTGTCAGTACAAATGCTCCAAATTTGCATACTTAGCACATCAGTAGACATAATACAATATGTAAACAGAGCAGTAGTTCAAAACAACAAAATATAATTAAGACACAAGTTATAGTTCAACAAGTTCACGATAAGGTCCACAACGAAACGGCAAGTTCACGACAAGGACCATGGGAAACCAAGTTCACGACATAGTACAAACGACGAATAATCTACTTCCTTTTCCTTAGCCTCCTCAAAGGCTCAGTCGGCGCCGGATCCGCGTTCTTCCTCCTACTCCTCACAGGTAGCTTCTTCATCGGCTCTTCCTCCGACACGTGATCTTCGAGTCCTCATCCTCCGACACGTGCTCTTCCGCATCATCGGACTCGTGATCGTCGTCATCCTCCTCCAATGCAGGCCCCTTTTTTTTGTTCATGTAGTCGTCCGGTGAGTAACGCTTGGTAGACTTCTTTCGGGATCTTAAGTGGAAGGAGCGCTGGTACGCCTGCAAGGTCATGTTATCGTCCACATTTTCATCAAAATCCCCTAGAAATGAAAGAATGTAAGGTGAATTACTCATACACGGGTGAGGTTCAAGAAATCTTATTTGGGTGTCCGACATGTAACATATTCATCATACCTCAACCTCCTCATCAGTGGGTGATAACCCACAATGCATTAAGGTTTCCCCAACCATAGCCTTAAGTTCAAGGTCCTCTTACTCCATACGTGCAACTAAACGGTTCGCGTTCTCAGGTTTCTGTCACTCCGGCAGAACTTCCCCCGCTTCGTTACAAATACTACCAACCCTAGGGTGTTTGATCCATGCGCGCACAAATATAATGGACACCAAAGGACAGCACCATATAGACATACAACTCTAATGAACCTCATGCATTCAATTAAGCAATCAAAAGACAAATAAACTACGGAAACATGATGTAAATCATAGGATAAATATTATAGCATCAAACACCATGTTTACATAGGACGGTACAGAGGTTTGTGGGTGGATGAACCACTGAATACAAGGAGGAGATGGTGATGGAGATGGCGGTGAAGACGGCGGAGAGGGGCAGCGCGGCGGCGCAGGGCGGCGGCGGCGCCGGCGGTGCGGGGAACTCCTTTCCCGCCGCCGGCAAGCTTGGGGAGCGCCGCCCCTAAGCCTCCCTCCTTCATGGCTTCTTGGGAGCCCTCCCCCATGGAGATGGGATCCATGGGGGAGGCAAAAACGTGGCTTTTGGTGGCTGAAATTCGTGGGTGGAGGAGTCCTCCACGAATTAGGTTTCCTCCCTTTATATATCTTCTCTGATTTCCGTCACCCCTTTTAGGGTTCCACCAAAACGGGCCTACAGGCCGCGTCCGAACTCCGATTGGGCTGATCTCGGGCTTAAAATCTTCGTATGGAAAATTGTGACAACTTTTGTAACAGCCAGGTCTCCATATAACGTCATCTTCGAGGGTCAAACTGGCAATCTTCGTAAAAAGTTCTCAGACAGATTTCAGGAAAGTCCCAATTCGACTCCAACAAGGTTTCCTCTTGTATTCTTGATAATTTCTACACATCAAAGAGTAAAACAAGAACATTGTGCACTTTTGCAACTATTAGAAGGTTAGTCCAAATAAACAATAAACTTAATATAAAACAAGTGCTAAAAGCATAAAAATGGCATGAAACAATCAAAAATTATAGATACGTTTTGGACGTATCAACATCCCCAAACTTAATTCCTGCTCGTCCTCGAGTAGGTAAATGATAACAAAATAATTTTTGATTGTAAATGCTATGATCAGATCTTTAACAATTGCATGATGTATGGATAATAAAACTTAGCAACCATGTTACCTAATGAAAAGTATCAACGAACTAAGAGCTTATAACATGAAATTTATAAACATCAACAAGATTGTAATGACCATAATAAAGTATGATAGAGTGGTATCTCGCTTGCCCTTAATTGTGGAGCAAAACATAAATGCCAAGTCACCTCTGAAGTTCAAGTGAAGACTAGATATAGAGATATCAAAGATAAGAGTATCATAGTTATGGCTCAATTAATCGTATCCTGGGACAAGCACATTACACTAAGAACGACAGTTATGCTCTCGAAAAAGTGCTCAAAGAAAGGATGGTGACTCAACATAAAAATAAAAGATTGACCCTTCGCAGAGGGAAGCAGGGATTAACACGTGCTAGAGCTTTTTATTTTAAAAACAGAGGTAAAAAGTTTTGAGAGGTGTTTGTTAATTGTCAACGAATGGTAGCGGGTGAGAACAGTATTCTACCTGTCAAACGGACTTTTAAGAGCGGCTCCCATGAAGGACGTTATTTCTACCAGCAAGGCAGATCATCCCCCTTTCTCTTTGGTTTCCACACATGCAGGTATTTCACTGTTTGTCATTGCTTAATGATGAATCAGGGCAAAAGTGTGAAGAGAATTAATGGTTAAAGTTGTAATTAATTGGGGCTGGGCACCCCGTTGCCAGCTCTTTTTGCAAGTTATTGGATAAGCGGATGTATATGCCACTAGTCCAGGTGCTCATGTGGGTTCGAACTAGAAGCATCACCACGGACAGGGGTTGAAGGGGACTGATGACCCACAAGTATAGGGGGTGTATCGTAGTACTTTCGATAAATAAGAGTGTCGAACCCAACGAGGAGCAGAAGGTGCTGACAAGGAGTTTCGGTAAAGGTTTCACTGTAAATGCTAGCAGACAAGTTTTTAGGGGTTTTTGATATAGCAGGTAAATAAAATGCGAGTAAGTAAAAGACAGTAATAATAATTGCAGCAAGTGGCCCAATCCTTTTTAGAGCAAAGGACAAGCCGGTTGGTTTACTTATGATGACAAAATGTTCTTGAGGACACACGGGATTCTAGTCAAGTGCTTTCGCTTCACATAGTTGATTAATCTTCATTGTTTTGATAAGTGTTGTGTGGGTGAACCTATGCTAATGCACCGCCCTTACTTGGACTAATACATACTTGTGATTATACCTCTTGCAAGCATCCGCAGTTACAAGAAAGTAATTAAGATAAATCTAACCACAGCCTTAAACTCTGAGATCCTACGCTCCCTTGTGCACCGGTATACTAACGGGGGTTTAGGTTTCTGTCACTCCGGCAACCCCACAATTAGCAACCAAATACACAATGCACTCCTCTAGGCCCATAAAGGTGAAGTGTCATGTAGTCGACGTTCACACGACACCACTAGAAGAATAACACCACAACTTAAATATCAAACCATTAAATATTACTCAACATAATTCCACTACTAACAGCGTGACTTCTCCCATGTCCTCAAGAACTAATCGAACTACTCACGAGACATCATATGGATCATGATCAGAGGTGATATAATGATGGATAACGATCTGAACATATACTTTAATTCACCGATAAAACTCAATAGCATCAACCACAAGGAGTAATTAACACCGGGAGAGTTTCCCCTATGAACTAAACAAAGTATAGCCCTAGATGTTACAGCGGAACGAGATGGTGCAGCGGTGATGGTGGTGATGGCGGTGGAGATGATGATGATGATGATCCCGATGAAGTCCAGCGCGATGACGATGAGGATGGCGATGATCTCCCCCTCCGGGAAGGAATTTCCCCGGCAGATTTCTCCCTGCCGGAGAGCTTTTTCTCTCTGTGGTTTCCGCCTCGTGGAGGCGGCGGAATATTTTCTCACGGACTCCCGTGTCTTAGGGTTTCTGGGGGATGAAGTACGCGAAGGGGGAGCGCCTGAGGTGGGCCAGGGGCACCACACCTGGCCAGGGCGCGGCCAAGGTGGGCCCCGCGCCCAGGGGTGGTGTGGGCCCCTCCTGGCCCATCTCAGCCTCCCCTTTTGGCTTAGTCCATCTTCTGATAAAATAGGAACATCTGTCTTCTCGGAAATATTTTTAGTGCTCCAGAAATATAGTGCCTTGACGTTGCTTTTTCCAGCTGAAATCTGACTCCGGCAGTTAATTATCCAATGATCATCAAACATGCAAAATAAGACAAAATAACATAAGTAACTCCTCTTAATATGAAATATATCATTGAATAACAGTAAATTATGCTATAAAATAGTGATGCAAAATGGACGTATCAACCCCCCCAAGCTTAGACCTCGCTTGTCCCCAAGCGAAAGCTGAGCTCAGTAAACTAGAACAAAAGTTTATGGAGTGAAGCGTCGATAATAAAGAATACGGACAAGAAGCATCAGTAATTACTAAACAACACACTCATTTTAAACAGCAACTACTCTTCATATAACCTAACTTGAACATGAGTAGTGAAACAACCACAATAAAAATACACGAAGGAAATTATAGATTAGTAATGGCACACTTCATTCTTGGTCATAGAACAATAAGCAATCAATACTTATCTTTCGAAAGGAGTCTTTATATTAGAGCTTATATTGCAGAACTTCCACACTCAATTATCACACCTTCTTTACAGTCATTGATAACTTGCAAAGCTATATTCTTAGAGGCAAAAGTCTTTGTGCTAAGACAAGAAGGATAAAGAACATGATTGACAATATTAATGATATATATGGTTGAATCACAACAACTCAAATGCTTGCTCAAGGAAGAAGGAAATAGGTGTACTGACTCAACATGAAAAGTAAAAGAAAGGCCCTTCGCAGAGGGAAGCAGGGATTAAGTCATGTGCTAGAGCTTTTAAGTTTTTGAAATCATATAGAGAGCAAAAATTAAGTTTTAAGGTGTTTGTTAATTGTCAACGAATGGTAGCGGGTGAAAACAGTATTCTCCCTGTCAAACAGACTTTTAAGAGCGGCTCCCATGAAGGACGTTATTTCTACCAGCAAGGCAGATCATCCCTCTTTCTCTTTGGTTTACACACACAGTATTTCACTGTTTGTCATGCTTACTGATAATCAGGGCAAAAGTGTGAAGAGAATTAAGGTTAAAGTTGTAATTAATTGGGACTGGGCACCCGTTGCCAGCTCTTTTTGCAAGTTATTGGATAAGCGGATGTATATGCCACTAGTCCAGGTGTAAAGTCTGTTTGACAAGTAGAATAAAGGATAACCACACTACTTCCTCATGAGCTAGTAAACATTGACACAAAAGGGAATAATAACATTTTGAATAATTTAAAGGTAGCACATGAAAAATTTACTTGGAGTGGCAAAGAAATACCACATATAGGAAGTTATGGTGGACACAAATGGCATGGGTTTGGTTCAAGGATTTGGATGCACGAGAAGCATTCCCTCTCAGTACGGTGGTTAAGGCTAGCAAGGTCATGTAGCAAGCATAAAAGTTGGGGGATACACACAAATATATATAATAAAGCAACCATGCTATCTTCCCTGTAAGCACAAATGTTTTAACTCAAAGAATACTAATCTTATTGGCTAGCAAGAAAGAAAGATAAAGGGATAATATTTTTGCATGTAATTCCCTCCTTCTACTTAAGTTTTCATGGTATTGCTACTAATGACCAATACTAAGTTTGCCACAACTAATATAATTTACTTAATGTACCCAAAAGTGGCGTCAATACTAATGGCAAGATCAGCACATAAAGAAGATTGCAGGCTAAAATAAAATGTACCGAAAGTAAAGGTGGAACTTCTCATTAATATTCTGAACAAGACACACTCAAACCAACGGATACATGGATAACTAAAGGATTGACACTCCACATCGCAAACCATCTTATAAGATAACTTCTCTACTCATGATATGACCACGAAATTATAAAAACGAAAGGATAAAGATGATACTGGGCACTCCCCCAAGCTTGGAACAAGCCAAGGGAGTGCCATTACCCCTTGACGATTTAGGCTTGATCTCTTGGTGGCGACCCCTAATGAGCTTCTCGACCAAATCCTTCAATTCATCTATCTTGTATGTGAGGATGCGGATCATCTCCGAATTGTGTTCGATGCGGTTCATGAACTGGTCAGAAGGTGAATCCCAGCTCTTGGAATTGTTTCCCCACTTCTCACTGGACTTAGGGCTTTCTTTTCCTGCATTGTTAGATCGATCTATATCCCAACAAGTAGGCAACTCCATCTCCGGAACTCTCTCAAATTGATACTTATGGATGAGGGTATGGAAAGGGTTACTGGAGTTTGAGGCGAGTGTCTTGGGTGCAAAGGCATGACGCGATGCCTCACCACCCATGTTCAGGTTCTTCACAGGATTGAAAGGGTTGGCAGTCACCCCGATGCTTGCAATAGTAGCGCGAGGACGTGGAGTTGAGTCTTCCTCTACTTCATCATCGGTTTCGCTCTTGACCTCCTCCTCGATCCTCTGGTCCATGATGTCCTCCACGCCCTCCTTGCTCTCGTTGTCGTTGGAGAAGACCATGGCGCTCTAAATCCGGAAATAGTTCCTGGCAGAAAACAGCTCGAAACAAAACTCGACGAAAACACGATATACGGACCTCGGGAGATCCGGGTGATTATATAGCAAAAAGTTTTACGACAAAAGGAAGGTACAGGACGAAACGGGGTCGGAGACGGGCTCCGAGGTGCCCACACGCACCCACGGCGCGGCCAGGGTGGGGCCCGCGCCCAGGGGTGGTGTGGTGCCCTCGGGCACCGTTTCCTACCCTTTTCCGACTCATAATTTTCCATATTATGTAAAAACAAAAATATTTAGGTTGAAAAGTAAATCGCGAACTTTTTCTTACCGAAACTGTTACCTATTCCAAATCAGCTTTTGCAGTTGTCTGAATTTGACTTTTTATAAAATCCTCTGGAGTTACCACTTTGATAAATCAACATCTTCATTATAAGAATCTCCAGAAATGTAATGCTTGAGTCTTTGACCATTAACCACTTGTGGTCTGTCCCCATCTAGTGAATTGATTTTAATCGCACCTGAGCGATAGACCTCCTCAATGATATAAGGTCCTTCCCATTTTGAAAGTAATTTTCCTGCAAAAAATCTGAGACGAGACCTATACAATAAAACTTTTTCACCTACGTTAAATTCTCTCTTAAGAATTCTTCTATCATGCCATTGCTTAACTTTCTCTTTAAAGAGCCTAGCATTTTCATAAGCTGCATTTCTCCATTCATCTAAAGAATTCAAATTAAGCAATCTCTTTTTACCGGCAAGTTTAAAGTCTCTATTAAGTTCTTTCACCGCCCAATAGGCTTTATGTTCTAATTCTAAGGCAAATGACAAGCTTTTCCATAAACCATTTTGTAAGGAGACATTCCCATAGGATTTTTATAAGCAGTTCTATAAGCCCACAAAGCATCGTTAAGCTTTTTAGACCAATTTTTTCTAGATTTATTAACAGTCTTTTGCAAAATAGACTTAATCTCTCTATTTGACAATTCTACTTGACCACTTGTTTGGGATGATATGGTGAAGCAATTCTATGATTAACATCATACTTAGCTAAGTTTTTCTAAAAGCACCATGAATAAAATGAGAACCCCATCAGTCATGAGATATCTAGGCACACCAAACCTAGGGAAGATAATATCTTTAAGCATTTTTAATGATGTCTCACCATCAGCACTAGAAGTTGGTATAGCTTCTACCCATTTAGTAACATAATCAACAGCAACAAGTATGTGAGTATAACCATTTGAGGAAGGAAAAGGACCCATAAAGTCAAATCCCCAACAGTCGAAAGGTTCAATAACAAGAGAATAATTCATAGGCATTTCATTACGTCTACTAATGTTACCTACTCTTTGACATTCATCACATGATAAAACAAATTTTCTAGCATCTCTAAAAAGGGTAGGCCAATAAAAACCTGATTGTAGAACCTTTTGCGCAGTTCTATCTCCAGCGTGATGTCCTCCATAAGCACTTCCATGGCATTTGCTCAATATTTCTTTCTGTTCATACTCAGGAACACATCTTCGCATAATGCCATCTACTCCTTCTTTATACAAATGTGGGTCATCCCAAAAATAATGCCTCAAATCATAAAAGAACTTTCTTCTTTGCTGAGCTGTAAAGGTCGGAGGCAAATACTTGGCAACAATAAAATTAGCATAATCAGCATACCAAGGACTTTCGCGTGAGCTTACCTTTATCGCAGCCAATTGTTCATTTGGAAAACTATCATTAACAGGTATAGGATCATCTGAAATGTTTTCTAATCTAGACAAATTATCAGCAACAGGATTTTCAGCACCTTTCCTATCTACGATATGTAAATCAAATTCTTGCAGTAAAGTACCCATCTTATGACCTAGGCTTAGCATCTTTCTTTTCCATAAGGTATCTAATAGCAGCATGATCAGTGTGAATAGTAACTTTTGAATCAACAATATAAGGTCTAAATTTATCACAAGCAAAAACAACTGCTAAAAATTCCTTTTCAGTAGTAGCATAATTCTTTTGAGCGGCATCAAGTGTTTTACTAGCATAATGAATAACATTTAACTTCTTGTCTACCCGCTGTCCAAGAACAGCTCCTACAGCAAAATCACTAGCATCACACATTATTTCAAAAGGTAAAGTCCAATCAGGAGGTTGAACAACAGGAGCTGTGATTAAAGCCTTTTTTAGAGTTTCAAAAGCTTCCTTGCAATCATCATCAAAAACAAAAGGTACATCTTTTTGAAGAAGATTAGTGAGGGGTTTTGAAATTTTAGAGAAATCTTTAATAAACCTCCTATAAAAACCGGCATGACCGAGAATACTACGGATACCTTTCACATCCCTTGGACAGGGCATTTTCTCGATTGCTTCAACTTTAGCTCTGTCCACTTCAATACCTCTTTCAGAAATTTTGTGCCCTAGGACAATTCCTTCATTAACCATGAAATGACATTTCTCCCAATTAAGAACAAGATTTGTCTCCTCACATCTCTGCAAAACTTTATCAAGATTGTGCAAGCAATTATCAAAGGAAGTTCCGTAGACGGAAAAATCGTCCATGAATACTTCCACAATTTCTTCAAAAAACCATGAAAAATAGCAGACATGCATCTTTGGAACGTAGCAGGAGCATTACACAAACCAAAAGGCATACGTCTATAAGCATAAGTTCCATAAGGACAAGTAAAAGTGTTTTCTCTTGATCTTGTGCTTTAACAGCAATTTGTGAGAATCCAGAATAACCATCAAGGAAACAAAAATGGTTTTCTTAGACAACCTTTCTAACATTTGATCAATAAAAGGCAAAGGATAATGATCTTTCTTAGTTACTTTATTGACCTTTCTAAAATCAATGCACATCCTATATCCCAACTACTACTCTTTGAGGAATAAGTTCATCATTTTCATTTGGTACAACAGTAACTCCTCCTTTCTTAGGGACACAATGCACAGGACTTACCCATCTACTATCAGCAATAGGATAAATTATACCAGCATCAAGAAGTTTTAATACCTCATTTCTTACCACTTCTTTCATCTTAGGGATCAAGCGACGCTGATGCTCAACAACAGGTTTTGCATCGGGTTCAATGTTGATGGCATGTTGACATATAGTAGGAGAAATCCCCTTTAAATCATCCAAAGTGTATCCCATAGCTCCTCGATGTTTCTTTAGTACTTCTAATAACCTTGCTTCTTCATTACCTGAAAGTTTAGAACTAATAATAAGGATATACTTTCCTTTCATCAAGATAAACATACTTAAGATTATCAGGTAACGGTTTTAAATCGAAGACAGGATCTTCCTTAGGAGGCGCTGAGGTACCCAAATCTTCCACAGGCAAATTATGCTTAAGTATTGGTGGTTGACGAAGAAAGGCATTGTCAATCTCATTCCTCTCCTCCATAAATACTTCACTTTCGTGTTCCTCCATGAATTGCTGCAAGGCATTGTTAGGAGCAACAGCAATAGAAGCAAGTTGTTCAACTTGAAAATTCTCATTAGGTAATTCAGTTTCATAAAGTTGTTTACCAAACTTAGAGAAATTAAACTCATAAGATTCTCCATTAAATTTAGTGTAAATTTTCTCTTTCTTACAATCTATAATGGCACCACATGTATTCAAGAAAGGCCTACCAAAAATAATGGGACAAGCTTTACTAGCAACAGAACCAAGTACTAGAAAATCAGCAGGGTATTTAGTCTTACCACATAAAACTTCAACATCTCTCACAATACCAATTGGGAGATAGTTTCTCTATTAGCAAGCTGAATAACCACATCAATCTCCTCAAGTTCGCAAGGACCAATTTCATGCATAATTTCTTTATAAAGATCAAAAGGAATAGCGCTAGAACTTGCACCAATATCACATAAACCATAATAGCAATGTTCTCCTATTTTGACTGAAAGCACAGGAACACTTGTTTTCCTAGCTCTACGGGATGTGAAACAATATTAGAGGCATCTTCACAAAAGATAATATGTCCTCCTTCTACATTTTCAGTTACCAAATCCTTTACTATTGCTATTGTGGGTTCACCGCTATTTGTTCAGCAGGTTCTAAAGCTTTCTTTGCACTTTTATTAACCACACTAGCTATGATAGAATGTTCCCTAATTTTAACAGGAAAAGGTGGTTTCTCAATATAAGGTTCTGGCAAGATACGATCAACTGTATGAACTTCAATGTTTTTAATATTGGCAGAATTAGTATTATCTTTGTAAGGCAAATGATACTTATTGCAACTTTCTTTAGGAACATCAAGATAAGAGGCAAAAGCCTTGTAACAGTTTGCAATAACTTGAGAATCAAGACCATACATATCATAGAGATTACGAAAATTATCAGTATTCATAAAAGTTTTAATGCATTCGTAATCATGCTTTATACCTGATTCTCTACCTTTGTCGTTCTCCCATCCTTCAGTATTTTCCTCAATCCGATCAAGAAGGTCCCATTTAACTTCCTCTTTATTACGCGTAAATGATCCAGCACAAGAGGTATCCAATAGAGTTTTATCTTGAAGAGAAAGCCTTGCATAGAAGTTATCAATAACAACATTACCAGGAAGCTCATGAATGGGGCATTTGAGCATTAATGATTTCAATCTCCCCCACGCTTGGGCAATACTTTCTCCATCATGAGGCCAAAAATTATATATATGATTCCGATCTTGATGAATTTCACTAGGAGGATAAAATTTAGAATAAAAGAGAGGCACAATCTCCTCCCAGCCAATAGAACGCCCATTTTTCAGCATCCTATACCATTTTGCAGCTTTACCAGTCAACGATATAGAAAACAATTTCTTCTTGACCTCTTCCATTGAAATACCTGCACACTTGAACAACTCGCATAATTCATGAATAAATAGCAAATGATCCCCAGGAGGGACAGTTCCATCTCCTGCATAGCGGTTATTCGTAACTCGTTCAACAATTTTCATAGGTATTTTAAATGGAATTACTTGATCAGGTGGTTCCTCTTCTACTACCTTAGCAGTGGTAGTAGTATTTCCAAACAGGGATTCAAATGGAGATCTCTCCATGATAAAATAAAGTAGCAAGCAGAAATAAAAATAGCACCTACAGTAAAAGTTTCCCTTACCAATTCCACTTACCAATAGCGCTTCACTCCCCGGCAACGGCGCCAGAAAATAGTCTTGATGACCCACAAGTATAGGGGGTGTATCGTAGTACTTTCGATAAATAAGAGTGTCGAACCCAACGAGGAGCAGAAGGTGCTGACAAGGAGTTTCGGTAAAGGTTTCACTGTAAATGCTAGCAGACAAGTTTTTAGGGGTTTTTGATATAGCAGGTAAATAAAATGCGAGTAAGTAAAAGACAGTAATAATAATTGCAGCAAGTGGCCCAATCCTTTTTAGAGCAAAGGACAAGCCGGTTGGTTTACTTATGATGACAAAATGTTCTTGAGGACACACGGGATTCTAGTCAAGTGCTTTCGCTTCACATAGTTGATTAATCTTATTGTTTTGATAAGTGTTGTGTGGGTGAACCTATGCTAATGCACCGCCCTTACTTGGACTAATACATACTTGTGATTATACCTCTTGCAAGCATCCGCAGTTACAAGAAAGTAATTAAGATAAATCTAACCACAGCCTTAAACTCTGAGATCCTACGCTCCCTTGTGCACCGGTATACTAACGGGGGTTTAGGTTTCTGTCACTCCGGCAACCCCACAATTAGCAACCAAATACACAATGCACTCCTCTAGGCCCATAAAGGTGAAGTGTCATGTAGTCGACGTTCACACGACACCACTAGAAGAATACACCACAACTTAAATATCAAACCATTAAATATTACTCAACATAATTCCACTACTAACAGCGTGACTTCTCCCATGTCCTCAAGAACTAAACGAACTACTCACGAGACATCATATGGATCATGATCAGAGGTGATATAATGATGGATAACGATCTGAACATATACTTTAATTCACCGATAAAACTCAATAGCATCAACCACAAGGAGTAATTAACACCGGGAGAGTTTCCCCTATGAACTAAACAAAGTATAGCCCTAGATGTTACAGCGGAACGAGATGGTGCAGCGGTGATGGTGGTGATGGCGGTGGAGATGATGATGATCCCGATGAAGTCCAGCGCGATGACGATGAGGATGGCGATGATCTCCCCCTCCGGGAAGGAATTTCCCCGGCAGATTTCTCCCTGCCGGAGAGCTTTTTCTCTCTGTGGTTTCCGCCTCGTGGAGGCGGCGGAATATTTTCTCACGGACTCCCGTGTCTTAGGGTTTCTGGGGGATGAAGTACGCGAAGGGGGAGCGCCTGAGGTGGGCCAGGGGCACCACACCTGGCCAGGGCGCGGCCAAGGTGGGCCCCGCGCCCAGGGGTGGTGTGGGCCCCTCCTGGCCCATCTCAGCCTCCCCTTTTGGCTTAGTCCATCTTCTGATAAAATAGGAACATCTGTCTTCTCGGAAATATTTTTAGTGCTCCAGAAATATAGTGCCTTGACGTTGCTTTTTCCAGCTGAAATCTGACTCCGGCAGTTAATTATCCAATGATCATCAAACATGCAAAATAAGACAAAATAACATAAGTAACTCCTCTTAATATGAAATATATCATTGAATAACAGTAAATTATGCTATAAAATAGTGATGCGAAATGGACGTATCAGGGACCTCGAGCGGGTCGGCATGGCATCATCGGCGCGACAACCAAGAAAGTGTGCTAAAGTTCGTAGCCGAGTTGCGGTACGCTTTGTCATTGCAAAATCAAAATCTTAGTGAAAATGAACAACAAATTATGCACGAAGCGGAGATTGTAAAACTTACCTTCACAAATTCCCTAACGGCAACATCACCCTTCTTGCCACAAGGTAGCATGGCTGCCTCCTCGGCTGCTCCCGCTTGGCGGTCGATCTCATTGCGCTATGAAAACAAACATGTCAACAACTAAACTCTAATTATGATGAGACGAAATAAATTGGGCAAAAATTACCATAAAGTTGATCACGGGAGCGAAATCAGTTTGGTTGCCTTGTCTTACGGCCTTGTTGTACCGGAGCTCAACAATAGCATCATCGTCCATGTCCTCCAAGAGCTCCTCATAAGCCGGGGGGCATATACGGACACGGGTACGTGCAACAAACCAACCAAGATATGCATCGAATGCCTCTTGACTGTACTTGGGGCGATCCCGCATATACACCTTCCTGTCCGTTGCCTCTTTCAACTCGGCATTGAATGTAGTGATGTAATCTTTATGATGTTTATCCCATTTCGTCACCTTCCTCTGCCGGCGTCGGTCCAATCTACATGGTCAACAAATGAAATATTAGTAACTACACTAATACATAAGATTGGTAAGACAAAATTTGGAGCCTCACTCGTGCAACGAAAACATCGTGTTTATCCACTTTGGCGGTGTAGTTTGATACAACCCAAATTGGCTCATCACACGATGTGGTAGGTGGAACTCAACGACATACAAGCATATCAATGGGCGCTGCATCATCCAAAGATATTCTTCGTCGAGACACTTTGGGTTTAGGGGGAATTCCGGATTCCAACCAAATCTCTCCCCGACACCATAAATCTGCCATTTCACCTATATCATAGTACTCATTTCAGCATGTGCAGTTGGGATTTAAGATAGCTTGTGATTGAACGAAAGCATTCTAATTATTACCTGCTCGGGGGTCAGCGAGTCAAACTCGTTGGTGTACCGCAAGTACTCCTTAGTTGGGTCGCCGGTGAACTCCGCAACCCTGTCCCACTTGTACGCCCATGTAGCCTCCCGAAGCCTCTGGGGATGGTCATGGTCGTTCCAAGGCTTCCATTGCAAAATTTTCGGCCGTCCAACTGAGAAGTGTTCCCACATCCAAACCGAAAGTAGGATCATTGGACCACGATACGGCCTCACCGACGAACCTACGACACGCATCATCCAACTGCACATATAGGTATACATGTTAGAATTTCATAAGTTTTGCACACACAAGAAAGAAAGCAAGATAAATATTTACCTGCCGGTACAAGTAAGCAAGCGCAGCCGTACCCCAGCTTTGCTTACTCTCCCAACGTGTTAACGCCTTCAGCCACATCCACGGAGCGTTCCGCCCACTACTGTCAGCTAACAAAGTCCTCGTGATCACGTACCACACGTATGCGCGTGCATGATTCTGAATGACCACTTTATCAGCCCCTTCAGGGCACTTAGCAAAGTTTTTCCTGATCCAAACAAATGAGGCGCCGGCGGAGAGTCTATCCCTACTAGAGTCTGGCTTCTCTGGAGGAGACGCACCAATAAGGCTGAACATCTTGTCGCGCCACCCATCAGATTCGGTGCTAAAACACACAGGTTTGCCCGTGATGGGGAGTGCCAGGATCATCGACACGTCCTGAAGAGTCACCGTCATCTCCCCGGTGGGGAGGTGAAAGCTGTGTGTCCCCGGCCTCCAACGGTCAACAAGAGCAGTGATGGCCGAAGGATTGAAATTTGGTGTGGACCGAGACACGAGCTGGATGAATGGAAGGAGTCCAAGCTTCTCGACGTACTCGGTGTACCTCTCGTCGTACGGCATGCCCTTGTCACCAGTTTGCAAGGAGGCCTCGTGAGACCGAAGACGAAGGGGGGCAAGTACCTAAAAAAATAATTACAAGTCACAACATTATCCATGCCGAATAGAAATATGAACTAACATCTAAAATATGCAAGAAACTATTACCTTTCCCTGCGCAATCTTTCTCGCACGGTGATTCTTATCATATTGTTCTTCGAGAAGTTCCATCCTACATATTTGAAAAAACTATCACTAGTAAGAGATAGAAATTTCAATATTTTTTCAATATTCATTTCGACATCATATATATTTGAAAAAACTACCACATCCACACATACACCGCATATAAATATTATATGCACATTGGTAACCACTATTGCATCCACAAATACATCTCACATACACATGGTTCTCATATTACACATTTATACCGAATTAATTAAAAATGTAAATCAACACTCCACATAATTAACAACTATTACAATTGCCATACAAATGCTACGGATCAAAGAAAAAAAGCCTCAGTCCCTACTAATTTTGAAATCTACAATGAACTAAGATTTCACCTAGGGTTGCAAAAACGGGACACAAATGACAAATCTATTGGATGAAATTGAGGGGAACGGAGTAGGTTACCTTAAGGAACGATGGGGACACGAAATCGCTTCAGATTGGGCCGGTTTTGGTGAGGATTTGGGAGGGAGTTGCCGCCGCCGCCGTGCTCTTCTTCTGTTTCGGGAGAGGAGAGAGAGGGAAAAGAGAAGGCCAGGTCGGGCACGGGCTGGGCCCCGTTATTTTTACCGAACGTGCGGCGCCCCAGCCTCCGGCGCCACATATGGAAGTGTGGCGCCCCACGCGCCGGCGCTACTTAACCCAGGCTGGGTCCGCTTTGCCACGCTGGCAGAGGTGTGACGCCCCAGGCTGGGGCGTGGTGCATACATGTGTGGCGCCGCCGATGCGGGAGCCACACAAAATGGTTAGTTTTAGATTTTTTTTCAAAAAAGGTTATTTTTTGCTGAAGTTTCGCCAAAGGGTTAATTTTGTCAAATTTCACTGTTTCTACAAATACACCGACTCGTGCACCCCTAGAAGGAGCAAAAAGGAAGTGTAATGTGAAATGTGTACAGTTAAAGCGATGAATAACCGGTGTGGGCAAAGGTATAAGTGATAGTAGCTAAATAGAGGCCAAGATATCTGTAGTGCATGAAGTGAGATAAGGTGCATTTAACCACTTGAAATATGGTTGGGCACACGTTATTTTGTAGTACCTATTTTATTTAGGTCGTGCCTACCAAAATCCAGCGCTTGGTACTACGGAGTAGTAACTACAGGTGATTGTGCCACTTGGATCGGATGCAAACATGGCACCAGGATGACACCACTGTCCTTTCTGACCAATCAAACCTACCGCAAAGACAAAATGCACGTACATATTCGAAAAGCATACACATATCTTCCCCCGACCCCTCGCGCCGAAACAAAGCGCGCCGCCGGGAACCGCCCCCAGTCCGGCGCCCCTCCGCCGGCTTCGGCCGCGGCGGTGGCGGCGCTCCCCGCTGCCAAAAATTTGGTGGACGGGGGTGTCTTCGCGTGGAGGTGGACGGCCGGCCCATGGGGGCGGCGGCGGCTGGGGCTGGGATGCCGAGCCGGCAGGCTCGGGAGAAGAGGAAGGCCGGCGGGGTCTTCTGGCGGAGGTGAGGCGCGGCGGGCGCCATCGAACCCGAGGAGCTCGCCTGGGCGGCGCTCGCGCTCGAGGTCTGGGCCTCGCTGGGCTCGATCTGGGCCTGGCGGGCCCGGTTTGGGCTTCGTCGCGCAGGCGCGGTGGCGCCCGTCCCAGCGGCGCCGGAGGATCGCAGGCGCGCTGGAGGCGTTGTGGAGGCGATGTGGGGGCGGTCTGCTGCCCCCCTGGAGGTGGTGCGAGTTGGGGTGCGTTCGGGGGCTCTCCCGAGGGCATGGTGGCCGGTGCAGCGTGGAGGGGTGCAGCGCGGTGGAGCTAGGCGGTCGAACACGGTGACTCCATGCCATCCTTGATGCTCTCCGAGCTTTGCGGGTGGGTCGAAATCCGGGCGAAAGCCTTGCGCCGACTCCGGTTGGGCCGACGATGGCGACGCCTTTCGGGCGCCGTTTCCTTCTTGATTGCATCGCTGTGGATCTTTGATACCCTTACCGACGAGTGTGGTCCGGTGATCTCCGGGTGAAAGCCCAAGCTCCGTCGGGAGCGGGCAACGGTGACGGACGCGTCACTACCTCGTTGGAGGCGTTGTCTTGGAATCATTGGTCATCTCGGTGCGATGGATTCGCGGTGGATGCGCGAGGCGGCTCCGTAGTCGAGGGAGGCGGATGCCGGGGCAGCGGCCCCGGACGGTGGTGGACGTCGAGGCGGCGGCCTCGAGCTCCCACGCTACGACGGTCCTATGAGGTGGAGCCGTTGTCTAGCGGGGGTCTGGGTGGCGACCTGGATGAAGACTGTGTGGGCAGAGGGTTCGTCGACCTGACTGGATCACCTTCGGGCAACGCGAAGGTGGATTTGGGTGCTATACCGGGGCGGCGGCCCCGGAACTTGGTGGCTTTGGTGGCAGCCTGGATAGAGACTGCGTGGGCAGAGGGTTCGTCGACCATGACTGGATCGCTTCCGGGCAATGCGGAGGTCGATCTGGTTGCTACGCCGGAGCGGCGGCTCCGGAGCGGGTGGTGTGGGTTTGTGGCGTTTGTCCGGCTTGTGTCGTGTGGGCGACGGGTCGCTTTGTCTGTGTGTTCTTTTGTACAGCTTGTATGGTTTTTGGACCCGGTTTTCCTTATACACTGGGTCAATTCTTTCTATCTAATCGAGCGGTGGTACGACCACCTTGTCCTAAAAAAAAACCTACCGCAAAGACTTGCGTGTGTTTTCCTTCCGCGCGCCTAGCTCGAAGCTTGTTTCATGTTTTGTGCATGTCTACTTAAGGAACAAAAACATAGTTAATTTTGTTTCATGCTTTCATAAGTGCAAGAATATGAAAAATACATGAATATCATAGTTTTGCATGTGCAAAACAAAGGATCATAAAACACAATAATTTTGTCAATCTGGAGGTTAAGAAAAACACATGAACTATTATTAACATGGTTGCGCCCAGTGTGCGCTGGTGGTGTGGATGCGGAGCAACGGCGCGAGATCCGGTCGTAGGCGGAGCGGCGGAGAGAGCCACCGGAAGCGGGAGAGAGATGGAGATTGGAAGAGAGAAGGAGTTGTGCAGTGCGAAGTCTCCACCCAGCCTGTTTGTTGGGCAAATCCTATATAACGCGTACCGCGTGCGTTACACCGCTCCGCGTACCCCTGCCGTTACATGGGCCAGGCCCATCTAGAAGCGCCAGTGCACTCCTACTAACACTTGAGCCAGGCCAATTTATATCGCCGGCTATTTTCCTTTCTTTCGCGCATTTGGAGCCGTTCTCCTTCATCAGGTTTTCTATTTTCTAGTTTTCCGCCAGGTTTTTCGTTTCTCTTCTCATTTTTGTTCTTTTTCTTTTCCTTTTTTTCTTACTTTTCTGTTATTTTGTTTTACATATCTTTTGTTCTATTTTTCCTGTTTTCACCATGCTTTCAAAAGCGATGAAGGGTTCGAAAAAGGTACTTTTTACGACTTCAAGAAAAGTTCACCGATTCAGAAAAAAAATCCCAAGTTTCGTCAAAATATTCATAAGTTCAAATAAAATATGTTTCATGGATTGAAAAATGTTCACATGGTTCAAAATAAATACATTCATATATTCAAACAAACATCGTCGAGTTCAAAAAATGTTCAGAAGGTTCAATAAATGTTGACATGGTTATTCTTCCCGACCGCCGCCAGGGCATACCACTACTCCTACCCTCGCTGAATCCCTTTATGTTTTCCTTTTTCTTTCCTTTTTGTTCTTTTTCGTGTTTTCTTTTTCGTATTTCTAGTTTGATTTTCTTTCTTTCTTCCTTTTATTTTATGTTTTCTTTTTTCTCTGTACTATTTTTATTTTCTCATTTTTCATGTCCCTTTCCATTTTCTTTTTACATTCCTCATTTTTTATTTTCTACTTTTTGTAATACAAATTTTTGGACCCCGGAACATTTTTGGAAAATGTTGAATATATTTGTTAACCCCATGAACATTTTTTGGACCCATCGATCCACCTTATTTTCGTTCATATGAATTTTAGTTTTTTCGGTTCATTATTATTTATTGTTTCGCTGGTATTTTTGATTTGTTATTATATTTGGTTCACTATTATTTTTGGTTCCACGACATTTTTGGTTCACTATTATTTTCGGTTCAACCGAATTATCTGTTTTTTCCATTATTTACCTTGATTCCATTCATCGGGTTTTCGAAATCCGTTCAAACCTAGATTTGGTTCACCGAGTTTTCCAAATCCGCTCAAACCAAGATTCAGTTCACCGGGTTTTCTAAATTCGTTCAAACATAGATTATATTCAACAGGATTTTCCAAATCTTTTCAAACCTAGATTTTGTTCACTAGTTTTTAAAAATTGTTCAAACCTATATTCAGTTCACCGACTTCTCCAAGTCCGTTCAAACCTTGATTCCGTTCACCGGATTTTACAAACCCGTCAAACCTATAATCCGTTTACCTGGTTTACCAAATATGTTCAAACTTAGATTTCGTTCAATTTTTTTTTCAGTTTTACTTCCTTCCTTTTTTTTTTCTTTTCTTTTGTTATTTTTATTTTCGCTTTATTTTGAAAATGGTTCTTATTTTGGAAAATGTTTATTTTTCAAAAATGGTTCAATTTTGAAAAAAAACTTATTTTAGAAAATAGTCCGATTTTAAAAATGCTTCAGATTTAATATATGGTTTCGATTTTCTGAAAATGGTTCGGATTTTTTGAAAATGATTCTGATTTTTAAATATGGTTTGGATTTAAAAAATGTTTATTTAAAAAGGTTTCGATTTTTTAAAAAAATGGTCTGATTTTTTTAAATTGTTCCGATTTTTTAAATGGTTCAGATCTAAGAAATGGTTCCGATTTTTAAAAATGAACCATTTTCAAATGAAAAATCTGAACCTTTTTTTCAAATGAACCATTTTCAAAATCTAAACCATTTTCAAAATCGGAACAATTTTTAAAATCTAAACCATTTTCAAAAATTGGAACCATTTTTAAAATTTGTAAATGTTTATGATTTTTTTAAATGGTTCCGGTTTCTGAAAGTGGTTCGGTTTTAAGAAATGGTTATGTTTTTTTTAAATGAACCATTTTCAAATGCAAAATCTGAACCATTTTTTAAAATGAACCATTTTCAAATTTTGATACATTTTCAAAATCAGAACCATAATCAAAATCAAAACCATGTTTCAAAATCTAAATTGTTTTCAAAATCGGAACAATTTTCAAAATCTAATCCATTTTCAAAATTGGAACCATTTTTCAAAATCTGAACCATTTTCAAAACCGGATTTTTTTTCAAAATCGGGACCATTTTCAATATTGGAACCATTTTTCAAAAATGAACCGATTTCAAATTTGGAACCATTTTCAAAATCGGAACCATTTTTTAAATTGGAACAATTTTTCTAAAATGAACAATTTTTGAAATCTGAACCATTTTAAAAATTGGAACCATTTTAATTTTGGTTCATTATTTTTGATTCACCCGAAATTTAGTTTTTGAAATGATTCATATTTTAAAATATTTATTTTTGAAAATGGTTCTGATTTTTGAAAATGGTTCATATTTTTAAAAAGTTCCAGTTTTGAAAAATGCTCCGAGTACTTTGTACTTGATTTGTACTTCGTTTTTGTTTGGAGCGTGCAAGGAAATGAAGACCAGCTAGCTAGCTCGGGGGACCGATGGATGCATGCTTGACTAAAATGGAAAATAGGGACCTAGCTAGCCAGTCAACCGTCGCTCGCTCTCTTTTCCTAGCGATAGTACTGCATACCAACCTGATGGGCCAGCCACCCAGGCCCATGTAGCTAGCGAGGGGTTGCGCTCGTGTGCGGGCGAGTTGAACCCTCGACTCGAAAGCAGTGACATACAGGTGAACTAGGTACGCGAACGTGATGTTTCCTCCGCGTAACGCGACATATAGGAGCTGCCGTTTGTTGGCTGGTACTCTTAACCTTGGACGTGGCATTGTGGACAGGCCTTGCATGGCCCATAAGTTGGAGGACGGCGTATTTTTCGATAAATTTGACACTTTTGAGTAATTAAATATATTTATGGCCATTTACAAAAACTATTTTTAAATCTGACCTCTCGAGGACGGCATCAAAGAGAATGGAGCCGACCTTGTTCGGTTCGATGCCATCAAGAAAAGTTCCATAATTTTTTCTTAAGTACTTAGAATTTTTAAAGAATGGGGTCGATGCTAAAGATGATTGAGCCGGCATGTATAAGGTCGGCGCCATCCTCTCCGAAACTGATATGAGGAGTCAGATTTGAAAATAGTTTTAGAGAAAGGACAAAACTAAGATTAGTTTCGCTCAGAGGCCATATTTGGCAAAAAATACGAGGACAGCGGTGTGGGACCATTCCTGTGATTAAACATTGTGATTCATCAATAAAGCTTAGAAGGTTGTCTAAAAAAACTTCTTTTTCCAATCGAGTTATGTATTCTCAACGAGGTCAGCCGACAGAGGACGAGGCACAACTGACGCTGCTCTCCATTGGTACAGTCTCCATCCACTTTTCAACAACGCGGACTCCAGCACCTGCTAGATTCCCCTCGAAAAGATTACGTCCTGAATCTCGATTCTCCGTTTAGTAAAAAGATTGCACTAGTTCTAATCTAGTACTCTCTCCATTTTAAATTATAAAATGTTTTAGGTATTTCAATCTAAGCTACATACGGATTAAATTAAGTGAATAGATACATCAAAAGGCGTCTATATACATCGATATACATCGAAAGGCGTCTATATACACCAAAAGGCTATTGTGTCACCCATGCTTCATAAGACAAGTTGGACGCCAGCGCCACGGTGCTGAAATCTAAATTTTCCGTTCAGAGTAAGACCATGTTTGGTTCAAATGAATTTCATATGAATTTAGGGGGATTCTATCACATAGCAATTTTTTCTATAGAGGTTGTTTGGTTTGTAGGATTTCAAATAATTAGATTTTCCCTATCGTCTACTTTGTATGAAATTTCACAAGACAATTTTCCTTAGGTCCAACCTCAAGAATTTTTAACTTTGTTTTTTATGACAATTTTTTTCGATAAGGGAGCTTTATTACTTAAAAGGTTAAAGTATTACACCCAGTCTCTGCATAAACAAGTTGCACTCAGCCAAAACAAGTTTAGAAGTTTAAAACATAAAAAAGTGAATTACATATCATAATGAGAAATTGTAAGCACGCCTATGATGGTGGAGGGCCAATCCGCAAATTATGCTACCATACATGTTGGGATAAAAAGTCTCTGGCCGTATCCTCCAGTCTGGTACACACCTCCATAAACAGGTCTCGGTGCCCCCCCACGTTGCAACTGAGACCACAAACGGAGCGTAGCTGTACTCCTGTAGATAACCTGCAAAAGAGAACAATTTTTATCATTAAAAACCTTATCATTTCTACACAGTCAAAGGGACCATATAACGGAAAGCGTTGTCACCCTAATAAGTTGTTTAAATCTATTATCCACCCCGTTCAGCCAATTGCCAAAAATATTGGCAATGCTTTGGGTGGGTATAGAGTAGAACCAATCTGGATGATTGACCATATAGAACTAACAAATTTGCACTCGAAAAATAAGTGTTTGATAGTCTCGTCCTTGTGACAGAAGACACACTTTTTACTTTCATGCTAATTGCGTTTTGCAAGGTTGTCTTTAGTAAGAATAACTCCTCGACGAAGATACCACGCAAATACTTTGTTTTTTAGTAAAATCTTCATCTTCTAGATTTTCTTATTATTGTCTACCGACACATCTGGTTGGATTAAAGCTGTATACATGGAGTCCACAGAGAATTTACCACTCTTGTGTAAATTACAACGAAACTCATCGGACCCTTGTGTCAAATTGACAGAAGCTAGACGTAGTAGCAACTCATGCCAAGCTACTAGTCTAGGACCAACAAAATCTCTTCTCACATTTGGAGAGGATTATCCACCGATACTTGAGCGAGTGTATCGCTTTTGTGACATACAAGGACTGTTTTTTATGACAACTACGTCATAAACAAAATCCTTTCGAAAAAATCCTAAGTTTTTTCCTGCAACAAAATCAAACAATATGTAATCCGTAATCTTGTACTTTCAGTTCATACAAGATACAGATTTCCCTCAAAGTACGCTCTCTCTTTGTCTATGTATTTCTCTGTTTTTTGGTGTATGATGCGGATTTCCCTCGAAGTACACGCTGATGGATATTCCATCTATTAATATATTATTGATGCCGCTCATTCCGAGAAAGTAAAGCACAGCAAGTTTCTGCATCCGCTTGGGCATCTAAGAAAACTATGGGCTCTCGCCAAGAGGATGAGTTTGTGTGTGACATGATAAATATAAACATGCATGACTTGTACGTATGTATAACTTCGAAATAGCAAGGAAGAGTTACGAGAGTCGGAGATATTTAAGAGGCTAGGTGCACATCAATAAGTGGAAGTGTTTCTATTGCAAAATAAAATAAAATAAGCGGAAGTAATGCTCAGTGTTAGAGTATAATTGTGTTACGGAAAGATATGATAGAGATAGGATTTGTTTCTTGTCTTGTACTCCAAGTCGGTCCCTTGTACGCCTATATATACTCGCCCATTAGGCTCAATAATATATCCATCATATTCAGCTAATCTCATAATTCTACATGGTATCAGAGCGGCACGATCTGACCTATCCGCCGCCGCCGCGCTTCCGCACCGCGCCGCCCCCGGGGAGATCGATCTCCATGATCTCTCTCGGGGGCCGCGCCGCCCGTACCTAGGGTTCGTCCGCCGTTCGTGTTGATCGGCTGCCCTAGAGTCTTTTTTTTTCCGGTCGTTGATCCGGTTTTTCTCTCTCGCCGGTCGTTTTTTTATCGGCGTTTATTTTTGGTTTTCCGATCTAAGATCGGTTTGCGTCGCCACCGCCGCCGTCTTCTTGCGCCTCTACTTCGACAACGGCATCGACCTGCATTGGCCTCCTCCTCGACAGCCGGCTATCGCGGCCGACTCGCCGGCACCGACTTCGCACCGTTCGGCTCCTCCAAGCCGGCTATCGCGGACGACACGCCGACGCCGACTCCGCACCGACCGGCTCGTCTTCACCGACCGCGCAGCAAGGCCGGACGCGCCGTCCACGGGACGTCTCGACGCGTCGCCGCCGGCTTCTCTCGCTTGCAAGGTCTCCATCGCCGGTTCGTCTTCGCCGTCATCGACCGGGATTTCATCGACAACTTCGCCATCGACCCGATCTGTGCGTCGTCGTCGCCGCCATGGCGCGTTCCGCGCTGCGTCGGTCTGATCAACCGATCGCACGCCTGCACCGCCAAGCACGTCCCCGAGCACGCGCCTACCACCGATCGAGCTACAGGCTGTCGCCGCGTGGCCCCTTCGGGCCGCCGCGCCGCCGCCATTGGTCCATGTTGCCGGCAGTCAACGCGCCTTCCCAGGCGTGTATGCCGCTGGCGACACCCGCCGTCGCCCCGACCCGCGCACTGCTGCTGCGTCGCCCCTTCGGGCTGTAGCGCCGCGGCACGCGGTCCTCTTCGTCGTCCCTGCGCGTCGACTTCTACGTGGTATGCGCCGCGCCGACTCCCTCAGCGTGGGAACGCCACCGTCCGCGCATGGTCTTCGTCAAGCCGCCGGGTTCTTCCTCGCCTACTTCGAGTAACGCCGCCGCCATCTACAGGTAACCTGCATGGCCACCTCAGGCCGTCGCAGGTCCCGCCGACCACCCCTTATCCAGGCGTCCAGCATGGCCACCCCCGGCCGCCGCTGCCTTCGCCGCCTTCTACATCTTCGTCCACCACGACCACGTCGCCAGCGTCATCATCCTCGTCCCCGACTACGTCTTCTCCGACAACCGTGGACAACATCGGCACCTTCTACCCCCCGCTGATTGGCGCCGCAATCGTCGTCGAGTCCTCCTCTGCTGGCCCCTCCGACGCTGGCGTATGGTTCACGGTGGTCCTTGCCCCCGCATGCACGGTACTGGCAACACCGGTGCGTGCCTTCGTCCCCGACGTGTCCCCGGGTCTGGCAAGCCCGGGTCGGCGCCTCGTGTACATCGGCCTCGACAACGTCTTCGGCATCGACTTCCTCCTCTACGACTGCCTCGACCACGTCACTGATTTCTTCTATGCGTACTCGGTTCTGGCAAAACCGGAGTATGCCTTCGTCCCCGACGTGCGCCTTGTTCCGGCAAAACAATGGCCGCACCTCGTCCTCGACGGCTCGTACTGCGTCGTCTCCGGCATCGGCATCCTCGACGACTGCCTCGACGCGTCCCCGTCACTCTCCTCGCGTACTATGCGCAAGCGGCTTCTTCTGCGTCTACCTCGACACCGGCAACCCCGACCACGACATCGAACACAGCAACCTCTCGCACGGCTACAACGACCAAGGCTGCACCGCCTAACGCTCTCGTCTCCCTCGACATCGCAACAAGGGCTACCACCTCGCTTGAGCTCCTCATCAGCTTCCTCTACAGTCCAAGCATCAGCGCTGCGACACCGTCCACGACGTTCCCGCTCCTACTGCGGGGGATGTCAGCCCCTGGATTCTACTTCGGCTTATCTCCAGTCTGACCGTCCGCGACGTTCCAGTTGTTCACGACGCTACCGCTACGACTGCGGGGGGGATGTTAGAGTATATTTGTGTTACGGAAAGATATGGTAGAGATAGGATTTGTTTCTTGTCTTGTACTCCAAGTCGGTCCCTTGTACGCCTATATATACTCGCCCACGAGGCTCAATAATATATCCATCATATTCCGCCAATCTCATAATTCTACACTTAGTAAAGACTTGCCGAGAGAATTTGGACATTACTTGTGGTAGCTTACATCAACCACATAGGCACGCCAGATGCAGGTGGCGTGACTGTTTGGTTGCCTGTATGCAACAACCACATGGGACCAGACGAGGAAAACACGAACCCTGAATCAGCGTCGTCCAGGTATAATCTCTCTTGAAATAGTCCGTTGCTATAAATAAAACAACCGACAAACACTCTGTGAGCTAGTGGTGTGTGGAGGAAAGCTTATCCGGCAGAGTGCATTGTATCTGCCTCGACAACAAGCCTATCCGGCAGATATATTAAGAGCCTAGGTGCAGATAAATATGAAAAAGTATCTCGAAATATATAAATAAATAAATAAAGAGGAAGTAATGCTCAATAAAGACTTCGGGCGTGATTGGTACTACTTGGCCGGCCGCCATATGCAAGCAGCGGTTGTTTGGTTGTTTGTAGGGGTTGTTTGATTTCCTGCAACTAGTTGACATGTACGTGCAACGCACGTTTTCACCATAAAATGAAGGCAATTTATAAGTAAAAAATAACTATCATGTAGCATTTAAATCTTAGACAAAAGCCAGCGGAACAAACATGATCACAGATGTCATATTAAGAAAAATCACATTTTTCTGATAATTATAAATATAATTTGCTGCATTTGGCGTTATACAAAAAAGTTATGAATATAGCCATAATTGGCAAAATAGGAGGAATAAAGATACACAAAGATGGACATGGGCTGGATCTGGCACGCGTGGGCAGCGGATAGCATCGGGAAGCACCGGGCGATAGGCTGAAGACGTGATGTTGGGTGCGGCCCTACTGCTGGCCGAAAAATAATGGAAAATTTGCAATCCATGATTCGAACTCGTCATCTGCTATGAGGAAACCGAGGCGAATGTCATTGGGCTGGGCTCGTGTTTGTGCAGAAAAACACGTGCGATTGAGTACACTTAACTGAATTTGACGGGAAAGCTTCAGGTTCAGATAAACCCCGATGTATCAGTAGATTTTTTTTATTGCGAAATATATCAGTAGTAGAGGTGGGCGAGTGCAAGCCATTGATGAGGGACCTTGGTGTATACCTGCTTCCTGACAGACGCGCTCGATTTCAGCAGACAGCAATGACAAAAAGTTCACCTCCTCGGCAGGAGCAGGCGACGCGAAGATGGAGAGCAACCGAGCGGCGTGTGCTTGAAAAGGTACTGGTCGTTGCGCGTGTAGTGCGGTAGGCGACTGTAGCGAATAATTGGAGCTGGCTCATGGGGTCTCAACGGCGAGGGCCACGAGGCGGAGGCAAGTCATGTGGGGGAGGATCGAGCGCCGGTGCTCCAGATGCAGCGAGACCTCCCGCCTGCGGCGCCGGGGTCGGAGAGGAGAGGACTGGGACCAGCAACCAGTCTCCATGCATCGGCCGCGCGGGGACCTCGGGCTTGGGGAGGCGGCGAAGACATGGATGCGCTCCACCGCTTGCATCTCGGCGAGGAGGCCGGCGCCACCGAGGACTGAACGGATCACGATCCTTTCTTCTTCCTCCGGCTAGAATCCTAGATGATCCGCTCCTGGAGCGCAGCAAGCGCCGGCGCCGCGCCGGCCGCGCTCCTTCCGCCCTCCCGCCTGCGCCCCGCACCGGTCGGCCGCCCAACGACAAGCTGCTGCGCGTGGAGCTTGCCGAGATGGCGGGGTGCTGGCACCGGTCGGCCGCCGAGCTGCTCGCCGGAAATTGGGGCTAGTATGACGGCGGCCTCGAGTTCGGGGACGCCGCCCTCGCCGCCGCGCTGCTCCGGCCATGCATAACCTCCGCAATGCCGCCGTGGCCATCAGGTTCTCCACCGTCAGAACCATGGACGTGCTCAAGCTGTCGCGCAGTCCGAGACGAAGTTAAGCTTGAGTTGCCGACACTTCTTTTCTTTTTAATTGGTGGCAATCCTTTGTAATTAACCGCAAAATGAAAATGTGGTGGCAATTTGGTCGTATTATGTGATTGGTGGGAGGGTAAAACGGTCCAAAACAGACAATGTTGAGTTGTCAAACATTGGGACGATCTGAGCCGTTTGATCGGATATTGAACGGTCCAGATTTAAAGACACAGCTCAATACAAGTTTGCTCTTTTAATAATAGTATAGATGCAGCAGAGCCAATCTAGACAATGCAAACACGGCCACTAAAACACTCTGCGACATAAAATAAATACATGGATAACTGAGGGCTCTTTCACTTTTTGTCTGATATAGATTTAACGTACAAAAATACCGTCACACAATATATTGCATACCTTGTGATAGAATTGAGAAATATGGATAACATCACTAGTAGCTATGCTATTTTTGCAAGAAAACATATTTTCTTCAAATGTCTCTAGTCAAGTCATGTGTGGTTGGCCGTGTTGCCTCTGTTGAACGCTCATTTCCCATTATGTCCCTACGATTCACTTATGCGCTGTCAACGAGTAAAGCATCGTGCCAGAATGTAGGTATTGGGGAAGGAACTTTGTACCTTGGTCACACTTGTTTGCTGGAGCTTTGGAAGGGATCAAACATCCGAGTCGTCAATACCTGATGTTTTTCGACAAACCCCCGGGAGCTCTAGCTACCCGTTAAGCAAAAAAAAAAAAAAATGGTACCAGGAAAACTCCATGAAAACTAAACCATTTCGTATCATAAAACAAGCCATATATAGAACAAAGTGGAAATCAAGGTACATATTAAATAGTCTTCTGTTTAATCATCTGAATTAGTTAGTTTAGTCCAAGTCGTTGTAGAGTTAATCTTCTGAGTTTTTCAGTTTAGTTCCCTAATTTTTTTGTCTGCTTTAGCGTAGGTTCTGAGACAGGCACATCAGCTCCAACCAGCTGCATCGTCTTGAAATTGGACGGTGAAGGAAACTCGCGTATTTACAATATCCCAGCCAGGCTAGTGCAGAAAAGTCGCACGTATCAAGGCGATCGAAGATTTGTACCTGGCGGCGACATGCGCTAGCCTATATATGCTCTCGCGCGCCATGATCTGCTCTTCGTTTTCGCGTGCGCTGCTAACACACTGCAGGCCTCTCGCTCGCTTCTGCCACCGCCCACCATTGATGTTTGTTTAGGGAGGCGCCGATGCACCAACGCTAGCTGGGATCGGTCGTCCTCTTTTGGTAGGCGGTGCCCTTTGTGATGCATTTCGTATTCCTTTCAAGTTTATCGCTTTCTGCGTTTTCTCGAGGCATGAGCAGGCTAGTTCCAGCCACATAGCGATGTACTAATTCTGCACAGATTGCAGTTGTCCATGCTATCGAGAGACTGATTGATCCTAACAAGTTTATGGATACTTTGTTCTGTCCAAGCCAAGGAGGTTCTGTTTAGAGCATCTCCAATAGGTGATGTAAAATAGCAGCTAAAATATTGATGGATGTAAAATATACATCATCAAAAACGTGTTTCACCAAAAACGTGTGTTTTACATCACCTAAAGTATCCAAGTTCAACAGGTGATTTATTTTAGTGCACGAGGCCCCCAATAGGTGATGTAAAAAATAAGGCGGCCGCACTCGTACTAAAACTTTGCAGAATCGTATATAATAAACATAAAATCCATATTTAAAACACAAATAAAGTGCATGACACCAACATAATCCACACAAACATAGTGCATAAATAACTTAAAGAAAAGTGCGCATAAAAAACGACACTAGATAAAGCATAGTCATCACTCAAAATTTCTTTTCTTCGTTGATCTCTTTGTCACCATCGGTTGCAACATTGCTAGTCACATTGCTTTCCTTCTCTTCTTCGACGGCCTTTGAACCATCCATTGCAGCAGTACCCATGGTACCCATCTAATCACCATAGCTGTCGCCCATAGTACTCGTTTGTCCTCCATAGACACCTCCCATACCACCAAACCCGCTCATGTATCATCTCATACCGGAATCCATACCTCCTCCCATCATGTTCATCATCCCACCCATGTATGCTACCATACCGGCACCCATACCTCCTCCTATCATGTTCATCATGCTCATTTATTTCTTCGCCAACACTTGGCCACGACAAAGATCAATATATGTCTTCTGCTTCGCATCGATAGCACCTGTATCCATGAGCTTTTGCTCTTTCTACTCCTCAATCTTGCACTCCTCGGATGCCAACTTCCTCTCTACTAGCTCCACCTTGCGCTCCTCGGCGGCGGCCCTCCTCTCATCCGCAGCAATCTTGCGCTCCTCGGCTGCGGTCCTCGCCTCACGACGGTGCGACGCCCTTGAACCTGGGCGAGAAGGCAGGGGCCTTCTTCGGAGGTCGAGGCGGATGACATTTCTGGGACGGCGAGCTGGGAGCGGACGGAGGCAGGAGTTCTCCGGTGGTGTGTCTGGCTTCTCGACGTGTCTTCTTCTTTGCTCTGATCGTGCGGACGAACGAGGGCTTCGACCTTCAACTGTGTTTCCTTTGTAATCTTTATCTTGTTGTGTGCGTTGCCTATAAGCTGATCTTCAGTGCTTTGTATCTGCCATTTGTAGTTTTATTAATTTAAAGCAGGGCGTAATGGCTCTAGTTTAAAAACAAGTTGACGGAAATGATAGAAAAGAGAACGAGCTGACCACCACCTAAACTCACTCTCATGCTTGAAGCAGAACGAAAGGAGAAAAATGCTAATGGCCATCACGTAAGCGACATGAAAAAGACGAGTAGACGTTTGTTCAGCACGACAGGAGATAGATCGAGGTAAAAGAAACTGTACAGCAACGATAGTTGAGGGTTTTTTGAATTCTTAATAACCAAAAGTTCATGCGTTGTTTTCTATTTTGATCTTTTTCGAGAATTGTGAAAGTTCTGTATGACAGTTCTGATTTCAGAGAAGAAAAAAAAGTTTGGTTGTGCTACAGCACATAGCTTAATATATATGTGAGACCATATGTGTACGTTAAATCTCCCCATACCGGGAATTGTCTTAATGGTCGAAGTGTAGCAGTGATTAGTTCAACCCAGGGTAACTAATCCCGGTGTAACTGGAGGAATATGAAGGAATTACGGCAGGTGTTCTGCCAATGCATTTAAGGAGAAAGAATAAGGTTCAGTTTACAAGCTAGAGAGGATCTAGCAAATAACAGAGAATAAAAACATAAGAAAGCAGCAAAGCAGCCGAGGCTGCCAAGGTAACAATCAACTACTTGCCACCGTTCGCCTCCAAAGGCGCCTCCAAGACCTGTGCAGCTCGCCTTCCTGCCAGGTAGGTTCCTAGTAGGAGAAGGTCATCTCTGATGAAGTCCATGACCAACTGGAGGAATATGTAGTGGGCAAACACTATGATTCTAAACAAGTTATCAGTGGATGAACGAAACAATTCCTCAATACACCGCGAAGGAGTCTTGGGCAGGTAACATGTTTCTCGATGCCGCTCGTTCCGAGGAAAAAACCAACACAAATTTCTCCCACCACTTAAACATCTGAGACAAATATGCGCTCATCTCCCCCATGAAAATCGAGCTACTGTGTTTACATGAGAAAAATAATAATAATAGCATGTAGCATGTATTACATATGCATATTTATATACTGCTGGAGAATAAAAAGGAGAAGTCAAGAGAATCGTTGATATTTAAGAAGCTAGGTGCACATAATTTTTTTTGAAACGAGGCAAAAGTTTTGCCTTTTATATTGATATAGGAGAAACAAACATGATACGGCCGAGGCCAAAAAGAAAAAAGCCACACATGTCAGGGCATACTAAACGAAAGAAAAGTAGCCCCGCGAGGATCCAGATCAACCTACTCCGTCTAATCTCTCAGAAAGGTATATCGTCATTTCTTCAAAACGCTACTACACGGCGCGATCTGGGGATCGGGAAGCAGATCAGGCGGAGACGTCCAGCGCCGTCGGTGGCGGGAAATCGCTTCCCCCTGGGCCAGCAAGGCCAATCAAAGCTTCATCCGTTGCCGTCATGGACGGCAAGTTCAACCTGAAGAGGGTCCTCAACCCGTTGATTGCCGAATCAGAGATCGGAGCCTTCTTGCAGGTGTTCGCGAATTCTTTCGTAGCCGGCACTAGGGGCATATCTCCAACGTCGAGCCCCATTTTCTTGCGGAGTACACGCACCGCTTTGTCGACCGCTGGGAGTTGTGGCTTCGTCGCGAGCCTGCTGCTGCGACGGTCGGGTGCGGGTTGGGCCACATGAACCCGTGGCATCGCCGGAAGAGGCGTGGGCAGTAATGGCACAGCCGGTAGGCTGAACAGATCTGCGACACTACGTATCACAGTGCTTGAAGAGGCGAGGAGAGTAGTACCACCAGCGTCAAAAGAATCCTCATCGTCGGCGACGTCATCGACATCGGCGGCGAGGAGGTCTCCAAGCGTAGTAGCCTCCGCGTCAGCGTCAATGACGTATGTAACGGGCCGAAACTCCCTCCTCACCGAGTCATCATCGTTATCGAGGTCGTCTTCGTGTGCCACCTCCTCATCTTCCGGCAGCATCACTCCGTCCGCACTCACCCCCATCCCGCTAGTCTCATCGATAGAGCACCCTCCACCCCCGCCATGGACCAGCGAGGGGGTTAGGAGATCACCCAACAGGGCAGCTTCAGTGTCCTCCTCAGAATCAGCATCCTGTGACGGCTCCGAACCTTCCATGATGATAGCGAACTCGATGGCGACAGTGTCATCTGCGTCCGGTGGTTGCGTCGGCGCCACACCAGAGTTCATGGATTGCTCCTGCTCCCCAACCGGACTTGGTGTGGCGTCAATATCTTCCCGCTCAGAGCCGCCCGACGCCGATGCACATGGCGACTCGATCTCGTGGCAGGGTTCAATCCCTCCGCCTGTCCCAACCGTTGACAGGCACATATGTACCTCCGACTCAGTCGCCTTGCATTCGTCATCCTTTCCTTGCATTTGCAGCAGCCCTAGGCCGGCCCTCTCATTCTCCGCAGAGAGCACTCCGTCCACGCTCATCTTGTAGCACCTCTCAATGGCCAGCACCACCCACGTCGTTGTGGAGTAGCACATCTCCATCTCCGGGCGCGCCATGAGCACGTCTGCGAATGAGCGAAGCGTGCTGACTGGCGTCACGCGTTGCCGAGGGAGGATAGCCGTCTGTACACTAGGCGACGGTGGCAAGGCGTGGTGGCTTTCGTGACGATCAGAGCCACCTCCGTGCCAGCGAGGAGAGCGCTCGCCCGCATGTTCCCGATCCTGGTTGGACTGGCAGTTTGGGGGCTTGGACGTCGGTGAGGTTGGAAGACGCGAGTTGACAGGAGGTGTCGAGGAAGGAGCGCGACCGGCGCGGTTGCGGCACTCCCAGGAGCGGTGGCCCGAACTCTTGCAGAGGTCGCAAAGGACCGGGTCCCGACAGTCGGTGACAAGGTGGTGGCGTGCATGCCACCTGTGACAGCGACGCCCAGCGGAGTTGCGAGACGGAGGGGAGCTGCGATGGCGGGGTGAGGAGTTCGAACGAGGAGTTGCGACTGGATTTGATGAGGGGCGACGTGCAGGGGCGCGACCCGGCCTTGAGAAGCCGTCCCGTCGAGTCGAACGGCACTCCGCGCGGCGACGTGCTCCTCGAGTGCCTCGTCACCAGAGAGAGGGGCCGCTGGAGCAAGCGGCGAGACATGACGACATGGCGCGGTGGGGTGGATGCCGCCTTCTGAATCCGAGGGGCAAGCACGTTGAAGCGCACCGAGCGCGTCGGGCGCTCAGACGCAGCGGCATCGAGGGCCGAGGGAACGCGCAAAATGCCAACCGGCGCTATCCGAGGTGCACATAAATTTGACGAAGTACCTTACTAACGGAATAAATAAATAAAAGGAAATGATGCTCAATAAAGACTTCACACGTGATTGGTACTAGCTCGCATCAACCCTGGAAGGGATCACCATATCTAAGCGGCGGCTGTTTGGTTGTTTGTATGCACTCACCACATGTAATAGGGGTTATCTGATTTACTACACAACCCTGACCTCTGACAGAGCTGACAAAAATGGATGACCTTACTAGCAGTTATGACATATTTGCAAGAGGTAAAATAAATCAATGAATCACATGTTCTTGAAATGGCTCTACTCATGTCAAATTTTTTTCCTGGAAAAATGAAGGGTCCCGAAGGACGCACATAGGCATCAAATTAAATACTCCCTCCGTTCACAAAAGGAGCTAGGACAATCCTTTTGTGAACGGAGGGAGTACATTTTACAACATGATGCAAGATACACTAAAGTTTGCACCCAAGTCCCTGACTTTTACATGGAGGGCCCTAGACTAAAAAGGAAGATAGGCAACCAGGTCCTTGGCAGCCACCGCCCTGATTGGACTCCATCGAAGACGCGGACGAACAACTTGGCGTGATAAAATTGCCATGGTTGCAAAGCTTGCATGACATGGCCTCTGAGCTATAGCTTGATCTGCCTACTATATGCCACAAGGGTTAGGAGGAATGGAATTAGCTGCCATTCGCCAAGCAGAACCAGATGGCCTGCAAAATCGGGCAGCCAATTGAGGGGGTCGACGCTCCGCCAAGGGAGCATCCGCTGATTTATTAGAACCCTATCTTCATACCGCAAATGGAGGATGAGACAACTTGACTTGAAGGTCACACCAACTTTCAAGACTCAAAGGAATACATATTCCTTTATTTTAAAGGATGCTCATTCCTAATTTTATTCTAAAACGAAACATATTTGTTAAGTATTGGGCCTGCATTATTATATGGGCTTATATGATTAGCTCTTGACGTTTAGAAATACTGAGGCCTGAATGTTGATGTTCAATGCGTTGTAGAGTTTAATCTTCTGAATCGATGAGTTTAGTTCTACTCCCTCCGATCCATTAAAATCGTCGTAAGAAAACAACCTAATATGTACAAATCGTACGTACAGGTTACGACAGTTTTTATGGATCAGAGGGAGTATAAATTTCTCTGTCCTTTTGGCGTAGTCGGTGTAGGCGAAAGAAAGATGCCACTTTGGGAAGGAGGGACTATTACGAATCTCCGGGACAGGGTAGTGCAGAAAAGTCCCCCGCGTAAAAAAGCTCGAAAGTGCGTTCAACTTTCCAGGAATAATGCGTAGCCGACAGAGGCCGGCCGTTCAATTCGAGAATTTAGAGACTGTAGCTAGGTAATCCCCTCGAAACGTATACCCGAAAGTCAGACCAAAATGCCCTGAAAATGCCGGGAAAATCAACGGAAAATGGCTGGAAAATGAACAGAAATTCCCCTCCCAAGCAGCGCAGACTAGTCTTCCCCTCCCCGTCGCCTACGCGGTTCGCTTTAATCTTCTTCGGAATATTTATTTTTATTCTTATGGGTTATTCACACGGAAGCGTCGCAGGAATTTCCACCTCCGATCCACGCGCGCGCTGGCGGCCCGGCGTCTCAATCGAACAAATGACTTTGTCCACCTTACGACCGGCGGCTTGAAGTAGCATATATATGCATCCGCTCCGCCATCTTCCTGTTCTTCATGTTCGCGCGCGCTCCTAACACGCTGCAGCCTCTCACTCGCTTCTGCCACCGTTGATGTTCGTCTCGGGGGCGGCCTGATGAAACAAAGCTAGCTGGGATGAGTGTCGATCATCGTCTTTGGTACGAATTTCTATTCGCGAATTATGATTTCGTGTTTCTTGCCAGTTCATCATCTCTGCATTTTCTTCACGCAGGAGCAGTGGGTTATGAGGAAGACGACCAGCCAGCTAGCCATATGGCAGCGTATCCCTCCCCACATGGGCCGTCAATGTTATCGGAGAGATTGCATTGGATTGATCACAACAAGTTGGATGCTTAATTCTGTCCAAGATATAAGGGTTCTGTGTTGTTTGGGCACGCTCTCAGTTGAGCAAGAGAATTACCTTATCACACAGCGAGAAATGCTGGGTTAACCAAAATATCAGGAGAAGAAAAGGAGAACGATCTGGGAAAAGACTATATTGCTGTCACCTTTTTTTCGAAATGGGGAGAAGTCTCAGCCTCTGCATCGAGTGATGCACACCCCACGATGAACTTGTTTCCAATTACGATGAATGATCCATCCAATGATTTCGTTCCAGCTTTGTTATGCCATTGACGTTGCTTAAATTATAACTATGACAACTCCTAATAAAAATCAACTTTAGAAGCTTATTGCTCAACCCGTGCTGCTACACGCTTGGCCAACATCACCCTTCTGAACTGTAGTCACATCATAAGAGAGGAGATAGTGAGGCCTCACTGCATGACTTCCAGTGAGCTCGCTCCGTTGCTAGACATGGCGTCCTCACGACAGAGAAGCTAGCGGGTGATACCGAAGAAGGGGGAAGCATGTGACATGGTAGGGTGAGGGAGAAGAGACTGCTAACTAGTTGACCATGGAGTGGCGGTGGCATCAAGTCAAAGCATAAAACACTAGAAATGAATTTCAAGATTTACTCGTTAGGAGTTCGGGGATATGGACCTTTAGTGTTGGCCTATGGTAGGCTAACAGATCATACACCACGCTAGACCAACGGGTTAGTGGATCTCGTGCCATCTCATCGGTATACACGTAAGCGAAAGCATCAAAACAATCATATGTGGATCATTAAGAACGTTTGGTGAGATTGCGCCTACCCGACAAGTTTAATAGTTGTAGATGCATTTGCCTCAAAACGTAATATGAAGCATTACATCCAGGTCCCGGGAGCACATCAAGTGACTCAATAGTTCCCAGGCACATGTGATATTTTACCATGCACTCCTAGTGATTAGACAAGACGTGGTCCATGTAGATCGACAGAATGGTCACAAATTTGAAGTCAGACCCTTGGAAACCTGGGCATACTCGTATCAACTCCGCACATTTCTCCCCCTCACCCCACCCGGACATGATTGGGTTGGGGGAGAGACAAGTGGATGGCCCTAACTTATATGTTAGTGGATCTGTCTAGCTTGGGTGCCTCTTAAGACAAGTCGAAGGCCCTAACTTCAAAGACGGTCCCTTTTAAAACAAGTGGAAGCTAGAAGGCTCTAACTTTCAAGATAGTCCCTTTCGGCTGACGACGATAGGTACTCTCGCATGGAGGCTCTACAAGAAACCGAAGGGTTTATCCAAGACTTGCGTGCAATACCCCCAGTGCATACATGCCAAATATGGGCAAAACCACACTTTTATACTTCTAGTAGTGCCTTATCGGACGCAAAAGAGGTGTATTCATAGTCAAAATCTTCTGGTTGACAACTGGTTTGTATTAACAAAAGTAAAGAATTCCTATGCGATTTGTAACTTTATAAGTATCTTGTGTTTATAAATTAAGTCATAGATAACTTTGGTCCCCCTTTACGATTAATAGAAATGACATGTTTTAGACATGTCTTTAGACAAACTTTACAAACCTTAGATCACACATATCATTTGAGTACTCAGATTAATCCCGAGAGATGTTGTCATAATACTTGTATTTTTTTACCTCTATATGCAAAAGAGTGCCAATATTGGAAACTTGAAAATCATACAAATAATGTTGTCCCGAGAGATGTTTTCATAATACTTGTATTTTTTTACCTCTATATGTACATTGTAGCACAAACCAATGAATTTTTTATTTACGTATTTTTCAAAACATTTTTTCCGTGAGCTCGAGGCAGTAATCTTATTTCATTACCCTCTTTCATTCACTTCTATAGAAACCCTCTGTGTTATCTTTCGATAGAAAGCATGCTATGTAACACGTGTCATCTCACAAATGACATCACCCTAGATGTTATTTTATCGTTTCAACTTAAATGGCAAAAACATAATTAGGGTATGAGCTATGGAGGCAACACCCTACTGCTTCCCATATGCAATAATATTCTCAGTGGGCCACTTTCTACCACCTCATATGTACTTTTCTTATTTCAAGCGATAAAAAGTCATATTGTAGTCTGAGCTACATGTAGCCAGGTTTTTAAACTTTGTTGAAATCACCATTTTAAGTTTTAAAAAATTTGGGTAAAATCCTAGATGTTGGCAATGACAAATTCTACGCTTATGCAAATTTTCAACTTGAAATAGTTTCTATTACGGCCTACACGAAAATGAAAAATCAAGATAATTCTGAAAGATTTTGGATGGTCACTGTTCACCACCCTAAATTCAGAAATAGATCATTTTTACACAGTCTAAAGTACATAATGTTTCGCAATTCGTTTTTGCACCCTATTAGAAATCATCCTTACCTATGTCTACAATTATTTGCAGCATTTTCAGAAACTTAAGACTGTAGATTTTCAAAATATCGGGCTACATGTAGCCCGGAAGGCAAAACACCGCACTAGAGGGAAGCGGCTGCTCTAATATTGAGGAGGCAAGTCAGAGAAAGTTGTGAATGAAATTCAAATACTGTAGCATAAATTTGTGTAATATGTGTTGTAATTAGTTACTGCATACATTTAATGTAATATACATCACCTAAACTAAAAATGGCATCATATTTTTGATTGCAAATAATGATGTTTAATATATATATTGATTTGTAATACTATAGACATAGTAATTTTAATCATATTAAATAATATGTCTTTGAAGAAGGGAAGTCCTCATACCGCAGCTTCCTTCACTCACTAGTAGGGAAACCCTATATAGGTAGGTGGACACTCTATGGCGCACCCTTAATTGGTGTTAAGGGACCTTTTGAATTATAGGAATTTCAAAAGATTTTTGTAGGATTCCAGTTAGTAGAATTTTTTCCTATGGTTGCCTTTGGTTCAAAGGATGGTGCTCCCAAAATCTCATGAATTGGTTTCCTACGCCTCAAATCCATAGAAATTTGAATATCCACTCCAACGTCTTTGTTATAGTCAAGTGCTTATGATGAAGTCACTTTTCTTACGTTTTTCCTGTAGGATATGCAAACGACAATTCATATAGTTTTACTATATTTAGAATACTTTTTTTACACTTGCAAACCTATAAAATTCCTATGTTTTCCATGTTCCTACGTTTTTCAGCCCCGCGGTCTAGAGACCCTAAAAGAGCCGGTTCCTATGGCGAGTGGAGCCCATCCTACCTTGCCCATCTTCCTACCCTAATTTCTTCTACTTTTGGTCAGGTATAGGAGGGGCAGAGCTATACACCGGGCAACCCCTACTTCATACCGTTTCGCTGCGCAAGCAATTACTTCGAATCACAGTAGGCATCCCGTTGTTCAATACTCTAGCTCCGCTACTGTGTGTACCTACGGGGCCAAGTGCGCGGTGGCAAGTTAACCATCCGGCAAAGCGACAATATGGTACTTTTTTGAAACCGCCGTTTTTTTTGCGATACACGGTACAAACCCGACGCTAACACTCCTCTCTATGAACGCACACACGCACAACCTATCTATATTAGCACCTCCTAAAGACTGAACCGACGGGTCAGCCGGCATCTTGTCGTCGACGAGAACGTTGCCTCATAGTCTCACATCGAAGAATATTACAGCTAAATGAGAAACACTAGTGTTGTAATATGGGAGCTAAGGTGTATAATCACCCATCTAGCCATCCTACGGGCAGGTTCTCTTTTGAAACCGTCCTATACTAAATATACTATTGGCATTGCGCAATTCAGAAACTCAGATGTCGAATTTCTCGTCACGATGAAGAGCCGTCAATGGATGAGTGTCGTTGTCAGTTAAATTAAGAAGCTCATATGTCGAATTTCTCGTTTCGCAAAAAAAAAAAAAAGATGCCGAATTTCTCGTCATCAGCCAAAAGATGCGCCCGAACATTTTCCTCGAAACTGGCGACGGCGATGCCCAGTTCTCCACTGCCATGGCGGGGAGCCGGCCGCGCCGCAAATCGCCAAATCCAAAAGCCCGGCTGCGGGCCACCACACCGCCTCCACCCGGTGAGGAGAGTCAAGAGTGCCACCCTCGCACGCCACGCGGTACGATCGCCGACCCGAGCCGCGTGTGCCCGGCCGAGAGGCCCGAGCTCCCCCCCGCCGCTCCGTTTCCCTCCATTTCTATATAGGAGCAGCCAAGCTAGCTCCCAAAGCCCCAAACCCAGTACCCCCCACCATCGCCCTTCGCCATTCCCCACTCTCTACCGCTGCTCCACCAACGCGCCTCGCCCAACCCCACCCCGCCGTCCGATAGCGCGTACGTGATCGATGTCGCACAAGCGGCCGCTGGACGCCGCCGCGCCGGAGGAGCAGGAGGCGCCGCGGTCCCCGAGGAAGCGGCTGCGGCGGACGGTGCTCGTCGCGGTTTGCTTCGCGCGGATCTGCGCCCCCGGTCGCCGCAGGGCGCGAACTGTCACGCTAGAGCAGATGGTTCGCCAGGTGAGGGAGGGGGATTCGCGGCTTCCTGTTCATCTCGACATTTTTTCATTTCTAGTGGTGCTCTCTGCTGTGAGAGATAGCTGACAAGTTTGGTGGGTTCTGTTTTTCGAGCGACAGGCGCAGCTCGATATGGCAACACTGTTTTTTCTCCTCATGGTGCTTGCCGCGCGGCTCAGCTCAGTGGAGAGGCTGCTCCTCGATCTCCCCAACACAGTGCAGGGATTGGTGGATCAGTTTGCTGCTTTTCAGAGGTACACAGAATTTGGATCGGTACCATTAACGGTTTTCCCTTTTAGAAATTAATTCCGAGCTACAATAGGAAAGGCACATTTCAGGAAAGTAATGATTTAAGTGCTAACTTCTTGTGCGAACTGGCAGTTTTTGCCCTCTGAAAAGTACATAGCCATTTATGATAATAATGCTTTCAGCGACATACAAGCTCTTATTTAGAAAGGAAACTTTAACTTTACGACTATACTACTATTTTAAGTTCAGGTTAGCAAATTGTATTTAGAATGTAAACCAAGGATTTGCTATTCTTTCAGTAACCATAACTGTGTAAAATATTAGGAAATTGTCTCCAACTTCTAAGTTCTAACTACAATACCATTTACCTGCAGTTCCTACACACTTGGTACTTTGAAGTATTACATAACTAGGATGAGGGTTTTTTTTTTGTTTGAATTTTCTTAGGATGAGGGTTTAGAGTCTATGTATTAAGTATTCACCTTTGAATGTTGTGAATGTGATGGATAAATTCTCCATTTGTTTAATTAATTAATTAATTAATTTTCTTTCTTGTTGTGTCCTATCATTCCAAAAGATCTGTTATTGGATCCATAGAAGATACTGTTCGGTCGGCTGTCCGGGCAGAGGTCAGTACTTTCAATCTTTATCCATATAAAATGTTTCATCTTTCTGTACCCGCACCATATCTTAACCCCTTTCCCCTTTGCATGCAATAGATTCAGGGATTAGCGGTGCAGTTTTCTACATTTCAGAGGTACACACGTGATCTCCAGCACACACATGAATAAGATGTCATACACACTATTTGGATCGGTATAATAAACACTTTTTCCTTTTAGAAATTAATTGTTAGTGACAATAGGAAAAACACATTTCAGGAAAATAATGATTGAAGTTCTCACTTGCTTGTGGGAAACTGACAATTTTATCCACTGAAAAATACAGAACCGTTTACGATAAGAATGCTATCACCAACATTCAAGCTCATATTTAGAAAGCAAACTTATGACTATAGTACTATTTGAAGTTTGGATTATCAAGCTATATTTATGGAGTGAACAAACCAAGGGTTTGATCTTCTTTCAGTAACCATAACTTTGTAAAATATAAGGAAATTGTCTCCATGCATCTATGTATTGAGTATTAGACTTTGAATGTTTTGGGTGTGGTGGATAAGTTTTCACTTTGTTTAATTAATTAATTAATTATCTCTCTTATTGTGTGGTATCATTCCAAAAGATCTGTTACAGAATCCGTAGAAGATACAGTTCGGTCGGTTCTCCGAACAGAGGTTAGTATTTTGGATCTTTATCCATGTAAAATGTTTCGTCTTTCTGTAATTGTACCCTGTCTTAACCCCTTTCTGCTTGGTCATGCAATAGATGCAGGAACCACAAGCAGCTTTGCCTCCTAATGGTGTTTATGAGCCTTCAAGGTATTGTCCATTTTATTTCTCTAGTATGTCCTCCTTATACTGTTCTGAATGCTAATTATCCCTTAAAAGTTGAGCATGGAACATGCATATGCATAGTTCCTCAGGAAATTACACTCTACTATTTTTTTGTTCATGTTATGATACTAGAACCTATCAAAACCACGTATTTGCATTCTACATGATCTGGGGATTTTCTTGTTGTTACTTTCTCACTCTCATCCTACTTTAAATTTGTAGGGAATATTGGAAGGTCTTCCTGATACTGGGGGCAGCTCTGGTGTAATCAAGCTACGGTTTGTTGATGCTGACAGACCAAACAATCCACTTTACACTGGTTCACCAGTAGAATGGCAGAATGGAGAGAAAGCTAAGGTAGCAATATTTAGAAATGGGAACCAAATAATGGGCGGTGATCTTTCTAATTGCAAATTGAGATTTTACCAGTTCATGCTGATATCTGTACTGAGCTAGACGACTTCACCAAAGAGGAATTCAACAAACATATATACATGCCTAAAGGGAAAGAATCAGTCTTGACAACTGTTAATCTAACAAATGGCGAGGCCTATCTTGGTTCGTTCTTCTTTAAGAAGACCTCTCACAACACAAATTTAAGATTGGCAGCAAGAGTGAAAAGGCAGGATCTTGCCGACAGAGTTCAAGAAGCAATCACTGGTTCTTTTGTCGTCAAAGACCGCCGAAGTGAATGTGAGTATATCCAATCATCCATTTTGGGCATCAATAATTTTTTACTAACCCAAGTGGAAATTATTGTACACTTTGTAATTTTCTCTTTTGTTTAAGCATTATTGTTTGCTATAACTGAAGAATATGCTCCTCTTTTAATTGGCTTCCAAGCTGATTTAAGTAAAACAAAATGTTAAGCGCATATTATATCTTTCAAAGAACTGTTTGCAGCCTTTTACACGCAATGCCATTAGTTTACCTGAGAATATGAAGTCTTGGCACTAAATGTTCTGCTTTGAGAAGGAATGGCTAGTTCTGTCATAAACAATAGCAGTATTGCGAGTTGGGGCTTGGGATTGTGCTTTTCTTTGCTTAGTACATATTTTATGTTGGCTTGTACAAATTTCCTATGGAGAAGAGGATGGACACCGGTGTAACTTTCTAATGCTGTATATTAGCTGGTATGTTAATAAAATTCATAAACATTGTATACTTACTATAATTTAGCATATATATTAATCCTTTGTTAAATACTATGACTATCAGTAAAAGGATAGCCAAGTTAAACCGATTTTATATTACCATGTCTTAACATACCCAACCTTTTTGTCTATTTCAGCAAATGAAAAGAGTTGTCTTCCATCTAAGGAAGATCCCGTACATCGATTGAAGAAAATTTCCCAAAAGGGCAAACGTTCCATTGTCCTTGCGGGAAAAAATATCACTACAGTGAAACACTTGATGCGTAAGTATCATGAAGATAAATCTGGTCTCCAAAAGGTAAATATTGAGTTGTAATGATACTTCTGTAGTCTTCAGTGTTTCAAATTATCTGCAATAGATATCAGTTGATCATTGTGCTGAATTGAAGTAATATATCCAGCTACTCTACTACATATTTGGACTGCATATGCTAAATGTTCATTTACACTATAATATCTTCTAGAGTTTCAATTGCTAATAAAAGTATTAATTTCTGGATTAGCTTACTGGCATGAAGAAAGAGGATTGGGGTACAATGATTAAACATGCCAACATGTGTGATCCTGGGGATGAGATCTATTCTTATAGAATTGCAGAGGAAAATTGTGAACTCCTATACAACGATTTCTATGATCTTCTCGGTATGATAATCAATGAATCGTATGTTCCAGCCAGATATCTTGATCAATTTCAGCAGGTATATATTTGATACTGTTCAACTTCCATCTCAATTTGGTAGTTGATATTCACTAAATAGTAATGTGCTCGCAATTACCTTGCAAATGTTGTCACGCACTAAGGCATGTAGATAGATTTACTTTTGAAAATTGAATAAGTCACAGTGTCACACTGAAGAGCTATCGCTAACCAATCATCAATATTGCTGAAAAAAACAAGGTAAAATTATGTTAGAGAAGTGAGCCTAGTTTTCTTGGTTGGGGGTGGAGTACAACCCCACCACCTGGGTTCAAGTCCTCGTGGACATGAATCTGGGTTCCTATTATATCGTGAGGAGCTCCCTTACAGTTTTTCCAGAAAGGTAATTACTACCTGGGCTCAAGTCCTCAATTTCTGTATACTTAGGACCAATGCATGGATTCAAAGCGAACTCTTATTGCTAACTCGAGCTTCTGCTTCCATTGTGGAGTTTATTTTGCCAATAAGCACATGCCCTCATGATTAAAAATGTGTTGCTGTTCAATTAATTCCTAGGTCTGTAGATCTTACAAACAAAAAGGGATTTTAATACAACAACACATTTTAGAATGTATACAAAATTGGATCTCCACCTTCAAGCGCAGTGGAATTCAAGAAAGGCAGGAGCGAATGACAACCCTAGTTTACCTAATTCAAATCCATAAAAAGACAAATTCATCATGAAAGCACCAGAGAAAATATAAATATTTTTAGCACCGAGAGATTCATATGCCATTAAAATAATTATTTTTGATGAGTTAGAGGTTTTATGAAGGTATGATCTTTAGATGCTTTGCTGTAACCAAAATTACGAGCAAGCATGTAATTGTAAGTTGTGATGCTGATGACATAAACGAAACATTGTGTTACAGCGTAAAGTGAACAACTGGAAAATGTCTGCATACAAGAAATTTGAGGAGCGAGAGAACTCAGGTGGTCTTATCCCTGATTATTTGATGAGCAATGGCAAACCTGCCCCAGTGCCTCTGAACAATGAAGCTGGTCCTTCTGTACAAGCTAGACCTACATGGCAATATCCTAATGGCATGTCTGCACAACAAGGTGAATTTTAATGTTGTGTTCCATCGCTGATCTTGTTTGTTACACGTTTCTCAAAATTCAAGTTATTTCAGATTTGGTGAGCAACATCATTTCGGCAGCAGAATGGGTTCTCAGCGGCCGAAGTCCTGTCAAACAATGACGCTGGTCCTTCGAAGCAAGAATCGCCACTGTTTTCACAGCACACTGCATCAAGGTGAATATAAAAACGTGCATAATTTTGTATCACATAGCTTCCATACTGTTATTGCTGTTCCATCCCATGCAAATCATTGTTATTATTTGATTCTGATAGTTTTGGTAATCAACTTGCTGTAGACCTTGGTCAGCAGGGTCCTATGCCACAGAATGGAACTCTTTACTGTCATTGACCCAGGAAAATATCTTAAATGGCCAGGGATCATTATCAGCACAGCCAACTATTCCATCTTACAATTTTCTGCCAGTAAGTAAAGATATCTATTGCACAGTCGGACCATTCCATCCCACAGTTATTCATTGACAACTGAGATATTTCCTGGATGGTAGATTCAAGAGCACGACTTGATCACTGGTCCATGTGTAACTGCCCAACACAATCTATACCCAAGCTCCTCGACAAATGATGCTCCTGGTACTTCTTTTCCTGTAGCAGGTGTGTTCACTGTACCCAAGTTTTCTAATTCCAGAGTATATGCAGTGTACTAGATAAGTACTTAAATAAATTCTCTATTATACATTTGTTGGGTGCTGAAATGTTGCTGGAACTTCCTCAGATGGAGTTAGTCTGCAAACATCTTCACCTAACGATGTGCAGGCTGGCGACTTAAGTTGGTTATCTCAGTTTGAAGTATGTATTTCTTTTGTACTGCTCTTTGAAACAGAACATATTATGATATATCTGGGCTCAAGCTGAAGTATATCAGTCCCTTGCAGTCAGCCAGTCACTATTGTCCCAGTAACGTTTATTCTTGTGATTCCAGGAGTTGTTTGAACCAGAAGCACATGCGGCAGACCAGGGTTTGGTACCAGCATACAACGGTATGCGATTTGGTACCCATGATAGTCACAACGATGTCTTCTTTTGAAGCTTTCTTTCCTCCAGTCAGAACTCTTTAGACTTCAAAACTAAGATGATTGCAAGTTGACGTTTATCTTAAAAATTAGTAGAGCCGCTATGCTTTGACTGACGCGTACCAAACTGTCGAAATACCCACTGTTTAAAAGTTGAAAAATAGGTGAATTTAAATTCAACCTTCTTTTTTGTGTCCCTGATGGTGTGCTTACTTTTGTTTCAGCAGAACTGCCTGATTCCAACAACCAATTTGATTATTATGGACATGATGGTGGCAACCTGTGATTAAACTTGGCTCACTGGAACAGGCGCTCCTCTACTACACTAAAGTATTCAGTGTGACTAAACTTTCAGTTTGTAAATATCAATTGTGTTGTAAGTAGCTACGGTGATTTTTTCAAACTGCTCCTTGTATGCTAAATTTGCTATGGGCTGTCCTAGACATTTGGCGTGTATTGTAAAGAAAATCATTCAGAAACAGTGAACACTTGGCTTGTATATAGAATACTGAGAGCAAAATATTCGTACTGCTCAACTTTGTCTAATCCTATCAATCACTCTAAATACTAAGCTCCATAGAATTGGAGAGCTCTCCTTCATTGTGAACCCATTTTTAAGGGAATTTTATATTTTGCCCCTTTTTTACTTTGGAATTTGATTGTTTGTCCTTTTTTACATTATAATTTATTTTTTGCTCCATTTTTTTTGGAATTTGATAATTTACCCTTGCACAGGTTGTCAATGAAGAAATTACCCTTTTGATTGTTTTTCTGGATCGAGCCGAACCAGTAGCGCTCGTCTCTCCGACACATATGCAGAGCTTGCGGCAGTCGCGTCGTTTTCCTCCACGATGCTCTCGCCCCACTAACCATGTTCTCTGTTTGGTACTCGCTTCTCACGACGGCAAGCGTTCGCGAACGCCTTGGTGTTGAGTGTACAGCCGTCGGCCAAGCCACCAACAGAACACATCTAGGCCACGTGCTTGGGCGGCTCCGACACCGTCCTCGAGCATGTCTCTTGTGTGGTTGCACCCGGCAGCGCGATGCCAAGGGAGGGAGCGGGAGTTATCATGTACGCACAAAAAAGGTTCTCAAATCACCACTCACCGACAACTAGCATCATAATTTACTTCGAAGAAAAAACTGACGACATATGTAAAACAAGCAGATGGTGAAGAAATAGAGTAGCGATCATGACTCAAGTGAATATAAAGTGCGTGCAAGTAATGCGTGCAAGTAGTATATATGGTTACAACAACCCAAACTTATCACGGTTTTGCGCTGTACTCTGAAGTTTAGCTAATCTGAATCGAGCAGCGATTTCATGATGACGCTGTGGTGACATAAATGTATACGTATGCGTATACGTATACTAACAGCCCAGCCGGGCGCCAGTCGCAGGGAGCTGGGAGGCGAACAAGGCAATCAGCTACAGAGGAGCGGGAGGGCCGAACCTGGATTTACCCACTAACCTACCGTAGGAGGTTCGGGTCAAACCTGGACCCTCCAATTTCGCTACAGGTCCAGAGGTCCAGTAACAGGGCCGAACCAAACCGCTCCGTTTGCATCATGAAGTGACAGGCCTCCGAGGGTGAAGCTCTCCATTGTGTTGGTTTGCCAACATTGCTGCTGGACGGCATGAGCTGACCGGCACGTCCGGGGGCTGCAGCGTGAAGCAGAGGGACAAGCACTCGCCCCATCCCTCTCGGAGTCCACGGCGTCCGGTCGCTGGACACGTCGTGGTCGTCGCGGGCCTTCGGCGCGGAGGAGACGCGCGTGCGGCTGTGGCGCGACGGGAGGAAGTTGGCGCCGTGCCCCTCGGCCTCGCAGGCCGCGCGAAGTAAGGCCGCGTCGGCCGCGCAGTGCATGTTTGCCCCCTTCGCGTCGGCCGAGCAGGCGTTCTGTTTTTCTATCGTGGCTGTACCTGATCTTTGGACTAATACGAGCTACTCTCTCTGTTTTTAAATATAAGATGTTTTAGTTTTTTTTTCACATTCACTTATAAACAAATATATTTAGACATATTTCAGTGTGTATATTCATTTATTTTAATGCGTATCTAAACACAACATGTGTAAACCTAACACATATTATATTAAAAAACGGAGAGAGTATCTAGCTCTTCTCGTTGGATCGATCGGATCCACTCGGCAACTTGCGAATTAGCAAAGGATCAGGGTTGGATTTGCATCTGACCCGGCGCGAGAGAGAGTTAGAAGAAAGAGGGGAAAATCGATGGGCAGATAGGTGGGTCTCACGACCACCTCAGCTGCTCCTCTACGTGTGCAGCCATGTCATACCTGATAAATGATAAATGACCCCATCGGTCAGGGCTATTAAAACGATGTTTGACAAAAATCAGTTCGATTTGGAACACCTCGCCTCAGAACGGGTAAATTTTAGAAAAAATTAATAAAATCAGTTCTGACTGTGAAAAAAGCTATAACTGTAGAAGTTTTATACTACCTCCTGTCGGAAATAGTTGTCGTGAAAACTAACTAAGCTAGTGCGAATTCATAGACACCGCACGACAAAATTTACCAATCGGAGTATAAATGTGTATAATTTACTCAGCTCTTCCGTGAAGTTGTGAGGTTGAGAGAGCATGAGGTGCGACGGAAGAGAGAGCGAGCAGTAGCGGCAAGACGGTGGATTAGCCGTTAGCGGATCGACGGGAGCAACACCTAGCAGGTAGGCCTGTGAGCGCGGTGCAACGCCATCTTCAGTGACTGGCTCTAAAACGTATATTTAGGTTCTGTGAAAGTGTATTCCCAAGGCACAGTGACCGAAATTAGTTACACCGACAACTTTGAAAGCCGACGACATATTTAAATCCATAAATCTAAAATCTCAGTCCATGGAGATCTGACATAAATCTCAGTAGACTCAGATAAACCGGTCAGTGAAAAATAAAGGGAAACTTCGAGGTAATAGACACTGACAGCTGGCAGCCCATTGTTTAAAGGAAGACACAGACCAACATGGTGCTTTCGCCTTGCTTCATCCCTGCTGTCAACCACTTCGACGATCATCTTTTTCCTCACAAGTCTAAATCGAAGGAGTATTGTATGGGAGATCGTAGATTGTAGGTGTCAATCGTTCGTAATTTATTCCATTGCCATTTTCATTTGTATTAGAAATAATAAACCGCAACTTCGGCAAAAACTGTCGGTGGTGTTGGGGAGTGAATAGCATAGTTCCATTGCCATTTTCATTTGTATTAGAAATAATAAACCGCAACTTGGGCAAAAACTGTCGGTGATGTTGGGGAGTGAATAGCATAAAACCACCATTTTAAGGCAAAATTTAACGAATGATACCACTTTTTATTTCTTTGACAAAAAATAATCACAAACTCTTAGGTTTTTGACGGGAAACCAGTGAATTGGCGGATTGGGCTCCACTTATCAGCCCACTTAAAAAGTCTTATAAAAAAATCAGAAAGTCGGAATCTTCAAGGCCACCGACCACGCGCCGCCGTTGTGGAATAAATCCACACTTCATGTACCACCCCGAGCACAATCGCTGGTGACTTCGCCTCCCTACCGGCAAGATCCCGTGCGGGCTCCCCATCTCTAGTATCCCTATTCTGCAACACTGGCGTGACCCCTCCAGCATCCTCGCCCCCACCGATGCTCCTACAAGATCGACGTGTACGCCTCCACGTTCAACCAAGCCAGCACCCCCGTGGACAAGATCCCGCGCGGGCTCACCAATTACTTGCCGCACTAGCACGACCCTTGCATGTCGTGGTAGGTAGCTCGCCAGCAGGGTGACGCGTGGGTTCGCCGAACGGGGCCTCACTGGTAGAAGTGCGCGCGTCGTGGCTGGTCGAAGCAGGGAGCTCGACCCTTCCCTTCACGGTCTGCAACCATGGTAACCGGAAGTTAGGGCGAGTGTCACTTGGCCGCGAGCAGCGTTGCGCGCAGGTCGAGCTTGGCGATGCTCTTTCGCATGCAGTAACGTTCGGCGGGGAGCATGGGAAGAGGGGCTGTGGCGAGTGGAAACGTGGCGGTGTGTGGTCGGGTACCGGAGGCGCTGGTGGTGACCGGGAAGGGAAGGAGACGACCTTCTAGGTCCTTTTATACTTTCTCCATTTTGTAATAATTGTTGTTATTGTGAACTGTGGTTAGTTGAAATCTGCGAGAATTATTATTGATCTTTAGATTTTTTAAATATTCTGACTTTTTAATTGGGTTGATATGTAGGAAGTGATCCACCCAGCAAATTGGTCCCGACAAAATGGGTCCGACTTGTTTATTTTTCTTTTGAAACCAATGGGTCTGACTTGTCAACTATCGTGCCAATTTGCGTTCAGTCGGTGATTAGTTCACTGAAAAAATTTAAAAGGCTGATGATATTTTTTAACGAAATTTTTTTCATTTGCCAAATTGTACGAAAATGAAAAGTGTTGGTGCTATCTATCTATATATTTTATAAATAAAATTTTCACAATAAGTTATTTATGATTTTTCTATCTCAACATGCAACCTATTCACATGACGCACTATTTTATCCAATCAGTTGCTGATATCATCCCATTAACGTTCATTAAAGGCAATATTTATTTGCATGCAACTATCCACATCATCTACTTTTTATCCATATAATTAGTCACATCAACAGTTTAATCATCAACACTAACAACTATTTATGATAGTCTATCTCAACATGTAAGTGATCCACATCACCCACTATTTTAGCCAACAAATTATCTATGTCATTTACTAACTTTCATTAATGATATTATTTTTTTGCATATCCGACATTTACTTTTTATCATACAATTGTCCATACGTTACTAGTTTTTAATCATCAAATATAAAAAATATTCACGTCGATTAAATTTAACATTTTGACGATTGTGATCAACTGAATGTTGTATATTTCTATATGAACAACTTTATACTCCATAATTCTTATATCCATAATAATTTTTTGAGAGAGATCCCCACGCGTGATGGGAGTTGTGTCAAGTACAATATTGTCCGCTAGGGATGTAAATGGTACGATAATTTCTGCTTCGAATACACATCCGCATCCGTTTTCGAGGATAAAGATGCAATTATAGAAATCCACTCGATATGGATGCGGATGTGGATATTGGATAAACGGATATCCTACGAATATGGTAGCGGATATGCTATTGATATATACGACGAATATGGATTATCTGACTTTTTTTGGACCATTCGACACCCTCTAATAGGAATATCCGATAAAATTAGCGACACCCTAAATACAGATCCATATTGTGTCATGCTATTGTTGGTATTGCATATTTACAGTCCTATTATTGCTTAGTGTTGATGTATTTAGTTGCCTTTAGATCATCGTGATATTGTGCCATCACACAAGCTGATGTGTCATACGAACAAATGTGAAATTTGTATGCATTCAAGTGTTACATGCTCTCTGGTCATGTTAGAGCAACTCAAACAGATGCTAGAAAATCTCGTACTGGATAAATCGCATCCGATAAGCAGGATAATCCGGTACGAGATGAGCTCGGTCAGAACAAATACTGCATATCAAACGGAATACTCAAACTGAAACTGAGATTGCAAGTTCGTGCGAGAAATCGACGAGGACACATATGTATAATAGTGCGATAGAACTGAAATTAAAGTGCGGACGAACATAAATTAAACTAAAAATGAAACCCTAGATCTACGGCGAGCTTCGGTGGCGAACTTTTACAGCGAACTTCTACGGAGGCGAACTTCTACGGCGGCGAGCTTCTACTGAGGCGTAGGCGATCTCCTCTCCGGCCGACCTCGGCGTCGACCTACGGGTCGATGTCACGCTCGTCCTTCTTGGCGATGACGAGCAGCACGCGCCGTCAACAGCCGCTATCAGACGCTCACCGGCACCGGGAGCTCCGGCCTCCCACGCCGCCGTCGCGTCCCTGACCTCCTACTCGACTCTGCGGACGCGCGACCACGTCGGCAGAACTATGTCAGTGAAGCGGTCCGGAACGGGAGGCTCCTCCGGCAGATCCTCGAAGTCATCCGCCGGTTCCTCCCTCTTCCTCCTTCGGCTGCCGGAGGAGCTGCCCTCCCCGAAGTCACGCGGTAGGAGCCCCGCCCACCGGCGGGCCCTGTACGAGCCGTGCAAGCGGGAGGCATTCGAGCGACGCTCGGCCGCCTCCCGCGCCACCTTCTCGGCCGCCCTCCTCGCCGCCTCGTCTTCCGGCGGCTCCCGGCCTTCTCCGCGGCCTCCGCGCCCGCCGGAGTTGCGTAGGCTCAAGCCAGCCATGGATCTGGTGGTGGGAAGGGGAGAGGAGCTGCAAGGCAGTGTTGATTGCTCGCCGAAGCTGGGAGAGGGATGAGGCGGAGGGGTGCGGTTTTGGTACCGAATCGACCCCTCCGTCCCCTAATATAGCGGCCGCGGCGCCGCATATCCGGCGGCCCGGATATATTTTTCCGGGTCGGCCCGTTTTCCAGCATCTGCTCGGGCCGAAAAAAGGCCCCGTACCCCAAATCCGCCGGAGTTTTCCGGGCCGAGGTCCTTATGCGGTCTCTGCTTGAGATGCTCTTATTTGCATAAAAGAAACATATTCTATTTTTTACGTGTATATTTATTTGATTATCCGCATTCGATCGGAGTCCGCTCGAATTCGCTCCGTATCCAACATAGTCCGCATTGAATCCGCATCCGACAATTATCCGCTCTGATCCAAATTTAATAAAAAAAATATGGAAATAGCAACGATCCATTTAGATCCCTCCGATCTGTTTACATCTCTCCGCTGCCATGGCGGCTGTGCGGCGAATCTGTGCTTCGACCGCGCCCAGAGCACCGGACTGAGATCCAGTGCCCCGCTCAAGGCGAGGCACGGTTTGCCCTGAGGCCTCACATCCACCAACCAGCTCCCATCCAACGGTCACAACAGGTCCAAATTTAGATCTCAAAATTAAAACTTCTCAGAAAAAATCGAAAAAATTCCCACGAGTTTTATATGTCACGTTGTGTATTGTGGTAAATTGTAGATTTTTTTGGATTACCGGTTTATGATTTAATAGCTTTTTAAGTTGAAAACACAGAAAATTTAGTTAATGGTAAACCATTTATCCAAAGAAATCCTAAAAATTTGTGAACACACAACGGAAAATATAGAACTCGTGTGAATTTTTTCGATTTTTTCTGAGAAGTTTTAATTTTGAGATCTAAATTTGGACCTGCTGTGACCGTTGGATGGGATCTGGTTGGTGGATATGAGGCTCAGGGCACGGCGTGCCTCGCCTTGAGCGGGGCACTGGATCTCAGTCCCAGAGCACCCGGGCCGGCTCACGCTTGCTTCCCTTCAACCGACACTCTTGTCCCTCTCCTTTGTTCACCTTCCTATATAAATCAGCCAAGGTCGCTTCCCAAAGTCTCCAAACCCCACGACCGCTGGCCATTGCCATTGCCCGCTTGCTACTTCTGCTCCACCATAGCAGCGGCCACCGCGTCCGCTAAGAAACGCGCGATGTCGCAGAAGCGGCCGCTCGACGCCGTCGCGCCGGAGCATGACGAGACGCCGTCGTCCCCGGCCAAGAGGCTGCGGCGGAGGTGAGTATGCCTCCTACCTACATAGCCGTCGGTCTCGCGTTCTCGATCCGTCTCTCGTTTTCCTTTAAATTTGAGCTCACCGGTGGCGGATCTACGCTCACGCAGTGGCGGCGGGAACAGGCGGAGGGCGAGAGAGGTCTCCCTGATGGTTCGCCAGGTAAGGCCAATAGGCCATGAGGGGGACTCCCCTCTCTCAACATTTCGAATTTTGATTTCGAATTTTGAATAAGTCTTCTCCCGGTAGTGTGTGCGGCCGGCCGGTGACAAGTTTGTTGAGGTTTCTTTTGTCGCCGTGCTACAGGTGCAATTCGATATGGCCAAACTGTTTACGCTTCTCATGGGGCTTGCTTCGCGGCTTAGCTCGGTGGAGAGCCTGCTTCTCGACCTCCCCAATGCGCTCCAGAGATTGTTGGCGGAGCAGTGTGGTGCTCTTCAGACGTACACACAGTTAATAGACACACAAGTCCATGTGAAAATTCAGATCTGATAATTAGAATATCTCCGCTTAAAGAAATTAACTATAAACGACAACAGTTCGAGTGCTCGACAACAGTTCTGCAGGCAAAAAAAGTTCATATTCTGAAACGAAAACTTGACAGGCATAGTACTGTCTGAAGTTCAGATTCTCAAATTGGAGATTCATGGAGTGGATTTTTTCGATAAAGTCATGGAGGTGATAAAACATGGATTTGTTGTTATTTCAGTATTTATAACAGTGTAAAATATATGGAACTTGTCTCTGTGACTCTATACATTGAATATTTGACTTTTGAATGTTGTGGTCTTGATAAATAAATGCTTCCTTTAATCAATTAGTTAATCAAGTAATGATATCTCTTGTTGTTTTATATCCAAAAGATCTTTTATGGGATCCATAGAAGAAAAGATCCGGTCCGTTCTCCATACAGAGGTTAGTATTTAGATCTTTTGTCCATGTAAAATGTTTCTTTCTTTATGCACTTCATCTTAACACCTTTCCGCTATGTCTTGCAATAGATGCAGGAACGACAAGCAGCTTCACTTCCTAACGATGTTCTTGAGCCTTCAAGGTACCTACCCTTCTATTTTGCTTGTATGTCCTCTTTCAGCAGCTGTGAATACTATCCTCTGTTAACATGGATCATGACACTAAAACAAATCAAACCAAGTACTACCTTTGTACATAATCTGGAATTTCTCATTCATTAAACTCAGTCTCACAGTTTCATCCCACTTAAATTTAGGCAGATAACCGAAGGGTTTCCTGATACCGGAGGCATCTCTAGAGTGGTCAAGCTACGGTTTGTTGATTCTGAAGTACCAAAAGGTCCACTTTACACTGGTTGCAAAGTTAAATGGCAGAACGGGAAACAGGCTAAGGTAGCAATATTTGAAAATGAGAGGCAAATCATGCAGGGTAATCTTTCTAAACTGCAAATTGAGATCCTGCCAGTCCATGCTGATTTCTTTACTGAGAGAGGACAAGAGGATTTCACCGAAGAGGAACTCAACAGGCATATACATATGCATAAAGGGAAAGAGTCAGTCTTGACAACTGCTACTCTAAGAAATGGTGAGGCCTATCTTGAATCCTTCTTCTTTACAGAGAGCTCCTACAGGAAAAAGTTAAGATTGGCGGCAAGAGTCACAAGGCAGGATCTTGCGGTCAGAGTCCAAGAGGCAATCACTGCTCCTTTTGTTGTCAAAGACCGCCGAAGTGTATGTGAGTATATACTCTCCATTACATCAGTCCTTTCTAACCATACCAAATTGGAAATTTTAATACACTGTATAATTTGTTCACTCAATGAAATATTATTGTTTGCTGTAGTCGTGTGAAGAGTATTCTCCTCTTTAGTGGCTGCCAATCTTAAGTAAAAAGTTTTAAGTACATATTATCTCTTTTATAAACTATTAGGGCCTTATTCATGCAAATCCATTTTACAATCCAAAAGTAGGAAGTATTGGCACCAAAGGCATGCTCGGAATCGTAAATTCTCGAGCTTTCACGAAATCCTGAGGTCCGGCTCTATGATCCGAAATCTCGCTTCTCAATAGAGCCCAGAAAAATTGTGGGTATCACGGCGGGTTTTCTTTTTGGCACCCTGAGAAACGCAAAAAGTCTGATATGAAGCACGACACGACACATGATTATCGGGATTTTATCAGCATGCAGGTGGGCTGGCCCTTGCATGACAGGAAGCATGACATGCACGACCCGAAAAAGCCCAGAAAAATAATGAAAATTCTGATAAAAATGAGAAATAGCATGGGCTTTTTCTCATTTTTATCAGTTTTTCCTTATATTTTAAAAAGACCGAAACACGCCAAAACATGCATGTGGGTCTTTTGGGCCTTTGAAGTGCCACTGGGCCAAAAAAAACACGCACGAAAACAAACGAGCGGTTTTTTTTCATCGTGTCATTGGGTCGGCCCGCGATGACACGAAATGATGTCGGGCTGCTTTGAGCTGCACCTTGCCGGGCCGACCAGTTGGCCACCATTAGCCCGGACTTCAGGGCAGCTCCACGAAATGTTGCATCGGCAGAGATGTTGATAAATCCTATGTGTTGCCTCGCAGCGACGCGAGATGCAAGCGTCGCCTGAATGATCTGTTTGATGCGCTAACCCATTTGGCCCGATTTTTTCTGCTTTTTTCTTCTGTATTTCTTTTCCTTTCATTTTTTATGTTGTTTTGTTTCCTGTTTGTTTTCCTTTTTTAAATTTTTTCAGATTTACGAAAAGTTTTCAGATTACGATTTTTTTCAAATTTTGAAAATTGGTCAGGATTAAAAATTTGTTTAGTTTTTAAATCCTTTCCAGATTTTGATAAAAATGTTCAAATTTGAAAAATGTTCAAGTTAAAAAAACAAATTTGAAAGTTGTTCATAGTCGAGAATTGTTCAAATCTTGAAACTATTCAAATTCAAAAATTGTTCATACTTTTGAAAAAAATCAAATTTAAATATTTTTCATACTTTTGAAAAAATGTTCAAATTCGGAATGGTTCATAGTTGAATTTTGTTCAGATTTTAAAAGTGTTCAGACATTATAAAACAATATAAGGAAAAAGTAACTGTACCTTTTTTATGGGGCCGGTTTTGAAGCAGCCCATGAAGCATTGCCTTCACGCGACATAGGCCTTCCGCGTCGCTTTGAAGCGATACACAGGAAGCAAGTACAGATCCGCCAAACCAAACGGCATATCTTTGGATTGGATGACTAACCACATTGACTTCTACAGGTTGGGCCTGAAACCAACAGATTTAGTTTAAGATCATTCTTCTTTGCTGCAAGAGAGGGAAAGAGCAAATAAGGAAAGTTTATACCTTTGAATCTCCACCAAGTCGTGCTCGACTCCAGCCACCGATTCCCGCTGTTCGCCTAATCGCTGGCGGCGAGATATCCCGCGGCTTCCTTCTGCTCCGCGGCCCATTTTACCCCTGGATTCTCGCCCTCCCGTACGATGGTGTTAGTGGCCGTGCACGGCGCAATGGTAACGACGTCCGGTGACTCAAGCTGTCGAGCCAGTGAACGGCGACGCTGTGCCGTCATCTCTCGGCCCCGCGGAACGGAGTGGTGCTGCACGCTCGAAGCCGCCGCCGTAGACTTGGATGCCGCTCGTGAGCATCCTCATCGTCCGACGTGAGGAGCAGGAACTACGGTCTGGCTCCATTGTCGCCCCTCGCGCGCGGCGAGGCGGAGGAAGGCCTTGGCCACGGCGACGAGGTGGTGGGAGGCGCTGGCGTCCTCGGCCCCTTCCAGGTCGGGACGGTTTGCATCGTTAGCGAGAGGATAGAGAGACGAGGGAGTGGCTGGTTCTGTCACATAAACTCTTCTCTTTGCTTAACTACCACAATAACCATGCACTGCTACGGACTAAGATGGAAACTCTTTATGCAAAAAGAAAATGCTGTATCACCATTTGCCGTCCGAGAACAAACCATTCGAGATCTTTTCAAAATGCCGTATGCACATTTCCTCGGTATTGCAATAAAAGTGGGTAACCTTGTAATTTTCCAATGTTGTATATTAGCTGTCAGATTAACAATAATTTGCATGTACATCGAATCATCGACCGTAATTTACCGTGTACATTGACTGATTGGTTAATACCACTACCACCAGATGCAAAATAGGAAAAATGAACCGTATCAATCTTATCTTAACACACATAATCTTCTCTGTTTCAGCAAACGAAAAGAGTTATCCTCCATCTAAGGAAGAAGCGGTACATCGTTTGGAGAAAGTTTCTCTGAAGGGAAAACGTTGCAGTGACCTCGCGGTTAAAAATATTACTACGGTGAAGCACTTGATGCGTTGTTACCACATAGATAAAGCTGGTCTCCAAAAGGTAAATATGTAGTTATAATGATGTTTCTATAGCATTCAAACGATTGAAAGGACATGCAGTAGTGTTGAATGGGAAATAAAATGCCCGGCATGTCCTAGGACTCATTTGTACTACATGTAATGCTATATGTATTCATGTGCACTATAATATCTGGTAGCATTTTAATAGTTGCTAAGAAAACTCTTAATTTCTGGCTATTAGCTTACTGGTATGAAGAAGGAGGACTGGAGTACCATGATTAAACATGCCACGACAGCTGATCCTGGGAACGAGATTTATTCATACAGAGTTAAAGACGAAAATCGTGAACTCTTATTCAATGATTTTTATGATCTTGTCGGTATGATGATCGATGGATTCTATGTCCCTTACAGTGTCAATGACATCAATCAATTTCTACAGGTATTGCATTTAACACTGCTTCACTTTCATTGGAATATTCGCTAGAATAGCAATGCGCTGGCAGTTACCTCACAAATGTTGTCACATTTACGAAGTATATAGTTTGACTTACTTTTCAAAATTGGTATACTTCGTACTGTCTATTTCTCTGAGAGTCGAAGTGAACAGCTATCCCTTTCAAAAAAACTGTGAATGGCTATTGTCTAACCCATGTCTGGATGTCTGGAGTAAAACAAGCTGAATTGACTTTTATTATACTTAAGTGGAACACATGGGTTGTAACTGAATTTATCGCTAAATTGACCCCCTTTTTTCTACTGTGGATTTTTATTGCCTATGAGCATGCTCACTCATGATTGAAAAATGCTTTATTAAGTTATTTAAAAAAATCCATGTTGCTTGTAAGATCTGGAAACCTAGAACAAGGAATGTATAGAGTTAGATTCACACCTTGCGGTGTTCATGGTGCCTGCGCTTTGTAAACCCAACAATTGGAGGAGTTAAAAAATGCACCAAACAAATAAGAAAATCTTTGCGGCGAAAGAAACAAATTTGTTTCAAACATGTGCTTGTGAATTCTAATGGGGATGGCACGAATGAATTAATGAAATATTCTGTTTCAGATTAAAGTGAATAACTGGAAAATGTCTGCACATAAGAAGTTTGAGGAGTTGGAGAACTCCGTGGGTCTTAATCCTGATTACTCCATGAGCAATGGCCTCCCTGTCCGTGCAGTGCTTTCGAACAGTGATGCCAGTACTTCAATACAAGCAAGAACGACATGGCAGTGCTCTAATGACATAACTGCACATCAAGGTGAATTTAAAATTATATTCATCACTGATCCTGGTTGTTACATGGTTAACAAAAATTAAAATTATTGTAGAATTTGGCGAGCCACAACAACTTTTGCAGGAGTATGGATTTTCACCGGTACGAGTTTTCTCAAACAAAGATGCTGGTCCCTCGAAGCAAGAAACATTACCGCTTCCACAGTACACTTGTGAGCAGACTATGCATCAAGGTGAATACTGAGCACATGCCCGATCTGTGTCAAACATGTTCGGTTTTTTGGCGTTCTTCTTCTAATACACAACGGAATGCTTGTTGCTTGAGTTTATTTTTATCAAACACCATCCAGATTTACTTTTTCTTTATCGCAAAAAGTATTTTTGTTGCTACTCACATTTTTTTGGCAATCAATTTTCTGTAGAACTTCGTCAGCAGGATCCTTCTGTGCCACATAATGATATTCCATTTTACCTGACCCATGAAAACATCTTTGATAGTCATGCACCTTCAACTAGTCCATCCCACAATTTTGCTCCCGTAAGCAAAGATACCTGCGACAAAATCTACTATTCCGCCTCATATTTTTGCATTGACAAGATGAAATTGCCTTCATTTAGGACCAAGATGATTCTTCAATCACTGGTTTGGGTCCAACTTCCCAATACAGTGGGTACTTAAGCTCCTCGATAACTGATGCTGCGGATACTTCTTATCCAGTAATAGGTCAGCTTGCTGCACCCTAGTGTTTATAGTTCACTGCACTAGTGTTCTAGATCATCAATACTCAAATCACTCATTATGCGTTGTTGGGTGCTGAAAATGCTGTTCTTGGCACTTCCTCAGGTGGAATTAGTTTGAGAGTCTCTTCACTCAGCCATGTGCAGACTGACACACTCCCTAGGTTGCTTTCAGTTCAAGTATGTGTTTGCATTTGAATATGTTGGATATTTTGTTGGAATTACTCTTCGAAACAGAACCAATATCTGGGCTCAAGCTGAAGCATATCATGCCGTAGCAATCGGACAGATATAGGTTACTTTCCCCTTTTTTTGTGATGATCATGTTAATTTTTGTGATTTCAGGAATGGCCAGAACAAATACACTACCCAGGCCAGGGATTTGGACCACCTAGCAACGGTATGCAAATTTTGATACCCATGATACACATAGCGATAGCATCTATTTGGTACAACCTCAACTGCTAAATCATGGAGCTTTTCTTTCCAATAAGAACTCTCTCCGCTACCATGCTAATGAGAAGTGCAAACTGATGTTATTTTCATAATAACTTGAGCCAGTACGCTTAATGTGGAACTATACACAGTGGCTTTTTAAATTTACGGCTGGATGCAAGATCTTGCTTTATTTCTGGGCCATGATGGTGCGTTTCTTGCATTTCAGCAGAGCTGGTATCCTACAGCCAATTTGGCGATTATGAGCTCTGATGGAAGCAACCGGTGATTAAACATGAACATCGCTTTCCTCTACCAGACCAGTGTGATACAAAATTCGTTTTGTAAATATAAATAGTCTTCTAAGTAGCAACATGCATTTCCATATCAACACTAGATGATTTGGCTTGTATAGTTGTATTCATTTCTATATCGACGGATGATATTCTTTAAACAAATTCTTTCAGAAAAATATAAATATAAATTTGGCTTGTATTGGATACCGGAGCAAAGATTCATACCGCTGAACTTTGTCTAATCCTATCAATCAATCTTTGTCTAAGTTGAATTTCCTAGTTATGTTGACACATTTTCACTCAAGTATGCTCTGCATCATGAAATCGTTCTCAATAATCTGAACATGGTAAAAATACACACAAGAGAGAGGTACAGTTATACAAGATTTCTTCAGTTTCTTAAGTACAACAGAGCTTCCATTTCTCCATGATCCTATCAGCTCCTACACCAAACCCGACACAGACAGACATCACAAGCCAGCAATCCTCCAATGCTCTTCTGCGAAAGCCAACAAGATACCACATTAATCTTCCACCATTAATTAACAGAGCCATTAGCCCACGAGACAACAAGCTAGGATGCAGAGCACATGAGCCATGGATGGACGAGCAGAGTTCACCTGAGTGTGGACCGACTAGCGAACCAACCACGCAACGCATGATCAGTAGCCGATGTCGGCGTCGTCGACGACGAGGTCACCATTGATCCACTCGCGGTACGCCGCGACGGGCCAGATGAACCCACTGGGGATGATCCTGGAAGCGAGCTCGACGTCGATGATCATCTCCCTCATGGCGGGCTTCTTCTCGCCGCTGACGGCGATGAGGTAGCTCCTGCCGACCCACCCGATCCAGCCAGCGATGTAGAGGAAGAGCACGCCGGGGGTGATGAACTCGCCCCAGTGCCGCTGGTCGCCGCTGACGATGAGGTGGGGCCGCAGAGGAGGCCGAACTTGCCGTAGTTGTCGAAGCGGCGGCCGAGGAGAGGAGGACCGAGGAGAGGGCCAGGGCCACGGAGAAGGTCTTGACGTATGCGGAGAGGGATGGGGTGGGGGTGTTGATACTTGCTCTGTCCAAGCTTGGACATCTGAGACACATATGCGCTCTCGCCAAGAGATCGAGCTTCTGTGTTTACATGAGAAAATAATAAGAGAAAATAATAAGGGAAGCAAGTCTTTCTCCTCTCCCGGTTGTGTTTGCGGCCAGTGACAAAGCGTGTTGGTGGCTCGGTTTGTTTCCGTGCGACAGGTGCAATTCGATATGGCCAAACTGTTTGTGCTTTTGATGGTGCTCGTCGCGCGGCTTAGCTCCATCGAGAGGCTGCTTCTCGACCTCCCCAATGCACTCCAGAGATTGATGGCAGAGCAGTTTGGTGCTCTTCAGAGGTACACACTGCCACACAGGTTCAGACACAAAAATCCATGTGTCTGAATACAGCTGTCTTAGTCGGATCTGCATAAGTCGAACTGTAGAAATCTTACCTTTTTCAAAATTAGGTATAAATCACAATAGGAAGTGCACATTTTCGGATTGTGACAATTCAAGCGCTTACTTACTTTAGGAAACTGCCAATTTATCCTCTGAAATAAACAACCAACTGTTCGACAATAATGCTGACGTCACAACATAATACTGTAGTTCATATTCTGAAACGAAAACTATACAGCACAGTACTATTCTCAAGTTGGTGATTCATCGAGTGTATAAAGCATGTATTTGTTCTTCTTTCAGTAACCATAAATGCCCTTTATCGACACAAAATGACTCTTTACATTGAGTATTCAACTTTTGAACGCTGTGGTCGTGATGAATAATTGCTTTCTTTAGTTAGATTATTAATTTGATAATTAATTTTATCTCCTGTTCTGTTGTGTCCAAAAGATCTTTTGTGGGATCCATGGAAGAAAAGGTTCGGTCGGTTCTCCATACAGAGGTTAGTTTTTAGATCTTGGTCCATGTCAAATGTTTTGTCCATATTCAGTAACCATAGCTTGACCCTATGTCGTGCAATAGATTCAGGAACGACAAGCAGCTTCACTGCCTAACGATGTTCATGAGCCGTCAAGGTACCTGCCCTTCTATTTTCCTTGTATGTCATCCTTTCTGCAGCTGTGAATACTGTCCTCTGTTAAAGTTGAGAATTGAACATGCATCATGATACTAGAACCTATCAAACCAACTAACCAAGTATTTGCTTTCGACATAATATGGGCATTTCTCTTTAATTAATCTCACAGTTTCATCCCAGTTTAAATTTTAGGCAGATAACTGAACGGTTTCCTGATACCGGGGGCATCTCTAGAGTGGTCAAGCTACGATTTGTTGATGCTGAAAGACCAAAAGATCCAGTTTACACTGGTTGTCCAGTACAATGGCAGAACGGGAAACAGGCTAAGGTAGCAATATTTGATAATGAGAGGCAAATCATGCAGGGTAATCTTTCTAAACTGCAAATTGAAATTCTGCCAGTCCATGCTGATTTCTTTACTGAGAGAGGACAAGAGGATTTCACCGAAGAGGAACTCAACAAGCATATACATATGTGCAAAGGGAAAGAGTCAGTCTTGACAACAGTTACTCTAAGAAATGGTGAGGCCTATCTTGGTTTCTTCTTCTTTACAGAGAGCTCTTACAGGAAAAAGTTAAGATTGGTAGCAAGAGTCAAAAGGCAGGATCTTGCTGTCAGAGTCCAAGAAGCAATCACTGCTCCTTTTGTTGTCAAAGACCGCCGAAGCGAATGTGAGTATGTCAAAATATTCAGTCTGAACATTAGATACTTCTAACCATACTGAATTAGAAATTTTAATACACCGCGTAACTTGCTCACCCGATGAAACATTATTTTTGCCATAGTCTCTGAAGAATATGCTCCTCTTTAGGGCTGCCAGGCTTATGTGAACAAAATTAAGCACATGCTATCTCTTTCATGAACTGTTATGACCCTATGCATGCAAATCCATTTTTTGTCTGAAAGTAGGAAGTATTCTGATTTTATGTATAGTTTGTGTCGAACAATTGTACACGTGTGGGTTACATGCACAAGTTTTTGTAGGTACTGTTGATAGGGTACTGTTAGTGTTGGAGTCGCATACATTGACCAATTGGTTAATACCATTACCATCAGATGCGAAATAGGAAAACTGAACCGTATCAATCTTATTTTAACACACCCAACCTTCTCTATTTCAGCAAACGAAAAGAGTTATCCTCCATCCAAGGAAGATGCAGTATATCGTCTGGAGAAAATTTCCCTAAAGGGAAAACGTTGCAGTGACCTTGCGGGTAACAATATTACTACGGTGAAACACTTGATGCGTCGTTACCACAGAGATAAATCTGGTCTCCAACAGGTAAATATGCAGTTATAATGATGTTTCTACAGCCTTCAAACGGTTGAAATAACCTGCAATAGAAGTTAATCCTTGTCTGAATGGGAAATAAAATGTGCAGCATGTTCTAGGACTTATTTGGACTACATGTAATTCTATATGTATTCATGTGCACTATAATATCTGGTAGCATTTAATGGTTGCTAATAAAACTCTTTGTTAGACTATATATGTCACGGCACGTGACATATCTCTAAACCAACTAAATTGAGGAGAATCGATTATTGTGATCTCCCATTTGGTGGTTAGGGTTTGTAAATCTGTCTATATATTGACTAGCAATACAACGACCCATGTGTGGTCCATTGTCTCACATGGTATCAGCCAAAACTTCCTAAACCCTACCCCTGCTTCCGCCGCCCCTCCTCTCCCCTAAACCCTAGCCGCCTCTCTCACCATAGCCGGCCGCCGCCGCCGCCCCTCTCCTCCTCCCTCTACCTCTGCCATGGCACCCTCAGCCGAGCCCCATCCCAACGCCCATCTGTGGGCGCAGGCCACCGCCATCACCCACGTTCGTTCGCTGGTTCCGATCGTCCTCGACCTCAAGGTTCCCTCCTTTCCCAAGTGGCGCACTTTCTTCACCATCGCCGTCACCACCTACGCGCTCGAGGATCACCTCACCACCGCCACCCCGCCGACCGACGCCACCTGGCTCCGCCTCGACGCCACTGTGCTCCGTTGGCTCTACGGCTCCATGGCGATGGACATCGTCGATCTTGTCATGGTGGACAACGCCACCGCCTTCACGGTCTGGACTGCCGTCACCGCGCTCTTCAACGACAACAAGAAGACCCGTGAGATTTATCTCTCCGAGGAATTCAGGAACATCCGGCAGGAGAGCCGCTCCATCAACGACTACCTCCAACTCCAGAAGACGGCTGCCGATGCGCTCGCCGAGGTCGGGGCGCCCGTGTCCGACTCGATCTCGTCACCAACGTGATCAAGGGGCTCCACGAGGACTTCGACGGCATTGCCGATCTCGCCCCCCTCATCAAGCCCTTCCCGAGCTTCCTGGAGTTCCGCAGCATGCTGCTGCTACAAGAGCTGAAGGTGAACCGGCGCGCCGCATCGTCCTCTACCTCCGCCTCGGCCTTCGTCGCCGCCAAACCCGGCCCTGCCGGCCCTGCCCCCCCCGCCACCCCTACCGCCGGCCACGCCGGTGGTCCTTCTGGCTCCAACAGCGCCCAGCCGTGGCGCTCTACACCTAACCCCCATGCTGGTCCCGGCTACGGCCGATACAAGGGCAAGAAGCCCCATGGTGGCTACGGCTCCAAGAACCCCGGTCCGGGTGGCGCTGCTCCTATGCCCACCCCGTTCAACCCATGGACCGGGGCCATCCAGATGTGGCCTATGCAGCCGCACGGCGCCGGAGGCAGCATCCTCGGCGCTGGACCTCGCCCTCGCCCACACGCCTACATGGCCGCAGCTCCGCCGGCCTCCTTCTACAACGCCCACGGTGGCGTTCCCCACGGCCAGGCCTACTTCGGCGCTCCCTACGGCGTCGCCTCCTCCCCTGCACCGTCGGCATCGGCGCAGACCTGGGATCCCACCGCCCTCGCCCAGCACTTCAGCACCATGACGATGCAGCCGCCCACCCCGGAGTGGGTCATGGACAGCGGCGCCACCGCTCACCTCTCCAACAACACCGGTATCCTCTCCTCTCTATCTCCCCATCCTCCTTATCATCATGTCACTGTCGGAGACGGTTCCTCCGTTCCCGTCTCCGCGTCCGGGCATGCCTCTGTCCCTTCTTTTGTTTCTAATCGCCCTCTTCATCTTAATCATGTCCTTGTTACACCTCGCATCATTAAAAATCTTGTCTCTGTGCGTCAATTCACCACTGATAATAACTGTTCTGTTAATTTTGACCCATTTGGTTTCTCTGTGAAGGACCTCATTACCCGGCGTGAGCTTCTTCGGTGCAAGTACGGGGGAGCTCTATTCTTTTCAGCCATCGGCGCCTCGAGTTTTTACCACCACCACCCCCACTCCTGATGTTGGCATCGTCGTCTAGGTCACCCCGGTCATGACGCTTATCGTCGTCTTTCGCAACATATTTCGTTACCTTGTAATACAAATCATAGCACTCTTTGTCATGCTTGTCAGCTTGGTCGTCATGTACGTTTACCGTTTTCTTCTTCCACTAGCAAAAGTACCCGCCCCTTTGAGTTAATACATTGCGATCTTTGGACATCTCCGGTTTTAAGTCATTCTGGTTACAAATATTTTCTCGTTATTCTTGATGATTTCACTCATTATTTATGGACTGTCCCTCTACGCCAAAAATCCGACGCTTACGCCTCCCGCCTCCTTTCGCGCCTTTGCCCAAACCCAATTCAACCTAGCTCTCGCGGCCATCCAGATGGATAATGGCCGTGAGTTCGACAACGCCAAACTCCATTCCCTCGCCGCCGCACACGGTATACATATACGATTCTCATGCCCATACACCTCCCAACAGAACGGTAAAGCCGAGCGTATCATCCGCACTGTCAATGACATTGTGCGTCCCCTCCTATTCCAAGCTAGTTTACCTCCTCCTTTTTGGGTAGAAGCCCTCCACCACGCCACCTACGTTCTGAATCGCCTCCCACAAAAACCATTAGCGCACCCTCTCCCTATTTTGCTCTTCACAACACCCACCCAGATTACTCCTCTCTCCGCGTTTTCGGTTGTCTATGCTATCCTAATACCGCCGCCACCATGCCACATAAACTTGCACCCCGGTCCAGCGCGTGTATGTTTCTCGGTCACTCCCCTCACCACAAGGGCTATCGTTGCATGGACCTCACCACCAACCGCATCATCATCTCTCGCCACGTCGTTTTCGATGAGTCCACTTTTCCTTCGCCTCCACGCAGCCTCTGCCCGCTGCCACTTACGAGTTCCTCGACCATGACATCCTCCCACTCGTCGTACCACCGGTCGTGCAGCCCGCCACGCCGGCTCCCTCCCCTCCACCGTCGCCGGCTCCCTCCCCTCCGCCGTCGCCGCCTCCTCGCGTGCATCGCACGCGTAGCACCTCCGGCATTCACGTCCCACCCCGTGAGCGGCTTAACCTGCATGTTTCTGTCAACAGGTATTCACCGGTTCCCACATCCGCTCGTGCTGCCCTCAAGGACCCTAACTGGCTCGAGGCTATGACAGCGGAGTACCGCGCACTCCTCGGCAACGACACTTGGGAGCTCGTTCCTCCCCCTCGGGATGCTAACATCGTCTCCGGCAAGTGGGTTTTCCGCCACAAGCTGAAGCCCGATGGCTCGCTTGACCGCTACAAAGCACGCTGGGTGCTTCGCGGTTTCTCCCAGGAGCACGGCGTCGACTTCGACGAGACTTTCAGTCCGGTTGTCAAACCGGCCACGGTCCGTCATCCTCTCCATCGCCATCTCTCTTAAATGGGAGACTCGCCAGCTCGACGTCAAGAATGCCTTCCTCCACGGCAAGCTCGCCGAGGTCGTCTATTGTCGTCAACCCACCGGCTTCACCGACTCTGCTCGCCCCGACCACGTTTGCCGCTTGAACCGTTCGCTATACGGCCTCAAGCAGGCTCCTCGGCGTGGTACCAGCGCTTCGCGACCTTCATCACCTCGACCGGCTTCACGTGTTCTCGCTCCGACACGTCACTGTTCGTTCTCCAGTGTGCAGAGGGTACTGCATATCTACTGCTGTACGTCGACGACATCGTCCTCACCGCCTCCTCGCCGCGCCTCCTCGACCGGATCACCACTTCTCTCAGCTCTGAGTTCGCCATGACGGACATGGGCAGTCTTCACTACTTCCTCGGCATCGCGGTCACCCGCGACTCCTCCGGCATGCACCTCTGGACAAGGCCGGCATGACTGCATGCACGCCTGCGACGACGCCGGTTGACACGGCGCCCAAGCTCGCCACCACCGCTGGTGCTCCCGTGGCGGACTCCACGGAGTACAGGAGCCTCGCCGGGGCTCTCCAGTACCTCACCTTCACGCGTCCTGACATCGCGTACGCCGTCCAGCAGGTGTGTCTTCACATGCATGATCCTCGCGAGCAGCACCTGGCTGCCATCAAGCGTATCTTGCGCTACATCAAGGGCACGCTCTCTCATGGACTTCAGCTTCACGCCTCTACGCCGGACTCCATGGTCACCTACACCGACGCTGACTGGGCCGGCTGCCCTGACACTCGTCGCTCTACGTCGGGCTTCTGTGTCTATCTTGGGGACAACCTAGTCTCTTGGTCCTCCAAGAGGCAACACACGGTCTCTCGGTCCAGTGCCGAAGCCGAGTACCGTGCGGTCGCCAACGCCGTCGCCGAAGCTAGCTGGATTCGGCAACTTCTTCACGAGCTCCATCGTCCATCTCCTCCGGCTACAGTTGTGTTCTGTGACAACGTCAGCGCCGTCTACATGTCCACGAACCCTGTCCAGCATCAGCGCACCAAACACATCGAGATCGATCTCCACTTCGTTCGTGATCGTGTTGCTCTAGGACAAGTCCGTGTGCTTCATGTCCCCTCGTCTCGCCAGTTCGCCGATATCCTGACGAAGGGGTTACCATCACCGTTGTTTCTGGATTTTCGGTCCAGCCTCAACGTCCGCTCTCCTCCCGTTGTGACTGCGGGGGAGTGTTAGACTATATATGTCACGGCACGTGACATATCTCTAAACCAACTAAATTGAGGAGAATCGATTATTGTGATCTCCCATTTGGTGGTTAGGGTTTGTAAATCTGTCTATATATTGACTAGCAATACAACGACCCATGTGTGGTCCATTGTCTCACACTCTTAATTTCTTGCAATTAGCTTACTGGCATGAGGAAAGGAGATTGGAGTACCATGATTAAACATGCCACTACATGTGATCCTGGAGATGAGATCTATTCTTATAGAGTTGCAGAGGAAAATTGTGAACTCTTATTCAATGATTTCTTTGATCTTGTCGGTATGAAAATCAATGGATTGTATATTCCTTTCGGAGACCTTGATCAATTTCAGCAGGTATACATTTGCTACTGTTCCACTTCCATCTCATTAGGCAGTTGATATTCACTGAAATAGTAATGCTCTGGCAATTAGCTTGCAAATGGTATCACACTTACTAAGGCATGTAGCAAGATTTACTTTTGGAAATTTGAATAAGTCTGTCATGCTGAACAGCTATCGGTTAACTTATCTCCAACATTGCTGAACAAAAACAAGGTAAAATGATGTTAGAGAAGTGAGTATAGCTTACTTGGTTGGGCGAGTGGAGTAAAACCCCACCACATGGGTTCAAGTCCCCATGGACATGAATGTGAATTCATATATTACCATCGGGGCTCCCCTTACAGTTTTCCTTCCAAAACGGGTAAAATTATGTTCTTTTTCGTAGTTAGGGCCAATTCATAGATTCAATAAAAACTCTTATCGTTAAATCGAGCCTCTGCTTTACTATGGATTTTATTTTAAATCGAGCCCTCATCATTAAAAATGTGTTGGTTGTTCAACTAAATACCTTTTTCTTTGCAAGATCAAGAAACCTAGAATATATTGAAATTTGGATTCCCACCTTGCAGTGTTCCTGTGTGAGCACTGTGTAAACCCCTTCAAGCACAGTGTAATTGAGCTAACCACAACCCTAGTGGACCTTATGCAAATCCATAAAAAAAATTCATCATAAAAGTATCATAGAAAATAGAAACATTTTTGTAGCACCCATAGATTATCCCAGTAAAATCATCATTTTCGATTTATTAGAAGGTTTACAAGGTGTGATCATTATATGCTTTGCTGTATCCGAAATGGCTAGCAAGCATGTGCTTTTACATCGTGACAGCGATGATATAAGTAAAACATTCTATTATAGCTTAAATTGAATAACTGGAAGATTTCCGCGTACAAGGCATTTGAGGAGCGAGAGAACTCAGGGGGTCTTATCCCTGATTATTTGATCATCAATGGCCAACCTGCCTGTGCTGTGCCTCTGAACAATGAAGCTGGTCCTTCTGTACAAGCTAGACCATCATGGCAATATCCTAATGGCACGGCTGCACAACAAGGTGAATTTTGATATTGTTTCCATCGCTAATCTTGGTTGCTACATGCTTCTCAAAATTCAATCTGTTTCAGAATTTGGTGAGCAACCTCCATGTCGGCAGCAGAATGTGTTCTCACTGGCTGAAGTCCTGTCAAACAATGATGCTGATCCTTCGAAGCAAGAAGAACCCCTGTTTTCACAGCACGCTGCACATCAAGGTGAATGTTAAAAACCTGCATAATTTTTTTTTATTTTTTTTATAGAGAAAACACAAAAGCTTTGCGTTTCGTTTCATTGAAAAGGTAGAAGTTCAGTTACAATCCTCCTGGGAGGCGAAATAAAGAGTACATGCATCAGTGAACGTCCCAAGTGGACGGCAAAACAACTCGTAGTCCAAGGGCGCCTGCCCTAGCCCACATCCGAGCTTCTTCTTTGATCTTGGACACCAAGGTGTGAACAAGTGGCCGTGCGCCCTCGAAGACGCAGTCGTTGCGCTGTTTCCGTAACATAATTTTGTATCGCACATTTTCCATACTGTCATTGCTGCTTCATCGCATGAAAATAATTGTTATGATTGCTTCTGATAGTTTTGGTAATCAACTTGCTGTAGACCTTGGTCAGCAGGGTGTTATGCCACAGAATGGAACTCTTTACTGTCAAGGATCATTACCAGCACAGCCAACTACTCCGTCCTATCCACTGGTAAGTAAAGACATACATAGCACAGTTGACTATTCTGTCCCACACTTTTTCATTCACATCCTGAAATGTTTCCTGGATGGTAGGTTCAAGAACATGACTTGGTGCATGTCTAACTGACCAACACAATTTGTACTTCAGCTCCTCGACAATTGATGCTCCTGGAACTTCTTTTCCTGTTGCAGGTATGTTTGCTGTACCCAAGTTTTTTAATTTCAGAGTATATGCATTGTTCTAGATAAGTACTTAAATTATTCTCCACTATACATTTTTTGGGCACTAAAATGTTGCTGGAACTTCCTCAGATGGAGTTAGTCTGCGAACCTCTTCACTTAACAATGTGCAGGCTGACGACTTAAGTTGGACACCTCAGTTCGACGTATGTATTTTCTTTTGAATATATAGTAGCTCTCTGAAACAGAACATATATCTGGGGTCAAGCTGAACTATATTTTTCCTTTATATTTTTGTAATCATGTTTATTCTTGTGATTCCAGGATTGGTTTGAATCAGAAGCACATGTGGCAGATCCGGGCTTTGTAACATCTAACAACGGTACGTGATTTTTACTATGTTCCAATCGTCCTTTCTCCAATCCGAACTCTTTGGACTTCAAGACTAAGATGATTGCAAGTTGATGTTTATCTCCTTAAGTACTAGAGCCGCTATGCTTTTAATGAGTGTACCAAACTGTCAAAAACCCCGCTGCTTAAAAGATAAAATTAGGTTAACTTGAATTCAACCTTCTGCTTCGTGTCCGGATGGTGTGCTTACTTTCGTTTCAGCAGAACTGCCTGATTCCAACAACCAATTTGATTATTATGGACATGATGGTGGCAACCTGTGATTAAACTTGGCGCACTGGAACAGGCTCTCCTCTACTACACTATATTCAGTGTGACTAAACTTCCAGTTTGTAAATATCAATAGTGTTGTAAGTAGCTATGGTAATTTTTTTCAAACTGCTCTATACATGCTAAATTTGTCGCTGGCTGTCCCAGACATTTGGGTTGTATTCGAAAGAAAACCATTCAGAAACAGAGACCACTTGGTGTATATAGAATACTGAGAGAAAATATTCGTATTGCTCAACTTTGTTTATTCCTATCTTCATCCTTTTTGCAAGTTAAGATCCATATTCATGCTCACACATTTTTCACTCAGAGTATGCTCTACATAATGAAATCGTTATCAATGATTTGAACTTGGTAAAATACACACAACGGAGAGCATAACGGGTATACGAGATTTTAGCTTTCTGTTTCTCAAGTACAACAGAGCTTCCGTTTCTCATCATATCAGCTCCTACACCAAACCCACACAGATACCACAGCTCCCCATCCTCCGCTGCCCATCTGCGCCACGCAACAACACAGCACACATTAATCATCCACCAGTAATGAACTGCTGAGACAACAATGATGCAGAGCACATCAGGCACGGATGCAGATTTCACCTGTCTAGCCAGCCATGCATGAATCATGATTACCAGTCCCTAATCTGCACAGAAGGATTAACTGAGCCTTAATTCAAATGCTCTTGAAATTTTATAGCATAATCTGCTACTCCCTCCCTCCATTTCACAATATAAGATGTTCTACCTTTTTGTCACATTCACATACATACACATGCATCTAGACACGTTTTGATGTATATGTATACTCTTTTTAGTATGAATCTATACTACATGTGTAAGGAAAGGAGGAAGTACATTAGTGGCATGCTTGAGCTGACTGAATCGGCGGATCGGTTCTTCATTGTGTTGGTGAAGCTCTTCAATGTGTTGGTCTGCCAAGATTGTTGCTGTACGGCATATGGCTGACCGGCACATCTTCTTTGCGAACAATCTGGGGGAGAGCATGACCCACCGCTTGGCAGATGTTCCAATCGTCAAGACTAATCCCACCGCCATTAAAATTCCCTAATCACCGCCACGCCACTGGCGCCAGCGTCCTCTATCATCTTTCCGCCTTGGCCAGGCGTCGCCACACCGCCCAACACCATGAGGCACACCCTCCGCTTCCTAGCCGCCACCAGCGCCGCCCTCTTGGAGGAGGAGGTGCGGCCATGGGTGTAGCCGTGTAGGTCTTGCCGTGGGAGGAGGGCGTGGATAAGGAGCTCGCACAGCTTCATCAGGAGTTGGAGCGCTGCACCGCCTCGGCCCCAGCCGCACGACGACGCGCATCACCGTGGTTCCCAGAGCTGTCCCGGTCACGCCTCTGCTCCTGGCGGCCATCCTCGCACTAGTACAGAAAAGCCTTTCTGTGGCGCACCAAAAAGGCTTTCTGTGGCGCATGGTGGGTGCGCCACAGAACGCACGCCAAAAAAATATTTGTTCTGTGGCGCACCCCGTCCGTGCGCCACAGAAAAAAAAATTCTGTGGCGCACCCCCAGAAAACAGATGCGCCACAGAAAACAACAATTCTGTGGCGCACCCCTACCCCGGTGCGCCACAGATATTTTTTTTTGAATTTTAAAAAAAAGGCGGCCAGATCTAGATCTGGATTTTCAAAAAATTCAAAAAAAAATCAGAAAAATCAGAAAATGAAATAATTTGGAAACCCCTAAATATTTGAATTTTTTGAACATTTTTAACACTCGAAGCATATCTCAAATGATGACTTCCTAGTAGGTCAACCATCCTCAGATTGCTCCAACCCAAGCACGCTTAACTTCTAAGTTCCAATCATTTCAACTACCCTCATGCTACTCAAGTTATTAATGATAATAGTATCATATCAACCCTCTTAACCCTTGTGTATGTGTATATATGTGTGTAGTTTATGTATGGTATGTGTATATATGTGTTTAAAAAATCCAAAAAAATTTAAAAACTTCAGAAAGAAGATCAAAAATTCCAGAAAAATTCAAAAAATTCAAAAAGTAAAAAAAAACCAAAAAATTCAAAAAAATTCAAAAATACAGAAAACTTCAAAAAATCCAAAAATTCAACAAATCCAAAAATTTTGATTTTTTTTTATTTTTTTTATTTTGTAGAAAAAAAACTTCTTTTTGAAATAACTTTTTACTCTTTTGGAATTTCCCGATTCTGAGAAAAGTTCACCGGGTAAACCCCGGTGAAATCGAGTTCCTTTTTTCTCACGATTTTTTTGATATATTAAACTCATTTTTTCGACATCGTATGCAAAAGTTATGCCCCTGCAAAGTTTTTTTTTCTGTTTTTTGCAAAAAAGTTCAAAATTCATATTTCAAAATTTCTATACCAACTAGAGACTAAAACGAAACTACATGTCAAAGGATTTTATTTTTTGAAATTTTTATCATTTTCTTTTCTTGTTTACAGAACTGAAAAGGCGATCCACTCGGGGGGGGGGGGGGGTAGGCATGCGTGAGAGGGAAAAAAAATTCTGTGGCGCATGCACTCCCCATGCGCCACAGAAAGTCACATTCTGGGGCGCACATGGCAAGGTGTACTGCGCCCCAGAATGTGACTTTCTGTGGCGCATGGGGAGTGGTGCACCACAGAAAGTGATCCATAGAAAGACAGTTTCCTAGTAGTGTCGTCGCGGCCGCGCTTGTGGGCACGCCTCGAGAGGCTGCGGCGAAGGCGACCGGCCCATCCACGCGACGTGTCGCCATCGCGTCCACGCCAGTCATCACGATCCATGTCCTGGTCGCCGTCGCCGATGCCGACCCGCGAGGTTTGACCGCTGGTCAACATCCATCTAGTCCCCCCCCCCCAACACCTGCAGCAACCCATCAGCGGTAGGGCCGCAGCCTCGCTCTGTGCCCTCACCTCGGCGCCTTGCCTCTGCCCTCCGCCGTGCCATAGCGGCTGAGGGATTTTATTTATTTTTCTTTTCGTCGATGTCGACGATGGGGAAACTGATGAGGTTTCTGGTTTACGAGAACATCTACAACCACGGTACTCAAAACTGCCTTCAAACTGTTTGGTAGTATCCGTAGACAGCTCTCAAAATTACAGCTATCGTCCCCAAATATGACCCTAAATTATATGGTCCCTTGCATGTGATATTGTGATTGATGTATAAGGAATAGGGAGAGAGAAAAATAAATGAAAGACAAAGAAAGAAAAGAAAGGAAAAGCTGGTTCAAATGGACATCCCGGACAAATAAAATCGTATCCGGACAGAAAGATTCCATTTGATGATCGTGGTTGGAGGTTTATCGATCGTGGTTTTAATCTGTAAACCGGGTAAACTCGACAAAAACCATCAATTATGGTACGGCCGGTTGACGGTTTGCCCGGTTTAGAACCAAACTATGCCGGGGCCAGGAGCAATGATGCTCTACACCAGGCGAGCCGCTGCCGAGCACCATGCACGCTCGACGCCGCCTTATCGGCTGTTTCTTCGCCCGCAGCGACCGCACAGCGGAGGCGCGTGGTGCGTGCCCCGCCTACGCCACTTGTTGAAGAACAAGGAAAACAGTCCATTCCATCGTGCTATATACCATGGAGCGGCAGCCACAACCAGGGCTGTGCATAACCGAACCGAAAACCGAACCGAAAAAACCTAACCGCAACCGAAATTCCGGTTTTCCATGGTTAGTGGTTAGGTTACGGTTAGGAAAATATCTAACCGAAAGGACAGTGGTTAATTCGGTTTTAAACCCAAAAACCAGTGGTTTAACCGAACAGCACAGTCTAGTACAAAATAATGCGTTTAAGGTCCAGCCCAACTTCGCAATATAGTCTATATAGGTCCTGGAATGTATAACGTACAAGAAATGTGGTGCAGCCCACTGGTCTGAGCGTTGGTTGTCCAATTTTTAACTCACAGGTTGTGAGTTCAAGTGCCCAAATTGTCATTTTGGCCTATTTTCTGTATATGTTTTTGTTTCCCACTCGTGAAACACATCCAATCTTGCATATAATTGATAAAACTGAAATATATGGCCATAAAATTTATGTGTTATTCAAAAATTTACGTCAACTTTGGTTAGTTTGGTTATTACCGAAACCGAACCGAAGTTAAATGGTTATTACCGAAACCGAACCGTATTTTTGTACAAAACCGAATTTACCGAAGTATGAAAACCGTATTTACCGTATAACCGTATAAACCGAACCGAATTAACCATATTAACCGAACGCGCAGCCGGAGCCACAACCATGTGCAACACGACCAGCCAGAATATTGCTCTACTGCTACTTTAGTTATCCTGACACCTCTCATTCTCAAACATATGCATGCATCCATCTTTTGATCTTACCCCGCGGGGAAGGATTCATCATAAAAGAAATTGTGGCTTGGAAGTTATCTAGATAGAGCGCAATATGATTTTATAGTGCCCGAGGTGATAGAATTTGATAGAAGTTCATTTCAGCACTTTGAATATCTGTCTAGGCGCACTTTATTTTGTACCTATTTTCTCCACTGTTCTACATATTTGACTACCAAAACTGGAGGATAGTAAATTCAATTAAATCTATTCTGTGGGCTCCTTTAGGGAGTTATGTACCTCTAGATTACCATGTGAACTCATTGCACTAAAAATCGTTGGTAAATAAGTGAACATATTTCCTCTGTAAATAGTGTTACGGTAGATGGTAAAAATCACTAAAATCTTTTCTGCGGGCGCCTTTAGGGACTTATGTACTTCTAGATTACCCATGTGGATTAGTGTGCATTGTTATTGTTGGTACATAAGTGAACATATTCTCCGCTATAAAATCATCTCATTGAGTAACAGGACCCTCATTACTACCCGCAAAACAAATGGCCGCAATATGAGGATTTATATATGACTTATTTGCATTAGAACATACACAAGCAAGTTAGATCTAGGATCAGATATTGAGTAGTTTGCCTGAATATTTGCTGCAAAATTTCTTCAGGCTCCATAATTTCACATAAATAGTATACTAAATTGCAAGCAAATTCTCCAGCTTCCGTTAGATCAGGTCCAAGCACACAGTAAATCGAGTCAGGCCGTCCAGTACTCTTTTGGTGTTCGACCAAATCAGACGAAGAACAAGCACTTAACCTAGTCTCAGAGTTGCTACTATATATGCTGGATAGTTGGCCACTTGGAGATGAAAAGCAGGACACTACACATGATCTGGCGGCGGGAAAAACCTCAGGTGTCCTCTACAAGCATGGTGGCTAGCCGCGACGTGGAAGGATAGAGATAGCAGAGCGCATGTATGCCTTTCGTCGGCCCAACTTGAAGCTTGTTCAAGGTCTTGAACATATCCACTCGTGAGGAGCAAAAACAAAGTAGATCATCATGGCCAAACTATTGAAACGATATGTCTAATAATCCAACACTATAGTGTGAGTTGCTGTATAGCATGTCAACCATGTAGCTCCGGTGCGCGCCCACTTATCAAGTGAAATTTCTTTCTTTAGTTACCATGAAGGGTTATCCTCTTCGCATACACATAAGTTAACTTCTAGCCATATTAGTATATCTACACATTGTGTACCTATGCATATACTGCTCTTCAATTTTGACCTCACAAGTTATATGTGGTGTTGAGATTCCGACTCTTGCTATCGTGTCACCCTTGCTTCATAAGACAGGTTGGACGCTGCAATGCTGAAACATGCTTCCCTGGTACATGGTAGCCTATGACCTCACACAACGATTTCATGCTCTTAACCGTAGGTTCTTACTGGTAAAAACTCAAGACTGCTGGATTATGTCAATCCGGATAGTTCAAATCAGAAAGGGGTATGCATATGTGCTCACACTCCTCCGTGCAGTTAAACCATGATTTGGATTTGATTTTTTTCCCGAATAGTTTCTTTTTCGAATAGGATTGGATTTGATTATAAGATTGCGATACAGAACATTCACAGTTGACAGAATAGAACTACGTCGTGATTTCTGGCCATAGTTGGAACTGACCAACGGCACAATGTTTCCATCATGTCCTCAGGACATCCATGTCCAGAACGACGACAATCCACTGTGGCACGACCATGTCAAGTACTCCCTCCGATCCGTATTATGTGTCGGAGGAAACGTACATAGCATGCACAATATGCTACTGTACTCCCGACACTTATATCGGATCAGAAGAGTAGTACATTTGTGCAATCCAGTTAGTTTAGTTGTCCCGACACCGCTCATTCCTGAACAAATGCATGGATCCAAAGTTCAATCTTGTCCTGCGCCGAAGTATTCACCATGAAAAGTGTGGATTGGAAGTTAGAATTTTCACGGAGAAGGAAGGACCCAAGTAGGTTCAGAGAGAGTTCGATCACATGTAGAAATCATCAAGAAAGATATAACAATGTTGTTACCCGGTGTCTTATATTTCGTACACTCATATTGATGTTTTTACAGGGACGTCTAATCGTGTTACGCTAGCATGAGCAGGAACAGAAGTGAGGTGTGAAATGTCTACGGGTGAGTAGATGCATAAATGGGGAGGTCATAATATATAAGTGATAGCTGGAGAGAGACGAAAATTATTTGGTAGTGCAAGAGGTGATAGATATTGAGAAGTGCATTTAAACACTTGAAATATCTATTGAGGCGCACTTTATTTTGTACCTATTTTCTCCACCTTTCTACCACATGACTACAAAAGCTAGTGGATGGTAACCCATAATCTACTGTGACGGACCTTTTGGGACTTGGGAGTTATTTTGCGCTTGTAACTCTAGATTACCCCCGTGAATTATTATGCACTACAAGAAACTAGAATTATTTTGCGCTTGTAAGGCGCTCTTTAGATCGCAGCGTTGGAAAACACAGGAAAAGGAAAAACATAGGAATCTCATAGGTTTATCAGTGCAAAACAGATGATTGTAAAACGCAGAAAAATTACAGGAATAATCGTTTGGATGAAATGCAGGAAGATAACGGGAAAAGTGATTTGATCCTGTGCACTTGAGTCTAAAAAACAGATTGGGGTGGATGTTTAAATTCCTATGGAATTGAAGCATAGGAATCCAATACATAGCAATTTGGGCAGTAGCATTACTTTAATCCAAATGCAATCCATAGGAAAAAATCCTAAATATGGGAATCCTACAAAAGTCCTATAAAATTCCCAAAATCCAAAGAGACCCTAAGATGGGGTCACGGTAGATGGTAAACTTGATGAAAGAGCAACATCAAGAGATCATCTTGTTGAGTAACTGGACTCTCATTACAAGAAGCAAAACAAATTGCTAGATGACTGACCGCACTGATGAGCAATTAGATACGACTCACTTGCATAAAAACACAAGAGCAAGCTCGCCCTAGGCATCATAGATATTTATTTAGCTTGCCTGAATATTTTCTGCACACTTTGACTGCATAATATAATCTAGACTTTCGAACAAATTCTCCAGCTTTCATCTAGCCAATAAATATTCAAATCATGTAGTCCATTTTTCTTTCTGTTCATCGAATCAGACAAGATGGAACCAAGAACAACCCACAGAACCTAGTCTCAGAGATGCCACTATGTCTGCTGGATCATGTAGATGTCTATCCCGTGAAAATCGAAGGACATATTAGCTTATGTGTGCATAAAAAAAACATTAGCATATCGGAGTTATCTATAAGCTTTGCTACAGAACCTATACCCTCATGAGATGAACATACACCCTGAATCTGCTCTGATCCATTCGCTCCTTGCTCTGCCGTTTGATAGCTTTTGATCGTGGCCACTTTACATTACCAGGTTCTCGGCCGGTATGCCGTTATGAAACAATGGCCAGGGTACCTGTCATGAAGAAAACCATGTAGGGATAATGTACGGCTTGCGTCGTAAGGTACAGAGCTAACTGGCATATGTTTGCACATTCTTACAGGAAGCACACAGGAGCTACATAGCGCATATTATGGCAGGTTTCGGCTAGTATTGTGCACACGAAGTCATACATGAGTACATGACATACTCCCTCCGTTCCAAATTAGTTGAATTGCTTTTGTCTAAATATAGATGTATCTATACTTGTTTAGTGTCTAGATACATTCATGTTTAGACTAGTGTGTGTCAAGTAATTTGAAACAGGGAGAGTATTAGTTAAATTTCAAAAACAGTCCAATGAGCTAAACCGATACAGCTGATCGTCTAGGAGCAAAGCTGGCGGGGGAGAACTGGGGACGGTGGGTAACTGGCGAGGGGCTGGAGGACACGAGGAGTGCGGAAACAGTCGACAGCAAGCAGGTAGCAGAGGGGACTCTTTCCGCACGGCGGTGGAGTTAGGAAACCAGCCTGCTAGCCCATAGGCCGCTCGTGATGGAGGGAGTTGTGTAGGTGAAAGTGGGCCGGGCGTGGCAGATCCAGCCCATATGGCTCGACTAAAACCCCTACTTGCTGCTGTTTCCTCGTCCAGGACTGAACTCAAGAAGAGCCACAGGGAATGCAGTTTCAGAAGAGTTTGGTGAACAAAGAGCATTGGTGATTCTTGCAGTGTTCAACAAAGTACCGCCCAGTTTATGGCCAGAAACTAGAAAAAGAAATCCAAGCACAAATACAAGGGCAGTTTCATCTTTGAAGCTGGCCTTGCCGAGTTTCAGGCCATGATTCTTTTTTGGAAAATCACATCCGCAAGGTTCAGTATCAACATGCAGTATCGTATAGCAGATACAAACAGAAGAGAGGCGAAAGCGAAGCATAACATGCATGTTCAACATACTACTGATCTGACTTGGTTGCAACAAAGTAAGTAGAGTGCTTTCGGGCCTTAAAGATATACTTTGTTCGTCGGTTAAAAAACATGACAATCTCTGGATTTCTAGTCACCCGGCTGTGACTAGGAAGCGTATCTACAGATTCGTTGAATGCTTTTGCCTTCTCAATTTGCTAGTCCTCCTTCCTCTACTAGAATAGAGACGCCCATGACCTCCTCTTCATTATTGTCTTGATTGTTGTAGAATCTAATCACCCCTGTCAAGCAAAATGGAACAGCGTGTAGAAAGTGGGTATTCCGGCTCTAGCTTGTATACCAGTGAACTGCTAAGATGGAATGGAATCAACATCAGGCGATTAAGAAATAGTACAAACTACAAAGTAACCATATATATAATGGAAAATGTCAACAAATTAAAAACTATATTATTACCTGCATATTGATGTTTCTCCCCATGCTGTAGGGCTCGCCTGTGTGAAATACATGCAATCTCCTTTGAATGGCTTCATCATCTGAATAAGCCTCGACTTGCTGGATATGTTGGCTTGGCTTAACAGTTTACAGGACATCGGGAGTTGTTCCTCGATGTAGAAAAACGACAACACGAGTTTCGTGTGCATTCATCTCCTGACTCAAGCTTTGGGCATTGTATGATCTCAACATTTTGCAATTTGGGGAAATTGGACACCCTAGTCAATGTTGAAAACTAAATATATTGTCTAACCCTTTCCATTAATTTTGACTTCTTGATTGAGAGTGGGTAGTGCTTCATTTCAATCATGTAAAACTAATCACCTACAACCAAACAGAGCCTTAACAGTCTAGTCGGAGTACTGTAAGATATGTGGTGGACAAAAACTATTATTCTAAACAAGTTATTGGTGGCTGAACAAAATAATTCCCCAATACCCCACAAATGGGTTTCTAGCTGTTAACATGTTTCTCGATGCCGCTCATTCCGAGGAACAAAACCAACCCAAATTTCTTCCATCACTTAAACATCTGAGACAAATATGCGCTCTCACCAAGAGAACGGGCTTCTTTGTTTATGTGAAAAATAATAATGGAAGCAGAATGTATCAATATATGGATATATATATGCAGCTATAGAATAACAAGGAAACTCTGAGGAGTCGTAGATATTTAAGAGGCTAGGTGCACATAAATATTCGGAAGTACCCTTGCTAACAAAATAAATAAATAAATAATAGGAAGTCGTCCTAAATAAAGACTTCACGCGTGATTGGTACTCCCTCCGTCCTAGTTTTTATGGCACAATGCGAAAATCATGCAGTCCCAACATCCACGACTGGCCACCACCACCTTTTAGGCGCATTACTTCATTCCCTCTATAGTGGATGGTTGCCTCTATCCACCAATGTATGCAAGATTTTAATCCCAATCAGGTAACACCTTGGGCACATAGATTTTCCAATTAAGTCTTGAGGTCTGGGACAGAATGAGTACTAGCTTGCATCGGCCCTGGTGGAGATCACCAGATGTAAGCGAAGGCCGTATGGTTTCTATGCACTCACCACATGTGAATATATGATAGGGTCATTTGATATTCTGCACAACTCTCGCTTTCTAGTAGACCTGACAAAGATGGATGACCTCACTTTTTTAACATGATAGATGACCTCAGTAGCAGCTATGACATATTTGCATGAGGGGGAATTGAATCAATGAATCACATTCTTTTTGCAATGGCTCTACTCATATCATGTTATTTTCTAAACAGCCGAAGGACCTAGACTTTTATTCGATAGGCATAAAAATAAACAAATAATTACACCCAAGTCCCTGATTTGTACATGTGGGACCCTAGACTGAAAGCAAGAATGACGATTGGGTCCTTGGCTGCCACCGCATGTATTGAACTCCACAGATGATGCAGACAAATCACTTGGCACGGGCTGTGAGGATTGGAATTGGCCGCCATTCGGCCAGAAGAAGCAGATGTATGCTTAATCTAGCTAGCAACCAATTGATGGTTTGCTGATTTACTCGAAATTTAATCTGCATACCCAAATAAAGGATGAGATCGAAGATGTCGAATCACAAACTAGCGAACAACTTGATTTGAACGACACACCAATTGTCAAGATTCAAAGGAAGACATATTCCAAAAAAAAAAAGGATGATCAATCATAGTTTTATTCTAAAAAGGAAACATATTTTAAAGTGATAGACCCGTATTGTTATATGGGCTCTGGCTTATATGATCGGAAACCAAAAATGGAGGTCGAACTCCATGGAGCCCTTTATTTGAAAAATTCGAAATTCCTATTTTGAGGTTTCAATTTTTTTTGAAAAATTCTGGTGTAGATAATTGTTGGGATATGCCCTAGAGACAATAATATTTAGTTATTATTTATCTCTAATTTTATTATTAAATGTTTGTGTCTTTATGCTACAACTGCATTGGCAATTGAATTGTGAGTATTCAAAGGAAAACCTCCAATGTATGTGTAGAGATATGAACATTACGAAAGTGCACCTAGTCTTGTCTCTAAGACTGGACTATCTTGTTGTTAGATGATTATGTTTTTCTGATCATGTACTTTGTACAAGTCACACAACTATAGGAGTTTATTATCGGAATGATAATAGTACCGAACCGACCCAATGTTTGATCTTGCTAAGAGTCAAATCGTCATCGATGAAGTTAGCAATTGATCATATAAGAGTTTTCGTTTGCTGTATTCCTATAACATGAGAATATCTAGTGACCGCGTATTCGACACTCACGCTTTGATTGCCATCAAACGTCCAACCGTAATTGGGTATCATAAAGATGGCTTTTGGGTGTGAACTAGAATACGTAATGGAACGGAGATCGTTCAAGAATGGTACTTACTCCTCCAGGCGATGGAGAGATACATCCTCTAGTCCATCACAGTATTATCGATATCACCCCAATCGTTTGGCCAGACACAGTGTGATTTATCACAAGACATCGAGTATACAAATGAGAAAAGAGAATGATATCGGTACGAGTTTTATATGTGCTATGATCGAATGGTTTGATCAAACTATAGCACATCGTCTCATCTCGTGATATCATTGGTATATATCGTGTACGTAAGGGAATTAGCATAATGAGAAACACAAAAGATTTTGTCGTTCTCTCGTGAACACATAGGAGCTAGTATGGCCGTCTAGGTCACAATGCTGGTTATTGTCTGGTAAGCACCCGGACATGTCTATGTGTTACCGAACCTTCCGGGTCACACACTTAAGCTGTGAGTCAATCTTTTATTAAGAGAATAAAGTTGTAGTTTAGTGGTTATGAGAAGTGGTCGGAGTCACTCCGATGTCACAGGAACAACTTGGGAGTGATTCGAAGATGATCATGTGAATTTATCATGAGAGGGAAATAATGTCGGTTTTAGGGCAGAATTTCCTGATGGAGAAATATGGCGAACATTATATGTTCCGGGATGCCGGGAATTGTTTCCGACATCAGTGGATAGAGTCGATGATTTTATCCAAAAAGTTTATATGCATCCGGAAGAATTTCGGAGAAGTGCCGGAAGGGGACTGGGAGCCCTAGGGCAGCGCCGCACCATAGGTGGGGCCTGCCGCATGGGTCCCAGGCCCACCTAGGCCGGCACACCACCTCCCCCACACCGTTTCCTTTATTTATTTAACTTATTTTTGGTAAGTCAATTTAATTAAAGGGATAAAAAGGAAAAAGGAGTAGTACTAGGAAAGGACTCCTACTTGGACTAGGAGTCCGATCTGAGTTGGGCAAGGGGAGGGGTGCGGCGGCTGCCCTAGGCCGGCCGCACCATCTAGGTCGGGTTGGGGTGCCCCCTCCCCAAGCTACCCTACCCCTTGGCCTCCTATATAAACCCCACCCCCCTCTTTTGGAGACATACAAGTTTGCTCACGATTTTTGAGTTGTCCTCTACCAGAGCTCTCCCTCTTTTTAGATCTCATGTGTTCAGAATAGTTTTCTAAGTCTCATATAGGTCTAATCTAGTTGATTAGATCTACCACCAAGACTACATCGAAAGGTTGTCCCTTTTCGTCGGCGCCAGGTGCTCTAGACGGTGGAGCGCTGACGGGTTGATGCGGCGTACATGTGGATACTAGAAGAGCGGGTCGTGCAAGCGATTCCTCGACAATGAATCAAGTAACAATCTCACCTCCCGGTGTGGACGTGAGATTTTTTATCAGGCTGCGTCAACATCTACTTCGACAAACACAAGAACTTCCGCAACGGTTTTTGTAAGTTTTCTAGATCAAGTATTATGGGGTGCAGCATATCTTCATAGAATAGATCTTGGCGGCAAGGTTACAGATTTTTTGAAATTGCTTCACGTAACCCAATAATAATGTTTTATTCTACCAACGTGCAAAATCTCAAATCTGTTTCACATTTTGGGCTACAGAAAAATAATAATCTGACAAATATGGAAGAGCTAATTTTTTGCACTTGTCACTACTTTCATATCTAAGACTTTCGCATTTTTGTGCAGCCCAAAGGTATTTGTAGTTGAGATTTTACAAGTTGAAAATACAGTGTTGTCCACATCAGGGGATCTTCTCACATTTTCTTGAAACTTTAAAATATTATTTTTGATTTAAAAAATAAATGGCTCCATTGAGCTCGTCCTTTATTTGTCCACTCTCTTTATATGATTCGGTGTTGACGTTTGTAGGGTTTAATCTTCTGAACTGGTCAGTTTAGTTTTTCTAAAAAATTCTTTCTCTGCTTTTGGCGTAGGTTCTGAGACAGGTCCGAGAAACACCATGTAAGGCACAACAACTCCATCCAGCTGCATATTGTTAAATTTTGATAGTGAAGGTAACTCGTGTAATATTGCAAATCGCCCGGATTGGCTTGTGCAGAAAAGTCGCCAGTGTAAGAAAACGTTGGAAACTGCGTTCAACTTTCCCGGAAGAATGTGAATCAGCTCGAGAATTGTGAGACTAGCTAGGGTAATCCTGATTCCTGACGAGATGCACTCCGGTGAAGTCGGATACCAAAACGCCCCCAGAAAATGCCCGGAAAACCGATGGAAAATGGATGGCAAAGGAACAGAAAATTCCCCGCCCACGCGGCGCGGTCTAGTCTTCCCCTCCTTGTCCCCTACGCGGTTCGCTTTAATCTTCTTAGAAATCTTCTTTCAATTTTTATTGTTTATATCAGACGGAAGCATCGCAGGAATTTCCTCCACAGTTCCGCGAGCGCGCGCAGGCGGCGCGGCGTGTGGATCGACCAAATCACTTGTTGACCTGATGGCGGATTGTGCTAGCTAGCTATATATGCCCCGGGCGCCATCTTCTGTTCTTTGCGGGAGCGCGCGAACGCTGCAGCCTGAAGTCCTCTCGCTCGCTTCTGCTACCATTGCTGATGCGCCAACCAGGTTGTGAATTATACATTCGGCATTTGGCATTCCTTACTAGTTTATCATCTCTGCATTTTATCAACCCAGGAGCACTGGGCTACGAAGAAGACGACCAGCCAGCAGTATCGCAGTGTTTCCTCCCCTGATGGGCCGACAATGTCATCGGAGAGATTGTACAGGATTGAGCATAACAAGTTGGCCAAGCTAAGAGAGTTACGTGCCAGTACTTGCTCTTATTTGAGCAAGAGAATTAACGGATTACTTCTTCAAAGAGAGGCCGGAGGATGAGCTGACGAAAATGTCAAAAACGAGCTGACCGGTTTACCGCCACCCACGCCCACTCTCATACTTTAAGCAGAACGAAAGGGGAAACGACCTAGTGGCAAAGCTATAAGAGTTGGTTCTCAAGAAAATTTCTGCCGGGCGGATCAGTTCTGTTTTGGATGGTCTTATGGGTATGTTTTTGGCATCAGTTTATTGAGGATTCTACGGCGGGCGCAAACGGCAGCGTGAACCATTTTCGTATTAAATCTTTGAGGCCATAGGAAGAACTGCCCAGGAGCTGTAGGGGGTGGAAGAAAAAAAAGAAAAATGTTTTAGCAATCTAATATTAAATAAATTCGGAGCACAACTCAGCAACCACCAACGCCTAACAATACGGATGCAACAAGGATATGAAAATAAATTCTTCATATGAACATTAGTACATAATAATGTCTCGTCTGGTCGCAAAAAGGAAATGAGTTGGGTTTGGTGGTCAAGCGGATGTGATGAGATATCGTGGTTGAATTTTGGTGGTGCTACTTTAATAACGGAACCGGAGATGCATTGCGATAACACTTGGTCGGACCGTCGTCTCGATCATACCTAACAATAACGGCGTTTCATATTTGTTATTTTACTGGAGGCATTGAATGTAATTTGCTCATATATATTCTCAAGGTGAAAATTCCAGACCTAGTTTTCGACTAGATCCGGTGATGGTAACACTTGGGTGTCATTACTTTCTTGAAGACATTGCTTCTGGAGAAACTCTTTGTGGGGTGTGTATTGTGGCAGCGGTTGATGTTGCTGTTGGTTACTTCTTGTCTTGGATTTCGTTTTTCTTCACTTCAATATCCTTTTAATAATTGAACTGTGTTTTCGCAAAAAAAAAAAAATTGAACTGTGTGTATCTTCAATGTCTCGAGTCTTGTGGTATTGAATTGTGGTAGAGGTCGGGTGTACTTGATATTAATACTTTACTCTTTATCGAAAAAAATGAGTGAGTTTCCCTTGCTACCTCTAGGTCCCTTCTAGGACCATTCAAAAGCCCTAGCTTTCAAGCCACTCAATGTTACTGGTGGCGGCTGCTAAAGCACGACTTACTTACACGAGGGTATAAATAGTAGAGATAGATGAATACGGTGAAACAAGATCTCATAGACTAACTCGAACAAAATCGAAGAACCGAAAAAAACGACGTATCCAGGTTAGCGTACATCCTGTCTTGCGATGATTTTCTTATAACCTCACAGAGGTTAAAATGGTAGTTTTGTGGGTTGAACTCGAAACCGTAGATAGGAGTTGGGTGAAGATTTTGGCTTGGCTTATGTATTATTTGATTTCACTAAGCCTCTGAGTTCTTTATATATGTATCATGCCTTGATTCTCAACTTATCCCCATACGATCTATTATCGTAATGAACTAATGAAATGAACTCCTAGTCAGGGTACGTAGATCTTAGATTTCACATAGTTTAGTTTCTTCCTTATACGTATGAGTCCCTCCTATGTACGGTAGGGGTTGGCGTTGTAGAAGATCACATTTACTCATATGTCGACATGTATTTATATTGAAATAATATATCATATTCTTACCAATACATCTATATTAACTAATAGCTCCCCGCAGTCCAATACGTGAGAGACGAGTACTATGTACGTCAACAGCATGATGTATGTTAATCCATGGTTTCCTCCAAGATGTGCAGTTCTTCGTCGGTGTGTACTCAACTACACATAACCTAGATTGGCCAATTTTGTAATTTTAGTTCTACTTTTGTTTTACGTGATATAGTGGCACGTAGGTGCACACAAGTTGCTCAAATTGTCTTCTAAGAACGATGTTAGGACTTATGTGTTTTCATTATGGCTTAGGCATAAAGGAAGTAAACAAAAGGGTTAGTTATCTTGTCGCAATAACTTTGGGTTATTCAACAAAAACCCGACATGTGGTACTTTCTTCTTCCTGCGGATCAGCGTGGATCAGCTTGGTCTCATGGATACCGGATGTACTCGCATGATGATGATCCTACGGGCTATCTTCTGTTGGGTCCCTAGGGCGGAAACCGGGGCGGAAACCTTCAGCCGCCAGCGACCACCTCCAGACCACCGCGCCGCCGCTGCCGTCAGCCCCTTGCCACGGCGGCGGCAACCCAACTGCAAAGGCGGCTTGGGGAAGGAAGGCCTCGGCGGCTCGGGTCGGCGCTAGGGCGTCCGCGCCAAGTCTCTGGAGCGCGTGAGGCCGGGGCGGCGCCCCCGTGCCGTGCAGGAGGTGGCCATGCTGGTCGGCTCCTGAGGGCCTCCGGCGGAGCGACGACCTGGAAGCGGCGGCGTGCGGCCGTTGCAGCCATCGGGCTGCACGGATGCGATCTGGATCTTGGGCCTCGATCTAGGCTTCTGGGCCCGATCCGGGCTTGAGATCTCCAGCCAGGGAGTTCTGCGGGAACTATGGCTGTGGCCACGCCGGTGAAGACCTGCAGTGACACACTGGGTTGCCCTCTTCTCGTTCGCCGTTCTGCAAGGAGTTGACTGGCGGCGTGGGGGCCTGCGAGTCTTGCGAATAAAGGCGGCGGTCCTAGGTTTCTCCCGCGCGAAGACGATGATCTACTGGATGCGTGCTCTCGTTGATTTGGCTGAAGTGACGAGTTCCGGAAGGTTCCGCCGGCGAACTCCACTGGGCGATTCATGCCTGGAGATTGCTGGATCGAGTGGGATTCGGTCGTGCGCACCCATGTTTTACTCTGGCCGTTTGGTTTCAGAGGGAGCGCTTCGAAGCTCTGCTGGCTGTTAATATCATGGGACATGTTCTCGTTCCATGGTGCTGGCGGAGAAGGTCATGTCAGTCGAGATCTGAGGCTAGCAATGGTGGTTCGAATCTTTCTCGCGATGAGGAATTGGCTTGGTGTTTCATGACTTGGAGCAGCGGCATGTAAGTGGGGGCGACAACATACGTGAAGTCCAAAGTCCTACCTTTCAGGGTGAAAATCCAAGGTCTGGCCTTAATTGGTTGTGCCTGACAGTGGTCTTGCTGGAGACATTGTTTTGAGAGCGAGGATTATCTTCAGGGTGAAAACCCAAGGTCTGGCCTTAATTGGTTGTGCCTGGCACTGTTCTTCTTGAAGGCGTTGCTTTTGAAGAATTGGACATCAGGTGTTGTTTTGGTGGTGGTTGTGCGGCTGTTGCAAGGACTGTAACTCTTTAGCGGGACTTTTCTTTTTATTTCTTCTTCTTATTGTCTTTTGGCTGTGTGCATCCGTAATGGCTTCGGTTATTGCGTTGTTGCAGAGGCTGGGTGCATGTTGTATCTTCTCGATATCAATAAACACTCTTTATCTAAAAAAAAATCTTCTGTTGGGTTGGTGGCTACATTCTAAGATATTAGATGGATAAATATTCTTTTGAGTGGTTGATTTTTGTATCCACGTTGAGTGATCCATGAATTGTAAACTCTTAAATAAATTATGGAGTCTGTGTGCATCATTTTAATGCAGAACCCGGGGATCCACACGCCAATTTCTAAAAAAAACAAAGACTCGACATCTCAACAACTAGAAGGATACCCACACGTTGCAGCGGGATCTTTGAAAAATTATATCGTGTAGACAAAAAGATATAAGAGATATGAACATTATATTGTCTAAAATAATATGAAAATTTTGATTGATCCTAGTTGAGATATTAAATTTAATATACATTTGGATGAGTGTTTATTATAAATTATGAGTGTGAACAATAGGATACTTTAATCAATGGATGATGTGTAACTTGTATTTAGTGATTAATAAGTATTACTGGAAATGACATGGACAAATGACTAGCTAAGAGCATGAATGATGAAAAAACATTAATACATGTTAGTTGGGTTGTGCTTTATAAAAAGATATTAGTTCTTCCGCTATCCTAAGATCGATCTCGATGAAAGATTAATGAACAGTAGTAAGTTGAGGAGATGGTGTGCTCGAACACCCTTATGTTTCCGCCGTATTTTAGCCATTTCAGTTAAACTGAAAAAAAAAAAGCACAAATCAGACAGAAAGAAATATCGTGGAGCTAGCGGTGTCCGGTAGTGATCTCCGCTGCCACGGCCCGGCACGACACGGTCCAGCGGGCCCCACCCCTCGGCCGCCACGCGGTACGGCTCCGAAACCGGGCCACTCGAGGGCTCACACTCACAGGGAGGGCGACGAAGCCATGGCTCCTCCTTCCCTCCAGTTTTTTTTTTTTTTTTTTGAGATTTCCAAGACTTAGTACATCTGTAGTATCTGAACTCACGCACAACGCACTCCACACACACACAACACCACACACACGCCACCTGTGCGCAAGCTAGACCTAACCAGATAATACTAAGACTATGAGCCTTCCGCGAGACTAGATCTTCCGGGAAACCCCTGCGGTGGTGGGCACACTACAATACCAGTGTCGAACCGCGGTGGAAATGGCTCAGTGCAACACTGTTCACAGCGAACAGTGCCGCACGGGTGAGGCACCCGAAACTCGCTCCCGCTGGGAGTCGAGCTCGGGCCGGTCGGTTGGCCACTGCCGAACCTGACCAACGCGCCACAGCGCGTCCTCCTTCCCTCCAGTTTAAAACACCCCAAAACCCACCACAAGACGGCACACCCCCACCCCCGTCGCCATTCCCCTCCGCTGCTCCCCCACTCCCACCACCACCCCTCACCAGTCCTCCCGAAACCGCGTGATGTCGCACAAGCGGCTGCTGGGCGCCGCCGCGCCGGAGGAGCAGGAGCAGGAGGCGGCGCGGTCCCCGAGGAAGCGGCTCCGGCGTACGGTGCTCGTCATGATGTGGCTGTGAGTTGTGCCTCCCTACCGACCTGCCTACCTAGCAGTTGGTTTCATCTCGCTTCACTTTCGAACTCATCGCTCGCCATTGCTTCCTCCCGGATCTGCGCAGGGAGAGAAGGAGGAGGGCGAGGGCGGTCACCGTCGAGCAGATGGAGCAGATGCTTCGCCTGGTGAGGGTCGGGGCGTTGGGGGTTTGCGGCTTCCCATTCCCCTCTCCGCATTTCGATTTTGTTTCTGTAGCTGTCTCCTCGTTGCTCTGCCTTCGGTTCCGTGGCGAACGATAACTGAAAATTTTCGGTGGGGTTTGATTTGTACAACAGGCACAGCTCGATCTGGCAAGGTTGTTTATGTTTCTCATGGTGCTTGTCGCGCGGCTTGGCTCCATGGAGACGCTGGTCCTCGAGCTCCCCAACATGCTGCAGAGACTGTTGGCGGATCAGTTTCATACTTTTCAGAGGTAAACATCTCTATTTTCAAGCACACAATTAATTCAGATGTTCTACCTGCAATCTTGGATCGGTATACAATTAGCAATTTCCCCTTTAGGAAATTAGTTATAAGTGACAATTGGAAAAGCACACTTCAGGAAAGTAAATGATTGAAGTGCTGACTTGCTTGTGGGAACCGACAGGTGTTGTCCCCTGAAAAGTCCCTAGCCATTTATGATAGGAATGCTGTCAGCAGCTGAGCAGCATGCGGGCTCATATTTAGAAAGGAAACTTGACCATCACAGTACTATTTCAAGTTCAGATTATCAAGTTATATATATGTTGAGCGAATAAAACATGGAATTGTTCTTCTTTCAGTAACCATAACTGTGTAAAATATATGGAAATGGTATCTTAGAGTCTATGTATTGGATATACTACAGAGACTTTTGGTGGAGCAATTTGGGGTTTTTAGAGATGCACATGTTTTCAAGCATACACGTCCATGTGAGAATTGAGATGTTCTATACTTGCAATTTTGTATCGGTATAATTAACAGATTTCCTTTTAGCAATTAATCATAAGTGACAATTGTTAAAGCACATTTCAGGAGAGTAATGATTGAAGTGCTAACTTCCTTGTCGGAATTGCTAGTTTAATCCTCTGACCTATTACATATACACAGGACACATCCATTTTTTGATAAGAATGCTATCAGCAACGTACGAGCTCATATTTAGACAGAAAACTTCACAATAATAGTACTATTGCAAGTTCAGATAATCAAGTTATATTTACAGAGTGAAGAAATCATGGATTTGCTTTTCTCAGACCATAACTGTGTAATGAGTCTATGAATTGAGTATTCAACTTTGAATCTTTTGGATGTGACTGATCGATAAATGCTTGCTTTGTTGGTTTGATTAATTTTATCTCTTGCTGTGTTGTATCATTCCAAAAGATCTTTCGTGGGATCCATAGAAGATAGGATTCGATCGGTGGTCCAGACAGAGGTAAGTATTTCGATCTTTATCGATATTAAATGTTTGATCTTTCTCTACCTGCAGTCTGTCATAACTCTTTCCTGTTCTGCCATGCAATAGATGCAGGAACGACAAGAAGCTTTGCTTCCTAATGGCGTTTACGAGCCTACTAGGTATCTTACATTTTAATTTTCTTGTAGGTCTTCCTTCTGCACTTGTGTATACAAGTTCTTCATTAAAAATGGGCACTGAACAAGCATAATTCCCCATATAAATACTTCTGGTTTTTTATTCTTATCATGATACTAAAAGCCTGTCAAACCAAGTAGGAGTATTTGTTTTGTACATAATCTGGGGATTTTTGTTGTTGTTACTTTCTCACTCTTATCCTACTTTAAATTTTAGGCTGATAACAGAAGGTGGTCTTCCTGAAACTGGAGGTATCTCTGGAGTGGTCAAGCTACGCTTTATCGATGCTGAAACACCAAAAGATACACTTTACACTGGTTGTCCAGTAGAGTGGCAGAATGAAGGAAATGCTAAGGTAGCAATTTTTCGAAATGAGAAGCAAATCATGGACGGTGATCTTTCCAAATTGCAAATTGAGATTTTACCAGTCCATGCTGATTTCTTCGCCGAGCGAGGACAAGAGGATTTCACCGAAGAGGAATTAAACAAGCAGATACATATGTATAAAGGGAAAGAGTCAGTCTTGAAAACTGTTAATCTAAGAAATGGTGAGGCCATTCTTGGTTCTATCTTCTTTACAGAGTGTTCCTACCGGAAAAAGTTAAGATTGATAGCAAGAGTGAAACGTCAGGATCTTGCGGTCAGAGTTCAAGAAGCAATCAGTGATCCTTTTATCGTCAAAGTCGGACGAAGTAAAGGTGAGTATTTACAGTTATCCATTCTCAACATCAAAACTTTTTAGCATACTCAATTGTGTTTTGCTACATTGTAATCTGCTCAAACAGTATTATATGCAATAGTCAGCTGAAAAACAGGATCCTCTTTTTTGCCAAGCTGATTTAAGAAAAAAGATTACTGCAGAATATATTTCATAAGAGGTTACGGACTTATACATGCAAGGAAATTATTTTGTCTGAAAATATGAAGTCTTAGAACTAAATGTTCTGCTTTTAGAAGGGAATGGCTAACTCTGTCACGAAACTGTATGCAGAATTGGAATTGCACATTTCTTTACTCAATACAGGGTTGGCTTGTTCGTTTTCTCAGTAGTGCAGAGGGTGGTAATTGTTGTAATTTTCTAATGATGCATTATGTGGTAGATTAATACAGTGTAGTACACATGGTAAATTGATTAAACTGTACATTTATGGTAAATACATTACCATCAGATGCAAAATTAGCCAGAATGAACCAATTTCATATTAGCATTCCTGTACTAACGCAACAACCTTTTTTGTCTATCTCAGTAACCTTTTTTGTCTATCTCAGTAAACGAAAAGAGTCGTCTTCCATCTAAGGGAGATGCGGTACATCAGTTGAAGGGAATTTGCCAAAAAGGTAAACGTTGCTCTGCTCTTACAGACAAAAAGATCACTACAGTGAAGCACTTGATGCGTCAGTATCACAAAGATAAATCTGGTCTACAAAAGGTAAATATGCAGTTGTAATGATTTTTTGCAGTCTTTAGTGTTCCAAATAATCTGCAATAATATTAGTTGGTCATTGTGCTGGATCAAAGTATGATGCCCAACACCTCCTAGGACTTATTTGGATTGCATGTAATGCTAGATGTTTGTGTGCACTATAATATCTGCTAGCATTTCATTGATTGCTAAGAAAACTCTATTTTTCATGCAATTAGCTTACTGGCATGAAGAATGAAGAATGGAGTACCATGATTAAACACGCCATGACGTGTGATCCTGGGGATGAGATTTATTCCTGTAGTGTTGCAGAGGAAAATGGTGAACTCTTATTCAATGATTTCTATGATCTTGTCGGTATGATCGTCAATGGAGTCTATGTTCCTGTCAGAGACCTTAATCAGTTTCACCAGGTATACATTTGGCACTGTTCCACTACCATTATAATTAGGCTGTTATTCACTAAAATAATACTGTGCTGGCAATTTCCTTGCAATGTTGTCACACTTATAAGGTAGTACTCCCTCCGTTCAGTATTATAAGACGTTTTAGATATATAACAGGTTGTCTAGATACATATTACAATGAATGAACATACACACTAAAATGTGTCTACATACATGTACATATATGTGTATGTGGATAGATGCTAAAACATCTTATATTAAAAAACGGAGGGAGTATATTGCAATATCTACTTTTGGAAATTTGAATACTTCAGTGTCATACTAAACAGCTATTGACTAACCTATCTCTGGCATCACTGAATAAAAACAAAGTAAAATGATGGTAGAGAATTGATCCTAGATCACAATCCCACCACCTGGGGGTTCAAGTCCCTGTGGACATGAGTGTGGGTTCTTATTTATACTGTCAGGGTTCCGCTTACACTAGACCAATGCATGGATTCAAAATGGACTCTTATCGCTAAATAGAGACTCTACTTCTACTGTGGAGTTTATTTTGCCTATAGGCTTATGCCCTCATCAAATGTGTTGTTGTTCAGATAATATCTCTTTTTGCTTGCAAGATCTTGGAACCTACTACCTCTGTTCCAATATAAGATGTTGGTAGGCCATTTTAGCATACCAAAACGTCCTGCATTTTAGAACAGAGGTAATAGAATGTGTAGACCAATTGGATTCCCACCTTCTGGTGTTCATGTTTCGGCACCATGTAAATTCCTTCAAGCACAGTGGAACTCAACAATAGGAGGGGCTAATGATAACCATGGTGAACCTAATGCAAACCCATAAAAATAAAAAAACTGATAGAAACTTAAATAGTTTTTTAGCACCAATAGATTGCTATCCCAGTAAAATATCCCTTTTCGATGATTTAGAAGGTTTTGTAAAGGTCTGATCTTTAGTTTCTTTGCTGTATCCAAAATTACAAGCAAGCATGTATTTGTACATTGTGATAGCGATGACATGATTGAAACATTCTGTTACAGCTTAAAGTGAACAACTGGAAAATCTCTGCCTACAAGAAATTTGAGGAGCGAGAGAACTCAGGGGGTCTTTTGCCTGATTATTTGATGAGAAATGGCCACCCTGTCCGAGCAGTGCCTCTGAACAATGAAGCAGGTCCTTCTGAACAAGCTAGAACGACTTGGCATCCTACTGACATTGCTGCACAACATGGTGAATTTTAATATTGTGTTCCATCGCTGATCTTGGTTGTTACGTATTTTTGAAATTCACGTTAAGGATGACTTGATCACAGATGCAAGTCTTACTGGCCAACAGAATGAATACTTAAGCTCCTTGACAACTGATACTCTTGGTATTTCTTGTTCTGTAACAGGTGTGTTTTCTACATCCAAGTTATTCCAATTTTATCCTGCGGACTGTTATTAATGCTTCATCAAGAAAATTATTATTATTGTTGCTTCTTATAGTTTTGGTAATCAACTGGCTGTAGAACTTGGTCAGCACCATCCTCCTATGCCACACTATGGATCTCCTTACTATCGGACCCCAGGAAATATCTTAAATGGTCAGGGACCATTCTCAGGACAGCCAACTATTCCGTCCAACATTTTGTTGCCAGTAAGTAAAGTTACCTATGCCACAATAGACAATTCTGTCCCTCAAGTATTCATTGACAACCTGAAATGTTTCCTGGATGGTAGGTTCCAGAGGACGACTTGATCACAAGAGCAAGTCTATCTGGCCAACAGAATGGATACTTAAGCTCCTTGATGACTAATGTTCCTGGTACTTGCTGTCCTGTAACAGGTGTGCTTCCTGCATCTCAGTTTTTCCAGTTTATACAGTATATGCGCTATGCAGTGTTCTAGATCATCAATACTAAAATCATTTCGGCATTGTGCATGATGCGTTGGACTTTTCAGATGGAGCTAATCAGGGAACCTCTTCACTTAATCATGTTCCGGCTGACATCTTTAGTGGGTTATCTTCGATTGAAGTATGTGTTTTCTCTTGAACATGCTACGAGAATTATTCTTTACAGCAGAACAAATATTTTTGCTCAAGCTGAACCATTGAAGCGTATCAGTCAATAGAAGTCACATGCTTTAGTTTTTCCCCTTGTATGTCATGATGACGTTTGTTCTTGCAGTTGCAGGAATTGCTAGAATTACAAGCACGTCTAGCAGATCAGGACTTTATGCAAGCTAACAACGGTATGTGACTTTCGATACTCATGATAACCTTAGCGATAGCATTTGCTCATATACAAGTTAAGGTGCTAAATCATGGGGCTTGTGTAACTAGAAACGTCCTTTTCCAATAAGAACTCTTGCGAACTAAAATGATAGCAAATTAATGTTTACCTTCAGATTAACTAGCACTGCTATGCTGAACTGATGACTACTAAATTATTGGAATTCCTGCTTCTTATAAGTTCAAATTAGGAGTGAATCTAAAATCTTCCTTTCTTTCCATGGCCTGATGGTGTGCTTCTTTCATTTCAGAAGAACTGCCGGATTCCACATACCAATTTGATGACTATGAACATGACGGTGGCAACCCGTGATTAAACTGGAGACCACTGCCACAGGCTTTCCTTTGCTAGAGTACATTAATTCAGTGTGATTAAATTTATTTTGTAAATATCGATAGTGTTGTAAGTAGCTACGGTGATTTTTCACACTGCTCCATGTATGCTAAATTGCTACTGGCTGTACGTACCAGACATTTGGCTTGTATTCTAAACAAAATCATTTAGAAGAAGAGAGCAGTTGGCTTGTGTACAGAATACTGAGAGCAAATATTGGTACTGCTGAACTTTGTATAATCCTTCCTTGTCTAACTAGAGTTTCCTAGTTATGTTGAACACACATTCTCACTCATTGTATGCTCTGCATCATGAAATCGTTATCGATGATCTGAACATGGTAAAAATACACAGAAGCGAGAGGTACAGTTATACAAGATTTCTTCATGTTCGTAAGTACAACACAGCCTCCATTTCTCCAAGATCCCATCAGAGCTTCCATTACGCCAAGCCCACACAGACATACACCACAGTTCCTCATCCTCTGTGAAAGCAAACAATACTCGCCATTGGGAGCTGGGAGCATCGTACAGAGAGAGGAGTGTCAGGACCCTGATTGGTTCTGACGAACTAGGATCACAAAGAACATGAATTTGACAGGAAATTGGAGCTAAAAGGGGTAAATTGATGAACTAAAACTGAGATAAAATGCAGGGAAAATAAGATGAAATTTAGGGTTCATATTTCTTGATTACTTCCAACAGGATACACGGTAGGTATATAAAGAGCTAGCCAGCTACAAGATGATAACATAGGTGAAATACCTAAACTACCCTCACACAACTACTAAGCCTAATAACCCCATATTACCTACTAATACTAGTCCCTGACATTCCTTCCCCCTTGAGACCATTGGTCACCAATGGATAAACAAGTTTCTTCAGAAACTCTTATCATTAATTATCAATAATATCCATCAGAATGCATTCACCGAATTAGGGAGGTAGAAATGTAATGAAGATAATGTCAATTTCCCAGATTTGAAGATAGTTCTCAGAAGATAGCAGATTCTTTGTATTGTAGATCTTCTGAACATCTTGCTGATAGACAAAAGCAATTCCAGGGTCCCACTGCAGTTTTACTCTGTTTTCAAACAAAGATAACCAGCAAGACAAATCAGTGAATATATGCCTTAAGAATTCAGAAGAATTGATTGTTGGACTCTTAGGCATGTAGGCTAGTTTTCCATCCCTAAACTCACTCCCATTCGGCAACCAGATGGACTTGTACTTAAGTGACATAGTACCAGGGTCCCATACATAAGAAGCACTGATCACTTGATTTTGATATCTTGCTAGTTCTGGAATATGAGTGCAAAACAATGGCGTAATAATTTCACTCCATACTGTCAAAGTATCCAACCAGCAGTACAATGAGACTTTAACTCCAGGATCCCATTGTACACGTTTTATGGAACTGACTGATAAGTTCCACAAACAACTCACCTGGTAATATTCAGCTTGGTACTGCAAGGAACGGAGGTAATTATCTTGAGATGAATGTGTAGCCCTTTGCAGCAGTAATGAAATACCATGAAGTTCAGAGTTCGCGCCATTTTGGGCATAATACTGGATGCAGGCTTCCGAAATAAGAATTAACAGTTCAGTTCTTTGCTGGACGAACTGAACAAGATGTTGTACTATACATTTATCTAGCATCCCATCTTTGATTTTCAGAACACCCGGATCCCAAGAGAAGAAAGTTGTCATACCAATTTCTGAGTCCCAGTACACATAGATTTTTGGAATGCAGAATGGCAAACATTTACACCCACTAAAACATGTACCACTTGAACCATCAAGCGCTGCTGCATGTTGGATCTTGCGTGAGATAAAAGGTAGTGAAGCTCCTGGATTCCAGACTTCTCTTTGCTCAAGAATTACTAATACATGCGATGGTGGGGCTCTAAGCTGCTGTAGATATACTGATATCTTCTCATCATCTTGTTGCTGCAGCTCAAGAGTGACATCCAACACATCAGTGACCATGTTCAGGCAGGCACTTGATTCTTCAGTTCCTGTTGCCTTGCTGATACACGTGAGAAATTGTGCAGTTTCTTGTTGCTCTTCTTCATATGGCTGCTGCTCAGGATTGCTCTCAAACACATGAACAAATGCATGCGAACAGTCATCTGACTCTGGCATTCTCTCAGACGTCTGAAACTTCACTTGGTCACTAGCAGTCGCAAAAATGGGTGGGGGTGGACGGGGTATTTCATTTTCAGATGAGTAGCCTTTGGTTTCTTCACCATTGACATCATAGATTGGTACTTCACTAAATTGCACATCTCGGTGAGTTCCAAAGCAGCTAGCTTGACACTGACTAGTACCATCCTGAATGTGCATGCCCAATGAAATCCCAATTTGTTGCTTCTCAGACTTGATAGCAAACACATCAACAGACTCATTCGAGAATCCCTCTGTATCATCATCATAGACATCGAATACTGGCAGTTGCTCGAATGGTTGAGACTGCAGTCGGTCAGTCGCAGTAGCAGACACATCAAAAAATTCAGAGGAGGAGCTATCTGTTTCATCCTTATAGACAGCAAACATTGGCTCAAGAACAACACTCTTGCAATTGAGATTGTGAAAACCAGAAGCTTGAGGCATGTCATCAATGTTCTGCTCGCTGAAATTGCCGTTTCTATCTATCACACATGTATTCAGAGAAATATTGTGATGCCCAGGACAGTAGTCATACCCAGATCGTGAGGTTGGCATTACACCGAACACCTCAGGGGCAACATGAGCAGGAGCTTGGATAGCATCGAAAGAAGTCTGGTCACATGCTTGCTGTTGATGGAGACGAGCCTGTATGTTCACGAGCTCGCACTGCTGCCGGTAGTGGGTGGCGTCCTTCGTCGGGACGCGCTCGTCTGCCACCGCTTGAACAGATGCTTCGTCCTCCATGAAGAAGCGGTTGTTCAGGCTGGCGTTGACCAAGGAGCAAGTCCTGGACTGAAATTGGCCTTGGTGCGTGACGAAGCTGTTGTTGGAGTCGTTGTTGGCCATGGAGAGGATCTCCGGACCCGGCTGCTTGTGGACTTGCTTCTCCCCGTTGATGGACGCACCGCTGGTGTTGGTGCCCTTGGTGAGGTCGCCGTCCCGACATCTGAAGTTGGGCATCGCGAAATTGACAGCTTTGCCGCTGAAGGTGCGGTCGTAGCGCGGGGTCGCGCCGTCGTATTCCTGGAGCGCGAGCATCAGTGTGGGAGCCGCCTGCATCTTGGAGGCGGTGGTGAGCAAGGTTGGTGAGGCGGCGGGGAGAGGAACACCGGATAGGAGTGGGTGGGTGGTGCGCTGCACTGTGGTTGGCGGCACTGTGGTGGGTGGTGGTGTTGATTCGGCCGGTGGTGCGTGAATTTGGGAGCAGGGATTAGGGAGAAAGGGAGCTGGGTAGGGGTGGGTGGGTGCTGCGCTGCCGTAACCGCCGAGATAAAGAGGAGGCGGGTAGAGGTCGCCATGGATTTGGGTGGGGCTTGGGTAGAAGAAGGGAAAAGGGTGGTGATAGCCATGTATTTGGGTGGAAATTGGGGAATTCCTTGCAGGTGGCGGCGGGTATGTGGCGGTGGCGGGGTTGGGGGGTGAGGCTGCGTGGTAGGGAAAAGGGAAAGGTGAGGTCGCCATGGATGCGATCGGAGGCTGATTGGGGAACGGGAGGGTGGGATTTGTTGCGAATCGAACCGGAGAGAAGAAAGAAGACCGCTGCCACTCGGAACTCCAGAGAAGAAGAAGGGAATCAGATTGGAGAAGAAGGGAAATCGCCGGTGCCACCGGAATCGAAGATGAAGAAGAAGAACGGGAGGGAAGGGTGGGGAGCACGATCCCGGTGGATCGAACTGCTCTGATACCACTTGTCAGGACCCTGATTGGTTCTGACGAACTAGGATCACAAAGAACATGAATTTGACAGGAAATTGGAGCTAAAAGGGGTAAATTGATGAACTAAAACTGAGATAAAATGCAGGGAAAATAAGATGAAATTTAGGGTTCATATTTCTTGATTACTTCCAACAGGATACACGGTAGGTATATAAAGAGCTAGCCAGCTACAAGATGATAACATAGGTGAAATACCTAAACTACCCTCACACAACTACTAAGCCTAATAACCCCATATTACCTACTAATACTAGTCCCTGACAAGGAGAAGGACTGCAAACTCACAGCAAAGGTAGAGAAAGGCACTGTTTCTCTCACAAGCCACGTGGAGCAGTTGGTAGTGGTTCTACTACTACAAAAGAAAAACACTTTCTTAGTTATGTGTACCCCTAAGTTTTCGAATATGATTCTTTTAGCCAGTCTTTGGTAGGGGTTGACTGCCTCGCCGCAAGACTGACTGCAAGAGGAATGCTCTGATATAATGCAACTGTGCACTTTATGATACTACGCCAATAAAAAAAGGTAGTACGACTGGCGACTTGCGGAAAGTCCATTTGGAGTCCGATCTCCCTGGAACTCGGTATCCCAAAAAAATTAAAGTCTGCATTTTATGTTTTAAAAATATGAAATAAAAAATCTACATATTGATAATGTCGAGATCTACTACTGTGCAATTTTTCACTGCAAAATTAACATTAAATATGGTTACACAAAAATGAACAATCGGGCAAATTTCAAAATTTTGAAACTGTGCGTTGTTCACATATTTTATATTCTGAATTAAACAAAAATGATAAAAGTGTGGACCTTTCTGGAGCAACTTATTTTTTTTGGAGCAACCAAAAGTGTGTCGCTGAGTAAGCATAGTTTCAAATATCTAGACTTTATCAGATTTTTTCCATATTATAAAGTATTTGAAATTCATATTTTACATGTTTGCGGGATACAGTATTACATACATTCATATTTTTTCTAGATTTTTTTTAAAATAAAAAATACGATTGTCGATATTTTTAAATAGCAGGAGCACCGGTGTTGGGAAGGCAAAGACACTTTTGCAAAAATTGTCCAGTATAATCTAGTTTCTTCTAACATGTGGGTCTACCTGGGTAGCTAAACGCTAGACTGGTTTCAGTTTTCTTGGACCGGAGAGTGGAGACTAGCTTTTTTTTTAGGGTAACCATGCCCACCAAACAGACACTTTTTTGTCCCTTTAGGTCACCAAACGGTCCCATTTTGCTCGGCCCCAAAGATTGCACTTTGCCACATTTCCATCCATACTTGGCACAGCATCCCGTCCTCATCCATGGAGTATGGTTGTGTCCTCACCTTTGCCGCCTCTTTTGTGCACCGGCTGGCTGAGCGAGCTCCTCGAACAGTGGCTCCTCGTCGATGTGGATGGTCTCTTGGCCTTGGGTCTCTTGATTTTCAGTCTTTATGCCACCCTCATTGATCATGCCGGCCATGAACGCGTCCCCATTGTCCTCCTTGTAGTACCTCGGGTCTTCAGGCAAATGGAGCGTCATCTCGTCGAGATGACCCATGGCACTTTTCTTGGGGCATCGGGGTGTTGCCGGCAAGATCGAGGTGCAGCGTTGAGGTCGAGCGGTGGAACCGCCGGGTCAATCAGTGTAGAATCGCCCATTTCCAGTGACGAAAGAGAGGCATGATTTCCCTGTCGGGGCGGTGTCGTGTCCAGGTAGGAAGCCGTATGGAGGTGCGGGCGTTGTTAACACGACCAACAATGGCTTCCTGGGCAGTTTTGCCGATGATACCGAGCTGGCCGCCGCGGTGGAGGCCTCAATGAAGACGGCGTGGGCAGACCCTAGCCCAAGCATGAGGAGGGCGGCCGCGGTAGCTTTGGTGGCTATGGCCTCCGTGTCAGCAGCGGCGGGCACGGTGGCCTCGGCGACTATGTCAGCATTGGCAGCGGCAGCGGCCTTGGTCTTCACCTTCTTCTTTCAGTTGTTTTGCTTCACCGTCTCTACCGTCCTCTGCGCCGAAGTGAGCTCATTCTTTGGATTCAAGAAGGAGGCGTCAGCCCGACCCTTGCTGGTTGCAGCGATGTCTGGTGCGACGGTCACGCGGGAGGGAGCTGGAGGCTGGCGGGAGAGGAAAGGACATGAATGGTGAATTTTGGGGCTAGCTGGCGGGCTAGGGGAGGAAAAGGGGAGGTCGCCGCGGTCGTCTGCGCGTGTCTACGCCAATGCAAACCCGACTCAAATTTGAGAGGGACATGGGTCTGCGCGAATAGATAAACAAACGTCGATCCGTTTAGGTTGGCGGGTGTTGAGCCGTGACTTTTCCCCAAACGGACAGTTTCGAACAAGAAATGAACCAAATGGGTCGTTGCGTTGGAGTTGCCCTTAGCCCACTCTCAATACATGCCGAGCAGCAATTACACATATCACAATTCACAATCTTACTGTCATTCTCGAAAATAGGCTTTTGCCCCGCTATATTAATATAGCAACCACCCGATACAACCAACAAGAGTCACGGAACAAACAACATGCTGGGGCAGCAACAAACACACACCCAAACAAAGAAAAGAAGAAACAAAATGGAGACATAGCCGGATTAACTAAGCAATGGAGACCCGCAACCGCTGCACCCACCGAAGAAGTACCACCACGCTCCTAGCACCGTATCACCGAGTACCAAGCAACACCTTCAAGAAGGAAAGCAAACGCTGCTGCTCGGGCCAACGCACTGGCCCTAGAGTTTCCCCCGGCACATTGAGGGAGGTGGACAAAGGCTAGCCACGACGCCCTCCAGGAAGGAATGGTGCCACCCGAAGGCGGCACCGCGTCGGTGTCGGGGAAGCCGAAAAGGGATTTCTCCCGAAGACCCTATCCACACCCTCGGGCGATCCGTAGCACTAGAGCCCCGTAAGGACGAAGCCTCGACATTCCCAGACTCACGACCCCCCAACATGCGCCACCGCGGTCACGAAGTCGCCATCGTCGTCTCCCTGAAGCTACCGTCACGAGTTCTGCCACACCGAGGCGACGAGTACCTCGAATCGGGGTCGGCAGTACCGTGGCCGCGCGGAAGGGAACTGCCTCCACCACCGAAGGCGGTAGTCGACCGGACGCGGCCGCAAGGCACACCAGTCCCAGTTAGGTCCGGCCGGGCCCGCTGGGCCCGTAAAGTCTCCGCGGAGGCACACCAGTCCTAATACGGTCCGGCTGGGTCCAAAGCTGCACCCTTCACGAGCTACACCGCCGCAATCTGCAGATCGCGCCACTCAAGACAGGTCCACCCGCCCCAAGCCAGATCGGGCCGGAAGGGCCCATATCTGGGCCGAGGGACTCAGTCGGCGTTGCTCCGCAGCAGCCCGTCGCCCCGCCGCGCTACGCCGCCCCCCAGCACCACGAACACGCTGCCGCGCCGTCAGCTCCTGGCCTGCGCTGAGCCGCCGTCGTCCTAAACACACCGCCGTCGGAGGGAGAGGAGGCCGGACTCCTGCCACCGACGCCGGCGCCGCCCGGGACCACGCCCGGCGGCTCCTGTCGGCGGCGGCGACTGGACGGGCAGAGGACATACTGAGACCTGACATAAATCTCGGTCGATTGAGATGTACCAGTTCAGTAAAGAAAAACAAAGGGAAACTTCAGAGTAATAGACAGTGACAGCTGGTAGCACATGTTTTGACGCAAGACACAACGCGAAAAGGGTCGTTTGCCTTGCTTCAATCCCGATGTCAACCACTTTGGCGATCAGAAGTCTAAATCAGGGAATATAATATGGGAGATTGTACTTACAGCAGATTGTAGGCGACAGTCATTTGCAATTATTGTCATTGTCATTCGATTTGAAAATAATAAACAGAAAATGTGGTGTACGGTGTCCTGTCCGATGAGCTCGATTTTCTTAATCTGGAGGAGGTGGTACGCCCCCGTGGCAATGAGCCAATCACGAGCGAGACTGCGAGAGGAGGGAGGGGACGGGAAAGAAGACAAGCCGGGACTTTGACTAGACACTGTGCGCCGACTCTTCCCTCCGGTGCGCGTTCCATGGGCACAGCAGCCGCCAGCCAGCCACAAACGACGCTGGCCGCGGGGCGACGCCGATGCGCATCGTGGGGGACAACGATGAGCCGAGGTGGGCGGTGGCGCGGGACAAGGCCCATCTCGCGACCACATTCTTTCCCTTTATAAGCAGCCAAGCTCGCTTCCCAAAGTCCCAAACCCCAGGACCGCTGGCCATCGCCATTCCCTTTTACTGTTGCTGCTCCACCACCGTTTCCCACCGTAGCAGCGGCAGCAGCGCCCAGTCCTCTGACAGCGCCCGCTCAAAAGCGCGTGATGTCACAGAAGCGACCGCTCGACGCCGCCGCGCCGGAGCAGGACGAGGCGCCGTCGTCCCCGACCAAGAGGCCGCGGGGGACGGTGCTGAAGCGGAGGGCGAGAGCGGCCTCCCTCGAGCAGATGGCGCAGATGGTTCGTCAGGTACTCCACATGTCGAATTTTGAATGAGTCTTTCTCCCGGTTGTGCTTGCGGTCAGTGACAACTGACAAGTTTGTTGGGGCTTGGTTTGTTTCCGTGCGACAGGTGCAGTTTGATATGGCCAAACTGTTCGTGCTTCTGACGGTGATTGTCGCGCGGCTTAGCTCGATGGAGAGGCTGCTTCTGGACCTCCCCAATGCGCTCCAGAGATTGTTGGCAGAGCAGTTTGGTGCGCTTCAGAGGTACACAGTGCCACACAGGTTCAGACACAAAAGTCCATGTGTCTGAATTCAGATGTTGTAGTCGGTTCTGCATAATTCGAAATCTTCCCTTTTTCAAAATAATGATTATAAAGTAACAATTGAAGCGCTTACTTACTTGGGGAACTGCCAGTTTTTATCCTCTGAAATAAACAGCCATGTGTTTGACAACAATGCTGTCGGCAACATAGTAGTTCATATTTAGAAAGGAAAACTATACATCATATTATTATTTTAAGTTCAGACTATCAAGTTAGAGATTCATGGAGTGTACATTTAAAAAAAACTATAATAGTCTGTACATATTTTTTGAAACAAGGCAAAAAACTTGCCATTTTCATTGATTAAGAAGAAGAGAGATGGCTGGTTAATTAATGGGAAACCGGCCGAATGAGTCTATACATTGAGTACAACTTTTGAATGTTGTGGTTTTTATGAATAAATGCTTCCTTTAATCAGTTAGTTAATTAAATAATGATATCTCTTGGTGTTTTTTATCCAAAAGATCTTTTATGGGATCCATGGAAGAAAAGATTCGGTCAGTTCTCCATACAGAGGTTAGTATTTCGATCTTTGTCGATGTAAAATGTTTTGTTTCTTTACCCGCACTCTTTCTTAGCCCCTTTCCGCTCTGTCGTGCAATAGATTCAGGAACGACAAGCAGCTTCACTGCCTGATGATGTTCATGAGCCTTCAAGGTACCTGCCCTTCTATTTTCCTTGTATGTCTTCCTTTATGCAGGTGTGAATATTATCCTCTGTTAAAGTTGAGCATTCGTCATGATACCAAAACCTATCAAACCAAGTATTTGCTTTCTACATAATCTGAGCATTTATCATTGATTAATCTCAATCTCACAGTTTCACCTCACTTTAAATTTTAGGCAGATAGCTGAAGCGCGTCCTGATACCCGAGGCACCTCTAGAGTGGTCAAGCTACGGATTGCTGGTGCTGAAAGACCAAAAGATCCACTTTATACTGGTTGCCGAGTACAATGGCAGAACGGGAAACAGGCCAAGGTAGCAATATTTGAAAATGAGAGGCAAATCATGCAGGGTAATCTTTCTAAACTGCAAATTGAGATTCTGCCAGTCCATGCTGATTTATTTACTGAGAGAGGACAAGAGGATTTCACTGAAGAGGAACTCAACAAGCATATACATATGTGCAAAGGGAAACAGTCAGTCTTGACAACTGTTACACTAAGAAATGGTGAGGCCTATCTTGGTCCCTTCTTCTTTGCAGAGAGCCCCTACAGGAAAAAGTTAAGATTGGCGGCAAGAGTCAAAACGCAGGATCTTGCGGTCAGAGTCCAAGAAGCAATCACGGTTCCTTTTGTTGTCAAAGACCGCCGAAGTGAATGTGAGTATACAAAAAATATACATTCTGAACATCAGACCCTTCTAAGCATACTGAATTAGAAATTTTAATACACTATGTAACCTGCTCACTCAATGAAACATTATTGTTTGCAATAGTCGCTGAAGAATATGCTCCTCTTTAGGGCTGCTGGGCTTAAGTAAATAGAATTAAGCATGTTATCTCTTTCATGAACTGTTATGTCCTTATGCATGTAAATCCATTTTTTATCTGAAAGTAGGAAGTATTGGCACCAATTATTCTGACTTTATGTCTAGCATGTACATTGACCAATTGGTTAATACCATTACCAGCAGATGAAAATAGGAAATATAAACCTTATTAATATTATCTTAACACACCTGACCTCTATTTCAGCAAACGAAAAGAGTTATCCTCCATCCAAGGAAGAAGCGGTACATCGTTTGGAGAAAATTTCCCTAAAAGGAAAACGTTTCAATGACCTTGCGGGTAAAAATATTACTACGGTGAAGCACCTGATGCGTCATTACCATGGAGATAAATCTGGCCTCCAAAAGGTAGATATGCTGTTATAATGATGTTTCTACAGCCTTCGAACGACTGAAAGAACCTGGAATAGATATTAGTTACTCCGTGTCTGGATGGGAAATAAAATGCTCAGTATGTCCTAGGACTTATTTGGACTACATGTAGTGCTATATGTATTCCTCTTGATTTGGGCTGAAATCTCTGGATGGGATGGTCCCTTGGACCTCCAAAACCTCTTATATATATATCCCAAGCTCTATGTAGCTCGTTTTTTCAAAAATTCAAAATCGGCATTTTTTAGTTTCAAAAATTCGAAATAAAAATCCTTCTTGTAGATAATGTCGAGACTACAAGTGTGAAAATTTTGAATCCAAATTACGTATTGTTCTAAGCTACAGAAAAGACGAATCGGGCAAAATTTCAAGTTTTTGAAACTGTGTACTATTGAGTATTGACAACCCAGATCCAGACATTTATCTTTTTTTTCAGCCTAAAATACAAAGAATTTTGAGTTAAACTTTTCCACACTTGTAGATCATACCACTCTACATCTGGGATTTGGTTCACGAATTTTGGAAACTTAAAAATGCAAATTTTGAATTTTTTTAAAAAACGGGCTACATAGAGCTCGGGTTTTAAAACACCTCGCTCTCAATTTTAGCCTTACATCTTAACTTGAACACTAGAATACTCTAGAGTCTGCTAGGACACTAACTCTGACTCCAACAACTCCACTAGAATACGCTAGACTCTCCTACGACACTACTAATCCACTAACTCGCACTCTAACCTATATTATGTGTTAGCATCTTTATAGTTGCTAAGAAAACTCTTAATTTCTGGCAATTAGCTTACTGGCTTGAAGAAGGAGGACTGGAGTACCATGATTAAACATGCCACAACATCTAATCCTGAGAATGAGATTTATTCGTACAAAGTTGAAGAGGAACATTGTGAACTCTTGTTCAATGATTTTTATGATCTTGTCGGTATGATGATCAATGGACTCAAATTGGGCACCCATGTTTTACCAGTCCCGGATCTCAGGGCCGTTTTGCCATGTTCCTTTCAGGATCGATCAGTTCCCGCAGGTATTGCATTAAACACTGCTCCACATCCATTGCAATTAGGCTGTTCATATTCACTAAAATAACAGTGTTCTGGCAGTTACCTTGCAATGTTGTCATACTTACAAGCCATATAGCTAGATTTACATTAATTTGTAAACTGGAATAATTCATACTGTATCACCACTGAGTGCACAGTGAAGAGCTATTAAGAAATGACGCCGAAGGGGAGACACCCTTGGTTTTTTAATTAAGAGAGGGGTGCGTACACGTCTAGTGTCTAGTGCGAGCATGTAAGCTCGAACTTGGGCGGTCCGGGAAGTATCTGTTGGGAATGAGCAACTAACATTCACAGAGGCCAAAGGCCATTACATATACATGTGTGCAATATACAGGAAAGTAGACTATACATGTCTAACACCCCCCTCAAACTCATGGTGGATCAACAACACTGAGTTTGGAGAGAAAGAAACCATGCTGCGCTCTAGTCTGTGCCTTGGTGAAGAAGTCCGCCAACTGTAACTCAGAGGGCACATACTGAAGAGTGAGAACCTGATCCTGCACAGCAGCACGCACAAAGGAGGCATCCACACCAATGTGCTTGGTGAGCTCATGCTTCACCGGGTCACGGGCAATACTGATAGCACCTGTACTGTCTGACAATAGGGAGTCGGTGCAGAAGCAGAAACACCAAAGTCCTCTAGTAACCATCGTAACCAGGTCACCTCCGCCGTCAACATAGCCATCGCTCGCAACTCAGCCTCAGCACTCGAGCGGGAAACTGCAGTCTGTTTCTTCGTCTTCCAGGCAATGAGAGAATCTCCAAGAAAAACACAATAGGCAGACAGCGAGCGGCGATCTGAAGGATCACTGGCCCACGTAGCATCAGAGTAGGCCTGGAGCTGGAGAGAGCTGGAGCGAGGAAAGAAAAGGCGGCGAGAGATCGTGCCACGAAGATATCGTAGAACACGGAGGAGGTGACTATAGTGGACAGAGCTGGGAGCTGAAACGAACTGACTCAGAATGTGGACAGGATGTGATATATCTGGACGAGTGACGCTAGATAGACAAGACTCCCAACAAGATGGCGATAGCGTGTGGGGTCTGTGAGTGGATCACCATCAGTAGCACGAAGCTGAACATTGAGCTCCATAGGAGTCTCAGCAGTGCGCTCATCACCAAGAGCGGCGCGAGCAAGAAGATCCTGAATATATTTTTCTTGGGAGATGAAAAAGCCATCAGAGGTCGAAGAAACCTCAATCCCGAGAAAATAGCGTAGTGGACCAAGATCAGACATCAGGAACTGCTCACGGAGACGGGCCTTAACAAAGGCAATGTACTCAGAGTCGTCGCCAGTAATGATCATGTCATCGACATATAAGAGGAGCAGCGTCCGACCACGAGGTGAAGTGTGGACAAACAACGCTGGGTCATGGTCGCTAGGCACGAAACCAGCAGCAGTCACCACAGAAGCGAAACGCTCAAACCAGGCGCGAGGGGCTTGCTTAAGGCCATAGAGGGAGCGCCGAAGACGGCAGACCATACCATCAGGAACAGAGTAGCCCGGTGGTGGCTGCATGTAAACCTCCTCGCGCAACTCGCCGTTGAGAAAAGCATTCTGAACATCAAGCTGAGACACAGACCAATGACGGACAGAAGCCACGCGAGAAGGGTGCGGACAGTGGTCATGTGGGCCACAGGAGCGAATGTCTCATCATAATCGCGTCCCTGCTCCTGCTGAAAGCCACGAGCCACAAGACGAGCTTTGTAACGCTCGAGAGAACCATCAGAGCGAGTCTTAACCTTGTAGACCCACTTGCACGTGATGGGACGAACTCCGGGAGGAGGGGAAACCAGATCCCACGTACCGGTGCGCTCAAGCGCAGCAATCTCCTCAGCCATCGCAAGCTGCCATTCAGGCCGAGCCATGGCATCCCGATAGGAAGTGGGCTCAGCGACAGCAGAAAGACCGTACTGGGAAGGAGAGTAGCGGTGAGGAGGCCTAGCGAAGGCCGAGCACGAAGGTTATGAACCGGTGTAGACGGGGAAGGAGGCGCGCCGGAAGTGGAAGGCTCGTCGGAATGATCATCGACGGTATGAGAGCGACGAGTATAGTGGAGAGGAAAGGGAGAAAGAGGAGGACGCACCGGAGCGGTAGGGGACGAAGGAGGAGGAGAGGGGTGGCGTCGGTGGTGTATCTGGAACAGGAGGACTCACTGAGGGTGGAGGTGGAGGTGGAGGAACATGTGGCACAGAAGGAGATGTGTCAGGGATGAGGAAGGAGATATCCTCAGCTGAAAAGGAGGAGCTAGGACGCGGGTAGTATGAACGAGACTCATCAAAAGTCACATCGCGCGAAATACGCAGCCGGCGACCAACAGGATCCCAACACCGGTAACCCTTGTGCTCATCGCTGTATCCAAGAAAAACACACTCAACTGACTGAGCAGTCAGTTTGGTGCGTTCTCGTGGAGCAAGAAGGACATAGCACACACACCCAAACATACGAAGAGCGGAGTAGTCAGGAGAACGACCAGAGAGACGCTCCATAGGGATACCACCCTTCAAGGCCGCGGAAGGCTGGATGTTGATGAGATAGGTGCATGCAGAAACAGCCTCAGCCCAAAAGTGGGGAGGAAGAGAGGCAGCGATCATCATCGCACGAGCCGTCTCAAGAAGGTGACGATGCTTGCGCTCAGCAACGCCATTCTGAGCGTGGGCACCAGGACAAGAGAACTGGGCAAGGGTACCCTGCTCGGCAAGAAAACCACGCAACATCTGGGAGATGTACTCACCAGCCGAGTCAGCACGAAAAACACGAATGGGCGTGGAAAACTGGGTGTGAACCATGGCAGCAAATCGCTTGTATATAGGGAGAACCTCGCTGCGAGATTTCATAAATAGAGCCAAGTGTAGCGAGAGAAATCATCAATGAATAAGACATAGTAGCGATGGCCCCCTTTCGAATCGAAGGGAGCAGGACCCCATACATCAGAATGAACTAAGTCAAAGGGCGCTGGGATACCGACTCGCTAGTAGGATAAGGTAACTGAGTCTGTTTGCCAAGTCTACAACCATTACAATGTAAGGAAACATCACCAGAGACAGACCCTAAAACACCTTGACGCACTAATGAAGACAAGCGAGAGCCACAGATATGACCAAGTCGATGATGCCACTGTTGGAAGGACGCAGAAGAGGAGGCAGCAAGAGCATGTGAACTGGCGGGTGTGGTGGCAGCGGAAGGAACACGAAGCCAGTCAACCTCCCAAAGGCCCTGAGCATCACGGCGCCGAGGGCCAGCTCCAACTAGAGCCTGGGTGCGACGGTCCTGAACAGAGCAAGAGTCGGTATCAAGAATGACACGACAACCAGAATCAGTAAGTTGAGCAGCGGAGAAAAGATTCATAGTAAGACGGGGAACATGAGAAACACTAGGAACAGAGAAAGACGGGGTAGAAAGAGTGCCACGACTAGCAACAGGAAGAGGTGTGCCATCGGCAGTGAGAACATTGACAGGATAATCAAGAGGTCGAATAGAAGACAGAGCAGAAGAATCAGAAGACATGTGAAAGGAAGCTCCAGAATCCAGAACCCACGGAGATGTACCTGACTGTGTAGGCGACGGTGACGGAGCAGCAGTAGTGGAAGCAGTCAGCGAGGCAACGGTGCCTGTCGAGGAAGAGCCTGAGGAAGAGCCCGAGAAGCCAGCAGACGCTTGAGCCGCACAATGTCCAGATCAGTGAGTGACGAGCTCGGTGAAGGCGTACGACCCACTGTAGAGGAGCGACCCAAGTCACGCTCCTTCTTGAAACAGCTGGACTCGAGGTGACCTGGCTTCTTGCAGTAGTCACAGAACATGCGAGGCCGACCCGCTCCTGCAGGGCGCCCGCCCACCCCCGTGAAGGAGTGGGTAGGAGCGGTGGAGCAGACGACACAGGAGCTCGGGCAGCAAGCACAGTGGGAGTCACAAGCAAACCGGCAGAACGAGGCGTGTCTCCTCAGCTCGAACCTCTGCCAACCTCTGATATAGGAACACGACCACGGGCAAGTACGTGAGCACGTCGAGGCTCAAACTCGGGACGGAGGCGAGACAGGAACTCATGAACACGCTGAAACTCCAAGTCTGACCTCACTGTCTGACAGCATCGACAAGCACCACAAACAACTGTCCTCAGAGAGTCAAGCTGACGCCAGATGGCAGAGCACGTGTGTAGAACTCATCAACAGTAGAGTCACCCTGCTGAAGCTCATGCTCCTGACGCACCACAGACAGGTAGAGAGCATCACCAGATGGCTGATAGCGCTGACAAAGATAAGTCCACATAGCAGCAGCAGTGCCTAATCCCATAAACTCAGAAGCAAACTGAGGCAAGACACTAGCAGTGAGAACAGCAGCAGCACGAGCATCATCATTGCACCACTGAGTGTAAGCAGCCAACTCATCCCGATAGATGGAAAGAGCATCGGAATAAACTGATACCTGCTGATCATAGACTTCAACTGCACGATCATCGGCATCCTTTGCTGCATCCTTATCAGCCTGAGAAGCATCTGCGGGAAGAACAGGTGGCACCGGCGGAGAAGGAGCCACAGGAGCAACGGGGCCCAGCGGACAGGAGACCTCGCCGGACAGAACACCCCACAGCATGAAGCCGCGCATGTGGATACGCATAAAGCCCACAAACTCGGCGTAGTTGGTGCCATCAAAGATCACAGAGCACCGAGGAATAGCAACATAGCCCGAAGAAGACATCACGGTTTTTTTTTTTTGAAGTCAACGGAGGAGAGAGAAGATGGATCTGATCGATCTCACCAGCCCGATGGAAGCAGCGAAGGCAGCGATGCGAACTGGTGGGCAGCGAAGGCCGGAGGAGGCCGGCCTTGGACGCAGGCCGGAGAGCGGCGACCGGAGGGCGGCGGACGGCGGCCGCGACGGGCACGGATGGCGACGGCCGCAACGGGCACGGACGGCGACGGCCGCAATGGCCGCGATGGGCACGGACGGCGACGGCCGCAACGGGCACGGACGGCGGCTGCCGCGACAAGGGGCTGCAGGCCGTGACGAGAAGGCCGGAACGGCGACCGGAGGAAGAAGAAGAACGCAGGTCGACCGGAGCAACGGCGACAGTGGGCTACACGCGGAGTTGCAACGCGCGGGGAGGAGAGCAGAACCTAAGCTCTGATACCATGTTGGGAATGAGCAACTAACATTCACAGAGGCCAAAGGCCATTACATATACATGTGTGCAATATACAGGAAAGTAGACTATACATGTCTAACAGTATCAACACATCCCAGCCACCGGGCTAAGCCTCGGTCCACAGTGAAGAGCTATTGACTAACTTATCTCTGGGGTGTCTAACGGGAAACAAGCTGATTAACTTTTCGTATAGTTAGGAGAAACACATGGGCTAATGAATTTATTGCTAAATCGAGCCTTTTTTATACTTTGGGTTTTATTTTCCCTATATGCATTCTCAGTCATGATTGAAGACGTGTTTTTATTCAACTATAACATCCCTTTTTGCTTGTAAGATCTTGAAACCTAAAAGAACAAATGTATAGAGCAGTTGGATTTACACCTTGCGGTGTTCATGTGCCTGCACTCTGTAAACCCAATAGATGAAGGAGCTCAAAAATTTACAACCGAAATAAAAATTCTCTTTGTCAAAAGTGACAAATTTGTCTCTTCAAAACAACAGAGAAATTATAATATCTTTACACTAGTAGATTGACATCCCAAAGCAATATTCTATTTCGCAGATTCAGAAAGCATGTGCTGGTGCATTGTTATTGGCGATGCCATAAATGAATTAATGAAATATTCTGTTGCAGATTAAAGTGAACAAGTGGAAAATGTCTGCGCATAAGAAATTCGAGGAGCTGGAGAACTCAGTGGGTCTTCTTCCTGATTACTTCATGAGCAATGGCCTCCCTGTCCGTGCAGTGCTTCCGAACAGTGATGCCAGTACTTCCGTACAAGCAAGAATGGCATATGGCAGTGCTCTAATGACATCATTGCACAACAAGGTGGATTTAATATGATAATTTTCACTGATCCTGGTTGTTACATCTATCTAAATATTTCAGTTTCTGCAGAATTTGGTGAGCGACAACAACTTTTGCAGGAGAATGGATTCTTAACGGTACAAGTTTTCTCAAACAAACATGCTGGTCCCTCGAGGCAAGAAACATTACCGCTTCCACAGTACACTTATGGACAGACTACGCATCAAGGTGAATACTAAGCACATGCCCAATTCTGTATCAAACATCTTCGCCTTTTTGGCCTTCTAAATTCTAATACACAACGAGATGCGTGTTGCTTGAGTTTTTGTTTTTATCAAACATCATCCATCTATTTATTGTTGCTTTATCGCAAAAAAGTACTATTGTTGGTACTGACAATTCTGGCCATCAACTTTCTGTAGAATTATGTCAGCTGGAACCTTCTGTTCCGTGTAATGAAATGCCACATTACCTGAACCATGGAAACATCTTTGATGGTCAGGCATCATTCTCCACACCTTCAACTATTCCATCCCACAATTTTGCTTCAGTAAGAAAGATACCTCCGACACAATCTACTATTTCGCCCCGTACTTTTTCATTGACAAGATGAAATTTCTTTCATGTAGGCCCAAGATGATTCTTCACTCACTGGTTTGGGTCTAACTGCCCAAAACAATGGGTATTTAAGATCCTCGACAACTGACGCTCCTGATACTTCTTATCCTGTAACAGGTGCTTGCTACACCCTAGTTTTTCTAGTTCACTGTATAAGTTTTCTAGATCATCAATACTCAAATCACTTATCCATTATGAATGGTTGGGTGCTGAAAATACTGGTCTTGGCATTTCTTCAGGTGGAGTTAGTGTGAGAACCTCTTCAGTTAACCATGTGCAGACTTACACATTCAGTGGGTTATCTTCGATTGAAGTATGTATTTTCATTTGAAAATGTTAGATATTTTATAGAATTACTCTCTGAAGCCTTTTTTCCCTCTGTTTTGTCATGATCATGTTAATTCTTGTGATTCCAGGAATGGCTGGAACAAACACATGTGGCAGGCCAGGGATTCGTACCAGCTAGCTACGGTATGCAAATTTCGATACCCATGATAAACATCGCAAAAATTTCTGTTTGATACAACCTCAACTGTTAGATCATGGAGCTGTTCTTTCCAATAAGAATTCTATCTTCTACCATACAAATGAGAAGTATAAATTGATGTTTTTTCTTCATAGTAACTTGAGCCAGTACGCTTCATGTGTAACTGTATACACACTGGCTGTTTTTAGGCCTGAATGTAAGATCTTCTTTTATTTCTGGGCCATGATGGTGCGTTTCTTGCATTTCAGCAGAGCTGCCATCCTACAGCCAATTTGACGACTATGAACTCTGATGGTAGCAACCGGTGATTAAACATGAACATCGCTTTCCTCACCAGACTAAAGTTTTCAGTGTGATCAGAAATTCATTTTGTAAATATAAATAATCTTCTATGTAGCAACGTCGATATTTAATATCAACACTAGCGCATTTTTCTTGCATAGTTGTGTTCATTTTTGTATTGATGGAAAAGTTGTATTCTTTAAACAAATTATTTCAAAGAAATAAAGTATCTGGCTTGAATTGCATTAAGGAGCAAATATTTGTACTGCTGAACTTTGTCTAATAATTGTCTTACTTGATTTTCCTAGTTATGTTAACACACATTCTCACTCATAGTATGCTCAGCATTATGAAATCGTTCTCAATAATCTGAACATGGTAAAAATACACACAAGAGAGAGGTACAGTTATACAAGATTTCTTCAGTTTCTTAAGTACAACAGAGCTTCCATTTCTCCATGATCCTATCAGCTCCTACACCAAACCCACGCAGACAGACACCACAGGTCCTCATCCTCCAATGCCCATCTGCTAAAGATACACTAATTAATCTTCCACCATCAAACAGAGCCATGAGGCAAGAAGAGTACAGAGCACATGAGCCATGGATGGACGAGCAGAGTTCACCTGACTGTGGACCGACTAGCGAACCAACCACGCAACGCATGCTCAGTAGCCGATGTCGGCGTCGTCGACGACGAGGTCACCATTGATCCACTCGCGGTACGCCGCGACGGGCCAGATGAACCCCCTGGGGATGATCCTGGAGGCGAGCTCGACGTCGATGATGATCTCCCTCATGGCGGGCTTCTTCTCGCCGCTGACGGCGATGAGGTAGCTCCTGCCGACCCACCCGATCCAGCCGGCGATGTAGAGGAAGAGCACGCCGGGGGTGATGAACTCGCCCCAGTGCCGCTGGTCGCCGCTGACGATGAGGTGGGGCAGGCCGTCGGAGCCGCAGAGCAGGCCGAACTTGCCGTAGTTGTCGAAGCGGCGCTTGGTCTTCTCGATGGTGGCCTGGATGGCGAGCGCGGGGGCCGAGTCGGGCGCGTACTTCTTGAGCGAGGAGGTGAGCTTCTTCACCGACTGCTTCTCGCGCTTCGCGAAGGCCTTGGATTCTTTGCACGGGGTCAGGCCCGCGATGTCGGCGGCGGCCGGCGGTGGGGAGGTGGCGGCCGAGGAGAGGAGGACGGAGGAGAGGGCGAGCGCCGCGGAGAAGGTCTTGACGGACGCGGAGAGGGAGGGGGTGCTGTCGTTGGAGGCAGAGCAGGAGACGGTGAGGCGCGCGGGAGAGCGGGCAAGGCGCGGCTTGGCGGTGAACGCCGTGGAGGTAGCGATGGATGCGGTGAGGGCGGCCATTGCTGGTGCTGGTGCCGCTGCGTCCGTGGCGCGGGCGGGGGGCGGGGCGTGTGGAGGAGTTTGATTCGCGATCGATCGATCGATGGTGGGCGACTGGTTTGTGTATAGAATAGAGGAAGGGATAAGGGGCGTGGCGCGAGTGGGTGAGGCGGGGATAAGAGGAAGTGAGGTGGTCGCCGGCGATTGGCAAGGGGCAATCCGGCGTGGCCGGTGTGCGCGCGCCGGCAGATTTTGTGGGGGCGGCGGGCTTGTGGCTGCCGTGCGCCGGGGCCTTATTCTGGCTTGCGGGACCGTGTGCTCGACATATTTTTTTTTGAAAGGAAGGGCCACGCCCCAATTTTCAATTTTATTGAAAACTGATAACACAAGTTTTTGTAACGAACCATCAGCTCAAAACCCCAGGGGCGCACACACTCCCCTGTAGAGCTGAGCCTATTTCTCCGGTTCTCCCCTCCACAACTCACACACTACGACTAAAACATAACTAAGGGTGTGTTTGGTTTATTGGCTATGAAAAAGTGGTTGGGGGTACCCCCAACCATCTGGTTGGTGGTAGCCACTTTTCATGTTTGGTTGTGTGGGTTGGTTAGCCAAGTTTTGTGTTTGGTTGAAGTGATAAAAAGTGGTTATGGGTAGCCATGGTTTGAGGTGTGGGGTGATATGGTAACCTCTTTGATATGATGGTGAGAATACCCTCACAACATGAGCTTTGGCTACATAATCGATTAAAGTATGGTATGAATAATAAGAATTTCGAAAATATAATATATTTTGACAAACAAAAATTTCAGCACCATGCTTCAATAGCGCAGACAATTTCCAAATAGAACATGTCATAGTGAGAGCAGCGTTTTGGAGGACGAGCTATATGTAGCTCGGTTTCCAAAAAGATGAATTATTACAGCAAGTATTGGGCATAAAAGAACTCATTTCAGCAAGTATTATACATAAAATAACTCACTTCAGCAAGTATTATACATAAAATAACTCAGTTCAACAACATATGGGAGGGGAAAAGAAACGAGGGAAACATATAAGGTCGTTCGTGGGCTTTTCGAGGGAGGTGAGCGACTGAAAACTGATTCGTGAGTGATTTTAGCGAGCCTGCCGTGGGTGGTTGGCCTCAACCACCACTTTTTTGGTGGTTGAGCTCAACCACATTTTGGAGGGAATATACTCAAAATGTGGTTACCCCCACACACCCAACACCACAAACCAAACAGGGGCTAACCACCTAAAAAGTGGCTACCACTAACCACCTGGTGGCTAGCCACCCAACCAAACACACCCTAAACTTCCAGCTACACACTGCAAACCAACAACCTACCAAGCTTGAAAAGACAGAAATACTATGAGTCCAGGATCATTACAGCACAACACTGGTTCAGAGCAAAAACCTAACAAATCAACATAGTTCCAACACTCAAACACGATCAGAACTTCCAACATTACAAGGTTTTTTCTTCCAGCAGCACAGAGGATGCTTTCGTCAGGCTTCAGTCAACCGAGCGCCCCCCGCCTTGCTTTCTGTGAAAACATTCAGTAGCCACCAGCACCAGCAGTTTTGCTCCTTGTCGCTGTATGTTTCGCAGGTTTGTTCTCTGCAAACCAGCCCAATATGAAATATAGTGAGCCATAAGGAAAATTACAGCAGTTGGATCCTGCAGGATCACTCCGTTAAAGCAGGCATTGTTCCGGGTCTTCCAGACTGCCCAAATTAACGCAGCGACTCTTGTCGATACCAGGAATCTATCACGAACATGAAAAAAGTCTCTAGCCAACTAGGTAAATTCTCAAAACTACCAGAGATCGACTTTAGACTGAAAGTACAACTAACATCACCCCAAAGATACCAAGCTACAGAACAAGTAAAGAACAAATGATCAATAGTCTCCTTGTTCGAACAGAGCATACAATTCTCTGATCCTTTCCATCCTCTAGCTAGCAAAACATCTTTAGTTAAAATACTTTTTCTAAAAGCCAACCAACGAAACACTTTACTTTCAGAGGCGCCTTAACAAACCAAACTTTTCTATAAGGAACCTTTACTTGAGAAGCCTTAAGCGCAACATACAAAGATCTAAAAGAGAATTGACCCGAAGAAGTAAGTGTCCATCTACATCTATCCTCCACCCCTTCCCGTAGGCGAATCCCCACACACATTTCTTTTAACTCGAACCACATACCAGCCAAATCACCCTACAAGTTCCTTCTAAATTTAAGCACACCCCAACCTCCAATAAAAACTTTACTCACAGTAATCTTCTTACCATGCGATAAATTATAAAGCCTATGAAATTTATCTTTTAAAGGTTTCTCCCCTAATCACATGTCCTCCTAGAAACTTGTTCTTTGCCCATTCCCAATAATTTTCCTACAGAAACTGAAAAAAAGATCTCTTACTTTCAACAGACCCGACCAAAAATGAGAATGAACAAGCTTAACCTTTACATGGGCTAGAGAATGCGTATGAAGATACTTAGATCTAATTAACTGCTGCCCTAAACCTTCCTCATTCTCAATTTTCCATAGCCATTTACATAACAAACAAATGTTCATAATTTTCAGGTCTAACACTCCCAAACCTCCCTGCTCCTTTGGCCTACACACCTCCTGCCATCTAACCAGATGGTACTTCTTGTTACCATCCTGTTCATGCCAAAACAGCCGTTTCCTAAAGAAATCAAATCTTTTACAAGTCCCTTTTGGAAGAGGGAAAAAGGAAAGAATGTAAAAAAGGTACATTGGTAAGACAAGACCTCAACAAAATTAGTCTATCTCCATACGATGTATATTTTCCTATCCATGCACCCGCTTTCTTCTCTACTTTACTCTCAGAAGGTTTCCAGTCAATCATCCTTAATCTTCTATCGTGCATAGGCATTCCTAGATATTTAAATGAGAGAATCCCCTCTACACACCTCTACACACGTAAAAATGGAAATATACTCTACGCTTCTATGCTTGGATTGTCCACAGAAGAACACCTCACGTTTCATAAAATTAATCTTTAAACCTAACAAGTGTTCAAAGATGCACAACAACTTTTTAAGGTTCCTAGCCGAGTCTAGATCATCCTGGAACATAAAATGGTATCATCGGCGTACTGTAGCATTGCCAGACCGTCCTCTACCAAATTCGGAATCAAAGGTTTAATCAAACCACACTCTTTTGCTCTTTCTACCAAGACCGACAAAACATCTACTGCTATATTAAACAGGATAGGCGAAAACGGATCCCCCTGCCTAAGACCATTCATAGTGGGAAAATACTTGCCTATATGATCATTTACCATGATAGCCACTTTACCTTTTTAACTGACTGTTTCACCCAATCTATAAACTTATCAGGGAAGCCTGTGTGCTCGACATATGTACCACACCAAAATCATTTGCTGTCACTCTAATCTTTAAATGGAAAATAAAGCCTCCAAAAACGAACGTATTGGCTCACACTTAGTTCTCTGACTCGATCCTGGCCGATCAACGCTTCAAGATTCGGAAGGTTCAATGGGGAGGATAATCCATCCAAATCGAGTACACTCTTCTACGTGTTAGACCACGAACACTACTATACTGCAGGTCAGTGTGCCTATAAGTGCTTTTGTTCAAACTCTTCTATGCGCAAGGCATCATATTTGGACGGCACATTCCTGCTGCTCTATTAGCATGCTTCTAGATGCCGCTCATTCCTAAGGAAAGCAATGAAAAATGAACTTTTGGATCCCACATAGATATCTAAGATGATTTTGGGCTCTCGCCAATAGGATCGGGTTTGTACATGCGAAGAAAAGAAAGGAAGTGTGCGCCTATGTCTATATAGAAGGTGGGAAATCGATTGCTAGGAAGACTGGTGAGAGGAAGATGCCTTTAACAAAGTACCTGACACATAAATGAGAAGGGGTTATTAGCAAATACACGCACAAGAAAAGAAACGAAGTATGTGTCTATATAGAAGGTGGGCATCGATTGCAAGGAAGAGTGGTGAGAGAGAGACATTCATTCATATATATATATATATATAAAAGCTGTGCACTTCCGCGGCCTGTGAGGCGCCCGGGCACTGTAGGTGGTACTGTTCATCTACAGTGTTCTACAGTGACCGGGGGTACTGTAGCGATATATATATATATATATATATATATTTTATTTTTTTTGCAGAAATTTTTCTTTTTTTTTTCAACATTTTTTTCCCCCACTTTTTCTTCTCAAAATTTTTTTGTTTCCCCAAAACTTACATACATGAAATATATTCGCGTCGACGAGTGGGTTCCATCCCCGTGAACGGTTTCGAGTTTTGTCGGCTCTAACTCCACGATTTTGGATCCAAATTCGCACAAACGTTGACGAATTTTGTCAAATTTTTCGCCACAAACCTCGCGTTTCCCAAAAAATACATACACGAAATATATACGCAACCATTCCACGAATTTCGTCAAATTCGAAATTCCTTCGACATTTATTATGTCATCATAACAAAACATTTCATACATAAAATTTCTCTTAAAGTCCGCGGCGTGAATACTAAAACCCTGACAAGTGGGTCCAGTTCACTTAAAGAATTTGCAGAAAATGAATTTTTTCTGTATATGCACTGTTCATCTACAGTGTTCTGCAGTGTCCGGGGTACTGTAGCACTTTTTTTTTTTTTTGCAGAAATTTTTTTTTCCAACATTTTTTCCCCCACTTTTTCTTCTCAAATTTTTTTTGTTTCCCAAAAACTTACATACATGAAATATATTCGCGTCGACGAGTGGGTTCCATCCCCATGAACGGTTTCGAGTTTTGTCGGCTCTAACTCCTCGATTTTGGATCCAAATTCGCACAAACGTTGACGAATTTGGTCAAATTTTTCGCCAAAAACCTCGCGTTTCCCAAAAAATACATACACGAAATATATGCGCAACCATTCCACGAATTTCATCAGATTCGAAATTCCTTCGACATTTATTATGTCATCATAACAAAACATTTCATACATAAAATTTCTCTTAAAGGCCGCGGCGTGAATACTAAAACCCTGACAAGTGGGTCCAGTTCACTTAAAGAATTTGCAGAAAATGATTTTTTTTACAAAATCAATAGTTTAAGAACTATCTACCAGAAAAATGTAAAAAACATATCAGCATAAACAGATAATCAAATTCTAATTACTTATATCATAATACAAACATTTTTTACATTTTTAAAATTGGACCCAACTCACTTAAATAATTTGCAGAAAATGAATAATACTATAAAATTAATGGTTTAAAATCTACCTACTACAAAAATATGCAAACTATATCGAAATAATCAGAAAAATAAATTCTAATTCAAATTCCAATTACTTATATCATAATACAAAACATTTTTTGCCATTTTTAAAATTGGACCCCATTCACTTAAATAATTTACAGAAAATGAATAATACTATAAAATTAATGGTTTAAAATCTACCTACCACAAAAATATGCAAAATATATCGAAATAATCAGAAAAAATAAATTCTAATTCTAATTCTAATTACTTATATCATAATACAAACATTTTTTGATATTTTCTAAATTGGACCCAACTCACTTAAATAATTTGCAGGAAATAAATAATACTATAAAATTAATGGTTTAAAATCTACCATTAAATGAAGTTGATTTCGAATTAAAAAAATATTATATACTTTATTTCCTCTACCTAACTATCTTAATTAACTATTTAAGACAGCATAAAAACATATTATACCATTTAAAAAACAGTTTGCATTTAAAGATAACATAACAAAACTCTCTCTAAGTATGCAATTTAACTAAATAAATACTCAAATTGGTTAAAAATTCTACATAACCATAATATTTTTTAATCTTAAAATGAAATTAAATAGAATATTTATGTCACCAAGGAAAACATATTTTATCATTTAAATCTAGCTAACATATTAGATGTAATATAACTAAAATCTCTCTAATTGTATACTTAAATTTTAAAAACCTTTATTAGATGGATATTTAAAGCAAATACAAATTCACTTCCTCTAATTATGGACTTAATTTAATAAATGATTAAAGCAAAATACAAACATTTCAAAATAGTGCCCATTGAGATTTAATATAATATAATTAATCTCTCTCCAAATATATAGTTAAATTTAATAAATGCTCAAACTGGTGAATATTTCGATATAATCATAATGTATTTCCTCTAATTATGAATTTAAATAAACTACTTACGTCAGAATAGGAAACAAATTTTATCATTTCAATTTAGCTAACATATTAGAGGTAATATGGCTAAGTTTTCTCTAATTTCTATTTAGATTTAAAAATGCTTGATTAGTTGGATATTTGTAGGAAATACAAACTCATTTCAGCTAATTATGTACTTACTTTAATAAATGCTTATACAAAATATTTCCTGCAAATTCATTTTCCACATATTATGAGTTTAAAATTAAATTCAAAAAATGCTCAAGCAATGTACTCCCTCCGAATATTGGGTTCAATTAAAATTCCCTCCGATTATTGAGTTAAATTTAATATGTAAGATAAAACACAAGCATACCATACCAAACCGACTAGGTTAACATTTACAAATAATATACCTAAACTCGCTCCAATTATGCGATTCAATTTACTAAATGCTTAAAGTAAACTTAAATCTCTTTAAATATGAACTTAAATTTAAATAACGCTTTATTACATGCACATTTCAGGATGATTTCAAATTGAATTTGCGCTAACTACATTATACACGTTATAACTACTGCCTTTCCTTACAATATATATACCACGATTTAAAAAAAAAACACAAATTACCACAAATTAATCTCAGCAAGGCCGCGGCGTGACGCCGCGCAAAATTTAACTAGTTGTCAACGAAAGCTCTGCGCTGCCTTGGTTTTGCATACAAGGAGGATCTTGGAGAATTTGCAACGTATGATGGTGAATTCCATCCTGCTCACAAGCTTTTGCTGGATCCAGCCAATTATGCTGCAATTGAGACAGACCTGATATTTGCTGGTCTTGCTGGCCTAAGGGTAAGACTATGCTCCTCAGTTTGCCTATTTTCCCTGGTCACGAAGATTTGATAATATGCTTTTCTGTGTTTTTTTTTCATATGATGCTGAAAAGTCTTTACTGAATGCTTTAACTATGTTAGGATCCTCCGAGGGAAGAGGTCTTTGATGCTATCGAGGACTGTAGAGCTGCGGGTATCCGTGTTATGGTGATAACAGGAGACAACAAAGAAACTGCTGAGGCAATTTGCCATGAAATTGGTGTATTTTCACCTGATGAAGACATTAGCTTGAAGAGCTTTACAGGGAAGGAGTTTATGGCACTTCAGGATAAGAAGACACTGCTGCGGAGGAAAGGTGGCCTTCTGTTCTCTAGGGCAGAGCCTAGGCACAAGCAAGAGATTGTGAGACTGTTAAAAGAAGATGGTGAAGTTGTTGCTATGACTGGAGATGGAGTAAATGATGCCCCTGCTCTGAAACTTGCTGACATTGGTATAGCAATGGGTATTACTGGCACTGAGGTATGTTAAGGCGCACCATGGTAGATGTTTCCAGATCTCTGTTTTCGGTATCTCTTCATTGAGGGGTAATGCCCAATATTGTGAAGTGTCAAACGGAAAAGTTTGTACAGTACTCACCATACAACACCATACTAGAGTGATTTTGCAAACCACAAGTTAAGCAGGAGTCACAAAACATGCCTAGTCTGATCACAAACACTAAGCTGTAACTATGTGGCTGCTGAACTAACTGAAAACATTAACGATCACATATAACTGTTCCAAAAACCAACTTCCATATCCAGAGCAAAGAACAGAAGTATAGTCGCCCTTCGCAAGGTAGCAAAGCTGAACTGACTATCACTTCGCACTTTAGAGCCTTCTAGGTCTTCTGCTTTGAAATCACTTATATCTTTGGTTTCCTGGACAATTATTTTTACTGAACCTGTTTTTTCTGTCTTTTTTCAGCCTTTCTACTTTAGAAACCTATCAAATGTATTAATCACTAGCCCTGGCCCTTGTATGTTACTATGTTGTACTTGTTTTCAGCTAACCAAATAATAGTGTGTGAATTAGACCAGAAAACCAACATATATATATGGTAGTTTATGTTGTAGAACATGAATTTAGAGGTTCCAAGAAAAAGAGTAATATCTACAAACCTATGCTTTTGTCCAGCTTATACTTTAGAGTGGTATCTGAAATATCATTTATTTTTCCCAGGTTGCCAAAGAGGCTTCAGACATGGTACTCGCTGATGACAATTTTAGTACCATAGTTGCTGCAGTTGGTGAAGGAAGATCTATATACAACAACATGAAAGTTTTCATAAGGTTTGTGCACTGAAAGTCTTGTTCACACTTCTCACTTGCAGTTTTATGGTTGCTTGCATGCGTTTTAGTTGTCCTATATCATCACTTGGCAAAGCTGATATTCCTGATTCTGTAATGATGTTAACGACTGATTGATTGCAACTGCTTCCATACTTTATCTCTATATTTACATCCAGTTGTTGGAAAACCTTGTACTCCTTTGAGGATTCTGACTTCTTTGCTTCACTTCTGCAGATACATGATTTCCTCAAACATTGGTGAAGTTGCTTCGATTTTCCTTACCTCTGCTTTGGGTATTCCTGAGGGGTTGATACCTGTTCAACTTCTATGGGTTAATCTCGTCACCGATGGCCCCCCTGCAACTGCTTTAGGTTTCAATCCTCCTGACAAGGATATCATGAAGAAGCCACCAAGGAGGAGCGACGACTCACTGATTACTCCCTGGATTTTGTTCCGTTACCTGGTAAAAAATCTCTCAAATTCTCCATTAGTCACTACTTTTCTGTTTGATTTCTTTCAGGAGTCTTCCCTACCTTTCTGGGTTTAATTTTCTCCTGTGTCATACATTACTTGCAGGTCATTGGCCTTTATGTGGGGATTGCCACTGTCGGCATCTTTGTCATCTGGTACACCCATGGATCTTTCATGGGCATTGACCTCACTGGAGATGGTCACACTCTTGTCAGTTACTCGCAGCTCTCAAACTGGGGCCAGTGCTCAACTTGGGACAACTTCACAGTTGCGCCCTTCACTGCTGGAGCTAGAACTTTCACCTTCGACAACCCTTGTGAGTACTTCCAGGCCGGCAAAGTGAAGGCGACGACGCTCTCGCTGTCAGTGCTGGTGGCAATCGAGATGTTCAACTCACTTAACGCCCTATCTGAAGACACCAGCCTGCTGAGGATGCCTCCGTGGGTCAACCCGTGGCTGCTCCTGGCGATGTCGGTGTCGTTTGGACTGCACTTCCTCATCCTCTACGTGCCATTCCTCGCAAACGTGTTCGGCATCGTGCCTCTCAGCTTGAACGACTGGCTGCTGGTGCTGCTGGTTGCGCTTCCTGTGATTCTCATCGACGAGGTCCTCAAGTTTGTGGGCAGGTGCACGACCGCATCAGGCCCCAAGAGGCGATTAAAGAAGCAGAAGGGCGAGTGAAGGAAGCTAACAGCGGTCCTTTCAGACACCGCAGAAACTAATCAACAAATAAATTTATTCAGAGTGTTCGGACCATGTAACAGTGGTCGCTAAAGGATGTTTATTCAGCAGTTAATATATATATGTCCAATACAAGGAACTGAAGTAGATAAAATTTATCGAACGAGATCAAACTTAGCAGCACTGCTCTTGTTCTTTTAGTTGTTATTAGGTTATTGCACCTTGATTATATCCTGTGAATTATATGTAGTTAGTGTCTCTTGGAGATGAAATATTGCTTGTAGTATATATCAAAGCTGAGCAGTTTCGCGAGTCTACAGTGCCCGGGGTACTGTAGCGATTTTTTTTTTTTTTTGCAGAAATTTTTCTTTTTTTTTTCAACATTTTTTTCCCCCACTTTTTCTTCTCAAATTTTTTTTGTTTCCCCAAAACTTACATACATGAAATATATTCGCGTCGACGAGTGGGTTCCATCCCCGTGAACGGTTTCGAGTTTTGTCAGCTCTAACTCCACGATTTTGGATCCAAATTCGCACAAACGTTGACGAATTTTGTCAAATTTTCGATTTTTTTTTTTTGGCAACATTTTTTCACCCGCTTTTTCTCCTCAATTTTTTTTGTTTCCCCAAAACTTACATACATGAAATATATTCACGTCGACAAGTGGGTTCCATCCCCGTGAACGGTTTCGAGATTCGTCAACTCTGACTCCTCAATTTTGGATCCAGATTCACACAAACATTTGACAAATTTTTTCCAATTTTTTTTCAGAAAAGTCCTCACCTTTTTCAAAAAATTAACGGTTTCGAATTTTGTCGGCTCTAACTCCTCGATTTTGGATCCAATTTCCCCGCGTTTTCTCCTCAGATTTTTTTTGTTTCCCCAAAACTTATATACAAGAAATATATTCGCGTCGACAAGTGGATTCATTCTCATGAACGGTTTCGAGATTCGTCGACTCTGACTCCTCAATTTTGGATCCAGATTCACACAAACATTTGACAAAAAAAAATTCAAATTTTTTGCAGGAAAGTCCTCATGTTTTTCCAAAAATTAACGGTTTCGAGTTTCGTCGGCTCTAACTCCTCGATTTTGGATCCACTGTAGATGGCACTGTTCATCTACAGTGTTCTACATTGCCCGGGTACTGTAGCGATTTTTTTTTTTTGGCAACATTTTTTCACCCGCTTTTTCTCCTCAAATTTTTTTTGTTTCCCCAAAACTTACATACATGAAATATATTCGCGTCGACAAGTGGGTTCCATCCCCGTGAACGGTTTCGAGATTCGTCGACTCTGACTCCTCAATTTTGGATCCAGATTCACACAAACATTTGACAAATTTTTTCCAATTTTTTTTTCAGAAAAGTCCTCACCTTTTTCAAAAAATTAACGGTTTCGAGTTTTGTCGGCTCTAACTTGTCGATTTTGGATCCAATTTCCCCGCTTTTTCTCCTCAGATTTTTTTTGTTTCCCCAAAACTTATATACATGAAATATATTCGCGTCGACAAGTGGATTCATTCTCATGAACGGTTTCGAGATTCGTCGACTCTGACTCCTCAATTTTGGATCCAAATTCACACAAACATTTGACAAAAAAAATTCAAATTTTTTGCAGGAAAGTCCTCATGTTTTTCCAAAAATTAACGGTTTCGAGTTTCGTCGGCTCTAACTCCTCGATTTTGGATCCAAATTCGCACAAACATTTCACGAATTCTGTAAATTTTTTGGAAAAATATGCGCGTCGACGAGTGGGTTCCACCCCATGATCGGTTTCGAGTTTTGTCGGATCTAACTCCTCGATTTTGGATCCAAATTCGCACAAACGTTGACGAATTTTGTCAATTTTTTTAAATATATGCGCGTCGACGAGTGGGTTCCATCCCCGTGAACCGTTTCGAGTTTTGTCGGCTCTAACTCCTCGATTTTGGATCCAAATTCGCACAAACGTTGACGAATTTTGTCAAATTTTTCGCAAAAAACCCCGCGTTTCCTAAAAATTACATACATCAAATATATGCGCGTCGACAAGTAGGTTCCATCCCCGTCATCGCTTTCGAGTTTGGTCGACTCTAACTCCGCAATTTTTAGATCCAAATTCGCACAGCCATTCTACGAATTTCATCAAATTCGAATTTCCTTCGACATTTATTATGTCATTATAACAAAACATTTCAAACATAAAATTTCTCTTAAAGGCCGTGGCGTGAATACTAAAACCCTGACAAGTGGGTCCAGTTCACTTAAAGAATTTGCAGAAAATGAATTTTTTTTACGAAATCAATAGTTTAAGAACGATCTACCAGAAAAATGTAAAAAATATATCAGCATAAACAGAAAAACAAATTCTAATTACTTATATCATAATACAAACATTTTTTGACATTTTTTAAATTGGACCCAACTCACTTAAATAATTTACAGAAAATGAATAATACTATAAAATTAATGGTTTAAAATCTACCTACTAGAAAATTATGCAAAATATACCGCAACAACCAGAAAAATAATTTCTAATTAATTGTACCATAATGCAAATATTTTTGGGCATTTCAAAATCGGTAACCATTTACAAAAAAACAAAATGCACTTCTTCTGATTAAATGAAGCTGATTTCGAATTAAAAAAATATTATATACTTTATTCCCTCTACTTAAGTATCTTAATTAACTATTTAAGACAACATAAAAACATATCATACCATTTAAAAACCAGTTTGCATTTAAAGATAACATAACAAAACTCTCTCTAAATATGCAATTTAACTAAATAAATACTCAAATTGGTTAATAATTCTATATAACCATAATATTTTTACTCTTAAAATGAAATTAAATAGAATATTTATGTCACAAAGGAAAACATATTTTACCATTTTAATCTAGCTAACATATTAGATGTAATATAACTAAAATCTCTCTAATTGTATGCTTAAATTTTAAAAAACCTTTATTAGATGGATATTTAAAGCAAATACAAATTCACTTCCTCTAATTATGGACTTAATTTAATAAATGATTAAAGCAAAATACAAACATTTCAAGAGAGTTCACATTTAGATATAATATAATTAATCTCTCTCCAAATATGTAGTTAAATTTAATAAATGCTCAATCTGGTGAATATTTCGATATAATCAAAATGTATTTCCTCTAATTATGTATTTAAATGAACTACTTACGTCGGAATAGGAAACAAATTTTATCATTTCAATTTAGCTAACATATTAGAGATAATATGGCTAAGTTTTCTCTAATTTCTATTTAGATTAAAAAATGCTTGATTAGTTGGATATTTGTAGAAAATACAAACTCATTTCAGCTAATTATGGACTTACTTTAATAAATACTTATACAAAATATTTCCTGCAAATTCATTTTCCTCATATTATGAGTTTAAAATTAAATTCAAAAAAATGCTCAAGCAATGTACTCCCTCCGAATATTGGGTTCAATTAAAATTCCCTCCGAATATTGAGTTAAATTTAATATGTAAGATAAAACACAAGCATATCATACAAAACCGACTAGGTTAACATTTACAAATAATATACCTAAACTCGCTCTAATTATGCGATTCAATTTACTAAATGCTTAAAGTAAACTTAAATCTCTTTAAATATGAACTTAAATTTAAATAACGCTTTATTACATGCACATTTCAGGATGATTTCAAATTGAATTTGCGCTAACTACATTATACACGTTATAACTACTGCCTTTCCTTACAATATATATACCACGATTTAAAAAAAAAACACAAATTACCACAAATTAATCTCAGCAAGGCCGCGGCGTGACGCCGCGCAAAATTTAACTAGTATGTATTTAAGAGAGTATGTGACACCTAAATGAAATGAAGTGATTAGTAAATACACACGGATATTATGTTAATCTTGGCATATAAAAAATAAAATCTCTGAAAACTATTTCAACTATTTCTCGGGTCAACCATGCTAGAAAGGGCGCTAGAACAAATTGCAGCATATCTCTACTAGCTGAACCTGTCGAGAGTTATTTTTCACCGAGGTCAAAATTGTAGGTACGTGAGTTTGCGTTAGAGACATTGGTGTCGGTTGTCACTAGATCAACATTGTAGCTTAGCGGTGTGTGCAACAACCATTCAAATTTTAGGAAAAATCATTTACCATGTTCATTATCCTCGTACTTGTTATCCTGTATCAGGCTTGTGGCTGCGGTGCGCCGGGGCCTCGTTCTGGCTTTGTGGGACCGTGTGCTCGACATATGCACCACACCAAAGTCATTTGCTGTCACTCATAATATTTACATGGAAAATAAAGCCTCCCAAAACAAACGGATTGCCTCGCACTTACTTCTCGGAGACCTCTAGATCCTGGCCGATCAATGCTTCAAGATTCGGACAGTTTGAAACACAAACATTATCCTGGCTAGGTGTAGAAACACAAACATTATCCTGATGTAGAACCCCTCCCTGCAGTGCTGCAACTCCTGCTCTCGTATGCACAATCCTTCCTATTTTTTTTTTTTTTGCGAGTACAAGGGGCAGAAAAGAAATTCAGCAAATTACAGAAAGGTCCTCCAGAAAATCAAAATTACAGTCCAACCCTCCTGCAAAGTCGAGCTCGTCTTCCTCCTAGGCGCCGTCGGTGGCGCGCCGCCGCTCCAGCTCTCCTTGACCTTGGAACAAGAGCTTCCCCGAGCGGACGGGAAGTCGCCGATCGTCGGCCGCCGCAGCAAACCTACACCATCGGAATCCGCCGACCTCGCGCTGAATCCTCCGTCCTCCTGCACAAAAGTCGTCGACGCCGGATCCGCCGTCCCGCGGCCTCCGACGAAGGGGAAACCGCGCACAACAACTCCAGAGAGCTGCGAGCGCGGGCGCGGCAGAAGGTCGTCGCCAGAACTCCGTGAAGCACCGCCGACGAAGAAGAAGCCTTCCACCTGCAAAAACACCACCAGCTCCGCCCCTTCCTCCATGGCGACGCCGGCAGGACACCCACTCACCCCTACATAGCTATGCACAGATCCGGTGATTCCCCGTCCTCCCGCCGCCGGAGCGGCCGCCGGAGGGCGGGGAATCAAGCGGATTGACGGCGCGGCGGTGGTGCGAGCGAGAGGATCCAAATATCGCCCTTCTACTGTGGACGGGGAAGGGAACGCTCCAAGGTTGCGTCTATGATGCTCACAATCCTTCCTATTTGAACAAGGCGGGTGTATTGCACTATTAGCATGTTTCCGGATGCCGCTCATTCCGATGGAAAGCACAATAAAATGAACTTTTGGATCCCACATACTACGTATCTAAGGTGATTATGTGTTCTCCCAAGAGGGTCAAGTTTGTACACGGGAAGAAAAGAGAAGAAGCGTGCGTCTATATAGAAGGTGGGCATCGGTTACAAGGAAGAGAGGTGAGAGCAGATACCTTTAATAGTGTAGGTGGCACATAAATGAAAGAAAGTGATCAGTAAATAAACATGTATTTTATGTCACTCTTAGCGGAAAAAATGAAGATCTGAAAACTATCATTTAAACCATTTCTCGGGTCAACCGTGCTAGAAAGGACGCTACACCAAATTGCTGCCTATCTATACCAGCTGAACCTGTCGAGAGTTATTTTTCACCAAGGTCAAACTTGTAGGTATGCGCGTTAGACATTGGTGTTGCATGTCATTGGATCAACATTTTACCTTAGCTGGTGTCGTACTACAACCCTCCCTTTTTTTTTTTGGATTTCACTTTTCCTTCTCTAGTGCACTTTGATAATCTTACCAATAAAACTAGCTAGACATCAAACATCGATCTTCATTTTAAAGTTGCCAATAATTCTCAGCGATTGTCTTGAAGGTGTGGCCGTGCCACAATGCTATGCTCATGCACAAATAATAGGCCATTGTGGATCAATCCCTCATTTTTATCAATAATCAGTTTGATCTTTTTTCACACCTTTAGAAGGATGAAACATAGATAGATCTAGAGACTTCGTTCGAATTTTCTATGTTAATTAGGAGATCGTAAAGTCTCACATCATAGGGCACAAACATATCATCTATTAAGATGAATGACTATTTTTAAATATTCCTGGACAGAGCTAAATAGTTCGTTATAAAATCCATATTGGTGGATAAAGCTACATCAGTATGGCATGAGACTTAGTTCTCGGAGTTCTCTAGATCCTGGCCGATCAATGTTTCAAGATTTGGCTAGTTCCTTAGAGAGGATTATTTGCCAAATCGAGCACACTCTTCTACATGTTAAACCACAAACACTATTATACAGCAGGAGAATGCGCCTATAAGTGCTGTTGTTCAGACTTTGCTATGCGGAAGTCATCATATTTGGACTGCGCAGTCATGCTGCCCTATTAGCATGCTTCTTGATGCCGCTCATTCCGAAGGAAAGCAAACTTTTGGATCTGACGTAGGTATCTAAGGCACTAGAGCACTATCTCCAAGAGGATCGAGCTTGTACATGGGAAGGAAAGAAAGGAAAGTGTGCATCTATATAGAAGGCGAGCATCAGTTGCAAGGAAGAGTGTTGAGAGGCAGATGCATTTAAGAGATTCGGTGGCACATAAATGAAAGGAAGTGATTAGTAAATAAACACGTATTTCATGTCACTTTTAGCAGAGAAAATAAAAGCTCTAAAGACTATCATCTCAACTATTTCTCGGGTCAACCGTGATGGAAAGGGTGCTAGAAAAAATAGGTATGCGAGTTTGCGTTAGAGACATTGGAGTTAGTTGCCACTGGATCAACATTGTAGCAGGTGCGGTGCAACAACCCTACAAATTTGAGGGAAAAACTCACTTTACTTCTCTAGTGCACTTTGACCATCTTAACTAAAAAACTAGACATGTACCATCGATCTTGATTTTAAAGTTGCACACAATTCTCAGGAATAATCTTAAAGGTGTCAGCGCCACAGTGCTATGGTCATGCACAAATAACATGTCATTGGTGTCGGTCGTCACTAGATCAACATTGTAGCTTCGCGGGTGCCGGGGTGCGGTGCAACAACCCTCCAAGTGCTTAGGAAAATTTCATTTTACCTTGTCTAGTGCACTTTGACCATCTTAACTATAAAACTAGACATCAACCATCGATCTTAATTTTGAAGTTGCACATAATCGTGAAAATTCTTCTTAAACGTGGCGGTGCCACTGTGCTATGGTCTTGCAGAAATGGTAGGCACTAGGCAGTTAGGAGATCGTGTAGTCTCACGTCCAGGGGCGGGCCCATAGTGGTGCCAAGGGCCCCAAAAATTATAGGGCCTATTTGGTTGCTAGCATGGAATTTCGTACTTTTGCATCCGTGGCCCTGGCGGGCCTGGCCCTGGAAAAACGTGGCCTGAGCCATGTTGTGCAGCACATTTGCGTTCCACATTGCGGTAGCCCACTCCATTCTCAAGTTCTTCCAAGCTTCTTGGTCGTGAGCTTCAATACCATGGCCAACATCATCATCATCACGTGTAACATCTTCCTCGTCCGGAAAGTACTGATCAATACCCCACCCTAAGATCCAGTTATGAAGAATGCAGCATGCAAGAACCAGCTTAACTTGGGTTTCGAGGGGGTGTAAAGGTTTCTGATCAAGGATCTTGAACCTGTTCTTCAGAGCAGCAAATACCCTCTCAACTGTCACCCTTAGACCCGAGTGTCGCAGGTTGAACAATTCCTTCGCGTCCTTGGGATAGTTCCATGAGGAGAACTTGTTCAGGTGGTACTTGGTAGCCCTGAAGGGTGGAAGAACATCTGGGGGACAAGCATACCCTGCATCTCCCAGGTAGAACTTGCCATCCGGAATGTTGATCCCATCCGGTCAACTCATGCTGTCAGCAAGAATGCTTGCATCATGGGCAGATCCTTCCCAACCAGCTAGCACATATGTGAACTTCATGTCGAAATCAACAACAGCAAGCACATTCTAGCTGGTGTAATGCTTTCTACCTCTATACGCAGCAGACTCTGACCTTGGCACTCTAGCAGTCACATGAGTGCCATCAATTGCACCAATACAATCCTGTTGACATGGACATTGTGTTAGGTTAACACTACATACATGCAAAAAAAATTCTCTATGTTAGCAAGAACTATGAGATCTGATTTTCTCACCTTGAAGTATGGGTACCACATGTGGCTGTTCCGTATCTTCTGTGGAGTTTGGCCTGTTGGTGCCTTGATCATCTCTGTTCTGAGCTCTCCAACTGCGAACAAGACTTCCTTGAAATAGCGAGATATGGTCTCGTTAGATCTCCTGGAAGTGTTTTGAATCACTCGGAACCTCTGATTGTGACCAACAACATGAAGAAACATTACCACTTGCTCTTCTACAGAGGTGTGGATGCTATCTTTCTGCAAACCCTGGTCCGAAACGTCTCCACAAGTTTGCAAAAGGGAGCTCTGCCCAATCGCAGCATGTTCACGACCTCGACCTCGTTGTTGTTGTAGATGTAGTTAATATTGGCAATCCTCTCCTGCTCTCGGGGGAACAACGGACCATGTCTGATAACACCCCTATAGTTGCGACGTACTGCTCTGTGATGGACTAACAAGATCCAAGCCTGCATCACAGCTATGAGTGCTGCGGCCTGAATGATGAGCGGCATACGAGTTGGTCCGTCCTAGGGAAATCGAGGCAGAGGATAAATAAGACCATAACCAAAATCAAGAAGTTACGTTCTAGTCTATGATCCAGGGCCAGGAAATGCTACTCTGTAAATGCAAGATCTACCTAGTGGGTGGGTGGGTGGGGGGGGGGGGAATACTGCTTACCGCCATGGGAGAAGAGAAGACCAAGCGTTTGGTGCTGCCAAAGGGGCGTAGAAGAGGCAGATCTTGTTCCTTGCCGCTAGTGCTGTCTCCGCTCCGGCCGTCGCGTCCGCCGCCGCTTCCGCCGCCGCTAGATCCAACTCGCCGCCGCTTCCGACTGCACCTTGAAGCCGAAATAATGTGGTCGCTTCTCCCTCTTGTGGCGACAGTCAAAAGAAGGAGGTGAGAGTATCCTTCGCGCCATACGCCCGCACCAATTTTTCATCTCCCGCCAGCTCCATGGTTGCATCCCCGCGGCTCCGCGCGCCCCGATTTTGGCTCCAGTGTGCGGTGCTCAAGGTGGCTCTGGAAAAATGGCCGAATCGGAGCGTTCCTCGCGGGACTAGCCGAGGGTTGCTTTAAGGTTCGTGCGAGCTCGAGCCAAGCCACCCCGTGGGCAACCAAACGGGCCGTTTTTGCATCCCCAGGGCCTGTTTGGGGAGTGCGTGGGATACCAAACACGCCCATATATGCCTATGTATATGTGTATAGCATCCGAAGAAAATTGGGATGTATGCTGGACACTGGGCCTCATCGCGCGTTGCGGCGCCGCGTCATCTCCGCGTAGGAAGCAGGCCGTGTGCTCGTGGCACGTCCGTCTCGCATGGGCTCGTGGAGGAGGTGAATACGGAACGATGTCGTCCTACTGGGTATCGCTAGGGAGAGGGCTTCCTTTGCGAAGGGCACCGCAGCGTTCGCAGGGCGCCACGTGGTGGACTGGCCGAGGTGGACAAAACGAAATTGATTTTGGCAGCAAACTGTCACGCGAAGGAGCTGAGCAAAGCCATGCGTCGATCGATCACGCGAACGAGCAGGCCCGCGCATGCATGTGCGTACATCGGTCCCGAAGCCCCGCGCGTACGTCTCAGCACGGCGCTGCGCGCCCTCGGTGTAGGAAATACGCTGGAACCCATACTCCGTTTTTTATATGCTTTGTACTTTTTGATCGAGTACAGAATCAGTAGTACACGGAAGTACTAGTACAAAAAAACAAAATAAATACGAAACATGATGTACAAACTAGACAAAGAAGGTGTACAATATGCATTGAAGTGGACGTACAGAAAAATACAACAAGGTGTACAAAATACATAGAACACATAGTACAACTAAAGAGACACAGGTTATATAACTAAACAGACACAGTTTGTACAACTATATAGACACATGTTGTACAACTAGACAGACATAGGTTGTATAGACACAGATTGTACAACTATACAACCACAGGTTGTACAACTACGCAGACACAGTTTGTACAGACACATGTTGTACACCTACACAGACACATGTACAACTATACATAACCGGGAGTACAAAAAAAAGTTCATCGAAACCTATCAACATGAGATCTAGTTTTGAAGATCTCGACGCGAGGAGCTCAAAAGTGAAAACGGTTCGTAATTTGGATAAACAGTTCTCAAGATATTTCGTTTTCAAAATTTGGATTTGAAAAACAAAAGGCAAAAAGGTAAAACTGCATGCCCACGTACGTGCATGCCCTCCCTTTCTCTCTCATACTCCCCCACTTTCAATCTAATTGTGACACATGTCATACATGCAGACAATCAAAATTGGATCATGTGAGGAGAAACCGACACTTGTCATAATTAGAAACCGACACTTGTCGCAATATGAAAAATAAATCGGCTAATCAATTACCACAACCCGGATGCGAGCGATGTGCCTGTGGCGTGATCTTCAATCTCGCGGGGTCATACTCTTGAAAAAAAAAATCTCGCGGGGTCGCAGCGAACAACATGGGACGATCACGCATGGCTTTGATCACGCATATTGACGGTGTAGTTATTGGGTGCAGACTGCAGGCATATTGATCACGCATGGCTTTGCAACCAATTAGTTCCATGCTGTCTTTCCATGCAAAAGTAGGGTAGGTTGTGGAGGCATGGCAAGGCTACAACACACTTTGGGTCATGTTGTGTGAGTTGTTTGGTAGCCCGCAGCTGAAAACGAGTCAGTTTTGGCCATCGTTTGGCTGCGTGCTGTTTTCGTGTTCGGCTCTGCACATGCGACCGCACGTTGTTTGACTGCATGCAAAATGCACGTCATAGGCAACAACAAAACTGATCCACTCACCCTTTTCAAATTCAGTAAGGTTACCGGCACATAGACAGAATGGAAGCAACAACAAACGAGCTAATTAACAATTACTAATAGGTGTTTACGTCAGGGGAACACACCCGCTGACCCAAAATAGAGGGGTTCTAACTTACACCCCACATGCAGAGCTAGTGCTAGGGTTGAAAGTCTTGTCACAGGTGCAATCCATGCACCTGATAAGTATTTACACCAGGGAAACACACCCCTGGCATAAAAAATAGAAGGACATACGCAACAACTGCCCTTCAAGCAACTACGGTTAATAGTTCGCACTCACTTGCCATGAACTGGACATACGAAGGTCTCCTGCGTGGAGTTGACAAACCTGAAGAGGTTGACCTTGAAGCCGTCACCATCAAATTTCAAGATCAAGACATCGGCGATGTCCAGCTTGATCTCCTTGATGAAGTCTTCTTATCCTCTGAACATGACAAGGTGAACTTCGAACCACCTGAGCTAGACGCAGAACTCGCAACACTTGGTGGTACGAAGTGGAATGCACAACTTCGGCTCCTTGTCACCCTTGTCGTCGTTCTTTGTTTTCGGCTTCTTCAGCTTGAACTTCTCCACCAGTAAGCCCTTTATCTCCTCCAGGATGACGATCGCAACAAGATTCGCCACCTTAACCTCCACGAAGAAACACCGGGGCACGACGTTAGGAAGAACCTTGCCCAGGCGTGGTTTACGCCCCTGTTCAGTTGCCCCTTTGAGCTTCTTCTCTGTCATCTCCTTCATAGCCGCTGCCAGAGCTGGGACAAGAGGCCTTCTAAGCTGCTGGTTGTGGATGATGCAGTCAGCCAGAGGAGGTGGAGGCTCCACTTTGTTACTGCATTGGGTGTGCCAATCCTGCAAGAGAGTGATGATCAACACTAACATGAGTGATGATCAGCACAAGTGTGCATTGCAAGAGTAGTGTCAGTGTGCATTACAGGAATGGTGTCAGTGTTCATTGCAAGAGCGCTGTCAGTGTGCAATGCAAGATCAATACAAATGAGCATTGGAAGATCAATACATGTTTCCAATGCACGAACAATACAAGTGTGCATTGCAAAATAAGTGTCAGTGTGCGCACTGCCATTGATGATCAATACAATTGTGCATTGCACATAGCTATAGGTCTACATTGCCACGGATCTACACTCAGCTTAACTTAACTCTAATCTGGAGTTTCAATAGATCTAGACGAACGTGAAATAGATGAACCCTAATCTGAAGATGGAACAAATCTACACTAACATGAACATTAAATAGATGTACTCTACCAATGGAGAAGAAGGCTACCACTTTTACCGATGCTGGCCTAGCACTACAAGAAATATGCTATCCTATGACCTTTTATAGTGACCCACGGAATATTGGTCATAGATCTATGACCATTTTGAACCAGTTGGTCATGCGCTGTTTCTTAGAGTGTAAACCCCTTAAAATTATGACCAATTTTCTCAGAAAAGGTCATAATCTGCTTACATAAATTGGTCATAATCCAGCCAGCCCTGGCCTATGACCTTTTTCTAGACGAATACGACCAATTTAAATGGTCATTCGCATTGGTAGATAGCCAACTCATCAGTCTCGTCTACGTGTCAGCGCTTATGTGTCAATTTTTTTTATGTGTCACTCTGATTGAACAGCCAACTCAGCAGTCTCGCCTACGTGTCAGTACTTAGGTGTCGTTTTCGCATACATGTCACTTGACAGATAGAACCCGTTAATATTAGGAGCATACACATTGAATTCTCGACTAATCTGACTCCTGGGACCCACCAGCTAACAACTTATTTTGACATGTGGGTCCCGCCCCACCTCCACCCACCCCAACTAACATGAGGGTCCCACCCCACCCACATGTGACGTGGGTCCCGTCCCACCCACCCCATCTTACACGTGTAACCCACCACTGACCTGGCGAGCGCGACCCACACCACGCACCTGGCGATAGGGACCCACCACCGAACTGACGAGCGGGACCCACCGCAGAATCACACAAAGCTATATTGTGCTAACATGGAGCCTCGAACACACGACCTAGCTACAACACAAACGATGTCTTACCACTAGGCCACCAACCCATTTGTGTAATTGTCCTGCACTCCGTACTTTTAAATATTTACGTCTCCTGGGCTTGGGCCTGACTTGTGGGAGGCCTACTAATCTTTTTCTTTTCTTTCTTTAACGTTTTGTTCCGCCTAATGGGCCAACGGCCCATGTTGTTGGTGTGGCTGGCCGGTGTGTCCAGTGGGTGTGTCTGGGATAGCCCATGTGTAAAACTTTTCAGCCTTTTCTCAAATTCCAGAAATTGAATAATACTCCCTGCGTCCACAAAAGGATGTCTCAACCTATCTTAGATAGATTGAGATATCCTTTTGTGGACGGAGAGAGTACTTTGAAAATTCATATAATATTCTCTGTAGCGGTGGCCGGCGGTGGCGGTGGCGCAGATGTACTTGCCGCCAGAAATCCGGGTCCCGGGTACCGGTACACCGGGACGTCCACAAGAAGGGGACGGAATCCCGGCGGCGGACCAAGCGGCGGCCTAATACCGCCTGCATGCACCACCAACGCCGCCGCTAGAGCTTGCCGGGCCGATTCAGCGAGCCGCCGCGTCTGCGCCGCCCTCATCACCATCGGGCTTGGCCGATGTGCAATCGGCGAGGGCCGATTGAGCGACAGCAAGCGCGCCGGGTGAATCTGCGCCACTGTGCTTCGAGCACTGTCGGTCGATCCCCTCTCGAACACCCGAACGACGCACGCCACCGAGCTAAAGGGCCCAAGCATGCCGGCGGGATCCTGGCCAGACGGTGGCAGAGGAGGAGGAGGAGCAGCGGCCATTGGTTTTTTTGGGCGGTGAGAGAACTGATGGGACGTGAGTGCGGTGACAGTGAGAGAGAGGGGAGTGGGTGCGGAGGGTTATGGAGCGTCTCCCGCGCTTCTCCACGCATGAAACCACTGCAGCGGTTTGGCCTTGTTTGCGCTCCACTCGGCCTGGCTCCACGGAAATGGCCGATTCGGCCGTTCCTGGAGGGCCTAGCCCGAGGGTGCTTTAGGAATCATGCCGGCCAGGCCCAACTCCACAAACGGGTTACCAATCACGAGCTCCCTGCAGCTGGCGGGTCTGGCCTCGCTGGCTGCGGGCTACCAAACGCGCCCCTAACGTTGCAAGTGGCGTGGACATGGGATGTCCCATCCCACCACTATTCACCCCACCGGGATTAACGGGATAGATGGGAGCTAAGGAAATGGGAGATATGGGGCCGTCGGGTCCCATTAGTTATCATACGCATGTTAATTTCAGCTAGCTGGACCACGTAGCGTTCCCAGCCGTGTAACGTACGATGGCAGTTTTTATCCGGGATTAGTGGGACGGGATCATTTTAACTGCCGGCGCAAAACGGGATCACATAAACGGGATAGTTGGGATTTTCACGCGGGATGGGAGGCGGGCTGAACGGCATGTCCGTCCCACCTGCATCGTTAAATTCATCCAGTGAGCTCTGTTTTTCCCTAGTAAACGTTAGCACGGCTGGCCTCCAGGGTCCGCCACTGTCCACAACCCTACTACTCCACATGTCAAAAACCTAAACACTTCAATAATGCAGGCCACATGGCTCGTTGATCATAGTCTTACTATGACCCTGGGCGCCACGGTCTTGTGTCCTCTCGGTACTAAAGTGGCACCTCGAGGTATTAGCATGCTTCTCGATACCGCTCATTCCGAGATGAAGCATAGTAAAAAAAACTTTACCTCCGACATGGGTATATCTACGGAAATTCTGCACACTCTTCAAGAGAACTGAGCTTGTACATGAGAAGAAAAGAAAACAACCGTGATGTCTATATATGAGGCACCGTAGCATATAATGGAAGGAAGAGTGGTGAGAGGCGAATGTATTTAGTGTTGTAGGTCAGCTGGTAGTGGTACACATAAATGAGAGGAAATTGATTAGTACATACACACATATTTCATGTCCCTCTTGTTAAAGAAAGTAAAAGCTCCGGAAACGTCTATTTCCACTATTTATGCAGGCAGCGGTGGTGGAAATGGCACTAGAATAGATTTCCACCTATCTCTAGCAACTGAACCTGTCGAGTGTTATTTTCAGTGAGTTCAAACTTGTATGTATGCAAGTTCGGGGTCGGGTTAAAACATTGGTGTCAATTGTCTCTTACTCAATGTTTTAACTCAGTAGGAGTTGGGAAAAAAAAAACCTCCAATCTGTAGGAAATTTGTACTGTACCTTACTCAAGTGCATTTAACCTTCTTAATCACGAAGCTAGACATATGCAATAACCTATATAATAATTTTAAAAGGCGGTGTTGCCACGATTCTGTGGTTTATCGCCAGTTAAAGAAGAATGGTGATGTTCCAGTATTGGTGTGCAAAGCTACATAGACGTGTCATATGTGGTTTCCGAATATACTACTCATTCTAAAACAATGAAATCGTCACAAAAATGCCTAAAGACTTTAGACGCATATACCGACTCCAAAGGCGCCCCTAGTTGGAGATGCCTCCCACATCGGACACGGTGAAATAAAAAACATTTGTGTGACGAGTCACGCCACATGTAGCATATCTACTACTTTGCATGCACATAACTTTTGAATAAGTCCGATGAAGCTAATCAAAACTATTGCTGAGCGAGAATCATTCCATCATTTGTATAGCTCGACGATCTGTCTGACGTTGTTAAACCTCCGAATGACGTATTGATTATTTAGTAACAAATGTTATATCATGCTTAGAGAGAAAATCTCATTTGATGGCACTCATGACATGGAGAGTAAAACCTCTGAATGATGTATTGATTATTTAGTAACACACATCAAAGTCATTTGTCGTCACCCTAGTTTATTTAACATGGAAAATAAAACCTACTACGAAAACCGTAGTGTTTTTTCACACTTAGTTCTTGGAGGCCTCTACACCCTGGCCGATTCATGCTTCAAGATTTGCACATTTCATAGGGAGGATTATTCATCCAATGGAGCACACACTTCTACATGTAAAATCGCAAACACTATTTTAGTATAGGTACACGGGGTACTCCTGTTCTGTTTTTGCTGCTATCTTGTCTGCTATTCTTCCTACTAGTGGAATTTAACGCGGCGTCACGCCGCGATTTTGTTAGTTTGTATTTTTTCATAAATTTGTAAGATAACTCCATAATTAAAGAATATATATTTTGTGAGTATTTGTTAAATTTAAATTACTTCATAATTAGATGAAGTTTACTTACATTGTATGCAAATATTAGCTAATTTGAATTGTTTAAATATATTTGTAATTTGGCATTAATAAGTGCATTTTTTTAGCATGTCGATATGTTTTGGAGTATTTCTAATATTTTAGTGGTTTGAAATGTTTAATTATGCATTTATTTTTTAAATGATATTTAATTTAAGTATGTAGTTAGTGGTAATGCATATTTTTTGGATTCGAGTTCACAACTCGGGAAAGTTTACTTATATCGATGTCATGCTGCGATTTTGTTAGTTTGTAACCATTTTGAATTGTTTAATTATGTTTTGTGTTTTGTGTACGTAGGTAGTGTTGTTTTTTAATGAGCATTTTTTATATAGTTTATAGAATATCCAAATATTTGGCAATTTGAAGTGTTTAAATATGTTTCTAAGTTGCCATAATTTATTTTACCGTAATTAGAGAAAATGTGTTTGAATTATTGATAAACATTTGCTAATTTTGAATTTTGTAGGCAATTTGGCGTGGCGACACGGCGCACCCGTCAGGATTGAAAATATTTAAATTTGCTGGAATTTGTCATTTAGGGTATCTTCAAATACTTAGCAAATTGCATTGTTTAGAAATGTTTGTATTTTTTCATAAATTTGTAACATATCTCCATAATCAGAGAATATGTATTCTGTGAGCATTTATTAATTTAAAATCCATAATTAGATGAAGTACACTTAGATTGTATACAAATATTAGTCAATTGAATTGTTTAAATATGTTTGTATTTTGGCATTTATTAGTAGCATTATTTATCGGAGCATGTTGATATGTTTTGGAATATATCCAAAATGTTCAAATATGTTTCTATTTTCGAAATAATATTTAATTTAAGTACGTAGTTAGTACTAATGCATTTTTTTATTTGAGTATACAATTAGGGAAAGTTTGGAATTTTTTTCTTTAGTGAGAAAATAAAAGAATTATTTAGAAAACTAACCCAATAAAATTTAAACAAAATGAACATTTGGTAGTTCATGTGGGATGTTCGAAAAATTCTTAAATTTAAAAATTTGTTTGCTTTACTTTTGTGTACAATGGTTGTTTGGTGCAATTTTTGTGTGGAAAGTTTTAAAATTTCATAAATTTGAAATTTGTAGGATGTCGTGCTGGCTGTAGTGGTTTGGATATGTTATGTATCTGTCTACGTAATTTGAATCGAGTCAATGCAGCAAAACCTATTTAGAAAAAGAAAATTGGAGAGACATGTATGGAATGTATTTGAAACTTTCGTGAATATTGTTGAATAGTCCTGGGGAAATAATATTTTCATGTTGTTGAATATTCCCTGGGGTAAAATACTTGTTGCGAATTTTTTGTTGGGAAAAATTTAGGAGAAACTTGTTTGAAATCTATTTTGAAATTTGTTAGAAATATTGAATGTTTGTTGCAAAATAATTGTTTTGTGAACTAAAATGTGTTGCAATTTGTTTTTTATATCATTATTCCAATGTTTTGTTGCGGTGTCACGCCGCATTCGTGATGACCAAAAAAATTATTTGAGTGTATGGTCATTGTTACTGCAAAGGGATAGAAGTGCAAATTTCGGTATATTATTTGTATAATAGATCTGATCAAATACGCTTGTTTTTTCTTTTCATAAATTTGTGATTGAATTTCATAGTCGGAGGAAATATTTTTGTATTAGCATTTATTAAAGTAAGTCCATAATTAGCTGAAATGAATTTGTATCTGCTACAAATATCCAACTAATCAAGCACTTTTAAATCTAAATAGAAAATTAGGGAGAATTTAGCCATATTACCTCTATATGTTAGCTAAATTGAAATGATAAAATATGTTTTCTATTTTGCCATAAGTAGTTTATTTAAAATCATAATTAGAGGAAATACATTATGATTATACTGAAATATTCACCAATTTGAGTATTTATTAAATTTAATTACATATTTGGAGAGAGCTTAATTATATTATCTCTAAATGTGAACCATTTTGAAATGTTTTAATATGTTTGTATTTTGGTTTAACTATTTATTAAATTAAGTCCATAGTTAGAGGAAGTGAATTTGTATTTGCTTCAAATATCCATTTAATCAAGTTTTTTTAATTTAAGTACACAATTAGAGGGAATTTAGTCATATTACCTTTAATATGTTAATTAAATTAAAATGATAGAATATGTTTTCCTTTGTGACATAAATATTCTATTTAACTTCATTTTCAAAGTAAATACATTATGGTTATATCGTAATATTAACCCATTTGAGCATATTTAGAGAGAGTTTTGTTATATTATCTCTAACTGCGAACCGTTTTTGAAATGGTATAATATGTTTTTATTTTGTCTTAAATAGTTAATTAAGCTACTTAAGTAGAGGAAATACAGTATGTATTTTTTTAAATCTGAAATCAACTCCATTTAATCAGAGGAAGTGCATTTGGGGTTTTTCTAAATATTTACCGATTTTAAAATGCCCAAAAATGTTTGTATTATGCTACAAATAATTAGAATTTATTTTTCTGATTATTTTGATGTATTTTGTATATTTTTGTATCAGGTAGATTGTAAACCTTTGATTTTATAGTATTATTCATTTTCTGTAAATTATTTAAGTGAATTGGAACCAATTTAAAAAATGTCTAAAAATGTTTGTATTATGATATAAATAATTAGAATTTGTTTTCTGTTTATGTTGATATATTTTTTACATTTTTCTTGTAGATAGATCTTAAACTATTGTTTTTGTAATATTTTTCATTTTCTGCAAATTGTTTAAGTGAACTGGGCCCACATGTAAGTTTTTTTTTCAGTGGAAAAGATTAGAAAATGTTAAAAAGCTGACAACGTGGGCCCATGGTGACGTCACCGTGCTGCGTTGCTCGCCGGCGGCGGCCGCGCTGCCGAGCCTGCGCTCGAGCACGCGAGCACGCGCGGGAGCCTGGGATGGCGCGGATCCGCGAGAGGCGCAGGGGAACAGAGCGGGCGGCGCGTTGGACCTTTTGGTCGCCGGACTCGCCGGCGACCAGCAAAAGAGTGGCGGCGGACGGAGATCACGGCGGCGACGATTCCGTCGCGTCCGCGGCGTCCTGGCAAGTGATCCGTGGCGAGGACGAAGAGGACGTGACGGCGGAGATCTCCGTGGGCGTGGATCTGTACGGGGAGCAGCGGTGCGGCTGCGGCGAGCGTCGGCGGCGGCGCTCCGGCCGCGCGGGAGAAGGAGGAGAGGAAGAAGAAGCTCTGTGATCGTTTTGCACCGAAGTCCCTGAAGTTTGCCAAAATTACGAATTAGTCCTTTTCGGGTTTTTTGTAAATTTCCCCGCACTGTTCAACACTGTAGCAGTGAACAGTGCGTACTGTTGCTAACTACGGTAGCCGAGCGCGGAGAGGCCGCGATTTGCGCCGGCTTTTATATAGTTAGTAATTTGGACTGACCTTGTGCGTTGACCTATTAACATACTTCTGGATGCCGCTCATTCCGAAGGAAACCAAAGTCAAACAAACAATAGGATCCCACATACTAGGTATCTAACGCGATTTTGCGCCCTCGCTCCCCAAGATAAGCGAGCTTGTACATGAGAAGAAACATAAAGAAGCGCACTTCTATATGAGCTTTTAGAGTTAAACCTGTGGCGGCCCTCCTCCTCTCGAGTCTCGCCGCCCTCCGCTCCCGTGCGGCCGCGCCGGGCCGCACCGGGGCGTTCCCCTCCTCTCTTCCCGGAGGCCACCTCGAGCCACATCCCCCATCTCGCCGCCGCCGGAGGCGTCGTCTGGGAAAAGCCCAGAAGGCGCGGCGGCGGCGGGATCTCGTGGGCGCTGATCTGAGGCGGGGCGGCGGCGCCTTCTCCGTCTTTGCATCATCGGGGCAGCGCGTCGACGGCGACCGGGCGTGGTGCGTGGTGCGGCGCGGGTGGGCGGTGGTTGCCTGCTATGCAGGTGATCTTGTCGGCTTCGGCTGTCGCACGTGGTGCCGTGTCGGGCCGTGCATCTGGCAGCGGCTCAAGGAGACCGGAGCGGCGGCTCCGGATCAGCCGGCGGCGGCATCCCTCAGGGGTGTGGGCTGGGAGATGGCTTCGGGCGGCGGCATCCGGGTTCTGCGGATCTTGGGATCCCGCACTTGGATTCCGTTGCTTGCCGTGGTGCGTTTGGCGACCAGGCGACACGATTCGATAGCCGGTGAAAACCGCGCCCCGACTTCGGTCACGGCGGACGATGGCGGCGCCTCTTGGCGTCGTTACCCCGTTGAAGGCATCGTCAATACAGCTCTCGTCTCGTTGTCGAAGGAACGTGGTGCTCCGGGGGAAACCCTAGATCTAGATCTTCTGGATCGGACGATGTCGACACTATTGGTGCCGTTCTCCCTCTCGAGGGCTTCGTTTTGGAGCATGTCCTAGTCGGAGGGAGTGGAGCAGTGTTACATCTACCGCATCGTCGACGACGAGTCTTGGCGGCATGGTGCAGCGGAGTATCGACGTCGGACGCGTGATGATGGACGTGTGCAGGGCGGTGGTGCTGTCTGGCGCTGTGGCGGCGTCGATGGCTGGCCTGGTGAGGGTCTTCACTTCGACATTCACACTGAAGATGGGTTGGCGGAAGATGGCGGAGGCAACTTTCAGAGCGTGTGCACAAGGCGTTATCTCTGGAGTTTGGCCAGGGGACCGGCGATGGCTGTGGCCGGGGCACAAGGCCCTGTTTTTCCTCTATCGTTCGTGTTAGTTGTGGGGCTACGTCACTGTTTGGCGGCTTCGGTTTGTATGTTTGTTTTGTAAGGCTTTTTGCCAGTCTATGTTGAATAAATGAAATAAAGTGGCCGTATGCATCATTTTGATGCAGAGGCTGGGGTGACCCTTTTCGAAAAAAAAATGAGCGTGTAGAATACATTGCAAGGAAAAGAGTGGTGATAGATATAGGCATTTAAGAGTGTATCTGCACGTAATGGACAGAAAGGGATTAGTAAAAACACATTTATGTCACTCTTCAAACAAGAAAAAGTAGCTCCAAAAACGTTCATTTCCAATATTTAATTAGTCACCGTGGTGGAAGGGGCGTTAAAATTAGTTGCCGCCTATCTCTACAAGCTGAACCTGTCAAGAGTTATTTTTTCGCCAAGGTCAAGCTTGTAAGTATGTGAGTTTGGGATAGAGACATTGCTGTCAGTTGTCAACAGCTCAATATTGTAACTCAGTAGGTATCTCGGTGCAATAATCGTCCACATTTTAGGAACATTCCACTTTGCCTTTTCAAGTGCACTTTATCCTCTTAACTATAAAACTAGACATTAAGCATTGATCTTAACTTTCAAAGTTGCACGTAAGCCTCTACAATGATTATAAAAGCTGGTGTTGCCACGATCGTACGATTATGCATTGCGATTGTGAATATAATGGGACATTGTATAGTCTAACGTCATAGGACCTACATATCGTCTGTCAAAGATAATTGTGATATTCCATAATACTGGTGGATAACGCTACATAGACATGTTGGGTTCGCCATGAAACACTTAAGAGTATTATGATTTCCATAAATACATAGACGTGTTGGGTTCGCCATGAAACCCATAAGAGTATTATGATTTCCATAAATATCTACCATATTCATGAAACAAACTTGTCATGTGTGGTTTCTGAATACTACTAATTCTCAGAGATACATTCATAAACAAATGTCTAAAGAATATGACACTAGCATAGAACGACTCCAATGACTCCAATGAGACCCCCAGCGGAGATGCGTGTCACAACGGACACAGTGAAATAAAAATGCATTTGTGTGATGAGGCACGCTCCATATAGCATATCTACTAATTTTCATGGTCCTCATTTTCTATTTTAGTTTTGTGAAGCTAATGCAAACTATTGCTCAACAAGTATCATTCCACCATTTGTATAGCTCGACAATTGGGGGATGGTGTATTGATTATTTGATTAAAAAGGTTACATCATGCTTATAAAGTGAACTTCAAAAGGTTGCATCGAGTTTGCGTGCTCACATGAGAAATATGTGGAAGAGTGCATGTGCATATGAGTTTGAACCATATCTTGGAAGCAAGAGTCATGGGAGGGAGAGGTTATAAGAGTCCAAGTGCACCACTGAAGTTAAAAGACATTAGTAATTTTGCGTGTAAGGGCCCATACTAGAGTATTTGATGGGATTAGCACGAATTATCACAATCAGATCTCAAATTAATCCTGGTTATCCCTGATATTCCATTTAGTACTAGAGTTTCAGCCAGGTATTATCGCGAACATTCCACAAAATACTTGAAACTGTGTGTATCACTAATCCAAAAACCCGACCCCCCGTTTTCCAATGAGGCCCCGCTTGGATGGATCTTAAATTAACACTTACCGGTGGAGATTTTCACGGAGCACGGGAGGTCCTTCAGAAAATACTACGCAAGGACCGGAATTATTACGGCTTCGCAAATACTCATAACATACCTGAGGGAGAAAGAGCGAGGTCGTATGTCCCTACACTCCTCCCCTCTCTCCTCCTTGCCCCAAGGCCGCCATCTCTCATCACTCACTAGCTTGGTTCACCGCCGCTGCTGGCTGTTGTAGTCTTTGTGCTTTCCTAGACGCTATTGCTTTTTTCCCTTTTTGTACTGTTCCGAACTGTCAAGGTATTGGCATGCTCCTGAATGCCGCTCATTCCGAGGAAGGAATAAGGAAAACTAAATTTTGCCTTTGCATGGACATCTAAGGCAACTTCACGCTCTCGCCAAGGGAATCAGGCTTCCACATTAAAAGAAACTAAAAGGAATCATACACGTATATATGTGAGGTGTAGCAAATGTTGTAAAGAATATTCATGAGCGCTAGAGGTATTTAAATATTTAATAGTGTAGATGCACATAAATAAGAGGAAGTGATCAGTACATACAAAAAGATTTTATGTCACCCGAAACAAGAAAAAGCTCTTGGAAACGTCCATTCTACTACTCATAGTGTCATGGCAAAAAAAAACTACTAGTGTAAATTTACAGTAGGGTGAGACAATTTTTTCAGTACACTGAAAACTACAACTGTGGTGGCGGGAAGCAATTCTCACATGAGACTCTGAATTTGTTCCAGGTATCCACAACAATCATCTTAGGAAATGGTGCAGCAACCTCCTTCTGGACGGACCACTGGCTTGATAAGGTGCCACTGAAAAATAGATTCCCTGCCCTCTTTAAGCACAGTTCAAGCAGAAAAATCACAGTGGCACAAGGTATCACTAACCAGCATTGGATCGGTCTTATCAAGTCAAAACCCTCGGAGCAGGTCACTCAAGTTATCACCCTAACTGATGATCAGGACACTACCAAGCGGAATTGGACCACGGATGGTGTTTACTCAGCAAATTCAGCATACAAAATGCAGTTCTTGGGGCAGAACTGAATGTGTTTACAATGACATCATCTGGCGTATCAAAATCCCAGGAAAGGTACGCTTCTTTGCTTGGTTGGCGATCCAAGGAAAATTCTTAACAGCGGACAATTTGGCTAAGAGAAACTGGCCACACAACTATTCATGTCCTCTTTGCAACCTAGGTAATGAGACTGCTGCACACCTTTTTGCCGCTTGTCCCTTCGCTGCTGGTGTCTGGGGTTACTGCTTGACTAATGGGTTTCCGATGAACCTGAAACCGGATATCAATATATACCACTGACCTCAAGTAGTGGTGGCTCAATGCTCTTAACAGCCTGGAAGCACGAAGAAGAAGTCATTTCTCCTCTCTAGTGACGGCTTAGTGGCTGATCTGGAAAGAGCGAAATGACAGGATATTTAACCACCAGGCGTTGAGCTTTTTTGACATCTGCGTCAAGATTACTTCAGAACACTCCATCGGGCCCGTTCTGATGTGAATAGCAAGCGCAAGCACTGTCTGGCGTTCAGCTTCTTTTCCTTTACCTTTTCTGTTTATGCGCATCCTAGCTGATGATGTACCTGTAACTTCTACTTCATTCAGTTGCAATCTCTTATTATAAAAGATCAGAGTGCTCGCTGTTTTGATCGTCAAAAAGAAAAAAGGAAATTTCTCGCTCCAAGGTGGGTTTTGCAGGAGACACCCCTTAGGCATGTACCGGATTTCGCGGCAAGGAGGCTTGGTTGTCGCGTAAATCTTCAGTTCTCTCAGTGAGGAGGTTTGATTCGGCGCGTCAATCGTCGATTTAGGCCTTGTTTGGTAAGAAGGGGTGGGCCGGTATTTGCAGGGAAAATCCTCTAGAGGATCAAAAGCCCCAAAATTCCCCAGAGCCCTGTTTGGTAGACCGGGTGGGGGTTGGGCCAGCCCGGTCGAACCCCCGCAAACCGCCCCAACCCACGGGTGTACCACACCTCGAGGGTTCGCTCGCGGATCGGAGCGGGACGAAACGAGGAAAGAAGACGTCGCTGCCTCCTCCCCCATCGCCGGGCACCGCAGCCGGATCCTCCCCCATCGCCGGCCGCCGCCTCCTCCCCCATCGCCGGCCGCCGCCTCCTCCTCCTGTCGTCGCTGCCTCCGCTGGCGTTTTCCTTGGTACGGCTCCTCTCCCTCCCCTTCCCCTCTCCGATTTTGCAAAGACCGGCTCCCATCTTCGCCGCCGCCGGCCGCCACCGTTCAGCCCGGATCCCATCGCCGCCGCCGGCTCTCTCTCTCTCTCTCTCTCTCTCTCTCTCTCTCTCTCTCTCTCTCTCTTCCATGACCTAGCTTTTGGCATGTATCCGGGCATGTTCTTGGTTGGGGAAACGATTGGACGACCTCATTTCTTGCATCATCCGTAATTAGTAGAAATCCTCAGCGACTAGTTGTTGAGTACTCGAGTGAGTACAGAATTATTTCATTCGTTTGGTTTAATTTGTTCCTATAGCCGTCAGTATATTTGTACTTCAAAGTTCATACATACTCGTACGGAGATTGATCATGAACTATCAGTAGTAGTTCTGTTATTTCACTTTGTACCGGAGACCACCCGATGGATCTGCTAGCTGGTCACGCACGTATGCATGTCCGTCTCACCATTAATTGGAGGTCACTGTTGTCTTGGATTATGTTCGTTGTGCTAGCTGATGATCTTTGTGAGACCAATTCTTGACGTGGATTGATGGTTGCAGCCACGCTAGATTGATCGATCTTCATTTGGACTGTCCGAAACCAGTGGACTGTATTACTGTAGTGACTTGGTCGTAGCAGGCGTCCTTGTTGAGCATAGTTTTTGCACCGGCGTGTTGCACAATTTCGTCCTGTTATTTTGTAGTCTATACCAAAAAGCACATGTAGCTTCTCTGATATCAAAAATGTCTATTGAAGTTGGCGTGTTGCACAATTTCGTCCTGTTATTTTGTAGTCTGTACCAAAAGGCACATGTAGCTTCTCTGATATCATTATACTTTCTATAGTTCTCTGAAATTTAGAACCGAGCCAAAAAGTACAGTAGCTTGTTGAGGTTCTTATTTTGATATTATGTGAAGGTGTTGCAATTTTGTGGTAAATAGAGAGATCTGTTCTATTTAGCAAGTTCCTAGTACTGGGGAAATAACGTCCTGGTACTGGGGAATAAATCAGCTAGTTGTCTCCATTGCTGATTCGGTTTGTAATTAGATGATGCAAGGTTGCTTTGCTCCATGTACTACAATAGCACTAGGCCAATTAAACTGTTAGAAGCAATTAATGGATCATGTGTTCTGGCCATCTTGTGACTTTCTAGGAGCTGGTACCTACACTGCTTTTTTTTACGCTACATAGTGTTTCCTGGTACTTTCTTATGTTCATGTGCATTCCTGTTTTCCTGGTACTTTCTTGTGTCACTATAATAAGTTTCTTATGTTCATGTGCATCATATGTTCTCCTGACAATCAACCTTTGCCTTTTTTAGAGGAGGCTGCTAAGGTCAAGCTGCTTCAAAGGCATGGTACAAGGCGATGATGTCAACATCTAAATTATGTTGTGTTTCATGTCAGACAGCAACTACATTGTTTGATTGAATTTGAGTACGTGTGTCTGTTCCAGCAGTAGCTCATGTGCTGTACTGTTCCATCACAAAAGGAGTTCAGGTAGTTCTACATCCGGTGCTTGCTTGGTGCCACAAAAGGAGTTCAGGAAGTTGAACATGTGATTGCCACGAACATGCTTCAAATGCTGCTGTAAAAATTATGTGGAAAGAATCTGGATGCTGGGAATTGTCGAATGTTGATTCTGAAATGATGTTGCTCCAATGCCGCTATAACAAATTGAATCTTTTTAGAATCTCTGTTGATTTGCTTTAATAGCTGCTTGAAAATGCTGATATTTATTTGCATACCAAACCCTGCCTACCAAATGGCAATTTTGAACAAGGGGTTGTAGGGGATCAGGCTGGAAGAGGTTTTGAGGGGATTGGGTGAGTGGAGGGGTTTCACCCAATCCCTGTGGGGATTATCCCCGCTAATCCCCTCAAAACCTCTAGAACCAAACAAGGCATTAGGGCATCAATCGTTGATTTCTTGCATGAGGCTGTAGCGCAGCCACAAAATAATGCATCCGAGCCACGTCACTCCCAGGAAGCGACTGCCTGCAACAACAAGTGCGCGTGTGGAGGTCCTGGCCTCCTGTCGGACAAGGACGCGCGGCCGGCGAAGCCCAATGGCAAGCGGAACGAGGCAGCGCGTGCTGGGTATAGCCCAACGGCGAGCGGTGAGCTGGAGCGACTCGTGTGAGAGAGACGATCCGGCAGGGATTGGATGGTCAACGCACGCGCGCGCGACTGGTTTTAGTTATCGGCCGGAAATCCGGTTACCGGTCATTAACCGGATATCCCGAGCACCCTCAGGAAATGGTCATACCGAACGAAAAATCTCGAAAAAATTGAATTTTAACAAAAAAAACGGTAAATGGTTAAAATGGGAACCGAAAAATTTAAAATTTTGAATTTCGGATTTCAAATTCATCCGGTAACCGGTCGGGAGTTTCCGGTAACCGCGGTAATCGGAAATCCGACCACCCTTGGTCTCAACCCAACTATAACCCTGGTTAGCTTTTCCTAGAAATAAAGCCTCCGAAAATGAAAAATACACCTTAAGACATCATAAACAACTTGGCCGATCAATGCGCCAAGGTTCGCACAGTTCAATATGGAGGATTATTCATCCATTCGAGCACACTATTCTACGTGTACACAGCGCAAATGTTGTTATACTACAGCGCGCGGCAGGATTTCTCCCTATTTAGACTGAACTGATGTATCTTGCTATTAGCATGCTTCTTGATACCGCTCATTCCCAGAAAAGCAAAGTAAAACAAACTTTTGTCTCGCATATGGGTATCCAAGCCGACGCGCGCTCTCTCTCTCCAAGAGAATCGTGCTTGTACATGAGGAGAAAAGTAAAGAAATGTGCTGTATATATGAGGTGTAGCATACAATTTAAGAAGAGTAAAAGGCTTGTGTGGTCTATCAATTTGCCACTCGGAGCGGATTGGTCACCAACTTAAAAAATGCTAAATATCGGTCAAGAAGTTGCGAAAATGTTACACGTTAGTCATTCTGTCACAACGTCTGTTAGATAACTGACGTGGATGTTTGTGTTTTTGCAAAATAAACCCTGCATTTTGGTTTCTTCTCATCCGTTCGTCCCTAGATGATATTATGTGCCGGACATTTACACAAACGGTGCCATGCATCTCACGCTCACTCCCTCCGCGGCTGAGACGGTCCCTCGCCGAGCTCGAGAACTGCGTGCTTCCCATGCCCACCATCTCAAGGACTCGCCGGTGGAGCAGGACGCGCTGGCCGATGCGGCGCCTTGGAGCACGCGTCGCTCTCCGTTCTCTCCGTATGCCACATCGAGGCCGCCACCATGGTCGTTCTCCTCACCTCACTTGGCTTCCTCCCGTGCGCCGGGCAGCAGCGACTCGGCGACTCCTCCGCCCGGGATTCCCTGACTGCTTCTGCCCCCGAACCTGCTCACGCACGTCACCTGTTCGCAACTATGTCTGTCCAGCCGCTGCAGCGGCCATGGCCGTACGTACCCTCAAGCGACTGTGGAGAGTACCAGGATGGCGAGGCTGAGCTCGTGGACATAGCGGAGGACCTCGGCGAGGCCTGCGTCAACGGGGAGAACAAAGATGCCAACGGCGGCGTGCTCTGAATGCCGAGCTGAATCGCTGCCTAACAAAGAAGCAATACATAACCCAGATTGAATCCGTAGACTTGGAGTTTGTGCCCTGCTGTTTCTCAGATTTTTTAGACTCTGCTGTCAAATAGCGTGACGAACGGTGATACACTAGGCTCGTCTAAAACTGAGGATCTTAGAATCAGAAGAAATAAAATTGTAGGCGTATTTTATAAAACTAAAGGCTACTGTGACGGAATGACTAACGTGTAACATTTTCACAACTTCATGACCAATATTTAGCATTTTTTGAGTTGGTGACCAATCCGCTCATTAGTGGCAACTTGATAGACCGCGTGAGCCTTTTACTCATTTAAGAAATAGTGGTGTGAGGTGAGTTATTCAACTCTGTAGGTCAGTAGGTGCACATAAATGAGGGGAAAGTATTATTTACCTGGAAATTTGTGGTCATTAGAACAAAATTAATCCTTTCCACATAATATAGTTCTCTATGGAATCCCACATATATTTTCTAGACCTTTTCAGAAATTTCGGTCCAAGCACATATTTATATAAGCTGATAAATAAACACTTAATGTTTTCATATAGCAAATATGATGCCCTCAATGTCTAAACTATTTTGTTTATAATTTATATATACTTAATATTTTTATATATTAAAGATGGTGCCCTCAAATTGGCGAGAGCCACTGTGCTAGATTTTTAAAGGGTAAAACTTGTATATATTTTACGAAGTTTATGGGAAAAAATATCAACATATGATACTCTCTCCATCTCAGTTTATTAGCCACTTTTCGAAAACCAGATAATATCATGAGTTGGGCGCAATTACTACTAATGATCCATTAAAAACGCTCTCAGCCACTTCCTCTCCGCAATCTACATGCAGATCTTGTTGGTCTTTCCTAATTAATTGCCTGATTTAGGAATCATTAGATCGGTCAAATCTCACTTGCCTAGGTTGTATAGAAAAATCAAAAATGCCTAATAAAGGAGATGGAGGGAGTATTTACATAAATAAATATCCTAGTCATTTGATGAGCAACGAAATTGTGGGAATATTAAAATATCATTTTGAAAAGTTGTCAACTGAGCAAAATATCTCTTCCAAATCTTGATGAACGCGATAAAAAAAATGCCTGGTTCTAGTTCTCTATGCGTGGATTGTAGGAATTTGTGTCTTGCAACATTTTATTTGTACACTATATTCTCGGAATTAAACTTCATGTGGAAGTATCATGGAAATAAGGGAACTAATGATGTGGAATTGTACTTAAGAAATATACTTAAGGAAGCCGGTACGTCTATACTGGAATACAGTGTATGTGAATATGCTGGAATTATACCCGGGACAGTATAGAGTGGAAAGCCAGGTTGTTCATATGTTGGCTATATGAATTGGTTAAAGCCTGCGAATTTGAATTATTCAAATTCGGCACGTGACTCACACACGTGTGCTCGTGGGACTAATTACAGATTGAAACTCCTAGATGGTTACTGATGATCGTGGTTGGTTTGGTTAACCTGGAGTTTCTGAATAAATATCTGCGGAATTATGGTTTAAATAAAACCGGAATTAGCACTATATAAAGGTCCTAACCCGTAGCCTCAAATTGATCATTGTGAGCGGCACCACGGAAAAAGATCGAGAATAGGGTTAGACCGAATTAGTGCCAAACCTAACATTGGTATCAGAGCCGATGGTTCGTCGCCGGCCGGAAGTCTAATCCGCTGCACATTCATCTTCGTCTCGGCCGGAAGTCTAATCCGCTGCGTAGTCGTCTCGGTCGTGCGGCCGGAAGTCTAATCCGCCGTGCAACTCTTGCCATAAGCGATCGCCGCCAAGTTTCGACGCGAACTCGTCTTCATCCAGCGACCTTGGTGCCGATGTGCGCGGGCGTGCGCTAAGTCCATGAAAGCCTCGGTCGATCTGGAAAGAGCAAGTTCTCGCTGTGCACGGACGGATCAAGCGAGAAGGGGCGCAATCACTGTCCACGCACCTTATTTGATGGAATCAAAGTTTCCCTGCAAGTTGTCCACCAGATCGATTGGCCCCCGGCCAAGTCCAGCGTCGTGACCGCCGGAAGGAGGAGCTTCGCGACCCTGTTGCATCTGGCCGGGACCAGCTGGGCAGCCGGTTCTGCTGCAATCCATCGCGCAGCTCGAGTGCCCGACGAGGGTATGCCTGCGTGTTGGTCTCGACTTCCACTTACGCGACTCTGTTGCGGAACGATTACCGTGTCCTCTCCTCTCGGAACACCTCGCCGCCCCGGCTACAACTCCCTCTCGGACGAGCTTGCAAGAAGTTCGTTAAAAAGATTACGCTCTCACGGAAGTCTACCTGCTCCTTGGTGATAGCTAGGAAATCATCTGCTCACCGTATTATTCAGTGCATGGAAGCTAGCTGCTCTGCAATGCATTCACACCTGTTCGCATGCCAGGGAAAGAAGGGAGTTGTGTACAATTTGGGCAGCAGACTACTGTATTTGCTGGTGCACTCTGACCAAGTAATCAAGGAACCATCGATCCATATTATGGACTAAATCAGCAAATCAATTTGTCTTTCTGCGCTTTATTATTCTCTTCTTGTCACGTGGAGGAATTTCTCACGGAACTTGCTGGGCTAGTGGACTCTCCAGCACACGGAATTAATCTGGGCTTTCTTCTACGCCAAAGTCAACCACACCTATTTTTTGGGTTTGTCTACAGATCGGTAACACTTCTCTCAATGGCATCTAACCATATTTTCAGCCTTGTTTAATCTCTAAATACACGGTTTGGAAAGGGAATCATGTATTGTTTCAGTTGAGAATAATATTTATGTCATTAACCTGCCTAAACCGGAAAGCCAAAGGGAAAGGAAAACTATGGAATTTGACTAAGGGAAATATACTAGTTCACATAGTTAAATCCATATTTGATAATTTAGCTGTTGGATATGGAGTGAACAGATTACTTGGAATATTGTGCGTAGTCTGGAAAAGGTTTGTTGTTGTTAAAACTAATCCTTGATTGGACATTTATTGGCTTCCGGGGGAAATTGGAACTCACTATGAGGAAAATGAATTGTAATCTTCGCCGGATGGATATTATTCTCTCTTTGATTTGTTCAACTGCTACGGAGTGACTTTGTCACCAGAATATATGTGGAACTCGTCGAAATAATTTGGAACCTTTTGGAGTACTTAATAATTCATAGGAATTCTTATTGAAATTGGTATCACTTATTTTTGGAGGAAAAGGGAGAGCACTCCATGGAAAAGGAAATCAATATTTACTCGACGGTATGTTCATTATTTTTGTTTGCAATAAATATTTGTTTGTGACTACTTTTCCACATAGATGGATTATGGACTTTGTCTCTGCATCATAATTTGGTGGAATAAAATGGCAAATTTAGTGATATGTGAACAATTTCAAAGGAAAAATATGTGTGTAACTTTGGAATTGGAAATTATGCCATCACACTCCTTTTGTGGAGGCAAAATATTACTGTTTATACATTAACCTACAATGTGAAGGAATTTATAGTTCATTATTGGAATTGGAATTATGTGATTATACTCTTTTGTGGAGGGAAGGTATCATTTTATTTTGTAGGACATGACTATTCACCTACGATGAGAAGGAATTTAATTTATACTTCTCTATCGGAATTTGTTGGTTATGTATGCTATTTAAAAAAAAGAGTGGAATTATTGCTCAATGAAAGTTAGTGCATTATGGAATTTAACACAATGGACTCATTTATCTCGACAATCCATTGGAAGTTCGTGTACAAACTATACATTTTGTGAAGATCACTCCATATGGAGGAATACTTGAAATAGGAACACATGCTCTGAAATTTATTGTTGATAAAATTTACGACTTGGTCGCATATCAAGGAAATGGCTTATTACTTATGAAATTCTAAACTTGAGTGGGAGGATTATGATACTTCATCGGCATATATTTACGTCGGAAGGTTTTTGTTGTATTAATATCAGACACTGAAGTGGAAAATCAGTTCGTCAAAGGAATTAAAAGTTTGAAAACTGATTGGTGGGGGAAGTACACTTCAGGAATTATAATAAAACTAGTGTAATGAGCATGGAATTATTCACCATTGTCTTATGTCATATACTCCTTGGTTGAATGGAGGAATATTAATCTTGGTTATTCCGTTGGTTATGTGGAAAAACATTACATACTACTATGTGTTCAGTAAGACATTATTTATCACAGTCACTGTTTATATTTTGTGAACTGGAATGGAAGTGTTCTATATATATTTGGTTAGTATGGAATTGGGAAGATTATTTACTACATAGAACACCAACCCTTTATTTTAATGTACATATTCCAGTAGATCAAATGGTATTTTGTTTTTGATCCGGGAATAGAAAAATTGGTGGAAAGTAGGAATTTGGTATTTTGTGATGAAGGGTGTATTTACTGTCACACCGGAATATCATATGAATAAACTCAAAGTAAAATCCCAACACTAACATGTTTAGGAAAAGTGAGAGGAATTAACATGTACCATCATATCTTGGCTATAATTGTCCTTTTTTTTTGGGAAGTCACTCTATGTTTTAGACGAACATGTAAACGGTTAAAATTGTTACTATTATAAACTATGGGTGGAAGTATTGCGGAAAGGAATAAACTCAATGGAGAGGAATACAAGTTTGGAAATTTATTATTTTACCGAATAACCGCAAGCCTATAGGTTGTAAATGTATTTATTTAGAGAAAGTTGTTGTTGTTTAAGTTTTACACAAAGGAAATATTTATACTTTGTAGAAACTCTGGAATTTAGAGGAAGTTGTTGTTGTTTAATTCTTTACACAAAGAAAATATTTATACTTTGTGGAAACTCTGAAATTTAGAGGAATGTGTTGTTGTTTTATTCTTTACACAATGGAATTAATTATACATTGTGGAAATTCTAAAATTTAGAGAAAGTGGGAATAAAGATATGGTTTGCTAACTGATTAGGTTCATTCATGTTATTGGAACAAGCTTCACATCAATGATATATCAGGTCATACGGTTTTATTACTGATGGAAGATATTCATATACAAAGGTTAGTGTGAATTGTTTTTGTGTTATCATTATATGTGCTAACTATGTTCTTATTGATTTTAAAATATCACATTGATGGAAGTGAAAGCTTGGTTTGGTTCTAACTTTCTTATGAAAGGAATGTTCAAAGCTTCCTGCGTTTTGGGAGTGGAATTACATAGTGAATGTTTTGATATATTTTTCTATGGAAAACTGCAAACCTGTCAAATACCTTTGGTAAAGGGAATGATACTCTGCGAGGAATTATACTTTAACTCGTGAGGAAAAAGGAATAGTAATTGTCATACCACTATTATTGTGGGACATTATTTGTGCGACCTGAACTTAGCCATTCCGCTATAATTGTTGCTTTTGATTAGCACGGAAAATGATTTGCTGGAATTATTAGCAAATGGAATATGAATCTTGGAAAGATAGCTGGAATCAAATAAAAGACTTGTTGCTCAATGCCAAGGAAACGTGGATTATTCATTTTTTGGCGATCTCAACCTTCAACCGCGTGGATATATTGACGCTACTTTCGAAAAGAGGATCTCGCTAAAAGGTAATTTTGTTTTATGTTATATGTTAATATCTACTTTTGTAGGTCTTTATGGCGTACAAAGGAAACATGATTTAGATACTCGTTATTTACGAAATATGAATACTTCAATGCATCTCAAGCATTGAAGGAAGGTCTATGGTTAAGGAATTTTCTTCGTAAACTTAAGGTCGCGGAAAGACGCATCATAACCTGTTACTTTGTGATAATATGAGTGCTAAAGTCACAAAGTTTATATGCAACATGAATACACTGAAGGAAGGAATTATTTTATAACCATGCTAATTGTGTGGGAATTCACTTGTTGAAATAAAATGTTTTCAGTCAAGTGGGAGATGTAGAATTTGTGTCTTGCAACATTTTATTTGTACACTACATTCTCCGGAATTAAACTTCATGTGGAAGTATCATGGAAATAACAGGGAACTAATGATGTGGAATTGTACTTAAGGAAATATACTTAAGAAAGCGGTACGTCTATACTGGAATACAGTGTATGTGAATATGCTGGAATTATACCCGGGACAGTATAGAGTGGAAAGCCAGATTGTTCATATGTTGGCTATATGAATTGGTTAAATCCTGCGAATTTGAATTATTCAAATTCGGCACGTGACTCACACACGTGTGCTCGTGGGACTAATTGCAGATTGAAACTCTTAGATGGTTACTGATGATCGTGGTTGGTTTGGTTAACCTGAGTTTCTGGAATAAATATCTGCGGAATTACGGTTTAAAAAAACCGGAATTAGCACTATATAAAGGTCCCTAACCCCTAACCTCAAATTGATCATTATGAGCGGCATCACGGAAAAAGATTGAGGAATAGGGGTTAGACCGAATTAGTGCTAAACCTAACATGGATTCTGCGGTGGAGCTGCATTCAAGCAATTCTGGATCTAAGACTACCCATAGTGGGAGTAACAAAGCGCTAATAGCGGCGATCGGTGGTAAACTCATTGATGAGATCCACCTTGCTACCGGTTTGTGTTGCTATTTCCCTATGTGTGTCGTATGATGCGGGATCTCACTTCGCAATTTCGCTGCCATGTTTGGCCGAATGTCCCATGCAGAGCTGATGTTGTCCCCGACGTAGAGTTATTCAAAAGCGTCGTGCAAACCCATCTTCCTTATCATGGGTCCGGCTTTGCTAGTCCGGTTCACATCTTCCCAGTGCCGCTCATTCCTAGAACAACGTTGACCAGAGCATTAGTCCACTTAAAGATCCACCGGCGGCATGCTTCGTCGTCATACACAAAACCTTGATCCTGCTAACTCGCAGAAAATTTGAATGCCCGCGGAAGAAAGACAACTGCTAACCTCACACGTCGCTTGTGTTAGGCGGCCCAGATAGGAGGAACAGTAAAGTATGACCGGCGGAAGCTAGCCCAACGTACACACTACTATTTATCCTTCTTTCTTCGACATCCCCCTCTACCTTAGTTTTTACCGCTGCTAGCAGAAGTAAGACAATGGAGAGCAAAGACGAGAGAGTGACTTGGCCGGATGGGAACACACAGGGAAAGCATATTTAACTTACTAAATGAAAGTGAAAGCGGTAATCTGATGAAATTTAATGGATGGTACTTGCAAAGGACATTGGAACCCAAGACTAATGGTATGTGTAAAAAGTGTGTCGTCCAAGTGTACGCCTGTTGTGAAAGTCGCATGTTATATATGGAGAGCGATGATGCGGGATGAAATGGGCATATATGCATGACACCGTTATATATCATGCGAGTCACGTTGAGGCGTTGTTGCCTCCTAGTCCGGTTCATTGTCAAATACAGTATACACCATCTGATGTGCTTAGGTCGAATGTGAGGTGTTGATATGAGCTATTAGGACCTGCCGGATTATGATAAACATTGACTCAAGCACGGTCGGCATTCGGCAACACGTCCGCGTGTGGGCTAGTCACAACCATGACCAGGCGCGTGGCACAACGCCGCCTCCATGTCCGCATGTGCGGCGCAGTGGACGGAGTCGCTCTCTTGCCAACCGCGGTTGCTGCCGGTGCATCGTTCCCTCCGCGCTGCTCGGCATTGCACTTCAAGGAGGAGCATGTCTCCTCGCCCTGCCGGCAATGACGCACATATGAGTCAGGCTACCACTGCGCGGCTCGGCAGCTGAAACAGGCTTCTTCGCGACGATGATGGTGACTACATGCCCTATGCAGCTGGCCAAATCGGCTCGGCAAAGAGATCTGGCCTCTCCCGACGATATTAAGGAGGATTGTCAACCAGATCGGATCAGCAAAATAAAAAATCATCCTGACAGCGTGTTTCTTGTGCATGGTTTTTGATCGCGTGGTAAAGCCACTTCAAGACTGTGCGCACGAGAGACTGTCCTTGGGTATGTGCACCACGGATTGCGTAGGAGTTTATAGATCCTTCATCCAATGGCATGTATGTGCCAATCTGAGCGGATGAGGCATTGCAGCAGCAACTGGGCGCTAGCATGGGCCATGTCTTTTCAGATCGGCGTTGCCAATACTCGGAGGTACGTTCGGTAATGTTGCCTCGGCAAGCGGGTGGCAACACATGGTATATTTTTGATTTGGTGGTGCTTTCTGAATATCAGGTCCGGAGGTCCGGAGTGAAAACTCGAGATTTGACCATTATTGCTTGTACCTCAAAATGGTGATGTGTACACGTCATTTCTTTTTTGAAGGCATTGCTTGGAGATTAAATGCTCAGACTCTCTTCGGGGTGAAAACCCACGGTCTAATTGGTGGTTGGATCAAGCGACAACGGTCGTGCGTCATGCCCTTCCTAAAGCCGTAGTTTTTTTAAGAACGTAGTCCAGTGTTGCTAATATTGATGGTTGATGTTGAGGTTCGCTCTTGCATACGGTTGATCACTTGGACATGGATTTCGCTCGTATCTTTTCTTTCCTTTCTTTTTTCTAATAATAAGCTTTTGTGCATGTGATGCCTCAACTAGCTCTTGACACTGTTGTTGTAGAGGCCGGTTGTACTTGGTATTGACTTGATATTAATATATTACCGAATCGAAAAAATCTCTATTCTTATATTCACAATGCATAGATTTGGTCACATATCACAATACATTAAACAAATAAAAGGCATTACAATAAACCACACTTCGCCCGGCATGCATGTAGTTCGATCTACATCCTCAACTCTTTCTAGTTTACACTTTATAGGCATCCATCCTTGTGAACATTCTCAGAGTCGACTCAACATCAATGCTTGTTACTATTTCACGAAAAAAAACTCCTGTATTGAAGCAATTCAGTGTTTGGTGTGGAGATGCAAGATGCTTTGACATGTTGAAGACATCCAATTGATCCTATCATCTGTATGACATGCTTCCCGGTGCATCTCATTTCGATAAAGAGATTGGAGCCAAAACAGTGCAACATGCACCATTTGAGTTTTTGGCTTGATCTTACTCCCTCCTTTTCACAATGCAAGATGTTTTAGGTGTTACACATGCATGTCTAGATTCATATTAAAAATGATGGACATATGCATTTAAACGTGTCTAGATACATGTGTATACATGTGAATGTGGAAAAGGCCTTGAACATCTTATATTGTGGAACGGAGGGAGTAGATGAGAACACGACAAATGAGAGAAAATAACAAGGCAGGTAAGAAGAGGTATGTGTGGAAGTATTCTTACGTACGATACAAATAATGCAAGTGATGCACCGATCGGTAGATAACATACGTTGAATTTACAAGGGCTGCCGTAGTAATATTTAGGGATATCTTATTGATTGTTTTCACCTGGAGAGACAAGACTTACTCTTGCGTAAATAGATGATTTCCTTGACCATTTGTTTGACACCTCTTCTTACCTGCCTTTTCAAAAGTCAAAATTTATCTTTGACCAAGTTTATAGGAATAAATGTCGACATGTAAAAAACTAAATAAAATATATTTGATGATGAATCTAATGATTCTTATTAGGCATTGTAAATGTTGATTTTTTTCTTCTATATAGACTTGGTCATAAACTCATAATAAAGCCAAGTTTCACATTCAACGAACAAATATACCTTGTATAAATGAACGAAGGGATTATATTCCGCGGTCATGCAGCGTCCTTATTTATACAGAGGAAGAAATGCTCTCCGTGCCATTGCACTAAAAACCTGAAAGTAATTTGTAAGAATTAGGTATCGATGTAACAATGGTTACTTGGTTAGAGGCACGCAAGACTTGCCTGTAGGTCACTATATGTATGCGTTATTTGGCTTCCGTGTGGTAATGTTTGTTTTCAAAACTCAAATAGATAGAGAGGTTATCTGATATACATGTGTGTACTTAGGTGATGGAATTTCATGATATAGAAAATAATTTTAAAGTGTTTCACGTTAAGATGTAATCCAATTAGGTTATATTTCAAGGGTTATGTAATTCTTTTTGTCTAGTTAAATGTACTACCCATTGCCGTACTTAGTCCCATGTCAATGTAAAATTAAACTTTTATGCAGACTTATTATGTAGTAAGGTAGGTCCATATATATTTTCCAATCATCAATATCGAGTTCCAGTTGTAACATTTTTAATTTTATATAGAATATCTTATTATTTAGATCAAGTCACTATTTTTACAATTTATAAAATATTACACAACTGATATCAAGTACACCTGCCCTGCCCTCTGCAATAACATTGTCTCAAGAAATGATCAAAACATAGAGACGGCATGCAGCCAAATTATTAAGAGAAAGAATATGACATTCAAATGTCATGTTATAACGATCAACAACATCAGTGGCGGAGGACCCAGTAGGGCAAGGTAGGGCAGCCGCCCTACCTTGATTTTTGTATACGTACGCAAAAACGTTTGTATACGTACGCATCTGATTGTATTCTGTCACATTTTTTCGCAAAACATTTGTATGCTTTAAACTGCGCCCGACCTCATTTTTTTCCCATCCTCCGCCACTGAACAACATGTAACAAGAAGCATCAACACAAGCCAACTCTATTGACACGACAAGTACTGCAAAGAAACATTCATACAAACCACGCCTCTATGAAGCATACTACAGGCAATAAGCATCGTTCTTGCTGGATCCAGCTAGTACTGACGGCCAAATCAAAGTTTTTTTCATCCCAACGAGGAAGTCTGAGCAATCGGCGCAATGTATTGAACAAAAAAAATGACATGTCAACACCGCAATTGACCGGTACAACCAAGAAAGGCCACTTTACGGTTTCACTCCATAGCTCGAGTCTTGGTACTCTAGGAGAAGTCACTAATTCCTATGCAATACTGCATTTTATTATCAAGAAAGACTATACGAGGGTTCACATATGGGTGACGACAGAGGCCAAATGCAAGAAGGAGAAAATATCGATGTTAATTTATTTGCTAATTTGTTAGCGATGAGATTGAAAAGAGGGAGGATGTGTTTTTGTTCACTCTTGTGCATGTGTTCGCGTTTCTCTGTCCATAGATGCCTCAAATTCCGCATCTTCTCCACACGGAGCTGAAGCATCTCCTCTCAGAGAATTGACCCAAGACCCAACGTTAGCGCTCAAACACATCGATGCATGCAGTAGTATACGGACTCAATGGAGCGTAGACACAATGTGGAGAAGCTACCTGCTCCGCATCAATGAATCCACAGGAACAACATGCTTTAGGATCTGGAAGTTTACGAGTACAGGAGGAACCACATATACTAGCACATTTGCACTACACGAACGTCGAGCAGTTTTTCATCGAACTATCTTTAATTTGTATGCGGCATCCTCTCGCTGCTGATCAGCTCGCATGCTTCCCGGTGCCACTCATTCCAACAACGCCGTTGATACAAGCATGAGTTCGCATTAAAGATCCAGGCGCGACATGTTTTGCCAACTAGTCACTGAAATTATAATGGCTAGAGGGAATTAGCTGCTACCTCGCACACACTAGTGATACCTGGCTCAGATTGGATAACCATACGAGGAGGAACAACTAATTGGAGGGCGGCATGTTGCATGTAGATAGCATGTAGTGATACGTGACTCTTTCCGTTCACTTTTATAAGACGTGGGAGATATTTCGGTTCGGTCTACGTACATATCAAAATGAGTGAATTTAAACACTTGAATGTTTCTAGATGCACTTATTTTAATATATACATATAGACCAAACTGAAATACCTACCATGCCTTATAAAAGTGATTGGGGGAGTACAATGGATAGATGAGCTAAAACTAATGGCCTTCATGTTTAATACCAGGTCCATTCGAATTGTAACTAGATATTTCAATGTGGAATACATAAAGACTAGAAGGTGCGAACATATATGCCGAAACGCGTCTAGATACATGTGCAGGGCCGGGCCGGCAAAATCCGAGGCCCTGTGCGAAACTCTAAAATGGGGCCCTATCTCACACGGAAAAAAATGGACTAATGAACAATTCTAATGTATATGACATAATGCTTTACATAAAATTGGATATATTGAAAATCATTCCTATTCAACGTCTAGTTGCATAATATTTATTTGAATGGTTCCTTTAGTGTTTTTTGAAATGAAATTAACATCAATATGATCTTCCTCTACCTCGATATTATTTGTGTCTCTGTTTGACCATCTCTAAAATCATTGTAAGAAATAATTGCAAGTGAAAGGGTAGAAGGAGCAAACCAACTGAAACCGATTACCGGACGACTGATTAATGGATGACCCTAATGATTATTTTCTATAAACTTGTCATAGCACCTTTTTGGGATTTAATTATTTTTCTTCCTTTTCCTTTCTCTTATATTTCTGGGCACCAGATTGATATTTCCCCATGATAACTAAAGGAGGCGAGAATCGATCCCTAGTAATCACTGCCAAAAGTTAACTAGGAGCCGAAGATACAAAGTTGATAAACAAATCATAATTGGAGAATAAAAGGTTAACGGAGTAGGACTAACCAGGCGGCAGCAGCCAGTAGCAGCTGGTCTGTTTTTTTGCGATCAATCAACGGAAGTAAAAAAGATAGGATTCTCGCCGGCGCTGCAACCAGAGAGCCATGGGGAATTGATCAGATCGGTGATCGCCAAAACAGATCGGCCAGGGCGCGAGGCGAGACGAGCCTCTTCGGTTTCCTTCTCGAGCGAACCGGTCGATCGTACTGGTACCGCGATCGAATCGAGGTGGAACCTGTCTACGATGGAATGGTCCACGCGCACGCGCGCACGCCTGGCAAGGATGCGGCCCAGAGCACGCGGACGGCGTCGGCGTAGCGCCACTGCGGCCCAGCGCCAGTTAAGCAATTCTCCTCCATAGTGCTACACAGGCCTACGTAAATTTTTTGGGCCCCCTAAATTTCTGGGCTCTGTGCGGCTGCACAGGCCGCACTCCCATGGGCCCGGGCCTAACATGTGAGTCAGAAAATGTAGACCATCTTATAATTCGAGACAGAGGAAGTTGTATCGTACTATCACTTCATGTATTCATTTGTAGAATTCCCATAAGATCTATTTCGTAACTTTTCTATTTTTTATGTGTTATGGTACAACCGTGTATTCTTCTACTCACTCCGTTCCAAATCATAAAATATTTTGATTTGTCAATATGAACTATAGACGGTCTGAAATGAGTGAAGACACACCAAAACACGCCTAGGTACATCCGAGTAAAAATAAAACGAAAACATGTTATATTTCAGATGGAAGTAGTAGTGTTCATATTCATTTCTCCGGTCTCTTATAAATTTTTATAGGAGTTATAAATCAGTAAGTTTGGGGGTGATAATTAGGGGTACTAAAAGCTTTCGGTGCCACGTAGAACTAGTTTCTTGGACTTAAAGCGAAATTATTAATGTAGTTCTACAAAATTTTGTCGAAAGTTTATTTTTCTAATGGGCTAATTAGGAACACAAGTGAATGCTCCTAGGAGCGGTAAACTCAAAACCCAGTCGCGTTAAAAAATAAGTCAAACACAATGCCTAGCGGCCCTAAAGATGGCAATGCTACGTGCACAGCTGCCCTGACCGCTCATTCCCATGTCCTTGCCAGCCAGAAGGCATGCTTCCACCGCTTCCGCCAGTCCCCCTTCAGGTCTGAAGCCAAGAGATTTGCAGCTTCACAGAATCACTGAAGATCCTCCAGTAGCTTCTATCACTTCGTCATCATGACCGTGCCTATTTTCTAAGCTCCGTAGACTCGGTAGAGCGAGTTAAGTCCTGGAGTGCATTCCCAATCCAGAGAAATGACGGACTGATCATGATGATGTAGATGCTGCTCTGTCGTAAACAGGGCCAGCATCGCCGTGTCTTTCAGACAGTGCAGCTCATCAAAAGGCTCAATACCAGGACTCTCTACTGCCATGGGTACTCAATTTCCTTGTGTTATGTGTACCGAAGATTAGTCGTGGCCAAATTGCTGTCGACTCTTGAGGAGAATTTGTAGCTGAAAGCTAGTGGGAAGCTGAACATATTTCTCTGATGCCGCTCATTCCAAGCAGTAGAACGAACTCGACCATGACAGTGTTGCATTACGAGCCAAGTGATTACAGGTCCAAGCAGGAAAAGTTAACCCACTGAAAGTTTCTATAGTTTGCAAACAATGATAACCAAAGGTATCAACTGCGATCGCGGTGCTTGTAGAAGTCTATGTGGTCCGTGTTGGGTTGCAATAGGAGCGGTAGTAGGTATTTATGGAAGGCAAGAATATACAAGCGAGTTGGTAAATGAATTTGTTTAGGCCTATTTATACCAAAAGGAAAGAGAAGATTCAACTATCATTACTGGCACAATGCTCGTGCCTCGCTACGGAGATAAACGCTAGTCGCGTGTTACTAGGCTAATGTCTCGTGAATGGAGCTGCGCCGTTGGGACTATCGTCGCGCTTAGGTGCATGAGTCGCGACGAAGGCATTGCTGCCTCAATAAAACTCAAAACTCGGGTGGTCGAGCAAGGCAGAGTCTACCGCCGTCTAGGGCTAGTGTGTAACCGGGTGAAAAGAGTTGTATCATGGGAGATTCAAATTGACAATTCACATTATGGAGGAAGACTGAGTTTGCTCTAAAGTTGAGGTTAAATATAAATAAATAATAATTAGAAGGTTTAAAGCACTGCAAACCATACGTATCAGGGCTAAATTAAAGAGCCGGATGAGGATGATCGTATTACTCTCAAATGCAATAACCTAGAGTGCTAAATTGTGAGGTTTTGTTAACCTAAGGGCTGAACATAGAAAGTAGAGTTTTATAGGTAAATAAAATAAATTAGAATATATTGCAAATATCACAAAAGATAAGATTCTACTTCATTCTATCTCTATCTCTCTTAGCCAGTTTCTGAGCAGGGTAGGGGAATGACGCAGTGCCGCTAGAGTTTACTTGCCGCCGGTTACGCTGATACGCATACGCATATGTCTTAACATTTTTATCTCTGTGTAAAAAAATATGTTTCTAGCCATTAATGAACATGGTGGCCTCCTTTTTTCCAGCTATTTTTGCATGTAGTTTATCCTCTTTTACGTCTCTTCCCACTTTTGTTCATAACAAGGAAAACCGTGTGTTGTATTCGTCCCAATTTTTTTTTTAAGATTTGCATTTGTCAAGCTTAGCAAATGGTCGACTTGTTGTCAAGCTATGAAGCCCAACCTAAACATCGGTCGGTGTCTTCCTGCGGGATGAAACTCAACTGACCCCCAAACTCAATGCCGCAAACCTCTTCGGCGCCGTCGGCTCTTGCAGTGGTACTCGCGCGCGCCAACTTCTACCTCGGGCAGAAGAGCTGGTGGCTGAATGACCGGCAGAAGACGCTTTCCACTCAGAGCAGGCATCCCCCTTCAGAGGGCGAGACCCTCACCCGCCGTAATAACTGCTCAATTCCCAATCCACCCCCTCGCTCCTCATCCCATCTCACAGAATCCCAACGACTGACGGCAATGGAAGTGTTCGTCGAAGAGGAACAGAAGTTCGCATCGCGCACACACTGTCCAAAGTAATTCCGGTGGCTCTACCGTCCCTTCTTCATCCTTTTCTGATTTCGTTCCGGGCAATGAAAGCCTATTTCGAGAGGTAAACTGCGCCTCGAACATTCTATTCTACGGAGTATATATTGACGACTCGGTAAAGTGTAAGTCCTAGCAGTACATCCCCAACCTTGAGATGGCGGGCATGCTGATCTGTTGCAGTCAGGGCCAACATCGCCTAGTTTTCTTGATACGCTGCTCATCAAAAAATCTCCATTCCAGAATTGTCCACTGCTTGGCGTTCTTGTCTCCCTTGTGTTATGTGTACCAAAAATTACTCTGGGCCACATGGCAGTCGACCCTCCAAGCTGAAATGTTTCTCAAAACTAGTGCGAAGCCGAACGTATTTCTCTAATGCCTCTCATTCAAAGCATTAGAATGAATTCAACGATGACGGTGTTGCATTATATGAGCCAGGTGATTACAGGTCCCAACACCAAAAGTTAACCCATAAAAAATTCTAGTTTTCAAACAATGATAACCAAATGTATCAACTAAGATCACCAGGTTGGGTAGCCGTGCATATGCGCATAAGGGACAGGTCTCGGATTCGAGTCCTCACTTCTACTTTAATGACAAAGCCGGGGTGGAGTCCCCCCTCCGATTTTTTTTTTTAAGATCACCAGGTTGGGAGAAGTCTAGGTGGTCACAGTTGGGTTGCGATAGTAGCGGTAGTAGGTATTTATGGGAGGAGAAAATAAGTGCTCGAGTTGGTAACTGGATTTATTTAGGCCTATTTACACGGGAAGGGTAGAGAAGAGCAAACTATTACTAGCACAGTGCCCATGTTTCGCTACGGAGTAAACGCTAGTCGTGTGTTGCTTGGATCAAATTGCTGGAGACATGGCGTTGAGACTATCATTGCGCCGAGATTTGTGACTTGTGGCGCAGGCGTTGCCGCCTCAGCAAATTCTCACAGCGGGAGAGATTGGGATGCCACATTGGGGAGCTCGTGACTAGGGCACGCCATCTAACGGTCGAGGGAGCTAAAATCGTCGACGACTGTGTAGGTTTAATTTGTGGCGGGTGAAGGATTAGTAGCATGAGGGATTCAAATTGTCAATTCACATGATGTAGGAAGACTTGAATATACTCTAAAGTTTAGGTTGAAATATAATTAAATAATAACAAGAAGGTTGAAGCACTGCAAAAAAACAGTACAAGTGCTTAACTAATGAGTCAAATGAGCATGATGATTTTACTGTCAAATGCAATAATCTAGATTTCTAAACTACGAGGTTTTGTTAACCTAGGAGCCAAACATATAAAGTAGAGAAACTATAATATTGTATTACAAATATCTTAAAAGGATAAGATTATACCCTCCCCCCCCCCCCCCCCCCCCCCCCCCCCCCGCCCGGTGGCAGAGTAATCACCACCGCGTCTGCCTAGGGGGACGACACCGCGCCGCCGGAGTTTACGTGCCACCGGTTATGCTGCAATACTCATACGCATATGTCTTGGCATTGTTTACCCTGCCAGAATGTCCAGTACCCATAAAAATATTTCTAGCCATTTACTGAGCATGGTGACCTCTTTTTTTAGCTAATTTTCCATATAGTTTGCTCTCCTGTATTCCTATCTCTGCTTAAGTTTTTTTAACATGCTCTCCACTTAGGTTCATAAAAAAGAGATCCTTGTGTTGTATTCCTATCCGTTACTAAATATAAGTCTTTTTACACTTTTGTTGATTCGTGCATATCTAGACATATTTAGACACATTTAGTACTACCACCGTTTCAATGCACAAGGCGCACACGCTTTCCAAGACGAACTTTGACCAAAAAATTTGAGTAAAAATATATCTTGATTATATTCTACATAAGTAGTATCGTTGGATTCATATTGAAAAACAATTTCTAATGATGCTAATTTTATATCAATAATCTTTATATATTTTGAGTAATTCTTGGTCAAAATAAAAACACGTAAAACGAGGGCGCCTTACTTATTGAAATGGAGGAGTATGTAGGTTCATTCATTTCCTTCCGTATGTTGTCCACCTTGACATATATCTAAAATGGTTATATTATGGAACGGAGTGAGTATTTTTTAAGATTGCATCTGTCAAGCTTAGCAAATGGTCGACATTTACTAATAATTAAAGATAAGAGTTTGTGGCTGTTACTTGGGCCGTGGCCGTTGAGCGTTCACCTCTAGCCTGGTGGTCTGACCCGCGTAACGCAAGCTTACGAAGCCCAACCTAGCCATCCGTAGTTGTCTTCCTCCGGGATGAAACTCAACTGACCCCCAAAGGCCCGGACCGTCCTCCGCCAGTCGACGCCGCAAACCTCGTCGTCGTCGCCGCCGGCGGTTGCAGTTGTACTCGCGCGCGCCAAAATCTTCCTCGGGTCGCCTCTCAAGGCGGTGCCACAGGAGCTCGTGGCTGCCTGACTGGCAGAAGGCGCTTTTCTCAGAGCAGGTCCTTCCGAGGCGAGACCCTCACCCACCGTAATAACTGCTCAATTCCCCATCCACCCCCTCGCTCCTCGTCCCATCTCACAGAGCCCTAACGAGTGACGGCAATGGAAGTGTTCGTCGAAGAGGAACAGAGGTTTGCGCACACACATATGGCCCGAGTAATTCCGTTCCCCGTACCCTACCTTCTTGTTCTTTTCTTAATCCGTTTTGGGGTACAGGCCCGTTGAAGATCCCATGGAGGTGATAAGGATAGCTTTCCCAGGCAACGATTTCGCCTTCCGTGCGGTGACCCGAGCTTTCGGTCGACCGGATCCGCCGCCGGAGCAGCGCAGCCGGCAGCAGGACCCAGAGAATCGAGCCCCAGCTGTTGAGCTGGGACCTGACGGAGCAGCTGTTGCCTCAGAGAAGCGCGTGGATCCGCCGGAGGCCCAGAACGCCGGGATTAGCTGCGCGCAGCAGGGTGCCTCTACGAGCGGAGCCCGTGTACCACGTACCTCTGAAAATCGTGTGAATTCGGAGGCGGCCAAGAACAACGGGGGCGGCCAACCTACGCCTGCAGATGCAGGCAATGAAGCTGCTTGTGGCTGGACTCGCAGGTATGCCGTGGTTCACCTTCAGCAGGCTGTACATCGCAGAAATTCTTCAGTGCTACTAATTTTGGAACATGTGCAATTACATTTCGGTCATCTTTTAGGCTTGTTTATGTTCGTCAGTAGTAAAGCTCAAGTAATTAGGCTAGTCGATCGGCACTGACACCTCATCCGGATTGGTCATCTACATTTGTGTTACTTAAAATGGAAACAGCATTATCCTACCATTGGTCTTGGATTCCGCTTAACACTGTGTCAATGTAGAACAAATCTGTAACTATTGCTTCTTGCTTGACGCAGGGTGAGGATTGGTCGTGCCCCAGATGAACGGGAGACACCGGCTGGTCATGTCAGCGCGCTGGAAAAGGCATTGACTTGCTTTGCGGAGAGGCAAACTGATGCTGTTGTTTTTCCAGCAGTTGGAACCAGCTTCGATTCACTTGTGGAGGCGTATGATTTTTATAACCTCCATTCCTGGGAAATGGGGTTTGGGATTAGATATGCAAAGAGCAGGCTGAATGCGATGAGAAGTAAATCTATGCAGGAAATTGTTTGCGTCCGTTCGGTAAGAAAAAAACATATACTGATTAGTTAGCTTCGCGAGCTTGTAGTAGTTCGCTCTTTTTGCTGTTTTTTCACCTCTCTCTGGGTGATCCATGGCGAAACGACTGCTTTAACCTCAAAAAAAATATTAGATAGCTTTCTATGGTGGTCAGTCCTGAAAATTTATGCGGTAATTCTGTTGCCTTGCAGGGTAAACCTCTGAGTGACATGAAGAATAACAGCAAATCGCTCAGGTGCAACTGCACAGCACTAATTAGGCTGCTTAGGTCCGCTGACAAAGGATGGTATGTGGCACACCACGGGGAAACACACAATCATGCTCTTTCCATGTCATGTTCAGACAAGTTGACTTGTACATCTCATAAGCATATAGATAAGTACACCAGGGACTTGGTTCGCAAGTTGAGGAATAACAACGTTGATTTGGGTGTGTACAGCACAATTGCTGCATTTTTTGGGAGAAAGGAGAACGGGCCTGTCACAAAGGGCTCGATCAGGACACTATGCGCGCAAATTAATCTGGAGCAAGCTGATGATGCTCTTAGAAAGAATGTGGAGATAACAAGTTCATTAGGGGAAAATGATCCAGAAAACCATGCTACAGAGGAAGTGCCATTAAACTTTTTGGACGAAACCTCAAGCTCTCCTGATTGCATGGAAATGCCAGTCGATCCCCTAAGCCACATTGATCAGGATGACACAGAAAGGAACCCTGACGCTGAGAGGGTAGCTGATCTGATGTTAACATTTGGGGATTGTAACCTGGTACTTAAAAGCTGCAGCTATAATGATCTCATCAACTCCAACAGCACCATGGCCGATCTGGAGAAGGCGATGAACGCCGTGAAGCCCCACCTTCAGCAGGGCATCTTTGGTGACCTGTGGTCCAGGGCTCACAATTCCGGAGGTGTCATGTCCGCTCAGGTACTGACCATCAAGGACCTGTTCAGGTTTGAGCGGTGGCTGACAACCACCACGGGCAAGCATAATCTGCAGTCTGTCCTGCAGCACGTCAAGCTTGTCAAATCTGGAAAGGGTGTCTTCGAGCCCGAGCAGACGGCCCTCCTCCGCCTGTTCCAGGCAGAAAACGATGAACACTCGCGTGAGATTAGCAAGCTACAGGGTGAAAGGGATGCCAAGATTGCCCATTATCAGGCGATGATCGATGAGGCCCATGCATCGTTCGAGGCCAGGGTCGAAGCTGCAAAGGTGGGTTACCCTGTGTCTTCCTCCTATGTCCCTCTGAGTACCCATGAGCTTCGCGGGAAGTGCTGGAGCGCCTATCTTGCCTACTGTCAGAAGGAGTCAAAGTATATGAACCGGGGGGCCTCAGACATTGTGGAGAGGTTTGGCCCCGAAATACAACAGCGTCACCTCATTGAATTCTGTAGCCAGGAGGTGAACCGTCACGCTCTGCTCAAGTATGGCCAAACCAAAGTTGAGAAGCTGAAGGAGGCAGGAGTCGCTCATGGAGAAAGTACTTTCCGTGGCTATATGACGCTCCTGGATATTGAACAGGCTTATGCGTTACTCGCTGCTGAAGGGCAAGTCGCAGACGAATCTGGTACCAGTGGGGGTTGTGAGGAGGAGGATCGCAGCAACAGAGAAAATGGTGATTCAAGAGGTATGAGTGCCAGAGGCAATGGAGATGAAAATGGTGGCGAGGACGTGTCGGAAGCCCCTCCTCAGCAAAAACGTCAAAGGCACAGTCAGTTTAATGTTTGGGGGTGACTTGGAAAACAGGTGATTCTGCATCCTGTTGCAAATAGAAGGTTCATATATCAGATTCTGGAAATGGAAAGATCATGTATTCTTAACTAACCACATTGTGAGATGGATCCAAATATGTACAACGTTTGTAGTATTTTGAAGCACGAACTTCTGTATTGCGGTCGTTTTCAAAAAGGACTGGCCTAATCCTAGATTTAGATTGGTTCTTATGGATTTAGGCTACATGACTCTGTAGTAATATTCAGTTCGTATGTTTACGGATTTATCTGTCTAACTGTGATGATCACACTCTGGGTGCTGGCAAAATGAAGGCAACTATATGTTAGCTCTTTGCATTGCAGTCTGGTTTATAAACGTGCAAGCTTTTTTGTGGAAGGTTAAATTCCTGCAAGAGAAAAATATTGCTCCTACTCATATGTACAACGATCAGTGTCCACTAAGGATTATCTGGAAAACAAACTGCACGAGGGATCATATAAATATGACATTTGTAGTCATGTTGGAAACTGGACAGATCTAATTTGCTTGCCAAGTTGTAATATTGCCTGCAGTTCTGGAGTCTCCGCGGTAGGACGACCATGAGGTGCTGAAAGACGGAGGAAAGCAGCCCTTGCGGAGTAAAAGCGCAGATCGGGGCGAGTGTGTATAAACCATAGAACACCAGCACTGCTCGCATCAAGTCCGACGGAGAATTCTAAGAGAAGTGTGAGGTTTTCAGAAACAAAAAGAGAGTACTGGAAGTGTGATAACTTCGTCAATTCAGAAGGCCACGCCCAGAGTCGCTGAACTGCATGTCGGCCTTAGTGCCTTCTCGTTGATCAATTCATTTTCTGCATTTTCTCGCTGTCGGTCGCCATGTTGTCTGGTCGTGGACTCGAGTACGCTGATCAACCAGTGTGGTTCGGCTCCCATTCCTGGTGCCGCTCATTCCGAGAACATCCAACATCGATGCAAGAATCAGGTCGTGCTAAAGATCTATGCTCATCTGATTTGTCGTCCTACGACTTTGACGTCCTAACTAGTCGCTGGAAATTTCAAGGGACAGGGGAGAAAACTAAACCACTAGCTCGGAAGTTGTTGGAGCTAATTCTACACTAGATGTCTTCTTTTCTTCTCTTCCGGTCTTCGAATGAATGACACATATGACTCATTGCTTTATTTCTACTCATTTTAGAGGAGCACATGATCGAGCAAGCTAGATGGCAACGCGGTGCATATAAACTAAGAAGTGAAAGTGAAGGCAGCAAGCAGATGACATTGAATGAACTGTACTTCAAGCACAATGGAACCCAAGTAATGGAATGTTTATTGTTACAAGTGCACATCAGCACATGCATCATTCATTGAATAGACTTATGTGTTACTCAAAAGTGAGGTGTATCCAAATCTTTAAAATGTTTGTAATACTGTGAAGGACAAATTTTTATATTGCTTAACCTTTTCAAAAAGGTTGGATCAAGCCTATATTTAGATTGGTTCTTAGTTTCTTCCGGAAATGGTCTACATGCCTGGAGTAATATTCAGTTGATTTGTTCGCGGATTTATTTGTACAATTGTGAGAATCACAATCCTTTGGGTGCTGGACAATTCAAGCCAACAACATGTTAGCTCTTAGCATTGCACTCTGGTTTATAAGGGTGCAAGCTTTTTGTGGAGGTTGAAAATCCTGCAAGAGTAAAAAGCTTTGCTCCTACTCATCTGTAAAGAATCAGTGTCCACTAATGATTATCTGCTAAACAAACTGTAGCGGGGGGTCATATAAATTTGAGATTTCTTGTTATGGTGGAAATTGAACAGATCTAATGCTTGCTTGGCAAGTTGTAATATTGGCATACTGCTGTCAATACTTTTTGTTTACATGCGGAATGATCTATCACTCTTTACCCATCAGAAAGTCCGCTTTACATCTATCCTAGCAAAAGATGTTTAGGATCTTGCGCGGTCTATTTTGTGATTTATGTTCTGAACTCCATTCTCTCGTGCAAAACTGGTCACACGATCATGCTCCAAAGAAAGAAAGAAAAACTACTTTTGGTGGCAATCCTGACCTCCGCTCGTTAGCTCGTTTCGTCCTCCATCGAATGCAGATTGTATGGGTGCGTCTTGAAACCGTGGAACACTAGCACGCTCTCATCAGGTGCGATAGAGAAATCTAAGAAAAGTGTGAGTTTTGTTCTTAAATAGGAACTGTGACAAGTTCATAACTTCAGAAGGCCACACCCACATGTCGGACTTGGTTCCATCTCGTTGATCAATGCCTTTCCTGCTTGGTTATTCTTTACTTTTATTTTGTGAGTTAGTATACTAGCCTGTCTGAGCACTTATTCCGTGCTGAAGTGCCTCTTGTCCAAAAATTTAGACCCCATACCCAGAAGTGGCATTCAATCGCACAGATGATACTACACCGAATTGATGGAGAGTACAAAGTACCGCTCGTTGCGACCCTTACTTCGTAATCTATGCATGTATGTCTTGATGTCTGTCATCATGTCGTGCACTCCACAACACAGATGAGACCAAGTTGGGTTTCTGGTCTTTGTGGTTCGGCCTATATTCCTGGTGACGCTCATTCCGAGAACAACCAACATCGATGTAAGCTTTGGTTGAAAGATCTATAACACACGCCTTTCTCGTCCTACGATTATGATAGGGAGGAAACTGAGCCCCTAACTCAATATGCGTGAATTTTAAAGGTGAAGTGTTAGGCTCCTCACAATGGATAACCAGTAAGGCTGAAGAACAATACTTCTCGCGGTCTCACCGCCCCAAAGTCCCTACTGGTTCGACACTACCTGTTTTCGTTTCTTTTTTACTAGCCTTACGAATGAATGACACATATGCCTCCTTGCATTGTTTCTACTGCTGGAGGAAGACCTGAGAAAACTGGATGGTGACGAGACACATATGATGCAGAGACTGGGGCGATGCTCCAATTCAAAAAAAAAATGTGAAGAGGAAGTGAAGACAGCAAGAAGATGACATTGAATGAGTTGTACATCTGAAGGACAATAGACCACCAACTAATGGATTGTTTAAATCATAGTGCTACAGTACAAGTGCTCATGCATCATTAATTGAACAACCGGTGGGGGTGGCCGGTGAGGACGAGGATCACACCGACGGAGAAAAATGTTCTTGCAAGGGATGAAAGTGCCATATGCAATGGAGAAGAAATTTGTGGTGAATACGTGTTAGAAGCCCTCCTCATCAAAAGCATCTAAGGCACGGTCAAACCTATGTTTAGTGTGAATACAAAAGCAGGCAATACCTGATCTCTGAGGGGATCATGTGGTCGACAGATGTGTCTTTCTCCAGTCTTGTATTTCTCTCAACTGTACATTCCCTTTCACGAAATTATAAAAAGGCACACAACAGGGAAACATGTTGTCTCGGCATAAAAAAGAAAACTAGTCTTCGGATATTCGGGCTCCAGGGTCTGCTTTCACAGACTCGAGAAACATATTCATCATTGCCATTTCAATCATATCGATGAATGTAGTGTGCACATAACTGATGAAGTGTAGACACAAAATGATGGATCTACCAAAAAAAGAGAAACTCGAAATCTATAGAGGTAAAGAAAATGTGAATCAAGCATATACATGCACGCACGAGAACCTTCATGTAGCGTACTGCTCAACGATACATAATCCAATCACCAATTCAGATACAAGGTTCACAGCGTCACGCTGGAAGAAAGAATCAGCGAACAAGTCGCGAGGAGGAAGAAGAGAGAGTTCCAATCAGGAAACAGTTCATCAATTCACAATTCGCTACTTTCCCCTCTGGTCACGCGTGTCTGATGTACTACTTCTCCACGGCATCGATGTGGGTTGCTTCCTGGGCCTTGGGCTTTACTTGGGCTAAATGGGCTTCTCGCAGATGTTGCCTCTCGTGTGCTCTGTTCTTCACCTTCAGAGCGTCAGGTAAGACCAGGGTCGTGACAATACCCCCTCCTGGAGTACCAGCTTGTCCCCAAGGGAACGCCTCGATCATCACATGAAGATGCTCCCAGGACCTGCATGAGTCTGGCAATCCACTCCAGTGAAGCAGCACTTGTGGCACCCGTTTGTTGCCATGGCGGATGAAGCGCTCTCCACATATCTGAATTGGTTGCACGGTGACGAAATCATCAGTGATCAGAATGGAATTCGCACTTATATTGTCATCTGGAGGCGGAGCCTTCTTGAGCTGTGACACATGCACCACAGGGTGAATGCGTGATGTATCAGGAAGCTGCAACTTGTAGGATACGTTCCCCACCCTCGCCAGAATTTTGTATGGCCCGAAGAACTTGAAGCTGAGTTTGTGGGAGGTGCGGTTCACCACTGACATTTGCACATATGGCTGCAACCGAAGATATACCCAGTCACCCACCTGGAAGACACGCTCAGATCTGTTCTTATCAGCCTGATGCTTCATTCGTTTTTGTGCTCTTTCCAGATGTTGTTTGATTAGCAGCATCATTGCTGCCCGTTCTGCAAGCCAGTCATCCAAGTCAGTATTCCCTGTGACTGCTCCTTGAGCAAAACCAAAAGGTTTGGGTTTCCTGCCATACAACACTTCAAATGGTGAGCGCCCCAATGCAGAGTGAAATGTAGTGTTATACCAGTATTCCGCAAGGGAAATCCACTTAGCCCACTGGTTTGGGTGAGCATGCACCAAGCATCGAAGGTATGTTTCCAGGCATTGATTTAGTCGCTCGGTTTGCCCATCTGTTTGCGGGTGGTAGGAAGAACTCATGTTGAGAGTAGTGTCAGCAATTCGAAACAAGTTCTGCCAAAACGAGCTGATAAACACTTTGTCCCTGTCAGAAATCAATACCTGTGGCATACTGTGCAGACGGTACACATTGTCCACAAAGAGTTGTGCCACTGACGCAGCTGTGAACGGATGGCGTAGAGGAATAAAATGGCCAAATTTTGTGAGCTTATCGACCACCACCAGAATAGTGTCAAACCGACCTGACAATGGCAGTCCTTCAATGAAATCCAACCCCACAGTATGCCATGCTTCAGGTGGTATTGGTAATGGTTGAAGCTTCCCCGACAGTCTCACATGTTCACTCTTTGCCTGGTGACAGATTTTGCAGTCATGGACATACTTGAAGATGTCATGTTTCATGTTTGGCCACGAGAACATTTGTTTTATCTTGTGATATGTGGGTAAGGCTCCAGAATGCCCACCCAGCCCACTGCTGTGCAGTGCTTGCATGACTGCTGTTTTGGCTTCAGTGTGTGCTCCTAGCCAGATGCGGCCCTTGTGTCTGATTATCCCGTCTACCAGTGAAAAACCCTGATCATTGCTTCCAGTTACAGCCAATTCAGCCAGCAATTGCTGAGTTTTTGCATCGTGGCAGTACCCTTCCACCACGATTTCCAACCATCGCGGTTTCACCACTGATACTGAGCATACAGGATGGGATCTGCGGGATAATGCATCAGCTGCCACATTTGTAATTCCTTTCTTATACACAATTTTGTATTGTAGTCCCAACAGTTTGAAGAAGGCCTTCTGTTGGATATTGGTATTAAACTTGTGATCTCCCAAATGGATTAAGCTTCGTTGATCTGTATGGATAACAAATGGTCCATGTTGCAGATATGGCTTCCACTTCTCAATCGCCAGTAATATTGCAAGACACTCTTTATCATAAATCGATAGTGCCTGGTTTTTAGGACCCAATGCCTTGCTAAGGAAAGCCAAAGGGTGTCCATTCTGCATCAAAACAGCTCCTACTCCAGAAGCACACGCATCAGTTTCGAGAACAAATTCCTTAGTGAAGTCTGGCAATGCCAAGACTGGTGCTGACACCAGAGCTTGTTTCAGGGCAACAAATGAGTCTTGAACTTGTGGAGACCATACAAATGGCACATTCTTGCGTAGCAAATTTGTGAGTGGCCTTGTGATGATTCCATAGTTCTTAATAAATTTTCTGTAGTACCCAGCGAACCCCAATATCTGTCTCAATTGTTTCAGATTCATGGGTTGTGGCCATTTGAGCACTGCTTCCACCTTGCGTGGGTCTGTTGCCACTCCGGAGGCACTGATAATATGTCCAAGATATTCCAACGATTTTTGTGCAAACGAGCACTTGCTTTTCTTGATATACAGCTTGTTCTGTGTCAGGATTAGAAACACTGCCGCCAAGTGTTTCTTGTGATCTTCCAACGTTTTACTGTAAATGAGCACATCATCCACAAACACCTGTACATACTTGCGTATGATGTGAGCAAAGATTGTGTTCATAGCCGCTTGAAAGGTGGCTGGTGCTGATGTCAATCCGAACGGCATGACCTTAAATTCATAGTGTCCACTGTGTGTTTTGAATGCAGTTTTTGGTTCATCTTGTGCAACCATTCTAATTTGGTGATAACCCGATCGAAGATCCAATTTAGTGAAGAATTGTGCTCCTGCGAGTTCATCCAATAACTCATCTACCACGGGCATTGGATAGCGATCCTTGATTGTCACAGCATTCAATTGGCGATAATCAACACAGAACCTCCAAGTCCCATCCTTCTTCTTGACCAATAACACTGGAGATGCAAATGGGCTCTGGCTGGGCTGTATTATCCCTTGCTTGATCATGTCTTTAATTTGTTTCTCGATCTCATCTTTTTGTTGAGGTGAATACCTATATGGTTTGACATTGACAGGCTGTGCCCCAGGCATAAGTGGTATGCGATGATCAAATGCTCTTCTGGGTGGCAAGCCGGATGGTGTCTCGAAGCAATGCTGATTTTCATCAATTACTGCCTGTATTTCATCTGGCAAGGCTGTCTCTTCATATGCTTCACCAATAGGACATAGTTGAACCAGCTGGGCCAAGCCTCTCTGCTTGATCAACCCCTTGAGTTCTGTTGCTGATATTTGTTTACAGCTTTGTACTTTATCTTTCACTCCCTTCAGAGTAATTCTCTTGCCATTTACCTTGAAACGCATGACTTTTTTAGGCCAATCAATCCACATTTTACCACAGGCATCCAGCCAATCCATCCCTAAAATCATGTCATAACAAGGCACATCAAATACTCGGCATGCAGTTGAGAAACTTGAGCCTTGGCACTCCCATTTCACCTCAGGAACAGCAGTAGTAATTTGGGTTTTACCTCCATCAGCTACCTGAACCGTAATTGGCTCCATTTCTACTGTTTGCAGTCCCAACTGTTCTACTGCGGTAGCACTGACAAAACTACCACAGCTACCTGAATCAACTAGAACCAATACTTGCTTGTTGTTAACTGTGGCTAACAGCCTAATGCTTTTTCTATGAGATGTTCCTGCTAATGCACACTGGGAGATATGGCACAGGGATCCACTTGAGCTACTCCCATCATCTTCATCATCAGATGAGGGAATTTGCAACACCTCCATGAGCTCCTCCACAATATGTATTGGAACAGTCTTGGTGCATTTGTGCCCTGGCTGAAATTTGTCACCGCATTTGAAGCATTCGCCTCTAGCTCTTCGCTGGGCCTTCAGAGACTTCATCTTCTCATCCCAAGGAGGTCGTGATGGTCTCTCCTCACTTTTCTTCCTGTCATCGGGTGTGGTTCCCATCAAACCTGGGCCAGGGTAGCCTGTCTTCCTGTATGAGTGCTTGTAATCACTGCGGTATCGTGACCCTGAGTATGACCTTGCCTCATTCAATATTTCCTCTTGTGTTTCGGCTAGAGACAGTGCCACATCTACTGTGCGTGGCTTGTGTAAGCGAATTGCTCGTTGGATGTCCTTCCTTAGACCTGACACAAATTTGGTGACAAAAAATGCTTCATCGTAGTGCTTGTTATGAACCAATACCTTGTGCCTCAATTCCTCAAATTTCCGAAAGTATAACTCCACAGTGTCAATTTGTTTGCAACGATCTAATTCCTCCAAGTAACGGTGATGCTTGTCTCTGCCAAATTTGGCATGAACTGCCACACACAGCACCTCCCACGAATCAACATCATGTTCTGCTTCATATGTTTGTAACCAGAATGTTGCATTACCAATGAAGTGCATTGTAGCAAAACTGGCCCATGTCTCATGCTCAACTGAATACAGTGCAAAGTATTTCTCACATACTGTCTTCCACCACTTGGGGTTATCACCATCAAATCGAGGAAATTCAGTTTTCGGAGGACGGGTGCGATGTGCCCCCGACCGTGATCCATGGTACACACTGTCATCAAAAGTTCCAGAGCGTTCTCCGATATCGAAATGCACCGGAGTGTGTGGGAATTCCCTCCGACTGGCTGGACGAGGAGGAACAATAATCTTCAGTGCCCCAGATGTCTGTCCCATCTCCACCGGAGTAGGTGTCGCAGCTGGAGTTGTGGCCGCCTGATGTGTTTCGGCGTCCTCAATGCGAGCAACCTCCAGTTGAGCCACACGATCCCCAACTTCCGCTAGTGATTTCTGTATCTCTTGAATCATGTTGTCCACCCGTGGTATCCACACCCCAATCCTCTTCAGGGAATCATCGATCGTTTTGAGCGTTTCTGCCGTGCTACCACACTGCTTCTGCAACTCATCCCCTTGTTTCTTCAACGCCGCCAGGTCTGATTGAACACGCTCCATTGCTGCAGTGTCCTGCTTCCGCACCAACGCGCCTGGTGCTAGCGTCAACCGCCGCCGATCCAAAGCGCCTCCACTGGTGCACAAATCAAGCCGTCAAGCCGGGATTTCACAATCACGGCAAGGATCCGTGATCAACCGCTCGCCGCCGCTAAATCTGCACCCGAACAGTCTACCGCCGCCACACGCCGCCATAGGTCGTCGAAAGATGCCGGAACCCTCCGCCGCCGCGAGTTGAGAGTCGTGGATGGGATTTTACAGGATGTAGCCAAACCACCACGTTCCGCTCCCGAATTCGCCACCAATTCCTGTCACTGAAGCAATTCAGCGACACACTCCTCTCTCTCTCCTTTTGTGGAATTTTTGGAAAAATTTTTGCCTGATCTAGGGCTCTGATACCATATGTAGCGTACTGCTCAACGATACATAATCCAATCACCAATTCGTATACAAGGTTCACAGCGTCACGCTGGAAGAAAGAATCAGCGAACAAGTCGCGAGGAGGAAGAAGAGAGAGTTCCAATCAGGAAACAGTTCATCAATTCACAATTCGCTACTTTCCCCTCTGGTCACGCGTGTCTGATGTACTACTTCTCCACGGCATCGATGTGGGTTGCTTCCTGGGCCTTGGGCTTTACTTGGGCTAAATGGGCTTCTCGCAGACGTTGCCTCTCGTGTGCTCTGTTCTTCACCTTCAGAGCGTCAGGTAAGACCAGGGTCGTGACACTTCATGTACGCAATTACGATCGTTTTAGCACTTCATGCCACAAACTCATACTGTACAGCTTAGCAGGCTAGCGGAGGCGGCCCACGAAGTACGTGCTGCTAGCCACTGCACCCGTTTGACGGAGGATTAACCAGTACCCCCTCTGTTCCATATTACAGATGTTTTGGCAAGCTAAAACAGTTTGTCAAAACATAGTATTATATGAGACGGAGGGAATACTAGATTTGTATGGCAAGTTTGGTGGATGGATCCACATCTAATCATTCGTTCTACTTTGACTCAATGAAGTAGCCATGCGCACACCCCGTCTCCCTTCTTATCCCTTGCTACAGTGAGCAGCGGGCGATAAGGAGGCGACCGCGCGTTCCTCACCTCGTCGCCGGCCAGGCCGGTGGTTCCCTCCCTCTCCGCCGGCCGCCTCGGCGGCGGGAGAGTGGGGGAACCCCGGTCCTGCGTCTCCGGCTAGTAGTTTGTGTATTAGGTGTGCGTGCCCGGCTTGCAGCGTCGATGGCGGTGGCGATGTTGCCGGCGTGTTGGGCTTTGTCCTTCCCCTCCGTGCCCCGCTCCGGCCATCCGTGGTGGTGGAGGGAGGAGGTGGTGGTGGTGGGCGTCCTGTTTTTGGTCGTGGTGCTGCAGGTGGTCGTCTTCTTCGTGGGTTCTGCTCCGGCCGGCCGTGGTGGCGAGGGGAGCGACCGTGCGGAGGTGGGTGATGGTGGTGGTGGTCCTTGGCGCTGCGGTGGCGGCTGGATGTTCGGCGGCAGCGGGAAGACGGCGCTTTGGCCGTGCTCCTTCAGCGAGGCTAGATTCCGTTGCTTGCGGCGGATGGCGTCTGCGGTCTTCTACAAGGTGGTGGCGCCTTCTTCTCGGCGGACGGCGGTACGGCGCCGCCGGCAGCGTCTAGGATCTTGGGGCGAGGCGGTGGTGGATCTGATTGTGTTTTCTCCAGGCAGTTCGGGGTGCTCTGTGCAAGTTTCGGGGTCCTTTTTGTAATTTTCTTTTCTTTTCGGACCTGTATGTAATTTGTACTGTGCTTCCTGATATATGAATCAGATCCTTTCAAAAAAAAAAAGTAGCCATGCGCACGTTGAAATGGAAGTCTTTTGAACCCTTAAAAAAGAAGGTACCCTCGAACGTCGCACTTGCACACATCGGAAATTGCAGAGAATAGATTGAGGAAAGGAGAGACGATGTGTTGAGATTGGTGAAAGACACGTGCTATCTTCTAAAATGGGACCTGCTTGCACGAAATCTAGATCCCAAACACAGGTTCCGACCAGTAGCCTTAAGTCGCATAGATGATGGAACGAAGACGCAAAAAGTTGAAGCTAACCCGCCTGCATACTGCATGTCACCTCTCGTCGAGAATTGAGCTTGCAAGTCCGTACATGTATAAATTGTTTTCCGACATTATTTCGTGGAGTCCTGCTGAAATGCCAGGTCGTTCTTGGGCTTCCCGTCGCTCTTTTTCGGCCCACATTCCCGGTGCCCCTCGTTCCGAGAACATCCAAAATCAATGCAAGCATATGTCCATATGTGTTGATGATCTATGCACGCATGCTTTGTCATCCAACGACTATGGTCGTGCTAACTAGTCTAGATGAGGAACAATACTTCTACACTATTTGTCTTTGTTTCTTTCTTTTCCTTTCGAACAGATGACGCCTAAACTTGTTAATTTGTTTTGTTTCTACTGCTGCTAGAAGAAGTAAGAAAATATAAAAGGGAGATAATACCAAACAAGATGTGATGCCGCGATACTTATAAAACGGAAGCGAGTGAAGCATGCATATGACATAGAGAGAGTTGTAGTTATGACGGACAGTTAAAGAATGGTGTCTACGAGTGCAATGTATTATAAATGTTACATGAATATTATTGGTACAAAGATATTTGGAGCTGTCATACGTTCACCAATGTAGACCGACGAGTCAGCAATTGGTGTCGATCACTCCGTTGTTGTGTTGAGTAAATTATTATAAAAGTTTTCTTATCGCACCATGCATATTTTTGTTGCTCTAGGTCTCATCACAAACCAATCGTGCAGGGTATTTATTTTGCCCATACATTCTTAAAACGAGCTGCAAACATAATGAACATAGTTCAAGGACTCCATAGAGTCTTGACACAAATGTTTGAGTGTTGTACGTCACATTGTTTCTGACGCCTCTCAGTGCAGTGTATGCTGGCTGGTCCATGCATGGATAATAGGAAGAAGACAAGTTGGGTGGATCGTTGTATCTAGATTATACAAGTGATCATGCTAGGTTTCTCCATAAATATATTTGAAAAATGAAAGTGCCACTTAAAATCAGATTTTCATGTGGTTTCTTTTGCGCAAAGAAATTTTAACTAAAGATAATTTTGCTAAGCGAATCGGCATGGTTCAAATAAATGTTATTTGCATGCTCAAGATGAGACGATTCAGCATTTGTTTGTTTCATGTCCCTTAGCAAAGATGGTTTGTCGTAATGTGTTTATGGCTTTCAATTTACACCCCCTTACTAATATAAGTACCTTGTTTGGGAACTGGTTAAGGGGCATTGATAAAAACGATAAAATGCAAATCAGAGCTAGTGTATAGATGTGCTTAACTATGGGCCATCTGGAACATAAGCAATGATTATATTTTTAACAATGCAAAATCATCTTCCTTTATGCAGGTAATACCAATGGCACTTACCCACAGGATTCATATGTGGTTTTACCTGCAGTCAACAGAAAAGCGAGAAGTTCTGAATTTTGGGTGTAACCAGCTGGAATTGGTGCACATGATTTGTACAACCGTTTCAGCTGGCGTTTTGATCTTATCATATCATGTTGATGAAGTGCCAACTCATGATGTCCATACTTTTTAGATAGTTGATACATGTATCGACCATGTGTGACCCATGATGTAATTTTTTGTAAGACCTGGCTTCTAATAAATTAAATAAAACTTGCATGCAACAATCGATGCTGAGGCTGGGGCGACCGCATTTAAAAAAAAAATACGATTTGTTGAGATTGGTGAAAGACACGTGCCATCTTCTAAATTTGGACCTCCTTGCACAAAATCAAGATCCCATACACAGATTCCAGGAAGTAGGGTTCAGTCGTATAGATGAACGCACTACAAATAATAGTGCACTGTCCAAAATACCCCCATATAGAATTACACTACACAAAATGTTATGTAGTATGTCATACCTGGTTCGTTGAACACAAAACTAGACGTCCGAGATCATTTGATGCACTGTAAAATAACTCGACCCAAAACGTTGAGACTACCCCCTGCATACTTTCTGTTACAGATCTTCGAAAATTGTGCTTCCAAGTACCTGCATGCATGTCTTGTTGTCCATCATCCTGTCATGGACTCGTGCATGAATTGCAAGTCACGGTTGGGTTTCTCAGCCCGCTTGTTTGGCTCAAAATCCTGGTGCCCCTCATTCCAGAATCGATGCAAGCCTGTTTCCGTATGTGTTAAAGATATATGCATGTCTGCTTTGTGAGCCAACGACTATGGTATGCTAACTAGTCCGAATGAGGAACAATACTCCTACTTCCCTCCTTTCTGTTTGTCTTCCGAATGAAAGACACCTAGGAATGCTTGCTTTGTTTCTACTGATGCTATGATAAGTAAGAAAATATAAAATGGCGATATGAACAAACAAGATGAAAAGTCGCAGCACACATATAATACAGAAGAGGGGGAAGCATGCATACGACCCGGAGAGAGTTGCAATTATGGCAGACAATTATGGGAAGCCACGACTAAGGAATTAATAGATAAAGAAAACTAATCCTAAACTTATGGACAAACAACCTACGGAAAGAGGTCTACGGACGTACCTTGCCACACCTAATTAGCCCACACCCTCCGACCGCCCCCCCTGAATTTCACTGGGGGCCCACCTCCTGACTTCACCCACTGACCCACCTAATCCCGTAAGATTTGTCCGTAACTTGGGTCCGTAGGTGTAGCATTACTCGATAAAGAATAGTGTTTACGAAAATACCACGGCTAGCTGAGGGTAACTGAAATTCCCTGTCACACGCCCACTACCCGTCCCCATATTAAATGAGTTTATCGGTTGAAAATATTCGAACCATTTCAGTTTGGGCATAATTCTTCCTCCCCAAAAACTTTTTTAAAACGGCCCAGAGAGAGTTCTATTTACGAGGGACAATTACAGGTTCTATTTACGAGGGACAATTACGGGATACACAACAAAGGAATAGGCAAGTAATACTCCACATGTGACTAGACATGTTTTATTGGACATGTCCACTCATTTTAGTCTAAATCTAGAGTATATATGTTACACCTGAAACATCTTATTTTGTGGAACAGAGGGAGCAGTGTGGTTCGTGCACCTAACGCTGATCACGACTGTGGTTTGATTTTTTTTTGAGAAACAGGTTGAAAATTATTGAAAGCCCGCTTTTCGAGTGGACCTCTCCGTCATTTTGCTGAGTAAATTATTCTCGGTAATTTCTTATCACACACAATGCATATTTTCCTATCGGGGCAGCTGGGGATCTTCGCTAGTGGCCAGACAACGGGACGCGCCGCCGCACCTGGTCTTGGCTAGCGGCCGGGCGAGCTGCACTACGGGAAACGCACAAGACGCCGACGGCCGGGCGCCATCGGCGTATACACGTATGCCGTCGGCGTATGGATACGCCGACGGCCGTCGGCGTACACGACTGTCGGCGTACACGATCCGCCGTCGGCGTCTTCGACCCCGTCGGCGTACGCTGTGGTGGGCCCCACAAGACGGCATCCGAGCCGTTCCGTCAGCCCTCATACGCCGACGGCAATGCCGTCGGCCTATGAATGCAATTTTTTTTGAATTTTTTTGAATATTTTTAAACTTTTTTTATTTTTTTTTTATTTCGAAATTTCTAACTCAGCTACATACTAAATCTCTAATTACACAGTTAATCATAGGTCAAAGTAATTACGCTGGTCAAAGTTCCCGTTCGGTCACCCATACTCAAATTGCTCCAACCCAAGCACGCTTAAACTTTGAGTTCCTTCATTATTAGATTCCAAATGAGAAATGAGAACTTACTGATATTTGTATCATATCAATCATATTAACCACTTAGTTATGATGTTACACTTTTTCAATGTTGAAATTTAAAAATTTTATTTGAATAAGTAACAATGATTATGTAATAGTATATTTTGAATAAATGACAATAAAATTAATTTTACTTTTATTTCATTTTTACATTTAATATGGAATAATTTATATCTTTAATTCCGTTAATCGAAATTTGAAAAATAAAATGTCTATGTCCATTAGAAAAATGAGAGGAATTCAAATATGACATCCATATCATCCTTTGCATTGTATAAACATGGATGGTTTTAGAAAATTGATCTCTTTCGATGAATAGTCATGTTGGCCATTTTGACTCTTTTTTGAAAAAAAAATAAACTAAAGTGAAAAAACCCTCATAAAAAGGTATCTTTTGGCATTGAGTTATTTTATGTGTACTAGTTTCTATTAAAAATGATAAATTTCTTTTTTTACAAATTTTTCAAAAAAATGCTTCACAAAAAGTTCTATCATCTATAGACATGTATAGCTTTCGCGTCAAATGACCAAGTTATGGCCATCCCCATGCCATAGTTTGTGATAATGTGTCCATACTTGACACATAGGGGTGTCTTGGTATGGAAAACATTTTTGCCAAAAACTATTTCCAAAATATTTTCGTAAATATCATTTTCCATTTTTTAAGTGTCAAAATTGACTTTTTAATGAATCAAGTACCAAACATATGTTACAAAATTTCATGTGCATGGTGAAAAAGATTTTATGGATGTCATATTTGGATTTCTCTCATTTTTCTAATCGATTTAGACATTTAATTTGTTAAATTTCGATTTACATATTTAAAGATATGAATTATTTCATATTCAATTGAAAATAGAAAAAAGTATACGCCGACGGCCGCCGTCGGCGTATAGAATTATTTCATATTCAATTGAAAATAGAAAAAAGTATACGCCGACGGCTGCCGTCGGCGTATAGATACACACGAACGTCGACGGCAATGCCGTCGGCGTATGAACACAGCGTGACGGCCGTCCTCGCTTCGTTACGGCGTGCGTTCATACGCCGACGGCTACCGTCGGCCCGGTCTGGCTACGCCGATGGTTATCCATACGCCGACGGTCGAGGTCGCGGCTGCCCTATCTCGGCTTGTACGCCGACGGCCCCGACATTTGGCCGTCGGCGTATAAATCGGCTGTCGGCGTCTTGACGCATTCCCGTAGTGCTGGGAACAAGAACAAGATGGGCAGGGCACACCGCCGCACAATGAGGAGCCACGCGCGGCGTGGGGCTAGGGAGGGGCGACAGGGCTGTTGGAGAAGTTGAGGATGGGGACGGAGAATAAGGGCCTGTTCGGGACGGAGGAAAAGTAGAGCAAAACCATAGGAAACCGATTCCTAAGGAATTTTTACCTTTTGTGGCGTTCGGGACGGAGGAATCTCACCTTACCGTTCCTCTGGAAAGTTTTCCTAACCTACGTTTTCACGGGAAATAAAACATCCACTCCTTCTCCATGTTTTCGCTTGGCCCCGAGGCACTGCATGGAAATAGCTACCAACCATGCATCTTGGGACCCACATAAGACTGTGAAATGGTTGATATGTGTATATACTGGGTCTCATATACAGAAGATCCAAACAAGTATTGGTCATGTGATCATTTAAAAGTTGCTACATGGGACCCAACCGTGTGGATTTCCTGTGATTCCTTTCCTGCATTCCGAACGCCAGCCACAGAGCTTTTTTTTTAGGTTACCTTCCTATGTTTTGCACCTCTATTCATTTCCATTTCCTCTGTTTTGCCCCAAACCTGTGTTTTTCTTCCCTTCGATCCGAACAGGCCCTAACTAGGTCTGCTGATTGGTCCGCTCGTTGAAGAAAACAGTCGGGTTTGCCATGTGCATATTGCATTGGTCTGCAAAACTGAACTTTGGTTGCAGCGCTGCAAACGGAAGCAAAGCCACTGATCTAAGATTTGCGGTTGATTTTATTACTCAATCTCAGCGGTTGACTGCTCCTACTTGTTTGCTCTATATATTTCTTGTACTTGTACTAGTGAATATTTGCGGCTGGTTTTACTTCTAAATGCTTGCTCTGTATATTGTTTGTACTTGTACTAGTGAAATGTAGCAGTTGACTATAGAGCTGCTATACTTTGTTAGTTAGAATCTTAGATATTATCAAAATATAGAAGAGGCAATCTTTTTTTTTGAACCATTGGAAGAGGCAATCTAGATGTCCTGGATATAAACAAGCTGCTGAAAAACTGTAAGTGTCTGGAAATAATCTGTTTAGACGGTCGTCTACATGAACGTATAGACAGCCACTTAAATATTCCACTAAAATGTCCCCACAGCTCTATCGTAGGAGTACTTGTTTACCTGAAACAGAATAGGGCTGGAGTTACAACAGCGTCTATCTTGCCCCACCGACAAATAACTTAATCTTCTGTTAGTTGTCCCGATGCTTCGCATTCCGAACCGTGTGCATGTGTAGCAGGTTTATGCATCCATGCATCATGTCCAACAGTGAAATATGCATCCGGAGTGTTAGACTTACAATATGACGGGGAAGAATGAATTTATGAGATGAGAGGTCGTTCACATATTTAGACTAGTCACAATGGGGAGTATCATATACTAGTATCATGCATATGATAGTAGTCTATGTTACTACATACACATTGGATAGTAACATATGTGTGGTATCATATAGTTCAACATTAATTAGGTTGTAGACTCATATTACATTGGAATCCGTTATGTTACGGTATCTACCTATGATACCACTATCATCTCTCTCATCATTAATTACAGTGACACGTCAGCTTTTTGCCAACATGGCATGCATGATACCACTTATGATACCCCCATTGTGGCTAGTCTTATACAACGAACAACACAGAGCATGTGACAAAGATAGTGGCAATCTGTGTGATTTATTAACTTGCTGCATATATGTTCGTAGTCAGAGCTCTCATTCATCTCCGATGGCAAAATAAAAATGTAAGGATATGAATGAATAGAATAGGACACAAGCATTATTTATTGGTGCGTAAAGGATTGGAAAAGTTACATATAGATATGAATGAACAAATATGACGCAAAGAGTATGTGGAGTGCCATGGGTTAAAAATTGAAAAAGGTATTTTAACCCTCTCAAGTATTTGCAAGACACTAGTATAGAATGCCACATCGAACCCGTGTGAAAACTCGCATCTGCAACGGACAAAGCACCTATCGCTAAAACCCGCCGCGATGGAGGGAGAGGCACATTGCCAACGGAGGACAACCTATTTGCGGTCAGTTGCACCGTTTGATGTGCCTCCAAATTCGACACAGTCTTGCTTGAAACACGGTTTTCCTTTGTGGCCACATTGGCAATGATTCTTTGAGTTCGATTGTTTGCAATGAGTATCATTTGTTCACCAATTAATTAAAATACATTTATTAAGCGATTTTACAGAACATCACAATATCAACAACAACAACAACAACAACAACATTTCATTCTTGATTTCGAGAAAATCACATAGACAATGTATCAATGTCATGTTTACACATATTCATTCATCATGTTCACACAAAAATCTATATATTACTCCAGTCAAAGATTTAAAAAAATCAATGAAAGAAAATCGTAAATTTCTTGGTTAAGTCATTGCCTTCAAGAAAAAGGGCGGCAAAAATAAAACACCAAAGTTTTGCGCAGATTCTAGGCCCAAGATCGCACGAAAATATTTTGTGAAATAATTAGTATTCATGTAGAGAGAAGTGGTCCTCGCAAAATCCAATATGAAACGACTTGACACCTCACATCGCAGCCGATATCGTCACCTTCGTCATGGGATATCGGCACCTCACATGAGAAAGAAGCTCTCCAAAAGCAACAACTTCCACAAGGGATATATGAGAACATTCATGCAATTCCTTAAAAAAGATAATGATGCTTAAGCACCTCATCATTACCCGATTCAACCAACAAAGCTACAGACTTAAGATTTTCACCACGAAGCTCAATACCCAGTACTCAAAAACCACCACCAACTCTTAGCCACCATGTGGTGTCACCTCCACTTGTCAAGCATTTATCATCCTTTGTAACCTTATCAATGTGAAACTCAAAGCAAAAACACATACGCCTTGCAGATACATGTCTTACCTGGACCAGTAGGCAGCGCGTAAGTTATGAATTACTCCCTCCGTTCCATGATATAAGGTATCTAAGTTTTTGGCACGGATATTAAGATGCCAGATTTAATTTTGCATTAGGTGGACAAATTTTCTATGAGAAAAATCAAGAGAAACGAGTCCCTATTAGCCACAAACTGAAAACAAACCGTCAAATTCCACAATTCCAGATTGTGACTCTCTTGATGGATAAAATTGTCCATAAATCACAATACAACTTATATTTTGAATTTTTTCTCATAAACTTAGCCGTATATCAAGGAACGCAGGGAGTAATATAAACAGTGTGCACTAGATCTAAGGAACACTTCTCAACGTCTTCATCCAACGTTTTAGTCTGAAGGTTCAACCATCAAGCAAGCTCACCGTTCACGCATACACCCTAGTCCCTTGTGACGACACCATCAATAGCATACGTGCATCCGGGAACTCACACTAATTAACAAAACAGCCACAATCCTGATGTGAACATTGCTACCCAATTGTTACTTGTCCCTCCAAAAGTATGTTGGCGAATAACAACAACGACCATTGATGGATCTAAAGGGGTCATCCTGTTTGAGATCCAATTAGCACCCTCCAGATGATGTTACATCCCAGCCGGAAGCCGCTAGGGCCAAAATCCCTTGTGTGCGGTGCTCTGAGTGTCTCGGAGTTCCGTTGGACCGCAAAAGTTGGGATGTGATTCCAAAAGGCTATACACAAGTGCTAAAATTTCTAGATCTATTGTGGTTATGCGTGGTTCCGTGTGCCAGCTCCACCCCTTGCGTGGAATGGGTTGACTTATCCAGAAATGAACTCACTTTTTGATCATCACACCTCTGATATCTAATGTATCACCAGAGACATATCATGTCCTCTGTGTTGCGCCATGGTGTCTGTTGCTTGTTTTCCCCATTGCGGAGATACGTAAAATTAGTTAATTTAAATCCGGCCAACACCGTTTAGGAGCATGACATCAAGTCATCAACCAAAGGCAGCGAGCGAATGAGTCACCAACTGGTCGTAATCTGTCGAGGCAAGCCATAATGGTTTTACCCCTAGTAAGCATGAAAAATTGGAAACCAAGAGGCAAAGAAAACGTGAATCAAGCATATACATGCACGAGGACCTTCACCTACGTAACTTTTTTTTTAGAAAGGGGGAGAAGCCATTTTATTACAGAATTTGAAGTATCAGGTTCGACAAAATACAAATCATGCGTCTGAAAGAATGACAATAAACACTAGCCAGAGAAAAATAAAAAAAATAATGAAACACTTATGCATCATTTAATCTATTGAAGATCTGCCGGTCAGCAAAGTTGTAGAATGCTCGAGCGACCTCCTCAAGCCGGCCACACCCAGTAGCCACTTCCTCCCGTTGCTCCAGGGGGAGGAGGAAGGACCACGCACCAAGCAGGGACGTAGCCTTGTGGATGACCTGCAAATAATTCATATGTTTTGTTTTGTTAAAAACCAAATCATTCCTACACGTCCAGAGGGACCAAATTATAGCACACACGCCTGCTCGTACACGTGCTTTATCTATTTTTTGCATCCCTCTAAACCAATTCCCAAACATATTTGTGATATTAGCTGGTGGTGGTAAATTAAAGGTGAATTCGACAATTCTCCAAATAAAACGTGCTAAAGGGCAGGTTAGAAATAAGTGTTCAATTGAATCCATTGAGTTACAGAATTCACATTTCGTGCATCCTTTCCATTTCCTTTTTGTCAAATTATCCTTAGTAAGGATTACCTTCTTAGATAGAAACCACATAAAGATCTTAATCTTTAGTGGTACCTTCAGTTTCCAATTATACTTTCTCAAGAAAACCGTATGATCATTAACCAAATCATGATACATCGATTTGACTGAAAAAAGACCATTAGGGGTTAGGTTCCACACAAATCTATCTGGCTCATCAGACAGTCCAACTTGCATGAGACGTTGAATCAAGTGCACCCATATTTCCCAATTATGTCCACTAAAAAAGCGGCTAAATTAAATATTTAAAGGTTGTGCCGAAAACACTTGTGTAATCAACACATTTTTATGGAGCACTAAATTGTATAGAGAGGGATATTGACCAGCTAGGGACGTATTCCCTAACCAGACATCCTCCCAAAAGCGAGTGGTCATGCCATTGCCGATAACAAAATGACCACGCGAGAAAAAATCATCCTTAACAGCCATGAGGGACATTTCCAAAAAGGAGAATCCGTTGGGTTACTTGTCACTTGTGACAAAGTTTTGTGTCTAAGGTACTTATTATGTAACAATTCATGCCACAATCCTTCCTCATTTAAAAGCTTGTAAAGCCATTTACTTAGTAAGCAATTATTCTTAATATCAAAAACCTCTATACCCAAACCTCCCTGATCCTTAGGTCTACAAACAATGTTCCACTTAGTTAAGCAATACTTCTTTTTAACGCTGTCACTGTCCCAGAAGAAACGAGACCTTTAAAAAACCAATATTTTGCGTACCCCTTTTGGTACTTGAAAGAAGGAAAACATGAACATTGGTAAGCTAGTGAGCACCGAATTAATGAGGATAAGTCTATCTCCGTATGAGAGCTGCAGCTTTCCTTGCCAGCATCCAAATTTGCGTTCAAAGCGGTTTTCAACCAGTTTCCACTCACTATTGAGCAACCGCCTATAATGGATTGGGATCCCTAAGTATTTAAAAGGCAATGAACCGCATTCACCTACGTAACTACTCCCTCTGTATCAAAATATAATTGTTCTAGCCCACATGTATCTATACATGTTTTAGTGTAAGATCCATGTGAACCTTGCACTAAAACATGTCTAGATACATGTGGGTCAAAATTAGGTAGAACATCTTATATGTTGATACGGAGGGAGTAATTTCGTATTAGCACATCACGCCACGTACTCAGTGAAGTAGGGCATGTAGCCATGCATGTACACGGTTAAATGGAAGTCTTTTGCCACGTTCGAAAAAAAAAGGTAGCCATGGACGTCACATCACACACATCGGAAATTGCAAAGATAATAGATTGATGAAAGGAGAGACGATGTTTGCCATATATCTTCTAAAATTGGAGCTCGTTGCGCGAAATCGAGATGCCATACACATCATTCGAGCACTAGCATTTTGTCCCATAGATGAAGGTGTTACACATAGTTGATGGAGCGAAGACGCAAAACGTTGAAGCTAACCTCCCTGCATACTTGCAGGCACCGGTCGTCGAGAATTGTGCTTGCAAGTCCCTGCATGCATGAATTGTTTTCCATCATCCTGCCATGGACTCTTCCATGATGACCACGTCATGTTTGGGATTCTCATCCGTCTTGTTCGACTCACATTCCCGGTGCCCCTTATTCGAAAAACATCCAAAATTGATGCAACCATGTACCCGTATGTGTTAAAGATCTATCCACGCCTGCTTTGTCGTCCGACCAGTATGTGTGCTAACTAATATGGATGAGGAACAATATTCCTACACTCCGTCTTACGTTCTTTCTTTTTTTCCGAATGAATGATGCCTAGGGAATGCTTTCTTTGTTTCTACTGCTCCTAGAAGACGTTAATATATAAGCAATATATGAATAAACTTGATGGGAAGTTGCGGCACATATAAAACGGAGAAGAGGGAAACATGCATATGACGGACAATTAATGGAGCCACAATTAAGGAATAGTTCTAAATTTCACATAAATATTGGCACAAAGAGTTTTGGAGTTGTCGCACGTGCACCAAATGCACATGACGACTATGAGCAGGGGCATATCTAAAATTTGGAATTTAGATGTGCAATGTACATTTTTTTTACGCTAGTGTACTTAAGATTCATTTTTTTCAAATTGAGGATTTGCAATACATCATTAACTAGCTCCATCATTTTTGCAGATTACTTATAAACTTCTAAATATGAATTTTTATTTCTAAATAAATGGATGATGGGAGCGTCGGAGTAAAAAATTACAAGTTCTCACAAAGAGAATCATATTTACAAGTTTTTCAAAGTCTGAGAATACATCGTGTATGTTGTCAATGACGTATCTCACAAAGTGTACAATCTCAATTTGAACTAATTTATACATAGTCATATAAAAAATTAAAATGTGTGAATATGAGTATACGCACTTTCAAATCTTCAAAATATATGAGATTTTGTCATTTTGGTATAGCTCATAATACAAAAAAAAAATAGTATTGTGATTTTGTGTACTTGTATGGTGTATCATTGACTACACCTACAAAAATTCAGATTTTTCTAAAATGTGTAAATTAGTTTACAAAATGATCACTTGGTCTCAAGAACCAAAATGTTTTTTTTGCCAATTTTGTACTTTTTTTAGGTTGACCGATTTTATACCTTGACATGACAGGGCTGCGTGGAAGTTAGCTATCCATGTGTCAGAATCATGAGTTAGTTTCGATATTTTATGGGTTTCAACTCTAACATACCTCAACTTGTTCTTGTTTCGTTGTTGTTGATTCAGCACGGAGCAGTGGAGCACCACGCCACCAGCCCACCACTCCACCAAGCCCACGACCAAAGTACAGTAAGCCCTTTTTTAGCAACCAGAAGATTGTGATGGCCAAATTGGCCCAAACACACTCTGCTAAGCTTAACGGTTCGTCTCTGCAGCATCAAGCTGGAGACTCTGTTGCCGGTGTTCATGTTCTGTTTAGCGATCCCTCTTGCTACGTTTATGTCCTAGCTGGATGCCTGTACAAGTGAGATTTATGGGCTGAGTGACTCAGAGTTTGGTGGAGCCGCCTTACACCAAGCTATAGCGCATCGTCATCCGTCGAGGCACGCCATACTGCTTCCACCATAATATATAAGCAAGAAATCCGAAACCTACAAAGGGTCAAAGAAAATGTTTATCAGGCATATACACTCACTTCGTGTCACACTGTTGTGTGTGTGTTAACGTGGTTGCCATTTTGCCATTGTTCTTCCGGACTGTGGCAGGCTAGCGGAGTTGACTTGATGAAGATCTGTTTGGTTGTTATTCTCGGCTCGCCTGGCCTAGCAAATCACACAACTAACCAATCTAAGGTATGAGCTGTGCTTCGGTACATCCCCCTCCCCCAAACTTAAAAGGGCATGGTCGTCTTTTTTACCCCTAATTAGTAATAATCCTAATTTAATTAGTCTTTTTTTTCTTTTGCATGGATCCTAATTTAATTAGTCTGAGCCGCCCATATGCAGATCCAGGCCCGTATATACACGATCGTATATACGATCCTGACGATCGTGACCTCTCGCTCCTCGTCGGTCGTCGCTGCCTGAACCGAGCCGGAGCTCGCCACCGCCGCCAGAAGATCCATCTATGCGACGCCGAGCTGCAGAAGCGGGGCTTCCCGTCACTCCTTCTCGCCAACAGCACAGACTCGGACGAGCGCCTCGAGCTCTTCACCGGCAAGTCCCTCACGCGGACCTGCTCGACGTCGCCAGTCCTTGTCGCTGCTTACTTGTCCGGCCACCGTGGGGCTTGCGTTGGATGCGGGCGCGCTACCAGTCGTGCGTGACATGCCCCGCAGGCGCTCCTCAACCAGAACGCAGGAGTGCTACTCGGGCAGGAGCTGCTGCGGAAGTTCAGGCTCCTCAAACCAGGACACGGAAGGTCGTCGTGGTAAACGACCAGAGCCCATGCTCCGTCCGCTTGCCCATATTGCCGCTTCCTCTAGGCTGTCGCCGCCTGTGCGCTCGCCGCCGACGAGGACGAAAGGATGTGCCCACGACGATGTACAGAGGATACGTACGGATACGGGATCAGTTGGGCCGTACGTGTTTTAATGGGCTAGATACGAATTAATGAGGACTAAATAATTCGTTAATCACCATCATACCCTTAACTGTGAAGGGGTACGGAGCAATCTTAGCCGTTGTTGTGTTTAAATTTGGTGGAGGGGGGATGTACCGAAGCAGAACCACTAAGGTATGCTCACGAAAGCCAGAACATGTGTTCGGGTGCAGCTGCCTTGCCTGCAAGCTGTGTACGTCGTATCTAGCCTGGCAGTTTTTCTCATTTGGTGAAGCGTCCGCTCAAAAGGGGAGGAGTGGTGGAAATTGGTTCTTCGTGCTCGATGCAAGCTAACCGGTCTGGCTCACCTTGCTGAGCGAGTATTTCCTTGCCAACGGACGCTATCTTGCCCTAGAAGCTTTCTAGACTAAGTTCAGAGTGTTGAACCTAACAGCCCAGGATGTTCCCAATCGCCACTCAGTGCGAACTAGACTTGAGTGCATATCTTGATGTCTATCAACAAGTCGTGGAAGGTTGCAGAGCCATCACAGGTTGTTGTGGTGCGAGTCGCTCTCGCACTGCTCACACTCCCGGTGCCGCTCATTCCGAGAACATCCACAATCCATGCAACCATCAGTTCATGCATGTAAAGATCTACACACGCGCGCCTGCTTTTTTTGTCTTAGAATTATGCCCATAATGGATAACCAGTGCGGAAGAGGCACAATACTCCTACACTACTCGTCTTCCTTTCTTTGTTCTGGTCCTCCTTGCTTTGTATCTACAGCTGCTATATGAAGTAGGAGAATTTATAGAGGAGATAGTATGAGCAAACTTGATGGGGACGCGACGAATATAAACTAAGCGAAGGTAAGGGCATTTAAGGAGTTGTACGTATTACTCAGCCACAACTAATGGAATTTTTGAAGGACAATCTTTACGAATACGCAGTGTTAATAATTTCACATGACATTACTTGAATAATGGAGGGAGTGTTGTCTCGCGACTCACCTGGGGGAGTCGCTGGCGGCTCGTGGCGATGCTTCAGCCGACTTTTAGCTGTCCAGCCGTAGACATAGCCGAACCGTCGAGATCCTTTCTTTGGTTATCTCTTCATTAATGATGACTTAATATTTTGTTCACTTACATTTGAGAATAGAGAAGCAATATTCAATCAATAAAATTCGTAGATTGTAAACAATCACCGAAAGAAAATATTAGGAATCTTCGCGAGTCCATATAGAAAGAGATGGTGGCGGTGCACGGAAAACTGGGTCTGGCACACCCGTGGTTCATCTCCGTGGACTATGCAATATGAAAACACCCGGGGTCAGCACCACCGCAATGGGGATCAGTTTTTTGGCGGTTGGCAATATGACAATATCGATTATGGCTTCAGGGCTACATTGGCATTGGTTCCATCTCGTTGATCTACCTTTCCTGCAAAGCTATCCTTTTGTTAATTAACTGTATTGTGGGTTACACGGAATTGACGCAGGGTAGACACAAAATATTGAAGCTTCCCTCTCTGCATGCTTCCCGGGCGACTAATTGTGCGATCATTGTTTGCAGGTCTTTGTATGCGCGTGTTGCTCTATGTCATTCAGAATCTCACAGGCAGATCAGCCCATGTTACATATCCTGTCCACGTGGTTCGGCTCACATTCCTGTTTCTGCTCATTCCGAGAACATCGAAAATGGATGCAAGCATCGGTTCGTGTTAAGGCTCTTTGCATGCCTGGTTTGTGTTCGTACGACTTTGGCGAGCTAACTAGTCACAGAAATTTTTAAGGGGATGCGGGAGGAAACACAACCGCTAGCTCGCACTCTGTTGGTGCTATGAGGCTCAATGCCTCAATCTAAAAGAAGAAGTTCTAGGCGCCTCAGAATACGCCTGGCCGCCGCCCAAATCCTCTACTACTTTCTCACTACATGTTTTTCTTTATTTGTTCTAGTCTTCCGAATGAATGATACATATGCTTCCTTGGTTTGTTTCTACTGCTGCTAGAGGAAGACACATGAGCAAACATGACAAAGCAGTGCATATAAACTAACAGGAAGTGAAGGCTGCAATCGTATGACATTGAATGAGTTGTACTTCGGAGGGACAAAGGAGCCCAACTACTCGGACAAAGGAGCCCAGCAATCAGATGTCCTTGATTAATGAGTTGTACTCCTGAGGCAGCAATCGGATGTCATTCAATAAGTTGCAAAATGAATGGTCGAATTAAGTTTCGAGAAATGATGATTCATTAATTCTTAGCCAACCTCATTTGTTATGATTGCAAGGTGTTGGTTCTAGCCAAAAATCAAGCAAATATGGTGTTAGCCCTTTAAGACTTGTGCCAATGCATTTTCTCTTAACACGTTATCATAGGAGTAAAACGCAGGTTTAGTACATCAACTTGCCGTGAATGTGCGTTTTTGTCACCAAGTTGCGGAACGTGAAACCGCCACATGCGCACGTTGAATTGGCAAGTCATTTGCCACGTTTATGAAAAATGTTGCCGCAGACGTCTCAACGATTGATTGAGAAAAGGAGAGATGTGTTGAGATTGGTAAAGACACGTGTCATCTTCTAAAATTGGACCTCCATGCGCAAAATCGAGATGCCATACACATGATCCGAGCAGTAGCGTTCAGTCGCATAGATGAACGTACTACACACGTTGAAGCTAACCCCCCCTGCATACATGCTGGCACCGCTCTTCCAGAATTGTGCTTGCAAGTCCATGCATGGATGACTTGTTTTCCATCATCCTGCCGTGGACTCTTGCAGCAAGTCCACATCAAGGTTGGGTTTCTCACCCGTCTGGTTGCACTCACATTCCCGGTGCCCCTCATTCCGAATGCATCCAAAATGGATGCAAGCATGTGCCCGTATGTGTAAAAGATCTATGCACGCCTGCTTTGTCGTCCAATGACAATTGTGTGCTAACTAGTCTGGATGAGGAACAGTACTCCTACACTGCTTTCTTATGAACATTCTTTTTCTCGAATGAATGACGCCTAGGAATTCCTCTTTTGTTTCTACTGCTCCTAAAAAAGTAAATAATATATAAGCAAGATTTGAACAAGCATAATGAAAAGTTGCGGCACATATAAAACGGAAGTGAGGGAAGCATGCATATATATGACGGACAACTAATGGAGCCACAACTAAGGAATAGTTAAAGAATAGTGTCTACGAGTGCATTGTGTTTTAAATTTCACAGGAACGCTGGCACAAAGAGTTTTGGAGTTGTCCTACATGCACGAAATGCAGACGACGACTGTGGGCAGGGCGGACGTAAAATTGTTGGTTTAGAAATATGCCATGTTCAATTTTTTTTATTTTGTGTAGTTAAGATTCATTTTTTTTCAATCTGAGGGTCTGCAATACATCATTAATTACATCCATAATTGTTGCTGATTATTTTTAAACGTTACGATTGTTTTAATTTTTAAAATACATTGATCACTGCAGCCCGGGAGATAGAAATTATGAATGAATAGATATTTCTTACTCTTGAACCCTAGTGATCTCTTTATTTTAAAAAGAAAAAATCATATTTATAAGTATTTAAAAGTCTGGAGAAAACATCATGTTTTCAATCCGGCGGAGGTGGCAGCGGCGGCTCACGGAGTGCAGCTAGCACCTGCACCCAATCCGGCGGCAATCAGCCTTTTGACGGTACTAGATTTGTATGCTAAGTTTGGTCGGATGGATCGACATCTAATCGTTCGTCCTATGGTGACTTAGTGAGGTAGCCACACGCGCATGGAGAAATGGCAAATCTTTTTCACGTTGAGATTGGTGAACGTAGTACATCTAGTTGATGGCAAAGTGTTGAAGCTAATCGCCATGTATACTTCCTGCTGGCTCTGATCATAGAGAATTGAGCTTGCAAGTCTCTACATGCATATATTGGTTTCCGTCATCTTTTCAGTGACTACTGCTGATTTGTTTCATCTTTCTTGAGTTTCTCGCACTTGTTTGTCTCAGATTCCCGGTGCCCCTCATTTCGAGAACATCCACAGTCGATATAGAGCATCTGTCTGTACGTGGGGAAGATCTATCCACGCCTCGTGTTTCGTCCAACGACTATGGTGTGCTAACTAGTTTGATGTGGAACACAGGTTGCAGATCGGCGCCCGTACCCGGCCCACATATCGTACGTCAAAATAGGCAAAACTTTGTAGTGTGGGAACCTGCTCAGAATTCGATCCGTTTGACACCTGTATGTGGAAGAATACTCCTACACTACTTGTTTTCCTTTCTTTCTTTTTGTCTTCCGAATGGACATCCTTACTTTGTCTCTACTGCCGCTAGAACAAGTAAGAAAATATATATGGAAGAAATGTGCAAACGGGACGGGAAATTGCGGCACATATAATTAAAACGGAAGCCAGAGAAAGCATGCATATGACCATGAGAGAGTTGTATTTATGACTAACAATTAATAGAGACACAACTGCGGAATAGTTAAAGAATAGTGTAAGAGTGCAATGTGTTATGAATTTCACATGAATGTTGGCACAAAGAATTCTACAACAGTGGTACATGCACCAAATGGAGGTGACAACTGCGGGTACAAAATTATAGAAGGTCCACTTTTCCGTTGACCCCTCCGCATTGTGCGGAGTAAATTATTCTCAGTCTTTCCTTATTGCACCAGTATGTTCTTGGTAGCTCTTGGTATCATCACATAAATAATCATGAAGGGCACTTATTTTCCGATATATTCTTAAACACTAAAAAACGAGATGAAAAAAATCTCCACCACCCAAAATGAACATATTACAAGGACGGCACAGAGGCTTGACACAAAATGTTTGAGTGTTCGACGCTACCTGCTTCGTGTAATGACACAAAATGAACATATTGTTTCCGACGATGCTCAGTCCAGTGGATAATGGCATGTGCATGCATGGGTAATATGAAGAAGAGAAATTGGGTGGAGGATCATTGCCATAAAAGGAATGTCAATCAACTTTTCTTCTCTTCCTCTCATGCTTCTTATGTTTGGAGCACTATTAGCAAGACATGGGATATACACAAGGCCTAGTTGTTTCGGTCATTATTTTTGGCACGCGGGCAATGTAATCTGTTTCATCTGGTAGTGGTTGATGTCTTATTATGTTGGGTAATCTGGAAGTAGTGACAGGAGACTACTTAATTATGTCAAATATAACTTTGATATATGTGGAGCTTCCTATGTTTTTTGGTCAGGTTTGCACACTGGAGGAATAAGAGGAACTTGATGGAATTTGTGCTGCAACTTTAGAGGACGGCACTGAGGATTCATGCGGTATCGAGAGAGCCGCCAACACATACCGTTTGAAACACCAATTTGACACACCGATGTCATAATCCCTCGTGTTAACCAGGGGGACTTCACACACATAAACACTAATGGGCCATTACTTTGCCCAGTGCCAATGAGGAGACACTCAACAAACATAGCAGAGCTATCACCTCTCCCGATATGCACGTTGCTTTTGCCAAGTGTGGTGTGTTCGCCAAGTGTTTTCTAGCAGTAACTCACGAATATCATGAGTGCTTTTCCCAGACACTCGCTTTAATTAGGAGAATCTTCATAAAGGGTATGATGGAAAGCACTAGGAAAGGAGCCGGACACTTATCAATTGCCTCAACTATGGTAGTGTTCCTCTGTAAGTTGTATTGCATAGCAGTTATCGAAGGATAGTTTTCACGATCTCACGACAGTCTCACTTCCGAGAATCAGAAGGGAGTTTATTTATTCGAGAGGCGGTGCAAATCAACAGGTGTGAGTCTTAGATATATATAGATGAAAAATTCTAAGACTTTATTCATGGAGTGGCTACAAGATCAATAGAAATGTTGACCTTGGCGAGGTATAGATAATCTCGGCCGGAGGGTTTTGATCGTATATAGTGCTTAAGGCTAGGGTTTACAGAGGGATGTCGATGGTGAAGTTTCAGAGCGAATTGAGTGTAGATGTCTTGATGGGGTCCTTTGGTATATAAACTCCTTGGTGGATATCCCATCCTTGTACGACTAGGATTTCTTCTTGGTTGTACGTGAAGTATTAAGCTTGTAGATTTGTTTCAATATAGTCCGTGAGAGGTAATCTCCTGAAAGTCTTGGTGCAGCAGGGCATGTCTAAATCGGGAGGAACTTCTAAAATCGGGCTACTGGCCGGATAGTCTTTTAATGTCGTGGGTCATGAGTGGTGCATGTCCTTAGGATTATTATCTAAACCCAAATATTTCCGACAACAGTTATTAGTTCTTATTGGCTATTGGGCCTAAATTAATTTTCAAACTTATAGTGTTTCTTCTAGCGTTTCTTTATGGCACGGAATGTTGTACAGCCCCTCTTTTGGGACGTGCAAATTGTTATTGCGTTATTTCTTGATAATGGATCCTAGCAACCAATCAATGCATTTGGTAACAAAGTGATAGTTGTTGAATCTACCATTGCTCATACTCCCTCCGTCCTAGTTTATAGGGCATAATTTGCAAATCTCTTTTACCAAGGTGATAGCTAATTGGCGCTAAAACCTTGCATGCATTGGTGAGAAACAAAACTAGCCAATTATTGTGAGACAATTAAATGTAATTGTGCCTAAGAGGTGAGTAGGACGGAGCGAGTATATATGTTTTTACTATAAGCTCTACTAGCCATTACAGTAGTAAGGAAATATGTTGGCTAACTTCTGACGTTATGCGTCATAGTAAAAACTAGTTGTGCTTGTTACTAGCTGTTGCTAATCGGGCTACTCCCATTTCCATTACTTACGTACGTGAAGAAAATACAAAGTTCTCTACAGAAAAAAAAACAGGTAGAGTGGACGGGAAGGAAAAGCCCTCGCACTAACTCGAACACTAGCCGTATGAACCAAGTAGTAGGGATGTGATTGGCTAAAATCAAGTAATGCATGCCTGGTGTAGATCAATGGTAACCCGTTGGGCATCCGCTAGTGGTTTTCCGGCTACCATGCTTTCTGACGCCACTCTGTTCCGATAATGCCCAACGTCGATGCTAGCAATCGTTCTACATTAACCACCCGTAGCATGCTTCAAACGCTCTACCTACCATGTATTTAGTGCCGCGGGTCAAATTGTATAATGGGTGAGTTGGGGAAACACATGTATCCGGCTCGCCAATGCCCTTAGAGCAAGTATAATAAAGCCTAGTTAGCATGATGTAAGGATTTAAATATTTTGTTTTTGCTTAGTTGGATGAGAGAATAGTAGAGAGAAGAGAAGCGGGCTGTAGGATAAGAGCCAGCTGCAGCACATGCTACTAGGCAACCTGTGAGAGCGTAAGGTGGGCCAACTCTTAATAAATTAGTCCATATTAGCAGCCAACTATTATACTTGTTGGCTATAAGGTGGGCTATAAGGTGTTATGGCACTATCTTATAGCCAACTGCTGTCTATACTATTGTACTTGCTCTTGCAACTCCTACAATATTATTAATCTTTGTTTCTTGTCTAGTCTTCCTAGGGATGATACCTAGCCCTCCTTGCTTAGTACTCTCTCCGTTTCAAATTAATTGACACACACATTTGTCTAAAAAACGAATGTATCTAGATACTAAACAAATATAGATAAATCCGTATTTGGGCAAAGCCAAGTCAACTAATTTGGAACGGAGTGAGTATCTACTACGGCTACCAGAATTCCTAGGATAGGAGTGCAGATATAAACTAAGGGAAAGTGGGGCAATAAGTAGATGAAATGACGGTACTTACAAGACAAAAGATGAAGTTGGAGCCTAAACTAATCACATTTGCAAAAAGCAGTTGTGGTAGAAGTACCAATGGGATATAAAAATCACATGAAATTTGGCGCCAAGACGGCGGCAAACATAAGGCAGCAGGGCGGCAGCAATGGTGGCAGATAGCAGAAGGGCGGCGGCTGGTTAGCGACTAGCAGCCGGATTTGAGCGACCAGCGAATCGGAAAGAAGTCGATTTGGATGTTGATTGATTTGGATGTGTTATTGCTAATGTGTATTAGTCACAAACATTTTTTATATAATGATTAGTCACAGACATATGCTAATTGAATTAGATTAAATTTTTATTTGTTCTTTCTCATTATACCTCTCGGTTTCCAAGCAAACAGATGAATGGAGCCGAGCCATCTATTATATACTAAAAGCAAAATGAGGAAGTTTTTCGAACCACCACGTTAGTGCACATATGCTAGAAATATATAATCCGTCGATTATATTTGTAACGGATGAGATTAAAAGATAAATAAGTTATGTACAACATTAATCAGGTGCAAATAAATCACGTTTAACACGTACCAGCAAACACGTCCGAAACATCACTTTTCACGTTTCGTGGAAGCAAACACGTCCGAAACAACACGTTTCGTGGAAATTGGATCGATCGATTCAACTGGGTCGCTGGTCCCCTTGGTGGGCTGGCCCATGAGGGTGCATGGAGGAGAGGAGAGAGAAAAAAGGAGGAGAAGGATGATGGGCCAAATAAATCAGCCCAGGAACAAAAGAAAGGAAAAAAAAAGATATGCTGAAGAATTCGGCCCATTTGACTAGGAATTAAAGAACAATGTGAAAGAATATTTTGAGTGGGGATTTCTCGCCTAAAAGTTAAAACCAAATATTTAATTCCAATCTGATTTAATTCAAATTAAATTCATTTCAAAACATCATACTGATGTGAACAATTTTCTCGGAAAGTTTGTATTTTGTAAAAGTTTTAAAATGTCGAGAAAATTGGGATGTTACACCTAAGCAAATAAGTTTACACATGATCATTTAGAGACGAAAAAGTGACAATTCGAGATATTAAAGTCCAACAGGATGTGCTAACCTCTAAATATGTTTGAGGCATCAATATACGGGGTTCCAAATATAGCCACCACGTTCATCTAAATTATTGTGATAGTTAGATATAAAATTATTTGTTAGATTAACAGCAAATATTAGTCACGTAGCCTGCTTGACGCGGCTAATGTTGAGAAGATAAGTGTCGGACATGGACTCCCGTGATTAAGAAATCAGAATTCAACAAGCAATTGCCAGCATGTTACACACATATACAAAGCAATCGATTTTTGTGGCCATGTGCAAGAATTATTTAGATTGAATGTTCAATAGATCTTGAATCATCCCTATTTGTGATTTCTAATTCATAATAAATTATTTAGAATTATTATATGTTCAAACAAAAGATGCATTAGATCCGTCAGAGAAAACAGTTTACAAATATCCAACTATTTTTTATGCATATACTTGAAACTTAAAAAACTAAATGTTATCTATTTTGAGATAGGTGATGTATTTTCTTTAACAATTTTTCCATTGGATGTAAGTTTGTGATCAGGGTAAGAATTTCTTTTACGAGGGTAATATCACAAGTTATTTTACGTGGTCGTACGCCTCCAGTTTTGTTATAATTTAAGCTTGCTCTCTGCCAAAAATTTAATTTGTTTGAGACAAATTTCACTATTGGGTCAACAACAATCTCGGTTTAGCAGTTTAAGTAAACCAGTAAGTAATTTAAGTGAGCAAGTGTGTAGACAAAAAAATTAGGGAGAAACAAACAATAAAAATAGTGTATAAACAAAAAGATCAATATGAAATATATACCAAAACACATTATCAATACAAAATAAAATTTACGTGTATTCACAAACTTTCTTCTTTGTTACATTATATTTATTTTAATACTAGGATCATAATACACTCAACATGTTACGAACATAGTTTCTTTTATTTTGAAGATATTGTACCACTTTTTCATCCAGAATAAAAATTCAAAGATCATGTTTTTAGTATGAGTTGGTTAAGCTTCAAACAAAGGTCAACTTGATCTTGCGAGCAAACACAAATTAGTTTGGTTGTTGTGCTCGAAACGTCACCTCTGACTATATAAATAAGAAATCGACAAAAAAGTGTTAATATATAATTAGATTTTCCTACAAAACCTTTCATAAGTTTTTAATATCATTTATTTGAACATGAGAAACAAATATCTTCATATCACAAAATTATATAACTGAAACTTTGACAACAAAATACGAGTGGTGACTCTTTAATCTCATTTCTTGGCAATATAACCATTGACACGATAAAACGTAAACTTTGTGTCTTCAAAATAGCGTCCATATCCAAACGGTCAGTATTGTATAACAAATAAGGTAAACATGAGAGAGAAATATCTTCATAACATTAAATTATATAACCAAAGTTTTCGACAAACTACAAGTGGTGCCCTCGCATTTGCGAGGGCCCCTGTGCTAGTTCCCTTAGAATGGAACGATCATATTACATTCCATTTGGTTCCCAAACCAAACACTTCCTAAGAAACACAACAAATAACCTATAATGTATACATTATATCTACTCAGAAACGCCCTCAATCAGGGGCGAAGCCAGGATTGGGTCGGCCCCGTGCCAGACATGCCAAATAATGTTCAACAATATCAATCATTGCTACCGTCATCAAAGGATTCCATCGCCACACCCGGGCCATCGCCCTTGTTGCCCGGGGTGTGGCTCCGCCACTGCCTCAATGGCTGAACGTGACATTCTCGTCTCTCTATCCACGCCAACTTCGGACGCTTCACCACACAGTGTTGAAGCACACCCACTTGCATTAAGTTCCACGGGCATTGCAAATGCAGAGACCACCTAGACCTCGACTCTCATGGACTTGCTCGCATCCAAATGCTAAGGTTGTATCTATATCATGGACTCCTGCGCGGTGTGTCAAGTCGGTCGCTCCACATGCTTCCCGATGCTACTCAATCCAGTGAAGCGTACATGCATCTCTCACGTTCAAAAGTCATGGCGGAACATGCTTCATCGTCTGCGTGATGTTCTAGCTAGCTAGTTGTATCAAACCCATGCAAGAAACATGCTATATCACTAGTAGAAAAGGAGGCTTTGGTGCGCCACCTTTAGTACCGGTTATACAAAAACCGGTACTAAAGGGGGGCATTAGCACCGATTGTGTTCGTGGCACCGCGGCGAGGACCTTTAGTACCGGGTACTAAAGGCTACCCTTTAGTACCGGTTGTTATTAGCAACCGGTACTAAAGCGTTGGAGGCCACGCGGCACATGCGGCCGCGGTTGGTGGCCCCACGGCGAGACCTTTAGTACCGGTTGTTATTACCAACCGGTACTAAAGGTTTCGGGCACTATAACCCTTCTTCCACCCCGAGCCAGCTCCATTTGAAGCAACTCGACCCAACTCCATTTTCCCTCTCTCCCAAGCTCTAGTTCACCGCTTTTTTCTCCAACATTTGTCAAGATTGGTGGCACCCTATACAAGGGTTAGCAACTTCTTCATCTTCTCTTCCGGCATTTCAAGTTTAGCTCATTTTCGTGCAAGTTTAGCAAGTTTGATTTTGGTGGTGCTTGCAAGGTGTTTGATGAAATGCCTAAGTTAGGGATTTCATTTGTTTTATATGCATTTTGAGCTCAAATTAAAGTATAATTTGTGGTTTTATATAGTGTCCCCTTCCTCACCGCCGTCGATCGCCCGCGCCGCTCCGTCACCGACACCACCTCGGTGAGCCTCTTTTTTATCTTTTATTTTAAAAATTGTTAGTTATATGATTTAAATGCATAATTATTTCTTGTATAATTTTCTTATGTTTTTTATATATGTATAGTGTCATGGTTTTGATATCCGTCCCCTTCGGCCCTCGTCCGGTCTATGATTCGGATGTGGTATATCTTTTTAACTATTTATTTTGTTTCGTGTTTATAACAATCATGCCGACCAACTTGACGTAGATATATTTTTATTTAGGAGGTAGTTGAACCGGAAATTCCGGCCGACCCTATTGTCGAGTATTTTAAAAAAGAAAACGACGATTTGAGAGCAAAATTGAAGATAAGTGAAGATCTTCGTCTCCAATGCCTAGAAGAGAAGATGGAATTGGACTTGAAGATTGCCGACATCGTTGATGCTCACGGGGTCGAGCTTGCCGACGTCGTCGCTGCTCACGAGAGGAAGATGGATGCAATGCGCGCCAAGCTTAAAAAGATTAGAAAATATGCCATTAGTCAAGAGGCTTGGTATCATTATGCTGTTGGTTCAATAGTTACCTTGGTTGCGATTCTGATCGCATTTGTTGTTGGATTTAAATTCTTTAGATAGTTGTATGTTAGTTTCGATTGATGTATGTTTCGTGAGAACTATGTATTACATTTGGGCACTACTCTACTTTGATTTTAATGTGATGAACTTGTATAAATTAATTTGGTCACGTATCTCTATTCATTATTTAGCTGGTGTAATGGTTTTTGATGTATTTATGTAATGCAGATGAGCCGAGAATGGATGTACGGTGATCGACGCTGTCCCGAGTTCATTGATGGCATGCATCGTTTTCTCGATGTGGTTAAGTTAAACAAGCTGAAGAATGGTTTTATGATTTGTCCATGTGATGAATGTCGGAATACGAGGAATTACCCGAGCGTAAGAACCATACACTCCCACTTGTTGCGACAAGGCTTCATGCCCAATTATTTTTGTTGGACCAAGCATGGAGAAAGAGGGGTAATAATGGAAGACCCTGAAGAAGAGGATGATGACAACTATCCTGTGTTCTCTGAACACGGTGATACTACAATGGGGAAGACGAAGTTGAGCTCGAGGTCATTGTTGATCAGTCCGATGATGATGATCTTCGTCGGGTCATTCTTGATGAACAGATGAAGTGCGGAAGTGAAAACGAGTGGTCGAAGTTGGAGCGCATGTTAGAGGATCACAAAAAATTGTTGTACCCAAATTGTGAAGATGGCCAGAAAAAGCTGGGTACCACCCTGGAATTGCTGCAGTGGAAGGCAAAGAATGGAATATCTGACAAGGCATTTCAGGAGTTGCTACAAATATTTAAGAAGAGTCTTCCAAGGAATAATGAATTGCCGCACAATACATACGAAGCAAAGAAGATTGTCTGCCCTCTAGGATTAGAGGTGGAGAAGATACATGCATGCATCAATGACTGCATCCTCTACCGCGGTGAGAAGTACGAGAATTTGAATGCATGCCCGATATGCGGTGCATTGCGGTATAAGATCGGGCGAGATGACCAGGTGATGTTGAGGGCGAGCCGAGCCCCAGGAAGAGGGTTCCCGCGAAGGTGATGTGGTATGCTCCTATAATACCACGGTTGAAACGTTTGTTCCGAAACAAAGAGCATGCCAAGTTGTTGCGATGGCACAAAGAAGACCGTAAGGAAGACGAGATGATGAGACACCCCGCTGATGGGTCTCAGTGGAGAAACATCGACAGTGCGTTTGGGGAATTTGCAGCTGACGCAAGGAACTTAAGGTTTGGTCTAAGTACAGATGGCTTGAATCCGTTTGGGGAGCAGAGCAGCAGTCATAGCACCTGGCCCGTGACTCTATGTATCTATAACCTTCCTCCTTGGTTGTGCATGAAGCAAAAGTATATTATGATGCCCAAGCAACCCGGCAACGACATTGATGTGTATCTGAGGCCATTAGTTGACGAACTTTTACAGTTGTGGTCTGACGAAGGCGTACGTGTGTGGGATGAGTACAAACAGGAGGAATTTGGCCTACGAGCGTTGCTGTTTGTAACCATCAATGATTGGCCTGCTCTTAGTAACATTTCAGGACAGTCAAACAAGGGATACAATGCATGCACGCACTGTTTAGATAAGACTGACAGTATATATTTAGGTAACAAGAATGTGTACCTTGGTCATCGTCGATTTCTTCCAAACAGGCATCCCGTAAAAAAGCAGGCAAGCATTTCAAAGGTGAGGCAGATAACCGAACGAAGCCTACACGCCCTGATGGTGATGTTATATATGGCATGGTCAAGGATTTGGAAGTAATATTTGGAAAGGGTCCTGGCAGTCTAAATGTTCCAAAAGACGCTAACAAGCGCGTACCCTTGTGGAAAAAGAAATCTATATTTTGGGATTTACCCTATTGGAAAATCCTAGAGGTTCGCTCTGCAATCGACGTGATGCACGTGACGAAAAATCTTTGCGTGAACCTGCTAAACTTCTTAGGCGTGTATGGGAAGACGAAAGATACATCGGATGCACGGCAGGACCAGCAAAGTACGCACGAACGAGACAACCTGAATCCAGAGAAGTACCAAGGTACTGCCAGCTACGCTCTTACCAAAGAAGAGAAGGAGATCTTTTTTCAAGTCCTGAGCAGTATCAAGGTCCCGTCTGGCTACTCGTCGAATATAAAGGGAATAATAAACATGGCAGAGAAAAAGTTCCAAAACCTGAAGTCTCATGACTGCCACGTGATTATGACACAATTACTTCCGGTTGCATTGAGGGGGCTTCTACCGGAAAACGTTCGAGTACCCATTGTGAAGCTATGTGCATTCCTGAATGCAATTTCTCAGAAGGTAATCGATCCAGCAACTCTACCAAGTTTACAGACGGGTGTGGTCCAATGTCTTGTCAGCTTCGAGTTGGTGTTTCCACCGTCCTTCTTCAATATTATGACGCACCTCATAGTTCACCTCGTCGAAGAGATTTCCATTCTCGGTCCTGTATTTCTACACAACATGTTCCCCTTTGAGAGGTTCATGGGAGTCTTAAAGAAATACGTTCATAACCGTGCTAGGCCAGAAGGAAGCATGTCCAAGGGCTATGGAACAGAGGAGGTCATTGAGTTTTGTGTTGACTTTATTCCTGATCTTAAGCCGATCGGTGTTCCTCAATCGCGCCATGAGGGGAGACTGCGTGGAAAAGGCACGCTAGGAAAGAAAGCAACAACATGTATGGACGGGCATTCTTTCACTCAAGCACACTACACAGTTCTACAAAATTCCAGATTGGTGGCTCCGTATATCGTGAAACACATGGATATTTTACGCTCCAATACCCGGAGGAGACTAACTTCTGGATTAAAGGGAAACACGTGGATACTTTCGGCAGTTGGTTGCGTACACATCTCATTAATAACAACACTGTTGGACAAGAGCTATACTTGTTGGCCAAGTCACCATCTTCGACTATATTGACTTTCCAAGGGTACGAGATAAATGGGAATACATTTTACACGGAAACCCAAGACAAAAAGAGCACTAACCAAAACAGTGGTGTCCGCTTTGATGCAACAAACGACGATGGGACAAAGGACACATATTATGGTTGCATACAGCAGATATGGGAACTTGACTATGGACCTTCTTTTAAGATCCCTTTGTTTCAGTGCAAATGGGTCAACCTGTCAAGCGGGGTAGAGATAGACCGGCGGTACGGAATGACTACAGTGGATCTCAAGAATCTTGCGTACCGCACCGAGCCATTCGTCCTAGCCAATGATGTGGCTCAGGTTTTCTATGTGAAGGACATGTCTTCCAGACCGAAAAAAAGAAAAGATAAGCAAGCCGGTACATCATACGATGAGCCAAAGCGCCACATAGTTCTTTCAGGAAAAAGAAACATCGTGGGAGTGGAGGACAAGACAGACATGTCAGAAGATTACAATAAGTTTGATGAAATTCCGCCCTTCAAAGTGAAAACTGACCCAAGCATCGTGTTAAATGATGAAGAATGTCCATGGCTACGGCGCAATCAGAAGAAAGGGACACACAAGAAGAAAAAGTGAACACTAGATAGGGATGTTGTTGCTGATGTGTAATAATGTATTAAACCTTTTATGTAACTATGTCCTGAAAACTCAGAAGAGAGATCTAAACACTATGTCAATCAGCTGCAGTTTTACCAACACAATCGCGTGGTCGTGAGACGGCAAATCGGCCTTCGATCCAGAGAGCGGCAAGACGTCTCTGATGATTTGCAACAAGTGTTGGGGATGTTGCTAATCATCAGAGCGTCTTGCCGCTGCTTGGATCGACCAAACGGTTGCAGGACGTAGCTAGGGAACCCGAATGTTTTGTGTTTGAGCGCCACTTCGATCCAAGCAGCGGTAAGACGTCTCTGATGATCTACAACCGTCCGGCAAGACGTCTCTGATGATCTGCAACCGTTTGGAACGGTCGCAGGTCATCAGAGACGTCTTGCCGCTGGTTGCCCAAAGATGCCTCTCCGAGTGACGCTGGAATGTTTTGTGTGTGAGTGAGTGACGCTGGAATTCCGGGAGGTGGGCTATATATAGGGTACGTGTGCTTCTTTAGTCCCGGTTGGTAACACCAACCGGGTCATGTGCTCACGAAGTGGTCGTGATACTGCTGATCCAACAGCTCACAATCCCTCAAAAGAAACACACCCCTGATCCAACGTCTCACAAGCGCTTGAAAGAAACACACGATCCGTGTGCTTCAACCGGGGCTAAAGTCGGGCTCACCCTGATCCAACGTCTCACAAGCGCTTGAAAGAAACACACGATCCGTGTGCTTCTTTAGTCCCGGTTGGTAACACCAACCGGGACTAAAGTCGGGCTCACCCCTGATCCAACATCTCACAAGCGCTTGAAAGAAACACACGATCCGTGTGCTTCTTTAGTCCCGGTTGGTAACACCAACCGGGACTAAAGTTGGGCTTTGCGGAGCCACGTGTCCTCCCCCAGCGCTGCCCTAGCCACGTGTCTTCCCCTAGCGCTGCCCTGGAGGTCTTTATATATTGTCGCCGACGGGGTAAACCCTAATCCACCATTCCTAGCCACGAACGCATCGTCTCAACGAGATGGATCCGCCACGCCCGCCGCAGCGCCTTCTGGACGAGATCAAGCGTGCTCGGCAGAGCGTGCTTGGGCGCTACCGTGGGAGCCTATCCCGCCGTATGCCCACGAGCCCGGCGTGGAGAGGAATGCCCTGCTACCGGCCTCCTGCCCCACCAGGTGCCGCCGCACCTCCACCTGGCGGCGCTGCACCTCCACCAGGCGCCACCGCTCCTCCCGCGGAGGAGGAGGAGGACGACGACTTCGACTGGAACGACGGCGTGGAGAGGAATGCCCTCCTACCGGCCTCCTGCTCCGGTGTCGGAGGAGGTGCGGAGGACGTACGAGCGCGCGTGGTCCGACGTCCCTGACCCCGACGAGGATGCGTACGCCGCAGGGGTGGCGTGGGGATCCGCGGCCGTACCTCCACCAGCCGCCGCCGTCCCTCCCGACGAGGAGGATGACGACGACGACGACTTCGACTGGAGCGACCATGGGGAAGAGCGCGGCGGGCCGCAGATGCAGGAGGCCCTTGAAGCCTCCTTCCAGTCCGTCCACGACGACCGTGTACAGCGAGCCAGAACTGCCTGCCAGCTCAAGGCGAAGGAGGCTGCCGAGCTGGATTGGGCGCTGAAAGACTCATCCTCCATGGATCTTGCCCTCCGTCGCAAATGTGCGCGCGAGAATCGGGCGGCCGCGAACGGGGCAGGCTCCTCCCGCCGTTCCTCCTAATCCTTTTATGTAACTGTGTGGTCCGTTTATGTAGTAATGTAACTGTTAGTGATGTGTAATAATGTATCCTTTTATGTAACTGTTAGTGATGTGTAATAATGTATCCTTTTATGTAACTGTGTGGTCCGTTTTTGTCAGATTCAAAAGTATGCACAAGTTATTCAAATTCATATTCAAACATCTTTATTTAATCCAGTTACATAGCTCGGGTCTATTTTTATAGAAAACAAATAGATAGATAATTATTACAATTTTGTAGACAATTAAATTAAATATATATTAAAGAAAAAGAAACTAGAGAAAAAAACAAAATAGAAAGCAAATAGATATAAAAAACAGAAAACATAAGAAAGAAAAAAGAAACTAGAGAAAAAAAATTCAAAAAGCCCATTAGTACCGGTTGTACATTACAACCGGTACTAAAGGGCTGGGCTTCGCGCGCGAATTTTTGCCGCGGCCCAAAAAGAAGTACCGGTTGTAGACTACAACCGGTGCTAAAGGCCTATTTGAGCAGTTTTAATTCCCCCACCGCCGATTCGATCCCCAAATCGACTCTGCTCTTCTTCTCCGCGCCCTCGACGACGCTCTGCTCCGGCCGGCCGTGCCCGTCGCCTCCTCCGCCGCGGACGCCCTCCACCGCCCCTGCACACCGTCGACGGCGCCGCCGCACTCCGCCACGCGGCCCTCCGCCACCGCCTCCTCCGTACGTCGACCGCGCGCCCGGCCCCGGCCGACGCCGCCCTCCGCCGCGCCGTCGACGCCACCGCCCCTGCTTCGGCCACCCCTCCACCACCGCGACCCGCGCTGCTCCAGCGCCACCGCATCCTCGGCCTCCACCACCGCGACCCGCGCTGCTCCTCCACCACCGCGACCCGCGCTGCTCCGGTAAGTTTCTTTTTCTTTTTGTTATTACTTTTTTTTATTACTGTTTTTCATTTTGTTAGTCATAGAAGTTTTTGCAAACTTACAAAATGTAGCAATTTAAAAAACTTAGCAATTTAAAAATGTAGCATTTTGTTTAGTTTATTACAATATGAAAACTTAGCAAACTTACAAAATGTAGCAATTTGCTAAGTTTGAAATATTTCTAAGTTAGAAATATTGTTAAGTTTGAAATATTGTTAAGTTTGAAATATTGATAAGTTAGAAATATTTCTAAGTTAGAAATATTGCAAAGTTTCAAATATTGCTAAGTTTGAAATATTGTTAAGTTAGAAATATTGCAAAGTTTCAAATATTGCTAAGTTTGAAATATTGTTAAGTTAGAAATATTTCTAAGTTTCAAATATTGCAAAGTTAGAAATATTGCTAAGTTAGAAATATTGCTAAGTTAGAAATATTGCAAAGTTTCAAATATTGCTAAGTTTGAAATATTGCAAAGTTAGAAATATTGCTAAGTTAGAAACATTACTAAAAATAACTTTGAAAATTTTGCTAAGTTAGAAATATTTGCTAAGTTACTAAAAATAATTTTGCTAAGTTAGAAATATTTTGCTAAGTTACTAAAAATAATTTTGCTAAGTTAACTTTGAAAGTTAATTTTGCTAAGTTAGAAAATTTTAGCAGCAAAGTTTGAAAATTTAGCTAAGTTTGAAATATTGCTAAGTTAGAAATTATTCTAGTAAATAAGTAAATATGTGCATTGTCATTTTTTTATTCTAGTAAATATGTGAATTTTGCTAAGTTTGAAAATTCTAGTAGCAAAGTTTCAAAATTTAGCAAAGTTTGAAATATTGCTAAGTTTGAATTACAAATTTGCTTGAGCTATGGAGGACGATGCCCCATCATCGACGCCCCGGACTTCATCCGAGACTTGGAGAAAGAAAAACGCTTTCAAGCACTTATATTTGATAAGACCCTTGGACCCAATTCCGATGGAGAAGATTCCGATGGAGAAGATTCCGACGAAGAAGACGACGAAGATTTCAGCGCGAAATGCTTGAACGACTCCGGTGAGGGACTTGAGTTACAAAACTTCAGAGACGACGACGAAGAAGAAGTGTCGTTAGAAAACTCCGTAGAGAACTCCGGCAAGGTATATATTAAGTCTTGTTGATCACTAGCTAGATGCATTAATTGATTTATATGCGCACTTATTAACGAAACATTTTTCTTTCAGCCCTCTGGATCTACGTCGACAATCCGTAAACGAGGCCCAGCCCAAGGGTTAAAGCTGCCGGATGGTGCAAAGTTGTCGATCGACGAAGTTAGCATAAAAGGCAAACCGGAGAAACCCGATGGAATCTCCACTAAATACATAGCTCAATGCGGATTTCTTGTAAGGGACATGGTCCCGATCACCGTTGCAGAATGGAATGAGCCGAAGAAAAAAAACATTGGCGCAAAATATGTCGAGGACAGAATTAAAGAAACCCTTTGGGAGTCGATATTGGGTTATTTTAGCCTACCGGCAAATCTCCCACAGAGGAGGAAGGATAAAGTCAAGGAGTGGACTCTTAGCAAGATGGCCGAGCAATTCAACAACTAGAAGAAAACATTGTGGAGAAAATATGAGAAAAAAACTCCAGATTTCACTGGACATCTAGAGAAGCTAAAAGACGACTGGCCTGAATTTGTGGCGTATAAGAAATCGGCCGTCGCTGTGGCCCGATCGAAACGAAATAAGTTGAATGCTAAGAAGAAGAAATATTTCCATCGTTTGGGCTCAGGTGGCTACAAGACTGCCGTGCCTAAGTGGGAAGCCTATGAAAACGAGCTGCGTCAAAAAGGGATCATTCCACAGACAGATGACTGGCCCGACAGGTCCAAGTTATGGTTGTTTGCGCATGGGGCAGTGTTGGACCCAAACACAGGGCTGATTGTTGCAAAGGAAAATGGAGGAAAAGAATTAAAAGAGTCACCAAAAAACTAGTTGACGCAATAGAACTAGTCCGACAGGGAAAAGATGTTCCCGATAGAGAGGACGACGAGCTTTCACTCGCCCTCGGGAATAAAGAACACTGGGGACGATGTCGAGGCAGAGGAGGCGGGGTTGGTTTTCTTGAAGGGTTTCCGGAGCACGCTGCAACTTATAGAAAACATTGCAGAGGTAAGAAGAGGGAGGCGGAGAGGTTTACTGCATTAGAACGCCAGATGCAGGATGTGAAGGAGCAACTGGCCTTAATTACCCAGCAAAGGGAATCTCAGCCGCGAGTACAAGATCATGCAGTCGATGTCTGCCCATCTCAGCGGAAAAGCAGCGTGGGTTCCACGCAGCTACAAGATCCTGCAGTTGATGAACCAGTTGGTGAACCGTCGGCGGCGCGCTACCCCGTGGATGATATCACGGAGAAGACAAATTGTGAGTTACATGCGCCAATTAAGAACATTAGTTTTCCGGTGGCGAATGGCTATGCTTTACCGCATCAACTTGGATCAACCTTCCATTTTGGTGAGATTCCGGCTGGATTTGCTCGTGTCGGGGTGATGAAAGTTATGTCGGGATTCAGCTCAATCCATCTTGACATTCCCGGAGCTGAAGGCGAGAAGACATTGGGAGATGTCGAACTTGGTATCGTTCTATGGAAGAAGAAATATATCAAGTTTCCAGACTCGGCGCCAAGGCCACCGACTCCTCCGGTTAGAAATTCACCACAGCAAAGTCCACCCTCCTCCCCCGACGATTGGGAGCCCACCGCGAGTCCATCGCCCGCGCCGTCCCGTCAGCCGACTGCTGCGCCCACTAGTAGTTTGACAAAGCGGAAGCTGTTCACGTCGTCCCTGTCAAGAAACGTGCAAAAAAACCCAAGGAAATCAAGGCTCCTGAGAAGTTAGCTGGCGAGATGACTCAGGAGGAATTAGAAGTGAGCACACGTGAAGAGGCGAGAGCCTTTTTTGAACAGAAAAAAAGGAAAGACTGGAGGCAAGACTGGACCCCATGAAGGAACTTCTGAAGACTATACCAACTGAGGTAAAAGATCACACCGTTGACAACCTATATGACCCTCCACCACCGCCCCTTTCAGACTATGAGCGAGGTATTGAAAAGGTACTTTCCTCACAGATGGAGCAAGAAAAACGTGCGGGAAAAGAGTTGCCCAGCTCGGAGAACAAGAAGCACAATCGATCGCCCCGCTCATTGTGCCTTCTGAAGCTCGGGAAATCGAGCATGGAGAAGTTGTCATTGGCGACACAGGTTGCCCCATAGCGCAGATAACAATTCAATATAAATTTGAACTCGGGCTGCCTCTGGTCGAAAATCCGAGTGATCTAACAACACAGTTATATAAATTGCATAACTGGTACATGGCCGCCGCAAAAGAAGGGAAAATGTGTCTCATGGCGGGAGTTAAGGAACAACACTTCTTCCGACAATATGGTGTGGAGGTTGCGTTCTCTGAACTTTTTCAGATGTACAATCAACTTGCTCTCGACAAATCTATCATCAGCTGCTATTGTCTGTAAGTAATTTATTCGTGTAATTTAATTATTTATAGTTAAGCTCGTTCATTGCTTGTAATTATTCTCACAACATTATTTTGTATGCTATTATGCAGAATGAAGATTCGTGAATGGCGAATGGGAGGAATCTGGGACATTGGGTTCATTGACCCGGATAAAGTTCATGAAGTCACCGTACAAAGTTCTCTGTATGCCCAGGAAACAGAGTACGTTTTGCTAACGTGTTTTAAGCGACAAAGTACCAGAAAGGAAATACTTTTTCCTTACAACTTCGGGTGAGTGTTACTGTCTTGTACACATTCTATTTTGCTTTCCCGATATTAAGTGTAATTGATGAGTTCTGAATACCTGCGTATATAAATGTGCGCAGGTACCACTTCATTCTGCTAATCATTAGACTCGAGAAAGGACAAGTTGAAGTCTGGGACTCATTAAGGAAAGATCAAGATGATTACAAAAGCGTGCGTCTAATGCTCAAGAGGTAATTTCAATCGCACTATATCGTCCTCTTTCGTTCATTTCCGGATATCAAAAGTATAAGTAATAACTCCTCAATTCATTTCTTTTCCGGGCAGGGTTTGGAAAAGGTTCATCGCGGAAGATCGCGGTGAATGGAAACCTAAGCTGGAGTTCAAGGCTAACAACGTAAGTACTACTACATATCTAGGTCTATGTATCTTTCTAATACCATTATCATTCTCTTGATTATTATTTGATTAAATTAAATTCTTGTATATTGGTGTCTGCGACAACCACAGGGGACGGAACTATGTGGATACTACGTTTATGAGTATATTCACATGAGGGTCAATGAGAGAGTCAATAGTATAAGAAATCGAGAGGTACGTAAACATCATACACAACTTTTATTTTGCTACCATCAATCATGTTTAGTTTCGATCATAACTGATTTGATCTCCTTCTTTTAAAGATGGCAAGGAAGCGGAACCAGCTCCTACTAAAAAACCGCATAAAAGCTATTGCGGAGGAATTGGCGGGATTCATTATGACGCATGTCGTAGATGAATTCGGTGAATTCCACTATGTTGATTAATAGACTCCCTCCATGCATGTACTAGCTAGCGGTGTTCTCAATTGTAATTATGAGTACTTTATATGTAACGAGAGTACTTTATATGTGTAAAGAGTACTTTATATGTGTAGTGAGTACTTTATACGTGATCTCCTCCGAAACCCTGAAAAATGAGCGAAAAGGAAAAAAAACAGAAACCCTGAGAAATAAGCGAAAAGAAAAAAACCGAAAACCTAACCCCCCTGAAAAAATAAGGGGGGGCAAAAAAAAACAGGAACCTTTAGTACCGGTTGCTATGACCAACCGGTACTAAAGGTCCTCAGCTGCGCGCGCGCATGTTCAGCCACGTGGAGGGCCTTTAGCACCGGTTGTTTATACAACCGGTACTAAAGGGGTACCCCTTTAGTCTCGACCTTTTAGTACCGGTTGCACAACCGGTACTAAAGGCCTAATAAGACCGGTACTGATGCCCTGTTCTCTACTAGTGTATGGCTATAACGCTTGCGCTGGTATGCTATCTAGGAGGTCAGACCGGATAAACAAAGAGAAGAGCAAACAAATATCACTACCGACAACAGATTTATGATGTGCGGACTGTCCTGGCATACATTTAACAACGAGATGAATATGAGAAGAATAAATGAAGGACATAAGAAAGCGAGATAGAGTGGGTCACCATAGACGGGTTCGATATCTTTTTTGTCTGTCAACTTGGACACAGCGGTGCTCTGACGACTAAACAATTCTACTGCCACCAGACACCGGTGCTTCTATCTCCGGCACGAGACGGATTTTAATGTTTGGACTCCAAAACCCTTTGACTATGATGTCATTCTAATGCTTCTCATTCTAAGGAAGGGAAAAGAAACACAAACTTCTGCCTTCACGACATCCGAGGCAATGTTGCGATTTTGCGAAGAGTAGTGAAGTTGCTAATTTGTCTATCAGGTGAGAAGAAAATTAATAATATAAGCATGGTGTATATCGGAAAATTATTTTGGCTCCCGAGATACGGTGATTCCTTTAATCACATAAAATATTCAAAAACACTACTTAAAAAATTAAAAAATCTGGAAATGAAATATGAGTGTACTCAACTCAATGATGCATCTTACAAGTATGCAGAATCACAAGGAAAAATTCTTTGTACTATGGTTTACACAAAATGAAAAATTATTGTATATTTTGGAGACTTGAAAGTGTGTATACTCAGATCCACACATTTTATTTTTTGTGTAGTTTATAATGTATTGTATTTCAAATTGTGATTATGCACATTTGTGAGATACATTATTCACAACAATCAGCATTTTGTTCAAGCCTTAAAAACATATAAATATGATTTCTGATTTTTATAAAATAAATTGATCGCTAGAGCCCGAGAGCGAGAAATTTCCACTTGGTGTATACCAACTAACATATAGTTACTGCTCGGGGGTGGAATATAAGAGTAATGTGACTGATTGAGTGGTTGGTAGATAAATCAGGTTGATTTTATGACATTGGGTTCATGAGGGCTGTCAGATTAGGATATGAGGCTATCCTCTTAATAATAGTAGAAATAATTCAAAAATTACTACTATTACTATATCATCCTGAGTGATAGGGTACATAATTATTTTAGTACGTTTACGGTATTCCATAACAATGTCTTCGAATATGCAAAAGAATTTTTTTATATAGTGGAAGAAGTATCTTCTTACCTCACAGAAGGTGCACTCAAGTAACAACCATTAAGAAATACAAATGCTGCTAATATTCATATTATATGTTAATTATACGTTAATAGGCTAATTATAATGTCCATGTTTGTACTCTAGATAGTTCTCATGGATAAGTCAAATTTCATGAAACCCATAAATTAGCTTGAACTTGAATATATCTTTTGGACTTCATGCTGCTGTCCAATTATCTTTAAACAAGTACAGAGTATGTTGTTCTTCCAGCTAGTATATTGCTTTATAGGCATGTATGCCTACAATCATTAAGAGTTTTAATTTCTACATTGTACAATGCTCACGCAAAATATATGATACGTCACAAAATTTCAAGCCTTATGCGGTGTCGTTTGTGGGCACAGAGAAAGAGATGGTGCTAGTACTTACTTACATTTTTCCCATTGTAAGGATGCTCTACCGGTTGCTAGTTGATGCTGTTGTTGAAGCGCTGATACTTCTACATGTCAATTTCGTTTTCAATGGCTCACTTCGAATCACTATGATGTGTATGTCGCTGAGACCCGTCGAAGAACACAACAAAATATCGCACTGTGCAACGGCCATGATCACGCCCTACTAGAAAGGAAGTGAATGCTACATTGTCCCAATGTCGCTCATTCCCAAACACTTGCATGGCTAGCTGGTTTATAAATCCATGCGTCATGCCCGGCCGTAAAATATTTAGTAGGGAATCTAGAATGTTGCGGTGAAGAGTTCAAAATAACTCGATCAGGTCAATCACATATGTAGAAGTTTTGAATAAATATCCTACAATATGGTTACCTTGTGTCACGCTGAACTTTTCTATTGTGAGTTTTGTTTGTGCACCACTAGCACGAGCAAGGGAGCAGTACACTATGGTGGACTGAAAAGGATGAGACCCGCTCCCGCGACCTCGCAGGCGACCGCACCTGCCGCGCCGGCCACCGTCTTCGCCACGGCCGCCGCCGCCGGTTCGTCCCGCCCCCTGCCGCCGCCCCCGGCGCGGCTCCCGGCTGGCTTCCAGCCCCAGGTAATCCGCCCCGCGCCTGCGTCTGCTCCGCCATCAAGCTCGTCGCCCGATCTGGATCTGGTGACGCCATCGCCGCCGCCTAGGCGTCAGGCCTCGGTCGGCTCTGAGGTCTGCGTCCCCGACACGCCTCCGGAGCTTCCTCGGCCAGCTCCTGTGCAGCTGGCTTCGCGTCAGCCAGCCCTCAATGCCGTCGCCTCGCCCTTCCTCGGCTCCGTGCCTGCCGCCATGGGGGGCGATGCCAAGTCCGCCATGACCTCGGCTCCCGCGCCGGCGGCCTCCGCGTCGGGCCCCATGGACTGGGGTTTTGGGATGCCCAGGGGCTGGGGGTTCGGGATGCCCCGCGCTCCCGCGGCGTGCCAGGCCCCTGCGGTGGCGGCTGCTCCGGCGGAGGTTCGGCCTGCTGTCCCCGTGGCCTCGGTGATGGCGGTCTCCATGGCTTCGCCGTCCACCGCCACCACGCTCGCCGCAGCTGCTCTCGCCTGCCGCAAGTCCGGCCCTGCGGTTCGTGGCAGGATTTTGGTGAAGCCCTCGCCCGCGGCCGCTGAGGCTGCCGCTCCGGCCCCTGCTCCTCTTGCTTGCGCCTCCTCCGACTTGCAATTGTCGTCCGCGGCCACGAAGGTTGATGTTCCGGCCCCGTCTGCCGTCGGTGCTGCTCCCCTCGCCGGAGCCTCCTCAAGCAGTACGTCGGGGCTGACCACCACCGGAGGCGCTGTTTCCGGCAAAGCTCGGGGGGCAGTCAATGGGTTTGTCGACGTGAAGATACTTGAGTTGGAGCCTCCTGTCCTTGGTCCATCTTCCGCGCCGGCTTGTGGAAGCCTCTCTGCGACAGCTGCAGCTCTGGAAGCCGATGGAGGCTGGGTTCATGTGGGTGGGCGGCGCCGCTACGGCCTTGACCCTCCCCCTGAGTCGTCTAAGGAGGGTCTCGAGCGTCGCCTCGCTTTCAAGCGTTGGGCTCGTGGAAGGTGTTTTAGTTGCTTGGAGTATGGCCACCAAGTCAGAGCATGTCGCGGGCCATTCAGATGCATTCGTTGCCGTGGTGCAGGTCATCGGCAGAGGTTCTGTCGTGTTCCCTCTCCGGTTGCTCATGTTTGCTCTCCAGCCGCTCATGCTTGCTCTTCGGTCACTCGCGCTCCTGGCCAGCAATACCGCTCCCCGTTCGACCAGCCTTGTCCTCCACCAGAGGTCGTTGGCCACTCGTCGTCGCCACCGAGGTACCCTTCTGCGTGTTGCAAAGATTCTTTGGTCTCAACTTTTGAGCCACAGGTTGCTCTGCTGCGCTTGGAGCTGCTTCAGAAGGTTGAGCTGCTTCGTTCTGAGATTCGAGATGCTCTAGCTGAGATTCAGGTTGCGCTGCGTGTCTCTTCACCGCCTCAGCTCCAGTTTGTTTCCGCTGATGAGGGGGCTGAATGCTTCTTTGGAGATTTTTCTCCTCGTGGTCTGCATGAGACGTCGCCTGTTATCACCGAGTTTGTGGCTCCAGTTGGACAGGTCATGCCTGAGCTACAGGAGCCTGGTGGGGAACCACCTACGATGCTTCCTGTGGAGTTGGGCTCTTTGGAGTCCGTGGAGGTTGTTGTTGATGAGGAAGCACTTGATCCTTTGGCGATGAAGTCCATCCGGTCGCCCCTCTTTGACCGTGATGCTATGTTGGCACGTATTGACGCGCGGGTCTTTGCGGATAAGTTTGGTGGCTTGCTCGCCTGCTTGGAGGCAGCTAGCCCTGGTTCTGGCAAGGCGATTGCTTGCCTCTTAGCCGAGGAGGGTTCTGCTGCAAAATCAAGAAGGTGAAGAAGGCTCTTAGGAGCATAGGCAAGCAAAGTGGTGTCATTGCTAAGGCACCTGTAACTGTTTAGCGGCAGCTGGTGGTCCTTCAGTAGTCGTCTGTCTGCGGTTGCTTAGGTAGGGTGGTGTTGTCGCTTTGGGGTTTGCTGGTCTTATGTGTTGCCCTTTGTGGTTGTGTCGGTCTCTTCCTTTTTGTTGGTGTTTGTTGTATGGTTTTCGCCCGGTTTCTTCCACTAATAAACCGGGCACTTTCTCTCTTAATTAATATATGGGGCAAAGCTTTTGCCTCACAGTTTCTAAAAATAAAAAACTAGCACGAGCAAGAGTAAGTGAGGATTTAAATATTTGGGGACGAATACATCTACCGTGTAATAAATATTTCAGATATAAGTGAAGTGAATATATGAATGGTAGTTTTTTTTGGCAGAAAACACTAAGGCCATATATTATCTCAAATCAGCCCTTACAACACTAATAGAGAATAGGTTATAGGAGACCAGCTATGTGGCGTCCAGTGGTGTGCCTTTAGGAGAGCCACCATGTTACGAACATGCTTATGCCATGTATTCTTTCTGATCAACAGAACATGCTATAGAAAAAAGATCAAAGGGTGGCAGCTCAATTGCTCCGTTTCATTAAGCCAACAACCATTCCTTAGTGGCAGTGAAAGTTCCTCAAGTCCTCTTATTTAGCATCACCTTGAAGGGCACCTAAGACAAGCAATACTTTGACAGACACCCTGTGTTCTCAAACCACCCACTCGTTGCATGTGGGTGTCTAGTAGGCTAGCAACGTCGGGTTTTTGCCGTCAAAGATGAGGCCTTTGCGTCTGATCCAGATCAACAAGGCTGTGATAGTGAGCACCCTAGAAGTGCCACTGGGCGCGGGATACAGTACTGGCTGGAGATGTGATCTGCTACCAATCCACGAAATTTGATTGGCCAGCTAATATGTTCTGACTACCCGATTATTTAATTGGCCAGACGTCGAGGAACAATCAGTGAAAGAGTCTATTTCTGTTCTGACGGACAACATCACCGAAACTCCTTAACGTGCTTCCTCCCATGGCCTCTCATTCCGCCCAAATGAACACACGAATTGTTCGGACGCATGACCAGGATTTTTTATCAACAAGAATGAAGCAAGGAACAAGATATAGATGTATCGATCTGAGAGTGCTGCTATATATAGAGAACATGGAGTAATTGAAGACTGGGAGTCAAGAGATGGTGAAAGAGTTAAAACTTCGTACATATAGTAGGTGTTACTCGTGGTAGCAAGCCCACATGCATGTGCTGAAACTTATGATGAAAATGAAAGTCTGGCTAAATTTCAAGTTTTATAAACTATGCACATTTGTCATTTTCTCCCAAGGCCATAATATAACGAACTTTTCATTGAGATTATGCATAGTGTTAGATCTTGACATTATCTATAAATAGAATTTTGTTTCCATTTTTTATTTGAAAGTTTCACATATCAACTATGATTTTTTCCCAAAAAAAAAAGACTACCATGGAGCTCGGCCTTCAAAATGATGTACTCCCATTACTGCGCATTGCTTGGAGAGACCAAACTTGGATGCTGCCCGCCGACAATTCCAGATCGGCCTTACCAACTCCTGCATTTCCTAAAAGAATCAAAAACTAGTTCCAGTTCCTTAGAAGTCGAATCCAGAATTCCTAATTAATCTCCATCATATTGAGCCGCATCCTCACGAATAGGCTCCCAGGAAGCTGTATTAAAACGAAGAAATTCGTGCGAACAACTTTAGTAAATTTTTATTTGTCTTTAATTTTAAAAATCTGTTTTCATATATCCAATTTCCAAGTGCATATCACTTGCAATAAATGTTAGAAAATAACATTAAAATAAATCATGTGAGTAACCTGCTGATCCGCCAAGAATTTAGTCTCATAGAGAATGGAAGCTCACTTCCGTGTCACGCGAGGTTCATAAAGTTTTCTACTCCCTCCAGTCCGGCAAAAGAGTCGTGGATTGTGCTACCGAGTTGTGCTTCGTACATTCTTTCCTGGCGACACACATAACGGATCGGAGGGAGTATATTGTTATTAAGAATAGGTTTTTTTCATATGAAATATCCATAACTCATAGTCTCATACTACTATTTTATTGTTCAGATGAAAATATGAAATATCCATAACTCACACTATTTTATTTTTCCAATACTTACTGAAAGCTAAGTCTAGGTCGCGCTCCTTCTTTTCAAGAAGTGCGGGTGCACTCGCAAACCGAGTGCGCAGCCGCAAGAGCAACTTCTCCTTCATGCCCGCCGAGCTTTGCCGCTGGCGCTGCTCATCGCCCCATCTCTCATCTCATCGCGTCTGTAGAGGCGTCGCAGGCAGAGGTCGGCAGGCCCTAGTTTGCCTAGGGTGGTGAACTCGTCCATGCCCCACTCGCTCCTCGTCTCGGAGCCTTTGGTGTACAAGGCCAAGGTCCACTTGTGGCCGATGATGGCACCGGCCTTGCTGATGCTCCCGGTGCCTCCGCGGATTTTCCAGATACCGCCGTCGAAGGAGACGCGGGGCGTTTCTCCGCCGTCTAGATGTGTCAGTGACGATGGCAATTCCATTGGGCTAAAGAAGTAGACGTGCGCACCATCGCCGGCGGGATTCTTGTATTGCTCTACAAGTTGGAATTCAATCAAAGAATCAATTTGACCGAGGAACAAACAAACCACGAGATCGATCCGATGCAAGCAAGGACGTAGGTACCGCAGATTTGCTGGGGATTGAATCCGAGCACATTGAGGTCGTAGAAGGCGCCAGGTGGCAGCGGCGGCACCGGCTGGCCTTGCTGCTTGCAGCCGAGGGCCTCTACGAGCTTCTCCTCGAACGCCATGAAGTCCTCGCTCCACCATGAATCCATCTCGAGAAAAACCTGGCTCGAGTCACAGGGCAATCGACGCGGAGATTGCGTCCCGTCCTTATTATTTATCGGCAGGCGTTGCCGCCCCGTGAAAGTACGGACCTGCTCCTGGTGAACCAAGCAAACCGACTCGGAAAGGAAAAGGAATTAAGTTTGACTATAGCGGGATGATCCGGGCACGATCCACGCCCTGATATGGCACAGCCATAAACACTCGGTCTGCTCGTGTTTGATCAGTTTGCAGTTAGGATTTACAGCTTGTTTTGGGAGTCTGTACAAGAAGCAATAACTTCGCAATAGGAAAGGTTCATCAGTTTACGCAGCGCTCAAACTCTGTTTATGTGTTTTGTAGTGCAAATCTGAACAATAACATCGTGAACACCATCTTCAGAGCGATGCAACACTGACGACTGGAAGAAGCTAACCCGCCCATGGTGGATGGAATGAACGACATGGTCAACCGGTTGCTCTTGCTCCAACATTCCGAACTGCTTCCACCTAATGCCACTCATTCCAAATAATATACGATCGGTCTGCAAGTCGTGGGCCATGGTTTATGGTCCGATTCAAGCTTCCACATGGAGACCGTTGCTACTGGCAAATAGTAGTACAGAGGAATGAACGAGAAAGATACAAATAGGAAGCTGCTTGCTAGTATATGAAGTGTGTGAGTGGACATATGGTATATATGAAGTCCAAGTTGGACATAACATTGAACAAGCGGTTGTTGGATGATAAAAATTAATTACACGTGGGTTTGTCCCAAAAGTGATCGATGGAAGTCATGAATTGGAGGAGCAAATGCAACGTTGTAATGATAAAGAGCCCATTCGGAATCTCTCCACTCCACCAAATTCGCTCCGGTATTTCTGACTCCATGGAGCCCGCTCGCATAGCTAGATTTTAGCCACTCCACATTAATGAACTGCAGCTCCTTCCGCTCCACGCTTCTGACTCCGTGGGGTTGGTGCGTTCGGCGCCCCTCCGTCCGCTCCGGGAGCACGGTTGAGGAGTGGAGAGGATCCGAACAGGCTCTAAGGCTCCGTTTGGGAGCAAAATATTTTCGAAGTATTCTAAGAATAATGTGCTTTCTGAAAATATCATGCATGGTTTTCAATACTTTGAGCTGTTTGGTTTTCTAAACTTCATTATTGACGAAAAATTGCACTGACTTCGAATTATGTATAAAAGGGGTTCAGACCACTTTTTCCAAAACTAAAGTATTTACTTGCTAGGCATAGAAATACTACCGTTTCCCAATACTTTGGTTTTAGAAATATTTCACCGCCAAAGCCTAACGTTGTAAGCAGCTATATATTTTAACCCTAAAAACCATTGTAAACCTGATATTGGTGAGGATTATCCTGTTATTATTATCACGGAAACCATTATGTTTGATCATCTCTGCAGTATGTTCGATTCTGACACAATCTTTTGTCGTATATAGACGGCTCCCGGTCCCACGGCTTGCCTATCCGCAAAGACATGCACGTACACCCCAACACACATGAATACCATCTTCATAGGAGAAGCTACCCGCCCACGGTGGATGGAAACGACCGACCCTCCTAACATGTCGATACAAGATAGATACCGAGTTGCTTCTAAGGATTTCCTAATGCCATTCGTTCCAAATAATGTACGTTCGGTATGCAAGTCGTGCGCCATGGTTTATGGTCCGATTCAAGCTTCCACATAGAGACGGTTGATACTAGCAAATAGTACAGAGGAATGACCGAGAAAAATACAAATAGGAAGCTGCTTGCTAGTATATGAAGTGTGTGAGTGTACATTTGATATATATGAAGTCCAAGTTGGATATAGCATTGAACAAGCAAACGGTTGTTGGATGGTGTAATTAACTACACGTGGGTTTGTCCAGAAAGTGATGCTTGGAAGTTATGAATTGGAGGAGCAAATGCATCGTTGTAATGATTAAACGTTGTAAGCAGATACCCGTGAGGATTATCCTATTATTATTATCACGAACAGGCGGCCACTTTCAGTCTCCAATTGCCATAAAAGAATCACTAAATAACTACGAAAACGTTATAATCCAGATATATCATTTGAAACATGAAAAAGAACATATGTACCAACAAGGGTATGCAATTATGCACCTCTAGTATTTCTTAGCATAGGAGTTAAGTCAAACACTCCTTATAATTAATTGCACAACTTGATTGCAACAAGTGAACTTGACAAATGATTGGAACTGATATAATAACGATTGTGTTGCATGCGAGTGCGACACAATTATGTTAACTATGCTTTCTTTCTTTATCTCTTTGGGTGTTTTCCTCTAACGAGATAAGGCCTATGCCAATGCAAGTCTCTTAGCACGGTTTCATATGTGTTTTGCTTATGTGGCATAGTACTAAATGAGGAGAGAGAGTGAGGTTGTATCTTAGCTACTCCCTCCATCTCGGTTTATAAGGCATAATTAGCAATTCTCTTGGACCTAGGTGTTTAGTGATAGGGCCAAAATATACAATAGGAAGAGCATGCATTGGCCTAATTAATGAAGCATTGGCTAAACCGCATGCCTATTGGGGGTTGAGAGGATCATTAATGCTAATTGTGCCCTATTCTTGAGATTTTCTAAATTTGGAGATGTGCCTTATAAACCGAGATGGAGGGAGTAACATACAACCTTTGCACATGGCCATAGGCAAAAAATGTTGTTAGCCCAATCAAATGCATGCATGAGACCCAAATTATTAAATTTAGATACGACCTCTAAGATACAATGCATTGTACTAGTTGTCTCTTAAATTTTTAATGCTCCTATGATAATGTGCTAAGAAACGATGCATTGGCACAGGCCTAACCCAGTTGCGGCAAACATAACTAATAGAGAGTTTCAAGGAAAAGAAAAAGAACCGCGTTTCAATTCATTAATCGAAAGAATAGTACACAAGGATACACCAGAAAGGACGCATCCAAGGATACACCAGCACACCCCTACGAGCTAGGTTCTACCGTAGAAGTGCAGCAAGGCCCAACGCTAGCAACTTTGGGTGGGGTTTTGTGCCGACGAAGATGACGCCTTTGCCTCTGTTCCAGATCAACAAGCTTGTGATTTTGAAACTCCTTGAAGCCTAGAAGTACCAATGTGAATTACAGTACTAGCGGAGACAGTGGTCTGCTACCAATCCACAAAATTTGATGGGGCAGCTAAGATGTAATTACTACCCAATTATTTAATTGGCCAGCTAAAGAATTTTCCCCGTGTAGGAACAATCTTCGAAGGAGTGAATTTCTGCAGCAACGGACTAAACCATCGAAACTCCTTAACACGCTTCCTCCCAGAGCCTCTCATTCTGAGCTAGTGAACACACGAATTGTTCCGGTGCATTACCAGGAAGATTATCAACTAAAATGAAGCAAGGAACAAGATATAGATCTATCGCTCTGAGAGCTGGTATATACAGAGAGAGGATGTGTTGTGATTGAAGGCTGGGAGCAGGGGCGAATCCAGAAAAATTGGTCGCTGGGGTCAGAACTGCAAGTAACACACACTTACAACTATTATTAATGGGGTCATTTCTTGCTTATGCACACATGCATGTGTTATGATCAAAAAGAAAATCCACATGGCTGTTACGTCCTGGTACCAACAACTAGCTTTACTGGTAGATTTCTATTGATAGTAGAAGTTCTTAAACATGATCTGTTTAATCCTCGCAAATATACGCCCGTAAATGCTTATTTCGTAGATAAAGGAAGACAAGTTCTGCACACATTGTAATATGCCAGTACTTATTTTGAGCAAGTTTTTTTTAACGGAGACAAAAACCTTTGAGATGAATAGTGGCCCAGGAGGCCCAGGCCCATAGGTGTGAGTGTGGTGACCTAGTTTAGTACGTACTTGTTCCTGTGGAGACGAACGCAGCCACACATGAGGTGAGCACTCCAAAATACTTCATGGTATCAGAGCCAGGTTTGCTGGTCTTGGAGGCTGCTGGAGGTGAATTGGCGGCGGCAGGCAGAGCTCAGGGCAACCAAGAGCTTCAGTGCAGGCGGGGCAAATCTTGGGTGGAGGAGTTTCACCAAGCGGAGGTGTTGTTCGGCAACATCAGCAGTGGGGATGTGTGAGAGAAGGGTACTGCAGGAGCTTGGTCCTGCCGGCGGGGAAGACGTCCGTGTGCAGCCTGAGCAGTCGAGAGGGAGCAGCTACGTGGACTTGCTGGTGAAGGCGAACTGCATCAGGAGGCTATCATGGGGACTGAACTCACTTCTGCCCTGGAAAAATTGGCGCAGCTGCTAACTGCAAATGTCGAGGGGTCTTCAGAAAATGGTGCAATAGGGGGCGCACTTGTTGCGTCCCAAGCAGATCAGGTTCTAAAGCTCAAGCTCGTGCCCAATGATGTCAAGTTGAATGGGGTGAGCAGCTACTTGAGCTTGTCGAGGCGGGCTTTGTTGATCTTGAAAACAAAGGGCCTGATGGGATATGGTCTTGGGACTGTTGGAGAACCGACTGACAAGGAGAGCTCGAAGTGGAAGAAGTGGAGTGTCACTGACTCCCTGACATTGGCATGGATGCTGAACTCCCTGATTCCACCTATTGCAGCATCTGTCGAGGCATTTCCAAGTGCTTCTGATGTGTGGACCTTGCTGTCCAAGAGGTACTCTGGTAAGGGAAATCTGATGCTTATGTCTCAAACTGAAGACAAGATTCATGTTTTTCGTCAAAGTGACAGAAGTGTGATGGTGTATGTGAATGAGCTACAACATTTTTGGGCAGAACTGGATCAGTGTGATCCCCTTGAACTTCCACATGCAGAGTCCATGGATTGCTAGGACTTGGGTTGAGCGCAGACGTGTGATGCAGTTCCTAAAGGGTCTAAATCAAGATTTTGAGAACAGGCGTGGTGCTCTGCTCCATCAAACTACTCTCGTGTCTCTAGATGAGGCCATTGCTGCGATATCTCAAGAAGAGGCACGCCTGCAATCTAGAGGAGGAGCTAGGAACGAATCAGCCTATAGAGTAGCTGATTAGCGTGGTTCTAGGGAATGTTTCAATTGTGGTAACCCAAGGCATATCAGCCGTTTTTGCACTGAACCACCTCGAAGAGGCAGAGGCATAGGCAGAGGGTATAATGGTGGCAGTAACAACAGAGGTGGTAGGAATGGACATGGTGGTTATTGGAATGATCCTCCTTGGAATGCTCCCAGGGCAAATGTTGCTGCCTCTGTTGAGATGAAGCAGCCTACAGGAGAACAACAGACTGCTACCAGTTATGCCAACTTTGTCGATACAAATGAAGGTAACATTGAACACGCATCAATAGCAGTCCATAAACAAAAATCGAAATGGGTGTTTGACTCTGTAGCATCACAACATGTTGCTAGAGACTTTACTGACTTTACATCCTATACCCCACACACAAACCCGAAAACCATTTACACAGCAGATGGCATAGCCCAGCCCATCACAGGTGTTGGGACAGTCACCTGCACACCAAGTATAAAATTATCCTCCGTGTTGCATGTGCCAGCTTTTCCTGTCTACTTAGTGTCCTTGAGTGCTCCGGTTGACCAAATTGATTGTCGACTCATTGTTGACCGCTTTGTGTTATTAATCCAGGAGAGATCGACTGGCAGGAGTCTTGGGACCGGAGCGAGGCGTAAGGGGTTGTGGTACATGGACCGCAGCATGACGGAGCAGGAGGGAATGCACATGATTTCTGCAGTTGCTGAGAATAAGGAGACTAGAGCCCTCACTCACCACTGTAGGATGGGGCATGTGTCTTTTGACAAAATGTATCAAGTATTTCCTGATGTAATGAGTGGTGTGGACAAGAGCAAGCTGAACTGTGATGCGTGTGAGTTTGCTAAACATACCAGAAACTCCTATGTGAGTAAGGGGATAAGGATCATATCTCCTTTTGTGTTAATCCATTCTGATGTATGGACATGTCCGGTGTTACCTGTCAGTGGTATGAAGTACTTTGTTACGTTCATTGACTGCCATTCTCGCATGACTTGGGTCTATCTTATGAAACATATAAAGATGAAGTGTTTCAATGTTTCAAAACCTTTTATGCCCTTGTTCAGACTCAGTTTAATGTGAAGATTCAAGCACTCAACGTTAACAAGACCCTTGGTGCCATTATGTCTGAAAAGGGCATCCTGGATCAAACATCATGTCCGGATACACCTCCTCATAATGGGGTGGCGGAGAGGAAAAATCGTCACCTACTGGAGGTGGCCCGGGCACTGATGTTCACCATGAATGTGCCCAAGTTCCTTTGGAGTGAAGTTGTCATGATGGCCACTTTCTTGATCAACCGCACACCATCGCGGGTGACAGGTATGAAATCACCGTGTGAGTTGATTTTCGCCGAAAATAAATTTCCAGTTCCTCCCAAAGTGTTCGGCTGCACTTGTTTTGTTTGTGATCATATTCCATCAGTCAACAAGTTGGATCCTCAAGCAGTCAAGTGCATCTTTATTGGGTATTCGTCAGGGCAAAAGGGGTACAAATGCTGGAGTCCGTCCGAGAAGAGGACTTTTATGAGCATGGATGTTACATTCCGTGAGTCGGAACCTTTCTATGGTGAGAAAACTGATCTAAGCGGCATGTTTGATAGCCTTGACCAATTTCACAACGATGAAGTTGGCCAAGAGGGGAAGAATAGTAGCACATTAACTTTTGTGGCTCCTGTGACAACACCAGCCTACACTGATGGTGTGCCACCGGCTGAAACTAGTGGTGTGCAGGTTTGTGCACCGGCTCATATCCGTAACGTGTCTGGCAGTGTACCGAGGTGGACAACAGAGGAGGCGGAGCAACTTAAGGTGTATTCACGAAAGCGTGGCAATGGTGCTGGACATCAGGGGGAGCAACTTGATCAGCCAATAACGGAACAACAAGGTAGTGCTGATGTGATTTCCGTCTCCTCCGATGGAAATCAAGCTGATGGGCAAATTGATGGGAAATTGCTTTGAGGAGAACTACTCGAGCAAATGCAAGGATACCACCAGAACGATATGGGTTCAATGCAAATGATATTGGAAACTATGTTTCCTATGAAGCATTATCACCAGCCTACAAAGCATTTGTTGCCTCTCTTCAGTCTGTGTCAATTCCAACTGACTGGAAGAAGGCAAAAGAGGACTCAAACTGGCGTATGGCCATGGAGGAGGAGTTGGAGGCTTTGTGTAAGAACAATACATGGGTTCTGACACCTCTCCAGGTAGGAAAGAAGGCACTCAGCTGCAAGTGGGTATACACTGTGAAGCAGAATGCAGAAGGAAAGATTGAAAGGTACAAAGCAAGGCTTGTGGTGAGGGGGTATAGTCAGACCTACGGCATTGACTATGATGAGACCTTTGCTCCAGTAGCAAAGATGAATACTGTGAGGATTCTGATCTCCTGTGCAACGAACTTTGGGTGGTCTTTGCATCAACTCGATGTGAAGAATGATTTCCTGCATGGGGACTTGCAGGAAGAGGTCTACATGGAAATCCCACTTGGTTTCTCAACCTATCATACTACTGGCAAGGTATGCAGATTAAATAAAGCCCTTTACGGACTGAAGTGGCCTCCAAGAGCTTGGTTTGACAAATTCAGACATGCCGTATGTAGTATGGGTTATGGGCAGTGTAATGGTGATCACACACTAGTCTACAGACATGAAAAAGGGAAAATGACTATAGTCGCTGTATATGTGGATGATATTATTATCACAGGGGATGACAAAGAAGAAATTGCAAGATTGAAGGGGTGTCTAGGCAAGGCATTTGAAGTCAAAGATCTAGGCCAACTCAAGTACTTCCTAGGTGTAGAATTGGCTAGGTCTGCCAAGGGGATTGCGCTATCTTAGAGGAAGTACACTCTAGACCTGCTAAGTTGACGAGGTTATGCTCTGTGGGTACCCGAGCTTAAGGGTACCTGGTGCACGTGATGATCAAAGAAGCCCAAAGATGAATCGAAGCCCATGAAGGAAGGCCTAAAACGAAGAGTGTTTTCCAAGTTAGATCAAGTTATAGTCGGTTAAGGCTTTCCATATATGTAACCTTGGTCGGTTATGTTTCCCGAGACCCAGCCTCCTATATAAAGGCTGGGAGGGTGATCGATCGAGGCAAGCAATCCATAGCCACCAAAACCTCGACGAGATCAACCGCTCGTCGAACCCTTGTAACCTCCATATTCAAACCATAAACACAGACAAGCAGGAAGTAGGGGTTTTACCTCACTCGAGGGCCCTGAACCTGGGTAAATCCAGCTTGTCAGCCGTCGATTCCACCAATACTACGCGTCTCTACCACACAATCAACCCTAGGTATAGCAACCATGGGACTTGCCGAGGGCACACCTCGACAATTGGCGCCGTCTGTGGGAAAAGGTAGTATTGGGCTCACGGTTTCGCCGGTTTCATCATCAAGCGGCCACCCGACGATCGCATCTGCAAAGGTAACTCGCCTACTGCATCATCAAAAAGCAAATCACCGACCACCGTTGCAAACAGCAACTCGCCGGCAAGATCTACCAGCATCAAATCAAAAAGCGATCACTCGCCAAAATCTCCAAGGAGGCTCACGCCGCACTCGATGGAAGCTCAGCAAGCCTTTGCCGGACTCGAATCAGGTTTGGATATTACGGTTGGAAAATTTAATTTCTTTGTCGATAAAGATGGTGTGCAGGACCTGTTAGACCCACTCGACGTGGAGACACTCAACATGGAGACAATCGACAACGCTTCGACTGCAACACCATCCATCATGGGCGCGACATCGTCACAGATCGTCCCGATCCAGTCGCCAAGCGACTCTGCAACGTCCATGACCTCGCAAGAGTTCCGTGACGAGGTAGCAAAGAGATTTGGAAGAAGCGAGATCGAATCTGCGTATCGCCCAAACAATTCAATCGAGTCACTCGACAACGTCGTCGACTGCAACGACGTCGCGGGGAACAAGGAGAACATAGATGACAACATATACCTCGCCGATCTCAACGGCCCAGAAATCCGTGCCAGCCACGAGATATTCACCTGCGACGCAGATAGCCTGGACAAAGCACTCGAAGATCAACTCGATTGTGGCGGAAACCCCAACAAGCAAAGCAACTCCAACATGAGCCTGGATGACGACGCCGAATCCATAATGCGCATCAGCAACACGTGGGCAGAAGATCGGGTGGTACCGTATCAGGTGTACACCGCGAGTACAGCAGAAACATCAGCAGCCGCAACATGCCGTCGACCTACAGAATACCCTTGCACAGTCACCATGCCAGACGGAACAACCACGCTGACCATCACCGCAGAGATGGCGGAAAAAGTGAGCAAAGTAATCGAAAGCTGCACAATGCTACCAGCCAACGCAACTCCGGAAGAGGTATTGACCTTACAATACTTCCAGTGGCAAGAATCGATACGGTTAAAGAATTACCGAGCAGTACTCGAAGAACGCAAAAAGCAAGCCAGCATATCGAGTGCTCGGAGAAGAGCATTGTCTACAAGTTCAAAGGCAGAAACGACCCCGCGAGTAGGTCACGATTCGTAAACCTCGGAGACGCAGATCGTGCAGCGGTCACTCGGAATCTAAACCCAGCCTTTATGGCAGTCGACGCGGAAGGAGTTCCCATACCTACTGAGCCAGCCGGGGCGCTGATGACGCTAGGCACCTATCTCAGAACAATCGAACCTCCTGCAGGAGACCCAAAGAGGGATCAGCACCTCCAACTGTACAAACAACTGGCAATAGCAGCACAAGCCATACAGCATCCACAAGCAACTCCAAGGAGAGATACAGATCGGGACCGTCGCAGTCGAAGCCCTCGGGGAAGGAGCAGTCGAAAAAGCTCACGCCGTCATCGTTCCAGTAGGAGCCACTCGAGGAGGTCATACAGCAACAGCTCAGACTCGGAAGCAGAAATCGGGCCATGTGGAGCGCTATGCTTCACTCGACGGATCCGGGAGGCTCGTATGCCCAAGAAATTTTCGCTAGCTACCACGCCTAAGTTCAACTGCAAACAAGAGCCATCAGGCTGGCTAGAAGATTACAGGCTGGCAGTCGGATGTCAGCGCGGCACCACAACTACAGCTATGCAGTACATACAACTTATGATGGAAGGAACGGCTCGCGATTGGCTCAAATCGCTACCCGAATCATACTACGATTCGTGGGAACACTTCAAGGGTGATTTCATCAAATACTTCGAGCCTCTATGTGAGCGCCCCAAAACCTTCGAGGAGCTCCGGACCTGCAAGCAAAAGTCAGATGAATCTCTGAGATCGTACATACGGCGGTGGACCACCATCCGTAACTCAGTAGGCAACGTATCAGAAGATAGGGCAATCGACGCCTTCAAAAACGGACTCTGGAGGGAAGACTTCAAAGAAACACTTGGTCGAGAAGACCCAAAGACAATGGCCGCACTCATGGTACTCGCAACAAAGTGGGCAGACGGAGAAGACTCCGTACGAGGCACTCGACCGTAGCATCACATGAAAATCACGAGGGTGCAGTCGAGACCGCAGAGATAGCTACAGAGATGATCGAAGGCGCAAACGCAATATCACGACGATGACCATCCAAACTTCATCGCAGCAGGCTTTGTCCAGTCAAGGGACAGTCGCGACCAAACTGACAGACGACCCGACGATCATCGTGATAATCGAGATCATCATACGGACGACGCCGAGGTAATCGAGACCACCGTACAGACGATCGACGTGACAGTCGAGACACAGACGCGACGACCGCGATAGCTACAGAAGGCCAGAGTGGCGCAGGCGAGCAGACAAAGATCCTGAGCGCTCAATCGAAGAAAGATGGACGATTATTGCAGGTTCCATCTTTACAAAGGGGATGATGGTAAGCTTCGCTCTAACCACTCGCTGAGAAATTGCAGGGAATTTGATCAACTTGCGATTGAACATATACTGCGACTGCAAAGAGATGGGCGTGCACCTCCTCAACTAGTGCAGATTCCATCGACTACATCACAAGCACAGCCTGTTCAGGCATATCCAGCACCGCAACAAGTACAACAAGCACAGGTATATTCCATACCACCACAAACACAGCCTACTCAGGTGTATACTGCACCAACACCAGCGCAACCGACACCAGTATACATGGTGCCAGCACAACCCGTTACGGGAACACAAATGGCAGCAGCCGTGCACCAGATGCAGCAAGGAGATGAACAAAAATATCCCGTAACTCGCGGGCAGATGAACATGATCCAGCGAGGACGTCCCTCCAATAGAGAGCAAAAATTACACACTCGACACGTCAATATGGCGGTCATGGCACCCCCAGCCATCACAATTTTTTTGAAAGGATCAGAAACTCCGATTATCTTCAATCGAGAGGACCACCCACCCGCAGTATATCGACCAGGGCATGCAGCCTTGGTACTCGACGCCCAAATCGGAGGCTACGCCATGACCAAGGTCTTCATGGACGGAGGTAGCGGTCTCAACATAATCTTTGCAGATACGCTACGTAGAATGAACAAATCAGTCGAAAATCTGCCAAAGTCCGCAAGTACCTTCCACGGCATCGTCCCAGGCAAAGCAGTGCTCCCAGAAGGCACCATACAACTCGATGTTACGTTTGGAGACCCTACTCACTTCAGAACCGAGTCGATTGAGTTTGAAGTGGTCGATTGGAAATCACAATACCATGCAATACTTGGGCGCCCCACTTTCGCTCGATTCATGGCCGTCCCACACTACGCCTACCTCAAGCTCAAAATGCCAGGGCCAAAAGGAGTCATCACGATCAACGGGAACTTTCAAAGGTCAGATTCATGTGACCGTGACTTCAGCAAAATCTCAGAGATGTACGGGATGGAGCAATCACTCGCCGAGCTTGAGGTCTCCAATGACCGTACACCTCTACCAGAAAGCAAGAAAATGGCAATCGACAGAGGGCTCAAGGTCATCAACGACGCGATGAAGCACAAGGGGCAGGCGAGTGAAGGTTCAGAGACGGTCAACATGTCGTCAAGTCACACTAGTATATAGAAGGACGCATCTGCGTCAGTTCTATGCATAGATATGTAATAGGCGCATAATATCGGAAGAACCAGCAGGTTTCAGACGCACTCTTTTCCCTTACCAGGGTACCTAAGGGGACTGGAAGGTTTTTAATGAGGCGGCTTGCTGGTCGAAAACATATTTCGAATAAAGATACATTTCCTCCATATTCCTCATATATGCCTTTTATTGTTTACCCTATTCAAACACTCGGGGGCTCGAGCATAAAACCCAAGCCCCACTCGATATACTCGGGGGCTGGGTCAAGCAAAAATACTAAAAAAACCCACTCGATATACTCGGGGGCTGGGTCAAGCAAAAATACTAAAAAACCCACTCGATATACTCGGGGGCTGGGTCAAGCAAAAATACTAAAAAACCACTCGATATACTCGGGGGCTGGGTCAAGCAAAAATACTAAAAAACCACTCGATATACTCGGGGGCTGGGTCAAGCAAAAATACTAAAAAACCCCACTCGATATACTCGGGGCTGGGTCAAGCAAAAATACTAAAAACCCCACTCGATATACTCGAGGGCTGGCAAAACTACTCAAAAATCCCACTCGATAGACTCGGGGGCTGTCACAAATATACGCATATAAATATTTCGCCACAAATACAAGAGAACATATTTACATTCGGAGAATGCCCGGTTATTCAAAAAGTTTACAAGTTAAGAATCTGGCTCATCCTTTATATCCAGTACAGGACCAAAAAGCTGCTCCTTGCAGCAATCGATGAGTTCCTCAGCAGCAGAGCGTGTCTCGATCAAATGTGATTGGGATACAAGTGTGCCAGTTGCAGGAGGTCGAATCGCAAAATTTGGCTTACGGCGCGGATGTAAGCCATAGTGGCGTTGGATCCAAGAATAGCAAGCTGCATCAAAGACTCTTTGACTGAGTCCGTCACTCGAAAGATATCAATCAAGGGAAACAAGCCTTGAGGTTGAGGCCCTGACGGGAAAAGCGCACAATTTAGGCGAGTGAAGATACGTCTGCACATCTCGAGCACTTGGGCGTTTCGCCATACTCGATCCTTCAAAGTAGCAAGTGTGCGAGCGTGCACCTTGTCCAAATAAAAATGCTGCCTGCCAGTAGTTGGTACATCAACAGCATTATCGAGGAGTCGGTTGACCCTCCTACTTTCCTGCTGGGCATCAGGAACAAAACCTGCAAAAGGCCAAAAAGCTATTGGTCCAAAGCATAATGCAAGCAAATGAAAACTTTTAAGCAAAAATGGTGTCATAAACTCACATTGGAGTTGCCTGTTTATGTGGTCCATCTCGCCAAGAACATAATCCTCGCGTTGGGTAGCAAAACTTGGCTTGGAACGCAGTAGCTCCAACTCAGATCGAGTGTTTTTGAGTTCTTGCTCTAGTTCACTCACTCGATTCTTCGCAAGAGCAAGTGCCCTCGTATCATCCCTTGCTCGACTAGATGTTCGAGTATGAGAAGGAGAAGGTCCACCAGACTCGCATTCTTGTGGCTGGTTCATAAAACGCAACATTCAGAAGCCCAGACACACGAAGTTGCAAAATTCAGATGATTCAGCAAATTTCATTCAAACAATAGCACCCAAAAGTATATACTAGCATAAACATAAGTAGCAAAAGCATACATGCCAGGTTCGAGTAATCAAATTACAGATAAAAAGTTCCTAGGCCTGCGAGATGGATTCTGCCCTAGTTTTACGCGACTGAGCCCTAACAGCTTCAGCCCGGCGCTCCATAGTCTGGACGCAGATTTCGCTCAGACGCGTAGCTGGCTCGGTTACACCCCTGAATGATAGCGGCCTTCCATCAGGCTTTTTCGGGTAGTCCGATAAAGCACTGTCGAAATCGGCCTCTACACCATTGCCTAACAAAAGCCTGAGGGTGTACTCCGAGCCGCGTACCGTGAGTTCGCGGGCAAAATCCGCCACAATCGACGATCTTTCGCCAAAAGCTGCAGCCAGTCCTTCTGCAGTCGAGGGAGCGGCGGCTGTAGGACACATCCCCGCGTGCAAATTGCTAAGGGTGCTGGTCATGGTAGCCAGTTCGCCTTTGGTCTTGGACAACACAGACTCGAGTTCCGTTATTGCATCATCGAGTGACAGTGAGTCACTCGATGGCTTAGTGGAAGCCGAGGTGCCTTCGGAACCTTCAAAATTCAGAAAGCAGAAGTTATGAGCAAAAGCTGCTAAAATAACCAAAGAGCTACTCACAAAAATAGTTCATTCACCTTTGGCAGCACGGGCCAAGCCCAACAGACGTGCAGCAAGCTCCTTATCGCGGCGAGTGGTTGCGTCCTGAGCATCAGCAAGTGCTTTCTTCGATTCAGACTGCTGGGTGGAGAGCTTGGTCTGCAAGTCCTGCACTTGTTTCTTCAGGCCTTCCACTTGCTCCTCAGCTGACTTCTTGTTTTCTGCGGAGTTCAAAAACATTCTCGATTAGTATCATAACTTCAAAAGAAGGGAAGAGTTTTTAGCAAAAAACGCTTACGCGCAAGCTCAGTCGAAGTTGACTGCAGGGAGTCCCTCTCTTGCTCCACCCGAACAAAGGACTGGACCCAAGGGGCCATGGCGGCATACATAGGCTGAAACAGAATACGCATGTTATCGTCGAGTGCAGAAGAAACAAAATTTTCAAGTATAAGTAATAACAGAAGCACTCACGTGATCAGTCCAAGAGGCAGGCTTGGAGGAGGAAGCCACGACATCCGCGGTTGGGGCAGCCTTCTCCTTGTTCAAATCAGCAACCATCAGCTCAGTTGCGTCCTTGGCCGCTTCAAGAATAGTGCCTTGTGCTGCCTCTGGAAGGGTGGATGGCTGCGCCACAATCGACGTGTCCGCGACTGGAGGGGGAGATGGCGATTTGCCACTGGTATCAAAAAGCAAAAATACATGCAATCAAAAAACAAAAACCATAAAGGCGCGGCTACAAATATAGGAATAGAACATTAAGCAAACCTTGGCTCATCTTCTTCATCGGAATCAGGTTCGTCACCAAGAGAGAAAACACCCAGTCGAGAGGTGTTACTCGAAGTGGCAGGAGGACGAGAGCCAGAGGGGAGACAGTCAGGGGATGGCTTTTAGCAGGAGAAGGGATACCCGAATTACCGGTGTCCCCTTGCTCATCCTCTGTACTCGAAGACTCCGGAAGAACCAAACGCTGGCGTTTAGGCTTGCGAGGACCTTGCTCAGCATCTGATTCATCCGAAGCATCCGCTACAACCTGTTCCACCTCTTCCCCTGTTTCTTCTTCGGGATTCTCCTGAGGGTCGAGTGGGCAGAAGCAGGGTCAGCAATGGGCAGCTTGGTTTCCTCCTGTACTGCCGTCTCCACAGTAGGCCCGGCTTCGGGTAGAGGAGGGAGAGAGGTGGTAGTCGAGTGACCCTATGTAAGCAAGTACAATTCATAATCATAAGAACGGAAGCAAAAAGGATGCAAAGGCAGATGGTGAGGCAAAAAACGGCAAAAAGAATCACTCACTGCGGGTAAGGCCTTCTCTGGCCCGTAGGGGACGTGGGAAAAGTTGAAGTCGATTTTTGTGGAAGCTTTGATGCTCGTGATTTCTTCACCTGAGCACTGAGCTCCTTGGCGTCAACTCGGAGGCGCTCATCCTGTGCTGTCGAGTGGACCCTCATACTGCCACATCGGGTGGGCACGAAGGCGCATGGGCCACACTCGCATCTTCAAATAAGTGCTGATCAACTGAATACCAGAAACAGTCTTCAGCAACTTTCCAATCTCATTCAGCAAAGGGGTGGCTTCTTTGGCTTCAGCAGGAGAGATAGGGTGGTCCCAGGCCACCGTCTTCTTCGGAGATTCTCAATCGAAAAAGCCGGGAGCACCACTTGGTCGACTGGCACATAGAACCATTTGGTCCGCCAACCTTGGGCAGAATCGACTGTCTTCAAGCTAAAGTAATGCGAATCGCTTCGCACTTGGACTTGAAATCCACCCACCGGGCAAGGGCGTTTACCCCGGCAATTGTGGCGCACCTTGAAGATATGCTTCCACAATGCCCAGCTGGGGGACACTCCCAAGAAACACTCGCAAAGCACCATGAAACAGGCGATATGCATAATGCTGTTGGGAGTAAGATCATGAATCTGTAGGCCATAGGCGTACAGTAGCCCTCGCACAAAATCATGCAAAGGGAGAGAGAACCGCGGGGAAGGAATTCAGCGAAGCAGACGCGTTCGCCGTTGCGAGGGTCAGGGCGTACCTCCAGACCTGGAGCACGCGCGGCCAGCTGGTCAGCTGGCGGCAGCCAACCCTTCTGACGGTACTCAGAAAGGGTATCCTCGGTTACACTGGATCTGGTCCAGTCACCGGGGATCTTCAAAAGCGCATCGGCAGGCTCACTCGCCATGGCCGCATCCTTCCCCTTGTCCGATGGATCGGTGGCGGAGGCAGTTGCAGCGGCACGCTTGATCTTCTTTGGCGCCATTGCGCAAGGAGCAAGCAGCAAGGAGCTTGGGAGGCAGAGCAATGGTGTGCGGTGCGCGAGGAAGAAGAGGAACAGAGGAAGTGAATGGCAAGTAAATCAAAATCTTGCGCAAATATTGCTACTTACCGCACAACGCAAAACCCATCATAATCGTCCGTCCAAATGCACATAGCATCTGGCCGTACACGTGGCGAGCGCAGAGAGCAACCGTCGCATCCCACGTCGCCCACTACGCACAAAACCCTAGGAGGTTATGATGGCGCGGCGAAAAATTCGCCACGTCCGGTCAAATCAAAGCTGAAACGGCGTCTTCTGCGGTCAAAACTCTGAACATTGGGCCCACACAGACACGTCTTGTCAAAATGGCGGGCGCACGCCAAAGACGTCATGAATGACGTCAGGGCAGTGATAACGTCCACATTCGAGTGGTGGGTTCGAGACTACAATCGACGCAAGGATTCGACTAGCAAAGGTACTCCCATGGGAGCATATCAAAAATTTGTTGCGATTGATCAAAAAGGAGCAAAATTATTGAGATTATCCTCTACTTCAAACGAAATAAAGCATAATCTCGGGGGCTACTCCCATGGGAGCGCTGACGCGCTCCCATAGATTTCAAAGACAAAATATTTCGATTGACAAAAAGCAGTGTAAAAGGATGATTTGAGATTGTCCTCTATTGCAAGACAATAAACCACAATCTCGGGGGCTACTCCCATGGGAGCGCTGTCGCGCTCCCATAGATTTCCAAACAAGGTAAGAAAAATTCACTCGAATACAGGCTCGATTGAAAGCATTAAGTACTTCACAAAACAAAGAATCAAACTTCATAAATTCCCGAACTATGCCAATCGCAGATGTTTCGGATGCTGCATACGCAAATGCAAAGGTAAGACCCGCCGAGCAATCGAGATGGGCCGAGGGACGCTCCAACAGTGTTTTCCCTTGAAATTTTCCGTGTCAACAGACATGATGAAAATCCTGACGGACGCGTTAGGTATCAAAAGTTAAACTGCAGAACGAATCAGTAAGACCTACAACGGCCTGAGTCGAGTCTGTCCAGTATGTTCCAGCTTCGAGTCCGGGGACTCGAACCTGATTGAAGGCTAGTATGGTTTCGCCCAAATGTGCGGTTAACTGAGCTCGATTTTCGAGTGAGTCAGGCCTACTATGTCAATATCCCTAGGCAAAATTGCAAAAGTGTTCCAGCTTCGAGTCCGGGGACTCGAACCTGATTGAAGGCTAGTATGGTTTCGCCCGAATGTGCGGTTAACTGAGCTCGATTTTCGAGTAAGTCAGGCCTACTATGTCAATATCCCTAGGCAAAATCTTTCGACTGCGTTCCAGGCTCGAATCCAGGACTCGAGTCTGACTGGAGATTAGTAAGGTTTTTTGCTCAAGTAAGCAGTTAGCTGAGCTCGGTATTCGAGAGTATAAAAGCAAAGACTATGACGTGCACGATGAAGGGAGCACATGCTCGATTCTTCGAGTCAAGCAAGTACTCGGGGGCTAATGACGAGGTTATGCTCTGTGGGTACCCCAGCTTAAGGGTACCTGGTGCACGTGATGATCAAAGAAGCCCAAAGATGAATCGAAGCCCATGAAGGAAGGCCTAAAACGAAGAGTGTTTTCCAAGTTAGATCAAGTTATAGTCGGTTAAGGCTTTCCATATATGTAACCTTGGTCGGTTATGTTTCCCGAGACCCAGCCTCCTATATAAAGGCTGGGAGGGTGACCGATCGAGGCAAGCAATCCATAGCCACCAAAACCTCGACGAGATCAACCGCTCATCGAACCCTTGTAACCTCCATATTCAAACCATAAACACAGACAAGCAGGAAGTAGGGGTTTTACCTCACTCGAGGGCCCTGAACCTGGGTAAATCCAGCTTGTCAGCCGTCGATTCCACCAATACTACGCGTCCTCTACCACACAATCAACCCTAGGTATAGCAACCATGGGACTTGCCGAGGGCACACCTCGACATAAGTGATGTAGGAATGCTAGGATGTCGGGCAGCCTCAACCCCAATTGATCAAAACCACAAAGTGACGGCTCAGTCAGGACAACCAGTCGAGAAAGAAAGATATCAAAGGTTAGTTGGGAGGTTGTTATACTTATGTCATACACGCCCTGACATTGCCTTTGCAGTAAGTGTAGTAAGCAGAGACATGCATGAACCTACGAGTGATCATCTTAAAGTATAATATAGAATTTTGAGGTACTTGAAGGGAACTCCGGGAAAGGGGCTGCTATTTGAGAGTAACAAGCATCTCGTAATAGATGGGTATTGTGATGCAGATTGGGCAAGTTGCCTAGGTGATCGTCGATCAACCTCGGGCTTTTGTGTGTTTGTTGGGGGGAACTTGGTCTCGTGGAGAAGTAAGAAGGAGGCTGTTGTGTCCAGGTCAACCGCCGAGGCAGAATATAGAGCTATGGCTCAAGGGCTAAGTGAGATGTTGTGGACAATAAATTTGCTTGAAGAACTGAAGATATTGAAAACTAGTTGTGCGAATGGGTGGTGTGGTAACAAGTCAACAATCATCATAGCCAACAATCTAGCTCAGCATGATAGAACCAAGCATGTGGAAATAGACACATTCTTCATTAAAGAAAAGCTAGATACTGGAATCATCAAGATAGAACATGTGAGTTCAGGAGAACAGATTGCAGACTGTTTGACTAAAGGACTAAGATCTAAAGAGTGCAATCTGGTGTGTGACAAGATGAGAGTGATAGATATCTATCACCCCTTTTGAGGGGGAGTGATGAATAGTGGCCCAGGAGGCCCAGGCCCATATGTGTGAGTGGGGTGACCTAGTTCAGTACGTGCTTGTTCCTGTGGAGACGAGCGCCGCCACACATGAGGTGAGCACTCCAAAATACTTCACTTTGTCTAATCTTATTAATTAAGAAGAATAAAATAGTCTAGTTAATTAGCGGAAAATCTGACTAACACCGTCACAACGCCATCCCTTGGCCGTCGTCATGGGACGCAGGCATGAGGGCAGCGTGACTGCCAACACAAACTGCATACACTAAACGATAGCGGTTGGTCGAGATTGCCCACGATCATTATCGCCAGCACTCCTCCACGGTCGAACGACTACAACTTCACCAAAGAACAACCGCGACAAAAAAATCTCGTTGCAGTTGCCTCATGAAGCTCGTGCCGGTCAAAGCCAAACAGTCAGGTCTTCGCGCAGAAAACTAGCAGCTCTGATTCTGATTCCGAGCTCCAAAGAGGTGATATGGAAAACCCACGGCGATGAAGATCTTCACTACTGGACTGCCTGATGCAGTCATGGTCGCCGCTCGACAAACGTGAATGCTCTGACTTTGCAGCAAGTGAAGACTAACATGAAGACTGTTGGACCAGCCGGAGGCCGCACTTTTGTTCTGCTTGCAAGAGCCAAGAATCGCGCCTACAGACGGTCTTTTTGCAGCTTCACGCATATTCTTGAAAAGGGCCAAGAAGATTTCTCAATACGCAACCATAAGCCTCGTCTAGTTCTTCCATCGCGTACATGCTGCCGCGTAGAACAATCTCGGGCCTATTTGTTTCTCTGATGCCTCACATTCCTAGGATACTATCTGACACACATAACCTATAGTACTTCAGTATCTACAGGAATTGCCTGAAGGGCCTATAGGATACTCTTTCGAATTGTTCCGATGCATGACCAGGAAGTATTATCAACCAGATAGAAGCAAGGAACAAGATATAGATCTATCGATGTGAGAGCTGCTATATATAGAAGATGTGTTGTGACTTGTGATTGAAGGCTGGGAGTCGAGACGGTGAAATAGTTAAACTTCATACGTAGGTGGTACTGTCTGGTAGCAAGCCCACATGCATGTGCTGCAACTTATGATGAAAAGCACATCCACACACACCATGGTTGTTATGTACTGGTACCAACGGCTAGCTTTACAGGTAGATTTCTATTGAGAGTAGAAATTCTTAGACATGATCGGTTTCAGCGAATTGATGCCATTGTCGTGTAAAGAGCTGCACCCGAAGCTGTTGGGCGATTGTCTTCTACTATTGGACTGCAAAACTTGGAAGGTGTGGTTTTGGCGCCCCTAAAACCGCGACCTAGGTGACATCACCACTTCCCCCGCCTTTCTTGAAAAAATTATCCACAATTGTCTCCCCACCTACTGCGCCATTTCGTGCTCCGCTGCCCATAGTGTCAATCACACGGCTTTCTGGCCCGACCGGTGGCTTCCGGACAGCCTCCTCTCCACCAGATATCCCGTCTCTCTGCCATTGCTGAAGACGAGCTGGTTGCCGTTCGCCGCCTCATTGACTCCATCGTTCTCGACGCCGAGATGACTGTCGCACGCTTGCTGCGGGCGTCAACACTACCTTCACCACCAAAGCAGTGTCTGATGCTGCCCCGGACCCTTCGGCCATGGCCTATTGGGGGTCTCGGCTCCCCCCTAGAATAAAGATTTTTTGCCTCCTTGCAAACTCCGATCGCCTGATCTCCCGATACAACCTTCACTACAAGAACTGTGCTGGCACGGAGATGACGAGCCACATCCTCTTCAACTATGCCCTCCCCCCGGAGGTTTGGAGCAGGCCGCTTCTAGCTGCGCCTCCAGCTGGGACATCGCTGCGCCGCACTCGGTAACTGCTAGGGCGTGGAAATTGGGAGGGCTGCAGTCCTCGGGCAACTTTGGAAGGCTCGAAACGACCACGTCTTCAATGCCAAGACCTGATTGTTGTCGATGTGCTTCGCCGTGCCGCTGACGACGTTGCGTTATGGAAATTCAGAGTTCGTATACATTTTCGGCCTAGTTGTGATGCCATGCATGCCTTGTTACTTCAACGTTGAAAATCTGTCACTAGTCTCTCCCCCTCTCCGAAACCTTCTACTGCTGAAACAAACCTTGACCCCGTGTTATTCTTGAAAAAATGGCGAATTAATGTCGTTGCTTCGTGCCTTCGAGGGTGAACTTGAATGCTGCCGACCGACAATTTAATATCATCCTTATTAACGCTTGCATGCGTTTTCTATAAGAAAAATCTAAAAATAGTTGTAGTTTCTTCGGAAGTCAAATTCAAAATTCCTTAATCTCCAATAGACCGAGCCGCATCCTTTCTTGGGGCACCCTAGGAAGCTGTGTGAAAACGAAGAAGTTCGTGCAAACAAAGTTTAGTAAATTTTAAATTTGTCTTTAAGCCAAAAACAAATATAAACTATTTTTGTACATAAATGTTGTGAAATTTCCAACTGTCTACCCCGCAAAAAAAATCCAATTGTATATCACTTGCGATAAATGGGAGTACATTGAGGTCGTTCTGATGCGAACAAGGATGTACTACGTATCGCAGATTTGCTGGGGATTGAATGCCTACTAGTGGAATTTGGTGCGGCGACACGCCGCACCCGTTGTATCCAAAAATGTCGAAATTTAGAAATAATGTTAGTTAGTTAGTTGTTGTATTTGGGAAAATTTACGGTTTTTAGAACGTTTAGATTTTAAAAATTGTTGAAAGTGGGAACGTACATGTCACGTTCATAAAATATTCGGGCTTCAAGGAGTTATAATTTTTGTTTGGAGGGTTTAAATTTGGAATATGGATTGAAATGCTTCAATTTGTTTATTTGTTTTCCTAAAATTCTGCCAGAAGTTGACAATTTTGAATCTTCCAAACATGTTTGTTTTTTTGTCGTGAATAATTGGTTTTATATTTTGGAAATGTTTAGGTTGGAAAAATTGTTCAGGTTGGAAAGTTATTAAGATTGGTATTTTTGGAGCCTTAAATTTTAAATTTGGATGTGAATGTTCTAACATGTTTGTGTTTTTTGCACAAATTTTTGCAAATGTTGGTTGATACAAAAAAGTCTAATTTTTGTATTTGTTGTTGTCTGCGAGAAAACGTGGGTAGCGGAGCTAATTCTCGACTTGTGAGGGGCGTTTTTGAAAATCTGTCACGGAGGATGTGCTGCACGTTGGATCAACAATTGACGGTAGGATCGAGTACTGCAGATAGCTACAGTGTACAACAGTACTACTGTAGATAACACTGTAGATCTACAGTGTCAGAGGGCCTCTCCGCGCGAGAAGGTCACTTCCCTTAATATATTGAGTAATAATGAAATGCTTCAAATTGATTTTTTATGTTCCTAAAATTTTGCCACATGTTGGGAAATTCGATTTTCGTGAGAAAGTCACTTCCCTTAATATATTGAGTAATATTGAAATGCTTCAAATTGATTTTTTATGTTCCTAAAATTTTGCCACATGTTGGGAAATTCGATTTTTCCAAACATGTTTTTTTGTTTTGTCGTAAATATTTGGTTTTATGTTATAGAAATGTTTAGGTTTGGAAAATTGTTCAGGTAGGAAAGTTATTAAGATTTGGATTATTGTGACGTTTGTAAAATTTTTAGGTGCGAAAGACCTTTAAAAGCCTATAGTAATGAAATTTGGAATTTGAATTATAATGTTTCAATGTGGTTTTATTTCAATTTCGATAACGTCCGTTTGAAGGACTGTTCAAATTTGGAAGGTAGTTTTCGTTTTTTTTTTTAGAAATGTTCAAATATTTAAATTGCTGAAGTTAGAAAATTATTACGAATTGAATTGTTTGCATGTCTGTAGAATGATCAGGTTTGAAAGATGCTGTGATTTTGGAGGCTAAAAAGAAAAAAAGGGACAAATATTGTGCAAAAAAAATTTTTTTTGCATGTTTGTAGAATGATCAGGTTTGAAAGATGTTGTGATTTTGGAGGCTAAAAAAAAAGGGACAAATATTGTGCAAAAAAAAAAAAAAACACTGTAGACTGCCATAGTGTACTACAGTACCCACTGTAGCTAACACTGTAGACTGCCATAGTGTACTACAGTGCCCCGGAGGCTGAGAGCGCGCGAAAGTGACGCGCCTTAATATATAGTAACTAGTGGAATTTGGCGCGGCGGCACGCCGCACCCTTTGTGATTTAAAATGTTGAAATCCGTTGAAATTTTTCGTATATGTTCAAATACTTAGTGAATTAAAATGTTCAAATATGCTTGTATTTTGACATAAATTTTTTATTTAACTCCGTAGTAAGAGAATGCATGATATGAGCATTTATTAGTTTTAACTCTATATTTAGATAAAGTTCATTTAGATTGTATCTAAATATTAACCAAATTGAATGTTCAAATATGTTTGCATTATGCCATAAGTAGTTAGCATAAATTTTTTGTGAGCATGGTGATATATTTTAGAGTGTCTCCATTTTTTTTAGCAATTTGAAATATTTAAATATGTTTATATTTTTCAGTAATATCTAATTTAAGACCATAATGAGTGGAAACGCACATTTATTGAATTGAATTCCATATTTAGAGAAAGTTCATCTAGATTACATCCAAATATTTACCAAATTGAAATGTTCAATTTAAATCCATAATTAGAGGAAGTGCATTTGTTTTTTTTGTCTAAATATTTACCAACTTAAAATATTTGAACATTTAATAAATTAGATTACACATAATTAGAGGAAGTACAGTTGTTTTTTTATCAAAATATTCACCAATTCAAAATATGTAATCATGTTTTTTTTTGACATAAATAGTTAGCATTTATTTTTCTTAGCATTTTGATGACTTCATATAATTAGAGGAAGTGCATTTTGTTTTTTTGTCCAAATATTTATCAATTCAAAATATTTAAACATGTTTGATGTATATCTGTCAAATTGAATTCCATATTAAGAGAAATTTTATCTGGATTACATCCAAATATTTACCAAATTGAAATGTTCAATTTAAGTCCATAATTAGAGGAAGTACACTATGTGAGCATTTAATGAATTTAACTCCATATAATTAGAGAAAGTGCATTTTTTTTGTACAAATATTCACCAACTCAAAATATCTAAACATGTTTTTTTTGTCGTAAATGGTTAGCATTTATTGTTTTGAGCATTTTGATGTATTTTCCATATTTTTCCGACAGGTATGGGTATTTATAGAAATACTTCAATTTTCTGAATTTTATTTTTTGAAAAAATGGCAGTGTAGAAGCGCGGTACTGTAGACATCTACAGTGTTCGGTGACATGGCAGCGTGAGGGAAGAATTTGTGGAGAACGCGCAAAATTCGTGAAATGTTTGTGCGAATTTGGATCTAAAAATTGAGGAGTTAAAGTCAACAAAACTCGAAAGCGATGACGGTGGTGGAACCTACTCGTCGACGCACATATATTCATGTATATAAGTTCTTTGTAAACGCGGGGGCTTTTCTGCAAAAAAATTGACAAAATTCGTGAAATGATTGTGTGAATTTGGATCAAAAAATTGAGGAGTTAGAATCGACAAAAACTCAAAAACGATGACGGGTGGAACCTACTTGTCGACGTCGGCGTGCATATATTTCGTGTATGTAATTTTTGAAAAAAAAAAGATAAAAAAAAATTTCGCAAAAAAAAAAGGAAAAAAGAAATGCTACTGTTCATGTGAACAGTTTACAGCAGTACGTACTGTTCCATGAACAGTGCCCGGAGGGCTCTCACCGCGAGAAAGTGTGCTGCCTTAATATATTGACTAGTGGAATTTGGCGCGGCGGCACGCCGCACCCGTTGTGATTTAAAATGTTGAAATCCGATGGAATTTTTCGTATAGAGTATGTTCAAATACTTAGTGAATTAAAATATTCAAATATGCTTGTATTTTGACATAAATTTTTAATTTAACTCCGTAGTTAGAGAATGCATGATATGAGCATTTATTAGTTTTAACTCCATATTTAGATAAAGTTCATTTAGATTGTATCTAAATATTAACCAAATTGAATGTTCAAACATGTTTGCATTATGCCATAAGTAGTTAGCATATTTTTTTGTGAGCATGTTGATATATTTTAGAGTGTCTCTATTTTTTTTAGCAAATTGAAATGTTTAAATATGTTTTTATTTTTTCAGTAATATGTAATTTAAGAACATAATGAGTGAAAACGCACATTTATTGAATTGAATTCCATATTTAGAGAAAGTTCATCTAGATTACATCCAAATATTTACCAAATTGAAATATTCAATTTAAGTCCATAATTAGAGAAAGTGCATTTGTTTTTTTTGTCCAAATATTCACCAACTCAAAATATCTAAACATGTTTGTTTTTTTTGCCGTAAATAGTTAGCATTTATTTTTCTGTGCATTTTGATGTATTTTCCATATTTTTCCGACAGGTATGGGTATTTATAGAAATACTTCAAATTTCTGAATTTTTTTTAAAAAAAATGGCATTGTAGAAGCGCGGTAATGTAGACATCTACAGTATTCGGTGACATGGCAGCGTGAGGGAAGAATTTGTGGAGAACGCGGGGATTTTTCTGCAAGAAATTTGATAAAATTTGTGAAATGTTTGTGCGAATTTAGATCTAAAAATAGAGGAGTTAAATTCAACAAAACTCGAAAGCGATGACGGTGGTGGAACCTACTCGTCGACGTGCACATATTCATGTATATAAGTTTTTTTTGTAAACGTGGGGACTTTTTTGTTTTTTGTCCAAATATTCACCAACTCAAAATATCTAAACATGTTTGTTTTTTTTGCCGTAAATAGTTAGCATTTATTTTTCTATGCATTTTGATGTATTTTCCATATTTTTCCGACAGGTATGGGTATTTATAGAAATACTTCAAATTTCTGAATTTTTTTTAAAAAAAATGGCATTGTAGAAGCGCGGTAATGTAGACATCTACAGTATTCGGTGACATGGCAGCGTGAGGGAAGAATTTGTGGAGAACGCGGGGATTTTTCTGCAAGAAATTTGATAAAATTCGTGAAATGTTTGTGCGAATTTAGATCTAAAAATAGAGGAGTTAAATTCAACAAAACTCGAAAGCGATGACGGTGGTGGAACCTACTCGTCGACGTGCACATATTCATGTATATAAGTTTTTTTGTAAACGTGGGGACTTTTTTGCAAAAAATCTGACAAAATTCGTGAGCGGTAATGTAGATATCTACAGTATTCGGTGACATGGCAGCGTGAGGGAAGAATTCGTGGAGAACGCGGGGATTTTTCTGCAAGAAATTTGATAAAATTCGTGAAATGTTTGTGCAAATTTGGATCTAAAAATTGAGGAGTTAAATTCAACAAAACTCGAAAGCGATGACGGTGGTGGAACCTACTCGTCGACGTGCACATATTCATGTATATAAGTTTTTTTTGGTAAACGTGGGGACTTTTTTGCAAAAAATCTGACAAAATTCGTGAAATGATTGTGTGAATTTGGATCAAAAAATTGGGGAGTTAGAGTCGACAAAAACTCGAAAGCGATGACGGGGGTGGAACCTACTCGTCGACGCGCATATATTCATGTATATAAGTTTTTGGTAAATGCGGGGACTTTTCCGCAAAAAAATTGACAAAATTCGTGAAATGTTTTTGTGAATTTGGATCAAAAAATTGAGGAGTTAGAGTAGACAAAACCTGAAACCGTTCACGGGAGGTGGAACCTACTCGTCGGCGCGCACAAAAAGAAGTTAGAGTCGACAAAACTCGAAAGCGATGACGGGGGTCGAACGTACTCGTCGACGCGCATATATTTCGGCGTGAAATATTAGCTACTGTTCATGTGAACAGTGTACAGCAGTACTGTTCACATGAACAGTGCTCGGAGCGCTGTGAGGCCGAGAAAACGTAACGCCTTAATATATAGAGATGATGATGATGATTGATTGATATACATTGAAGTCGTAGAAGGCGCCAGGTGGCAGCAAGGGCAGCGGCTCGCCTTGCTGCTTGCGGCCGAGGGCCTCAACGAGCTTCTTCTTGTTGAAGAAATTCTGGATCGAGTCCCGTTACTTGTTTTTTTGTCCGGCGTTGCCGATCCGATATAATATCTACCGTGTGGCCCTGCTCCTGCTGAAGGGAAAAAAAATCGAATCGCCAGATTTTTCGCACGAAGAAAACATTATCTTTACATACATGTGCGCCGTACCTCAACTTCCATACACCGTACGTCAACTTGCAACCAAAAAAAAAAACATGTACGCCGTCAGTCGAGACACCTGGTTCGTAATAGTATTATGGGAAAAAAGAGTCAAATTCTCGTAGAAACAGCAGGTCTCGGAGGCAAAGTAGGTGGGCCTGTCAACTTCTGAACGTTCTGAAGAAAAAAAGGGTATGTGTAGAGGTAACTGAGTTTTTTTTTTTTTGCGAATGTACAGGTAACTGAGCTGATGGGAAGTTAGTAAAAAAGTGAGTTAACATGAGTTACGTTCTGTTGTAAAACGAGTACCTAGCAGTAGCACTCTGATGGCTAATTAATTAGACGACTCTCGAAATGGTCAATGATGATAACCTGCTCAGAGAACTGATATGTATACACATGGTATTCACTTGTACTCTCTCCGTTCTAAATTAGATGACTTATACTCCCTCCATTCCAAATTAAATGACTTGGTTTTGTCCAAATATGGATGTATCTATACTTGTTTGATGTCTAGATACATCCATGTGTAACAAAATGTGTGTCAATTAAATCCAAATGGAGGGAGTATTTATCTACATGCGGATGTATCTATCCGTGTAAAATGTCTAGATATATCCACATGTAGACGTATAGAAGTCATTTAATTTGGAACGGAGGGAGTATCTGTGAACACTCTGCATAAGGAATGCTTAGCTCATCCAACAGTTCTTATTCTGGTGTTATCTCTCTTTCCTCCACTCTCCTTTTCTACGTCTCCTAGCTGTATACAACAACGAGACCACTAAGTCCAAATAATATACTCCCTGTGATCCTAAAAAATTGTCGCTGGTACAGGTCTAAAGTTGTGATGCGTATGTACATTCCTTCCGACAATTAAAACGGATCAGAGGGAGTAACAAATCTCCCGTCTTGTGCTTAGATAGAGTTATAGCATCTTAGCTACTCTTGATGAAGCATACGAGATAACCTTTGATAAGGCATGCCACTAAGAATGGGCGGCTTCAGAAATTTGATATGAAACATACGTTTGATATTTTGTTGCAGTTTGCCACGGTCAAGGAGCCGGTACACGGCGCCCAGATCATTTTCTGAGACTAGACTGTACTGACCATCCGAGACCCCGGCAAATAGGTAGTCCCAACTACGAGAACCCTGCTGCCGATAAAGCCACATTAATGGTAGATGCTCTGTGCCGTCTTGTAAATGTATCGTTCTTGGTTTCTAACGTAAGAAAGAAAACCAAGAAGTGCTGTTGAGCAAACCAAGTGTAAATTTATTATTTTGGCTTCAAAGTTGCTTAGATATGGTAAAAAGATTTATTTTTTCCATGAAGGCAAGGATTCACTGTCACAGTGTCACGTGCTAGATATGTTGGGACTACTTGCCCGTGTATGTTGTAAATTCAAAGTCTATAAGCAGACCCGGCCCTTCGTTTTTTTGAAAGTCAGGCTGTCAGCCTCGTGCCTGTCTTGGTGTAGCCGTATAGGTGGTCACCTGGATTAGGTGCTCTTTGGATTGCAGGATGAAAAAACACAGGAATATGCAAAACACATGAATTTCACAGATTTACAAATGTAAAACAGAGGATCGGAAAACACAGGAAAGCTGCAGTAATTGTCATTTGGATAAAACGCAGGAAAAACACGGGAAATGTGTCTCGATCCTAGCTTGAGTCTAAAGAAGTGGTTGGAGTGGATGTTTAAACTACTATGGAATTGAGACATAGGAATCCAATCCATAAGATTTTGGTAGCACCATTCGTTTGACCCAAAGGCAACCTATCGGAAAAACTCCTAAGGACTGGAATCTCATGAAAATCTTTTAAAATTTCTACAATCCAAAGAGGCCCTTGGTATATTCAAGAACCTGGATTCGTTGAGCTTATTCATTATAGAACAACATATTCTCTTATATTCCAGAGTTCTAGATGCATAATATACAACAACTGTATAGTTGATGAGCCTTGCGGTGTGTTGTAGTTGACCCAAGTAATATGGAGGAGAAAATCTCAAGGCTCACTACAAACAAGAAGAACCGGAGAATGAGCAACTAAAGAGTGAGCAAGCCCTGTTCGTGCGTCTTGACTCCATCTGCTCATTCACAATCTCCTTGTGAACTAGACCACCAGAATTTTACCAGTGTATCACAGTATCATAGCAACGCCAACACAGCGGGACTTCTTTTTAACAAAAACGACTGCCAGAGGCCAGGTAACAATAACATTATGCAGGAGAGGGTTCCGGAGTGCGGGGGAGTGGGACTAGAACGGCCAGATCGATATGTGCTCTAGGTCATATGAAGCACAAGAAATGCTTTTTCGTGTCTTCGGAAATGTCCTGATGAAGTGCCTCCGAGCTTGATCGATCTGTCCTAGTTGCAGGAAGCTAAGCAGCAGCATTAGCTACTAATGAAGCACATCGATGTATGTCAGAGTTAGCAGCCTCCATGTAGCATAGACAACAGGTTGAAGCTTCCCTCTCCGAATGCTTCCCGGTGCCGCCCATTCTAAGGAAATAAAGGCATACAAAAGCACGATTTATCTTTTCTCGAAAAAATATATGATTTATTGTTGACATGCATGACATGTGCTAATTGTTTGGATTCAAACAGTAGAATGTGAAGAATGCTACCTAGTGTTGGTGTTGTTGCACACGCCTAACCAAATGGTCTAACAAAAGATGAGACAAATATCGGTCATATGTATAGCCAAGTTCGAATAGGAGTAGGAAATACTATGGATACAAAAGAGGCTTTCTTCATGAGATTGGACGCTTCATGACCAAGACACATGCATTTATATACGGCGCGAGGGAAGCAATCTCCAAAACATAATACCATCTAGGAAATAGGGGGCGCAATGCTGAGCATCTTCCATACCATGGCAGAACAATCGAAGAAGAAATGCCAACCGCTCTTAGCAATCCCTGAATGCTCGCATGCATGAGACGAAGTACACCACTTAAAGTGTAGATTATCACCGAGCATGTAAATATTGACAGGGTACACGAAGATTGATCTTCCTCGGCAAAGAAAGGCTATAGGCGATGATGGCGAAGCGACCAAGAAAACTTTGAGCGGAAATAATATTTTAAGCAGCACAAGAACTGAGCCTGATTTCCGATACGCTAGTGTACGGGCATTCTCCTGGTCGATCGGAAAGTCCTCACGGTGATCCGAAGGCGAGAACGACATTCGGAAATCGCAAGATGGGATAGAATAGGCTGAATAGGGATGTCTCGGTAATTTATTGCTGAGACAATTCAAAAAAAAATTGAATTCAATTGTTTAGGAGAAACAAAAACAATAGTGGCTAGTATTCTTGCACGGCTCAGTGGTATTGACTCTACAAACCTAATGATCAAATAAACAACCCAATAAATACTAGTGAGGCGAGCAAAGATCGGTCCCACGACCTAACCCAGTATACACAGCACCTTTCTACCATGCAATTGTTTCGTTTCTACTACCTCGGATTACGACTATCGATCTTTCATTCTGGACTTAGTCAAATTCCAATTTATTAAAACTTTACCAAATATATACAAAAAATGTCAACTACTGCAATATAAATACAATGTTATTTGAAATATCATAATATATATTTTCATATTATATGCATTCGATATTCTAAATGCTGATATTTTCGTGTTTACTTGGTCAATTTTTTTAAAAGTTTTACTTTGATAAAACTCAGAGCGAAGGGTAAATAAAAACAGAGGGATCACTGCTAATGCAGAATATTTGACCTTTTTGGCACTTTAAATTCAAATAATTCAAATATTTTTTTAACAGTAGCAACATTTTTGAAGGTGCAATGAAAGTTCAAATTACCCCGTGAGTTACCGGATTGCAAAGTTTTTTATGCGAGGCCCATAATGGTATACAATTTTGCCAGGCCTAACTCTTTTTTTGTTGTTTTGGCTTTGTCGCCTAAGATTGACATGGAATGATTGAGCTCCTTCCTCATATATATAGAATAATAAATGAATGTGTTTTCTTACAAGAACGATTTCATTCAACTCAAAAGTCTGCATCAAGTCGAAACAAGTAAAGAGTTCAACCCGGCCTTTTACTAAAACTACATATTTAGTTATTACCCCAAATAAACTATGGCGCTCAGGCTAACTGCCAGCCAGTACATTTTATAGCTATAGCCAAGAAAGTTAAAATAATAAGTAGCAACTCTGAAACCTGTCTACACTATATATACATCACGGTATCTCAACTCACGGTATAGTATCTATTTGTAGCCTACACAACAATATATATCATCGAGCCATGTCTGGAGCAAACAGCGAACACCATGAACACACGCTTTGTATATACGCAGAGTTTTGGAATGAGTGGCATCAGGAAGAGGAAAACAACGCTCGTTGATAGAATGACTTGGACTAGACACCATTAAAGTTCACTTGTGCTCTAGTTCTGTACAGCTTATCTAGGACAGAGTGTATTGTGTAGTACTCCTATTTGCCTAAGCAAATGTTATCGGTGCCGAGGGTGTAAGTTCGTGAAGAATTGTTGTAGACGGCAGTCGCCATCCCAGTTCCACCCATAATTCAGGATCGGGCACACTCCCTTCTCCCTCGGGTCATCAATTTTACTGTACGGTTGTTCTTTGTGCCACGCTACAATGGTTTCACTTAAAGATACAAGCCTGATTAGGGCTGGTATTTTTCATTTTGACCTGGAAACAGTAGGAGAACCCGTACGGATTTATAGTTGAAACAAAAATCTATATACAATATTTACGTCAAGGAAAAGATAAGAGATGGATCAGTAGAAGGTTCGGCAAAACACGAAAATGGTAGGTTTTTTTCGATAAAAGCAAAATTCTTGCCAATTCTACATAGACAAAGCGACTGTATTATGGCCAGCGCCCTCAAGTTAAGCATTCACTTGTCAAAAACAGAGATGGTAGTTAGCCAATCCACAAGAGGTTGCTTAAGTTTTTTTTTTTGAGTGAGAGGATGCTGAAGTTGAGCCTTCACTCTATGGCCAATCAGGCCAATAACTTTCATGAATAGAATAAACCAGCAAGTGTGACAAGTTGTTTCCTTCCATAGATAACATCATTACTCTACTTATAGATATTCAGTAGGTCGGTTTGGTTTGATGTTGTAATCACTACTAGAAATCCCCTTATTTTCGACGGGGAAATTAAATAACCGACGGGTCGTCGGTTATTATACAGACAGCCGATGGTACCGATAATGCCCGACGGTTACTACCCACTCACGGGTATAACAACCAATAGCCGACGGTATAATGAAGTTACCGACGGGGTAACAACAACTCTCGGCTATCCAATCTAATGCCCGACGGTGAAACATAATATCCGACGGTCAAATTTTAACTCTCGGTTATTAGCACAAATGGCCGACGGCACATGTGTAACTCTCGGTTATAAGTCCAAATACCCGACAGGACATAGTAATAACCGACGGTTAACGTTGACACCTGGGGATATGTTTTGATATCTAAGCATGGCGGTGTTTCGATGGCTATTTGTTAGATATCCGAAATTGGTTTAACTAAGTGACACCACATGTTTTCCATGATTTATAGTGTAAAAAGATCCTTGACATCCTACTCACGTAATATGCTTACTAGCTATGACAAATCTACCATACATGATTCCAATTTAGTTTGTATGTCTCACATGCTCTCTTCAAGTGAGGTAGGTCACATTTTTTTTTTGAAAAGATAAGTCACATGATTGATTGTTGATGTTGGTGGTTTTGTCTAAAATTCGAGTACATAGCATAGAACTATATTTTCACTCAATTTCGAATACATCTTTCATATAGGATGATCTTTGAAAGCACCTCGGTGTTGGACATTTGCATGATACAGGTAAATCATAGCCTAGAAAGAAGCAGGTAAATCGATCTAGGTTAAAATCAAACCTCGGAAAACTACTTTTCAAAACTCTTACTCCGGATCGACATCGGAGGTCAATCCGCCTATGTCTCCATTTTGTTTTCTTGTTTTTTCGCTTCCCCTTGCTTTGGGTGTATGTTGGCTGCCACCCAGCTTTTCGTAAATGTCGGTTGTATCGGGTGTTTGCTATATTTATATAGCGGGGCTACGGCCTATTTCGTCAAACCTAGGCTGTGACGCTTCCTGTTGAGTACACAAAATTCATAGTGTTCATATATTATTATTGCTTATATGATTTCAGTTGTGGTCAAAAAAAGTGTGAAACATATTTGCCTATGGAAGAGTGCAAACTCAAATCAAAGTTAAGGCACATTGAAATCAAATGTAACATAACTTTGTGTGTGAATACTTCTGTCACCAATCTTACAATGAATAAATACATTAAGGCACAAACCGGCAAACATATCCAAACCCCGTTTCTAACTTTGATCCGTCGTCGATGGGTGTCATTTTTAATTTTTGCTCGGTATTCACTCTGTTCCTAAATATAAGTTTTTTATTTTTTTATTCGTACGTATTTAGATGATTTTCCGAGGTGCATAGTAGATATATAGATTAAAAAAGTGAAAAAAGAATCGTGTAGCAAACGCCGGAAAAAAAGGAAAACATCAAAATTTAGGCGCGCGCGGCTTATTTCGCACTGAGTGCGCGCGGGCGATGCAAAAATTTGGCGAACCACCGCCCTAAAGATGGGCTAGTCAAAGCCTCCACCACGTCTACCTTATCTCTATCCCTAAACAGAACCCTCCCACTCCGAAGTCCCTGAAATTAACTCCCCTCCCAGCTCGCCGCTCCCCCGCCGCCGCTCCGATCTGCCAGCACCGGTGGCCTCCTCCACTTCCCTACACAAATCCGGCCTCGCGCAGCCTCCTTTACCCCCACCTCCCACTATTTACCTCGACTGGGAGTGAGGCGAGGGGGACCATGACCATGGCGCTATGGTGGCGGGCATGCCGAGGCTAGGTCGTCGGAGCATTAGGCGTGCGGAAAGTCTCGTCGAGTGCCTCCGGGGGATCTGCGCGATGGTGCGGTGTTCAGCAGTGATCACACACGCTGCCAGGTTCTGGCGGATCTTGAGTAGGTTCTATCAAATCCGTTTGTCCGGCCGGCTCGCTTGCAATGGCGCGTGGGTACTCCGCTAGCCGGGAAGTAAGCGGAGTGATTCGTCCAGTGCTGTCAGATGGTCCATGAAATTCCACGGAGGATCTCAATCAAAGACGCAACAAGACCGTGCGTGCATCCCCTTCAGGTAGTCAGAGTGCTTATCTTACCTCAGTCTCTGGTTTCTCCATCTTAACTACTTAGTTCTGAATTGTATTCATCGGAGAACTGTCACACTTTTGTTTTGGGAACACAAGCAGTTATACTGCCAATAGCAAGAAATTTCTCTGTTGCGGCTCACTCCCAAACAACATTTCAGACCAAGCTACACTAGTTATTGAACTGATCTTTTCGTTTCCTGATACATGAAGGGAACTGATACAGGAGGATGCCTACCTCGACCTTGCCTGGGACGGCATCAGCGGACCTGACCATGCCAGCGCCAACAAGGTCTGATCTCATTCCAAAAGCCAAGAATGACTTGCATATGTCTCTATGTGAATTTAGCAAATGCATTGGTTCTAGGTCTGGTCTTTATGGTTACATCAGGCTTCTGCATCCAACGTGGTAGTTTATCACATCCTAAATGTAAACTACCAGCAATTAGGATATATATAAAGTACATTTCTTATGCATATCTCATACTACTATTTGATTTATCTTGTCTTTATTATAGGCCAAATCAGACTCTCAAGTTGATTAACATGAAACTGAACTAGTAAGTTAACTGCTTGAAAGTACATACAAATACTAGTAGGAACTAAATAGTACTCTGAATAAATAAAGTCAAAGCAAGACAACCTCTCCCACTCCTATTTTGGTTGGAGAAAGTTGCACGTGTTAAATACTTTCATGCATCTCAACTAGATTATAATCTGCTGGTTTTGTGCTTTCAAAGTTGAACTTTTGTGCTATGTGAATTTGTTTGTCAAAATCTAAGTCGAGTGGTAGCAGTGCCTCTATCTGCTATCTTTATTACAACAATATTTATTGGTCTAGATAATTGTGTGACTTGTCTATCTTATCTTGCCATCTAGTTAAGAATTTTTTCTTTTGCTGTCCCTCATTATTCTTGTTTTCATCTTTCTTACAACTAATTTTGTGATTTTTGTAGGGAATGGGAAGAAATGATGGAGGTAGTCGCAACAATGAGAATGGCATCTTTGATGATGAGCATGACCTGAGTGGTGTGGAGTAGAAGAGACTTTTTAAAGCCATACAAGCAATTGAAGTTCTCTGGCTGTAGTGTCCGTTTGATGTTCTTTTTTTTTTGATGAATCGTTATGGTTTATTGTGATTTGGATGCAACTCTAGTTCAGTTTGTGATACATTATCAGATTGTATGACATTTGGGTCAAATATATTGAAATACAAGCCAGTTCCGAATATTTGTGATAGTGAGATCTTTAAATGTGTAACTACAGGTTCTACTGCGTTAGATAACATTGTGCCTTCCTGAGGAAAGTGATACCGATGGTGAGGAAAAAAAATGCTTGTAGGATTCTGTCTCGTTGATTATTACACTGACTGTAGGTGTCGGCATCCTCTCAGCTATATAATATTCCACGGACAGGTAGACCGTCAACCATTGTGAAGGCCGACGGGAGAAAACAGCCGTCGGGAAATACATAACCTACTGGGGACGGTCCGCTATGTGTGACATCAAAACATGGTGAGCTGGCCATGTCCAAGTAGTAGCCGACGGCTGACCGTCGGTTTTGCACCGTGGGTAAAAATAATAGATGGCAGTACCGTCGCAATTGGAGTAATGGCCGACCGAGCATCACCGACGGGCAATTACCGACGGTGTACCGTCGGTTATAGTCTTAACCGACGGTAAACTTAAATACCCGACGGGAATTCAACCCTCGGTTATATTGGGATATCTAGTAGTGAATGGAGCACCGGAGCCAAAAAAATAACATTTTGACCAACCAGCTTACAATGAACTTTATATAAAAAAATTGTTTGTTCTAACCCTTTTACATATGACAAACATGCCGACAGTAAGGTTCTTGAGGTGTCATCGGAGCCCATAGCGGTACCACCGCCATACGATCAAAGCAATTGGCGGTTGCACGGTCGTACCGGCAAAACCCTTGTCGGTAACCCATTAAACCCTACCGCTAAAAGCTATAGCGGTAACAAAAAAGGTCAGTTTATTTTTTGAGAGAGAGTTCATTATGTATTGAAGTTTAAAAAAAAATCAGATATGTCAAAATGGAAGAATAGACCTTGTGCAACTTAGAAAGTTTGGCGGTAACCCTTGGTCGGACAGCCCTACCATACAAGCGGAACAAAATTGCCACTTACATCATATGGTCGCTATCCGCATAGCTTCCTAGGCAGCCAATTTGGCAACAGAAGTAGGGATTTCCTGATGCCAAGAGAACACACGCGAGCTACCAAATATGGACCCTCCAATACGTCTAAGCAGGTAGCGACGTAACAACTGTCGTTGCCTTCTCTGGCAACAGAAGAAGAAGAAGGGATTTCTCCTAGAGAATCCAAACCTCCATGTGGCCTCGTTCGTTTAATCCCCGACATGCAGGGATTAGTATGGATTGTAGCCCAATCCCGGCTGTCCAGCCCGGATTCTTCCAGACTCGTGAAAGTGTGGTCTTCCCTGTCTGGATTATTGTCCAGCCCATCCGACCAAATTTCTTCAGATTTGGTACGGAAATTTTTTCTCTCCATCCGACTCATGGAAGTAGTTCCACGGCAGAACGAGCAAGGGCGAAGGCAAGTGACGGCGCCATGACACTTCACAGAAGAGGTCTAAGCGAACATGTTCTTGAATTGAGGGATTGGAAGGGATTGGGAAAAACAGATTAGAAGCGATTGGGTGAGCGCTCTGGATCAACCAAATCCCTGCCAATATCAGATCCATTCTGGCATTCAATCCCTTCTATGCCCTGCTTCGGTGAAGATCTCCCATCGCCTCAGCCAATTGCCAGCTTTGAGGCCACGATCTACACACACACGAACACACGAGATAGTTTTGCGGCGCGTTAAACCTGTGCCTTTTCCGTTTCTCTCATTTTTTTCAGCACGAAACGTACGCCACAATCCAACTTCCTCGTGCCATCCCACGGCTTAAAAACAAAAAAAAAGTGGCCGCAGCATGGATTTGGAACGCTTCTGGCCTTATGGAACGTGCATGTACGCAACACGTACGTACAGCTAAACTCGTAAGTGTCTAATGTTAGATACTCTAAATTTCATATTTTATGCACTAACCAACACAACCAACAGTCTGAAATTATGAAAAGGGCTAGACAATTCACATATATATTTCAACATCCCCTCTCACGTGACCCGGAAAGTCTATACGTGGAAACCGAATGAGAGCGACGGCACACAAATCTCAACGCATGACAGAAAAGCTTATGCGTGGACGAAGAGGGGGACAACACCAATCATTACTCAAACTCTAGACACTAGCCTGCGATACCATTTTAGATAATCCTTCAACCAATTATTTCAAAAGACCGATCGTAATATCTAGAGCAGAAAGGCAAAGAAAGAAAAGGCGTGAATGACTTAGGAAACAAGGAAAGATGACAAGGTTAGCAACAACACCATGAAGCTAGGCAGCAGCGTTGGGTACACTTAAGGGGACGGCATGCATTCTAATGAAGCACACCGTTAGATATCAGAGTTAACAGACTCCCATGTAGCTAATGAAGCTAGACTCGCATGCTTCCCAATGCCACCCATTCTTAAGCACATGTATGATTTATCGTTGCCATGCATGCCATGTTAGCTAATTGTTTTGATTTCACTAGCGCAAAGGAAATCTGAAGAATTACAGCTAGAAGAGGACACAAATATCACTAGTAACCATTGATGTGGAGTATCTGTCATATATATAGCCAAATTGGAGATGGGAATTACGTTTTTTTTATGACGTTTGACGCTTGGGGTGGGGTATCTAAAAGTTACATCGGGTGAGATACGGAGGCTTCTCAGGCCATGTGGGCTCCTAGCCACCCGATTTGGCTCTCTGGACCGTTTATTCCTTACTAGGCTGGAATTAAAAATAGAAACTCAGTGAGTTAAATAAGTAGCTTGGAATTTGATTCGGCTTGGCTCGAACTCGTTGATACACGAGCCGAGCCGAGTTTTTATTTTGATGCTAAACGAGTTCGAGTTAAACGAACCGAGCTCCGAGCTACTCGTTTAGCTTGGTAAAAAAGGTGTTTACCTCTATTCTTGTCTTTTTGAACATTTTTCCTGATTATTATAGTTTAATTGCTAGATATTACTTAGAGTCATATTGCCATTGATTTTTGTGATAATTGCATCATGCATGCCCAAATAAATAGAAAAAATATATATAATCTATTATAATGTATGTAAGGGTTTACGGAGCCAAAAGAGTTAAACGAGCAAACTCGTGAGTTTTACGAGCCGAGCTAAGTTCCAATCCTGAACACGTTTGTTAAACGAGTGGAGCCAAACTGGCTCGTTAGTTGGCCGAGTTTTAGCGAGTCGAGATGAGTCGGCTCGGCTCAGCTCGAATTTCAGGCCTACAGTCCCATTTCCACTTCATGTGATCCTTCCCTTCTTGGCTAACAGTGGCCCTCTCGTCGGCCCATGCATAAATCCAATGTTGTGGGGTGTTTTCCTTTTAATCTCAGAAAAATAGCAGCTTTTCTATTTAATTTTTATATCAGTGTACTAATTCATAATTCAAAGTAAAAATATTTTTGAATCCGGAGAACTTTTTTCAAATCTGGAGATTTTTGAAATCGAAACATTTTAAAAGTTGAACCACTTTGTAACACTCAATATAACACACTTTGAACTTGGAGATCAAAACTGAAGGAGAATGACACCAACTGAGCGACACACTACTTGACAAAACAAAACTTGTTCAAACGGAGCACTGAAGCTGCACTAACTGACCAGTAGGCCAGAGAATGAGAAAAGCAACACGACCGGAAAAAGACCAGCCAACCGTTACAAATGTGGACGAAGTGCAATCCTTCCACATCTTGGCCAGACATCACAACAGGCTAGAACTCTGGACTCGTACGCTATGCTGCAGTCGCCCGCCTCTGGAGCGTGACCAGCCGGAGGCCGCACTTTGTTCGGCTTGCAAGAGCCAAGAAGCGAGCCTACGACGGCCTTTTCTGCAGCTTCAATCACATTCCCGAAGAGGGCCAAGATGACCTCTCATTATGCGACCATAAGCCTCGTCTAGCTCTTCCATCGCGTACATGCTGCCACGCGGAGCAATCTCGCGTCCGTTTGTTTCTCTGATACCTCACATTTCTAGGATACTGAGACACACATAACCTATAGTAGTACTTCAGTATCTACAGAATGTTGAAAGAATGCAAGTCGGAAGTCCAAAGATAAATCTTAGACTTACCAAACAATGAGCTGCAAATTTCTATGAAAGAAAGTATGTTTTTGTGTGCAAAATAAGATGAAAGAGATGATACATATAGGAGGCCGGGGATTACAGGACGTGCGTGCTATATATACTTGCTGGGAGTACAGAGCACGGTTTATTGTGTCACCTAAATGCGCAGCGGCAGAGCCAGAGAAGAGCGGATCATGGTGCACACATGGTGCCACGGCAGATAAGAACGTGGGTTGGAGGGTCCATACATGGTGGAAATATGCTATTATACAAAGAAACCTAAAATTTTCTGGTGTCCTGTGCCTCCCCTTGTCCCTATTGGGGATCTGCCCCCCTAAATGCTGACATACACCGCAAACCAGAACGGAGGGCAACAACTCATGCAAGACGGAAAGTTATGCTAGTTTGTCAAAAACGTGTGCTTAGACCTGTTTAATAAGTCTATAGTACACATAATATAGTTTTATTAGGTTTGCTTACGTTGTAGTAGAAATTAATTGCCTGCGCCGTCGGCCTACGGTTCCCTCCCCGCACTGCTGCATCCAGGCTCTCCTCCGTCGTAATTTGCTCGCCTTCCCCCTCCCCTCTCCTCTCCCTTGCGACCCCCGCATCGTCCTCCTAAGGCGGCTCGGTGGAGAGAAGTTCTCGAGCCGCCACAGTCCACCATGCACCACTCTTCTGTTGCCGCTAGTGGTGGCTCCGTCCATGGTGGAGGCGAGACCAAACTCCCAAAGGAATGGAGGTCGGCGCTAATAGCGGCATTGGCCGATTGTAGCCATGAAGGATTGCGCGGTGGACAAAACCGGGCATCAGGCAGTGGCGCGATTCCTAGGCAGGCATGCCCGGATCTCCTCCCCGCCAACGGTGGCACATCTAGTTAAGGCTTGTTGGGTGGGTTTGAGCCGTGCACCCGGATTCATCCATTCTGACAACTCGAAACCCCATCTTATTTTTATCATTTTTATATTTAGGGACGAGCCTAGATTAAGCTTGGGGAGGATTTGGTACATTAAAAACGTATCGACGAACTTTGTAGTTTATTATAACGTCATAGATCATATTTGCATCTTGTCATGTCAAATAATCATTGTTTTTAATGATTTGCGGGATTGTCTACATAATCCCATGATTTTGGTATTTAACTTTGGAAAGTAGGAATCCATGTTTTTCGTATTTTAAACTTTTAGGAACCTTCCGGGCGTCAGTTGGATCTAGGATATTTGGCACCTCATTTTTCTGGGAAGTCGAAGATTACGCAATCAAGACGGCTTCTAGAAGACCGAGGAGGCTTCAAAGAGCCCCCTCGGTGCGCCGGCCTACCCTAGGCGTGCCGGCGAGGGTTTTTGGCCCCTTGATCGTCCTATCACCCCAATTGTTTGACCCATGCCTTCGTAGCGATCTAAAACTATCCATATAAGGCCTGATTTTGTGATTTTCAGAGGAAACGGACGCACACAGAGAAAGACAAAAAAACATAAAACAGAAGGTCGCCTCACTACGCCTTTACTCGCTCAAATTAGAGGGAAAAGGGGAGTAACAACTTTTGTTTCAATAGTAAGCAGGAAATGCGAATAAGAGAAGGGTAGAAGAACCGATCCGCGCATCTCCGGTTGGGCAGTAAGGGTCGGAGAAGGGCAATGACTGCTTCTTAAAACCAGCATTCTTAAGTTTAAGATCAAAGAGTCAGGCCGAAAAAGGGGATGATTGGAATGGAAAATGCTGCTAGAATCTCCTCTAGTTGCCTCTCAAGCATCTCTAATGTCTACTCCTTCACCTCCATGAAGAGAAGGGAGTAGTCCACCCCGGGATATGGGTTTGTTACATTAGATTGATCAATCTCTCTCTAAATGTACTCTCACGTTATAGAACCCTATGAGCTATTTTACATGATTAATATCAATTTTATGTTATTATCTTTGTGATAATTTTAATATGAGATGGGTAATGAGATGTAATTTTCAGCTTTTGTTATGTTTTTTCTATTAGATGTATATTACCTTGTTCTTGTATGCATGTTTCGATCAAACTAGTATGCAATAACTAGGAGTTGGGGACGGTGCGCATTTGTTGGATTAGATGGGTAGTAGGACAGTGACAGAAAATCTAGGAACTACTTTGATCTCTACCTTTCACCTATGATGTTGTGGATCGACAGTTATTTAAAACTACGACAATGGTTACTATCGGCAATGGAACGAGTACAAGTATGCCTGAGAGACTCTGCTCCTCTCCTTTTTCGAAGCATCCAAGCACAAGAATAGAACAATTGCTCAATCTCTTTAGCAAAACTTCTTCGCTACCCGACCACAGAAAACTTCTAATTTTTTTGGTGAAGGTCTCGAGAACCCCTTTGTCCACATTCATAGCAGTAAGCAGATGCATTGCAGATAGGATGGACTTGAGGAGAGGCTCGACCAGCCATATTGAAAAAATTTGGGTCCTTTACGGTTCGGGTCCTTTAGGGGTTTGTCCTTATTGAGAGCGCCTGAGCCCTTTTTTATGAGTAGAGATTTTTTTGGCCTACAAATTATGCCACATCCACCCCGAGATGGCCCAACACTTGATCCACGACTGCTCTTTCACGGTGCTGACCCGTGACTTGGTTCTCACAAGCTAGGCTTTCCGGTGCATGGCCTCGCCGACGGCACCACGGCCTGCAGCTTTCGAGGCATGGTGGCAAGATTACATTGCGGCGATGCCAACAGACAAAAAACACAAAGCGAGTGGCATCATCATCTACAACATTTGGGGAATTTGTAAGGAACGGAACCGGAGAGTCTTCACAAACATTGCGCTACAACTGCCGGAGGTGGTTCGTATGAGACAAACATTCCCCTACAAGTGCCGGAGGTGGTTCGTATGATCAGGGTTGAGACTGCGCAGCTCGCTCTCGCCTTTTTCGATGACCCAGGAGACGTCGCACCTCCGTAGATGTAGTTAGCTTCTTTGGCTTTGGCCTTTTTCGTTTTGTCCTTCGGGGCTCTGTAAATACTCTATCTATCTAATCGAATGCCAATATGAGTAGAGATGGGACGGTAACTACAACAATCTTCACCAACTTAGAAAGACGGCAAATGTTTTTCCGCGTCTCACAAAAAAAAGGCGTGGCCTGGACAAGAATTGCTGAGGCAAATACTACGCAGTACAACAAGTCAGTTGCCAACAGTACATGACTAGAGCACGAGTGCACTTTAGTGTTAGCACGTCCAAGACACTGTATCAAGGAACGTTGTTTTTTCCTTCCCGATGCCGCTCATTCCAAAGATCTGGGTAAGCGAACGTTTGCTCCAGACTTGGTTCGATGATATTTGTTGTTGGCTATAAAGTAGATACTGCTCGAATGTGTCGACAGACTACGGAGTATATATAGCTAGACGAGTTTCAGAGTTGCTACTTATGACATCGATAGTTGACAGAAGCAACTCAGATGGGGATGCCCTTCCATATGTTTGCATAGCTAGAGGGAATGAGGTGATGCCAACAGAAAACGGAACTGACATATTTCTCTTAAACAAAAGGAACTCGAGCACTGTAGTATTTTACTCGATACATAATAGTAGAATCGAGAACTGACCGAGTAGCACCCATATCAAGCAAATTTGTAAAGGGCATTAGGGCAACGGATTAAATTCCTATTATTCCCTGGGCAAATCTACTTGCCATGTTCAGAAGTAGTAGCAAACTCAGCACAGTGTGCCATACTGGCTATTGGCTCCTCTCCATGTGTTGATTCTCAGATCGCAAAAACATTCTTTGATGCACCCGCTGTGAACCGAGATCAAGCTATAGCGCTTACCCCGCAAAGCAAAAATATCACATGTTTTCTCGAGTCTCTACACGTTGCCTCCGTCTCGTCACTTGTCTGTCGAGGTTTCCACCAATTTCTCTTGTTCTGCTAAGTGGGTTCGGGCTCGAATGACCTCTCATCATGCGACCATGTGCTTCGCTTGTGTATGTTCCTTGTCAGCTTAGCCCTTCCATGTGTTTTATTTTTTTGCTAATTTAGATATACAAGGAAATGCTATTGTACATGCACGGGTGATTGCGTACTAGAATAAAGTCCGGAGAAAGTGAGTGGTTCATGCTTATAAATTTTTGTGCACATTAGGGCTCTTGCAGCTCATAGTGTGTGTTGCTGGTGTTCACCTCGTCGACATCGGAGACGAAGAGGATGCCATGGTGATTTCGTGAAACTCTCCATGGTTTTTTTAGCAAAAAAATTCGTGCTTTTTGCGCACAGTTTCCAATCCACGTTTCTGGAGGTTTCCTTGTGCATGTGTGTTGTAATGCTGTTACTTTGATCTAATGAGTCGCCTATTCCCTCCGTATTCAAATAAGTGTATTTCTATCCTTTGTCTTAAGTCAAAAAAAATTGACCAACTTTATAGAAAAGTGGAAAGTGTGAATAAATGGATATAAATTGGACGAGGTGAAAAATAGGATGGTTGCAAAGGATGGATGAGGTGGACAATTTATAGTTGGAAAGATTGTCGATAGTTTGCATGATAAGATAGACTATCATAGATACATCTTAGTGGGTCTTGCTTTATAAGATATAGAAATTTGTTTCGCACTAGTGGCAAATACTATGGGCTGTCTTGAGAAACAATTGTGATTTCTTGTTATTTTTTCAACCGCTTAGTCGTACAACGCATATGTGTGGTGTCCCGATTTGTTTGGTCCCACCAAAAACAAATGATGAATTCCCTCAAAGCAACAAATCCATCTGTCTATTTTCTATGTTTTCATCTCTCTTTATGGATGTGAGTTGAATAGATCTTTTTTCAATGAACTTTAGTAAAGCATGAAGTTGTTACAACAAATAGCATGACAGCATCTCTCACGGTTGTACTCCGAGACCTCGCCTGAGAAAAGCTAGCCTAGCCACTATGCAAGAAAAAGGAAGAATTCTACGAAGTACATGAATAACAAATGTTCAGAGGCCAATTGCTCTTGATTTTTAGATCAGCACCCACTTTGCCCAATATATGATTCGTCGCATATCTACGGGATATAACAAATTTTGAGAGGCCAACTGCTCTTGATTTTTAGACCTACATTTATTATATCGTCCGATAAAAATTGGCCACGGACCATAACAAGCTTGTAGTATCTCCGAACAAATATACAGCTGGGACATCCGCTGCGATGGAGAATCATGCTGTGGCATTTAGCGCCAAGCCACCAATCGTCCCTATTGACCATAACAAGTTTATCTTAGCAAAATTACTTTGATGTGGAGGCCCCAAGAAGTCGAAAGAAGAGAAGTCGAAGACTGAGAACAGCATCCATGGTGCTACTTCTCGCAGACAAAACAACGATCATGCATGCTGCCAATGCTACAAAATCACCAGAAACGCTCCCCCTGAGTCTATGTTAAATCATCTGCCTAAAGCTTTGTAAGCTCATGCGATGCGACTTGCCTACACTCTTCACAATTCAAATAACAAGCAGAAAAAGTTAAGGTAAAAAATTGGGAAATCATTAAGTCAATAAAGAGGAAACTATTTTTGCTTTGAAAAGCACAGAAGAATCATAGAACAGCAAATGGGAAAACAGGCAGCAACAAATTGCAATATAAAAACTCAGCATTCCACACTTCAGACTCGGACCACATAGGTTTTGCCGAACATGAAACATGATTACAGTATTTAAACGACAGCCAGGATCATTGCTTGCAAGGTTCAACAGACTCAAGCAATAAGAGCAATGCACATGAACAAAACTTAATACTAGAACTGGTGCTATATATCAGAAACTGAACCGCTCACTTCTTCTTGACAGCAGCCTTGGTAATCTTGGCACCGGTGGGGTCCTTCTTCTCCACAGCCATGATGACGCCAACAGCAACCGTTTGTCTCATGTCACGCACAGCAAAACGACCAAGAGGCGGGTACTGGGCGAAGGTCTCCACAACCATTGGTTTGGTGGGAATCATCTTCACAATACTAGCATCACCGTTCTTCAGGAACTTGGGCTCCTTCTCAATCTCCTTACCAGATCACCTGTCAATCTTGGTGATCAGCTCAGCAAACTTGACGGCGATGTGGGAGGTGTGGCAGTCCAGCACTGGGGCATAGCCGTTGCCGATCTGACCAGGGTGGTTCATGATGATGACCTGGGAGGTGAAGTTGGCAGCCTCCTTGGCTGGGTCATCCTTGGAGTTGGATGCCACAAACCCACGCTTGAGATCCTACACAGCAACATTCTTGACATTGAAGCCAACATTGTCACCGGGGAGGGCCTCCAGGAGGGACTCGTGATGCATCTCAACAGACTTCACCTCGGTGGTCAGACCGGTAGGACCAAAGGTAACAACCATACCAGGCTTGATGATACCAGTCTCAACACGTCCAACAGGCACAGTTCCAATGCCACCAATCTTGTAAACATCCTGGAGGGGAAGACGCAGGGGCTTGTCTGATGGTCTCTTGGGCTCATTGATCTGGTCAAGCGCTTCAAGCAGGGTTGGGCCCTTGTACCAGTCAAGGTTGGTGGACCTCTCAATCTTGTTGTCACCCTCGAAACCAGAGATGGGGACAAACGGCACCTTCTCAGGGTTGTATCCAACCTTCTTGAGGTATGAAGAGACTTCCTTAACAATTTCCTCATAACGGCCCTTGGAGTACTTGGGAGTAGTGGCATCCATCTGAAACAAATAATTAGAGCAATTTTGTCAGATAAAGGAGCAAGTAAAATAATAATTGCTAATTACTCAAAAATAACAGCATGTCATTTAAACAAACAAATGAGATCATTAAAAACTCTTATGCTCAAGTGGTGTGGAATAAGAGTTAATGAGAAACCAAATAAGCATATCACAAATGAGGACGTAATAATCAAAACAATTCAGCAACATATACAACATTTAAGGGTTAATTACATATCAACTACTCAATATTCAGTAATAAGTGAATTAGATGAAATCAACAAAGTTTCACTGTATTATTATAAATGGAACTGAATTTACAAACTGAAGGTTCAAGTGTATAGCCTAGTAATAGTAAAATAAATGAAGAAGTGAAATATGAGAGTTAGAAAAAAAATTCACATGATAGCATTGTGAAATATGAGATAATGAACAAAGAATCAATGGCAGGCATTATTACTGAGTTCATCAACATATACAAGTAGTGATGATTTATTTTCTACTTAGTAAGTTGACTACATGAAACCAACCAAACATTCACAGTATGTAGACGGTCATTGATTTACAGAGCACTTATGATCCAGAACATTTATTACAAGTCATCCTGAAGGTTCATATCAAGTGCATAGCAAAATAGTCCATATAACTAACGTAACTAAAAAGAATTAGCGTAGAGATGGTGAATAGCAAGCATACCTTGTTGCAGCAGCAGATCATCTGCTTCACTCCAAGAGTGAAAGCAAGGAGTGCATGCTCACGGGTCTGGCCATCCTTGGAGATACCAGCCTCAAAACCACCAGTGGTGGAATCAATGATGAGCACAGCACAGTCAGCCTGGGAGGTACCAGTAATCATGTTCTTGATGAAGTCACGGTGACCAGGGGCATCAATGACCGTGCAGTAGTACTTGGTGGTCTCGAACTTCCACAGGGCAATGTCGATGGTGATACCCCTCTCACGCTCAGCCTTGAGTTTGTCAAGCACCCAGGCATACTTGAATGACCTCTTGTTCATCTCAGCAGCTTCCTTCTCGAATCTCTCGATCACACGCTTGTCAATACCTCCAAGCTTGTAGATCAGATGGCCAGTGGTGGTCGACTTGCCAGAGTCGACATGGCCAATGACCACGATGTTAATGTGAACCTTCTCCTTACCCATGACTGAGATGTTTAGCTAGCAGACTGCAAAATTAAATTAAACAGGTGTCAGAAACAACAGATACAAATATATAAGTGGTATAATAACAATAATATCCTCCAAATATGAAACATAACTAGAGACCATAACATGACTTAAATGGAATTGAATTACATCGCACACTAATTTGATCTACGAATTATTGTAGGAAGATTAACCAAAACCTCATGTATCAAATACTGCAGGAATGACAACTAGATTATACTACAAAAACCTAACAGCCAACAATTCCAAACAATAAACCATACAAGATCATGATGGAAGAAGTGTTTGCTGCCAAGTCTGCTAGAGAGCCCATAGATCATGTAGAACCCAACAAAGTCATGTACGATTCCATCTAACGATACACCCAACCAAGCATGGAGATGATTCGGTAGCATACCATGCGACAACTAGTATGAAACAGTAACAGTAGAAACCGACGAATCAAGGCCACGGTCAGAGCTCATGTAGCAGAAGAAGAAATAACATTGATCCGCTCGTACAAGACCTCAACTAGATATACCCGCAGATTTACAGCTATATATCAGAGGCATCCGCACAAGCTAGAACACAACGCTCAACTTCGAGAAAATCCTTCAAGCTACGGGTTTAAACAGCATGCATCGGCGCAAAAAGGAGCCTAAAACTCGATCTACTCGCAGATTGCAGCTACTAAAGAGAAACATGGCCGTCGATCTGACGCTACGAGACCAGGAACAACGATCTAATCACAGCCAGGGTAAGGGTCGCGATGCTCACCTCGATGGAAGGAGATGGAACGTAGAGGCGGCGGCAGCGGGGAGGGAGGACTGAGAAAAGGGGTGCGAAAGAGAGGAACAGTTGTATATATTGGCAGCGGATTGGTGTTAGGGTTTCTTCTCAGGCGTCCGATCTGGATCTGATGGCTGTCGTCGCCGGAAGTTGGTCATGGTCGGTTTGCTCTTTTTCCTCGCTTAGTAACTTGCAATGCACATTTCATTTTATTTTTTTCCGAAAAACAATACAACGCATACGCTCACATACACGCGCATACACTCACGCCTATAAACTCACGCACGCACACCATACCCTATGAGCACCTCCGAGAGACTGAGCCCGCGGATCAGGTCTTGAGATTGACGAAGTCACCACGGGCGCCTCGCTATCGACGGGAACGTCGCCTTCCACTAAATAAGAAAATTCCGTCTAAATGAGAAACACCAGCGTCAAATTTGGGGTTTGAATTCGGGTATGCTTGGGGTATAACCACCCTCCTAACCATCTTGCCACTGGCAAGTTTATTTTCTGCATATCACGCTTGCGGTGTATCTGCATTGTGTGACACGTCAATTGACACGTACACCATGAGTAACAACTTTTTCTTCACTTATAAGGACGGGAGAGGAGTAAATGTTTATTGCACACTAAATAAAATTGTTTTGAAAATAATCACATGGAATTGCTTATTCTCGGGCTGTCGTGAGTCTTTATTGGAAAAGTCTATGTTTCCCCGACTGATTGTTGTCTCTGACAGGCGCACACCGCCACGCCACGTGCCGGTAGACACCCATCGGAGGACCACATTTATACTCCGATCCATCGTAACTTGTAAGACACCATGTGAAAAATGATCATGCCAAGTGTTTAATTTATATTCCGGCAGTTTGTATATATTTACTTGCATTACCATATACTACACACTTTTATTAAGATATTTATTAGGTTGTATGCTTCAGAATCTATACCATTAAATTTAGTAATACTAAAACTATATAATATATACACACAATAATATACATATACAAGGCAGTGTGTTTTTCCTTTTTTTTCCACATTTAAGTTGATTATGTATCTTGTTAAGAACAGTGTATCACAAAAGAAAAACTTTTTGTGCAACTATATATTTTCATGAAACACACTGCAACTCTATAACCGAAAACAAAAAGTTGTTCTTATGGTTAAAAATGCTAAGTAAGTAGTATAAAAAGTAATAATTGTTAAAACTACAATATGATAATGATATAATAACGCATAAAAGTTCAGTATAATTATATGTTTTTTATAGTGCTTCGGGCACCGCTTGGGTCAAGATCCAAGCCGGCTTGCGTCGAAAGTAGGACAGCTAGCGTCCAACTCAGCTCGCATCAGGCCCCACTGTTAGAAAAAGTACCACGACCAAGTAGCCCTCCTCTCTTCTTCTTCATCCAGCCCATGCTCCCCTTCCTCCCTCTTCCTTCTCCTTCCATCTCGCCTTTTCCTCCCAGGGCAGCGCTCACTACAGTGTACCTCCCCCTCTCACCTCCACCTCCTCTCCTTCTACCAGAAACTCTCCTACCCGCTTAACAGCTATAACGCCAACAACGTCTTCCACTTCATGCTCAGAGCCCTCTCTTCATCTTCGCCCGCTTTCCGGAAGTTCCTACTCGTTGTGCCGAAGGAGGTCTGGATTGATCCAAAACAGATTGTAACATTCACAATAGATACTTCTTACAGGCGAGTCCTATCTAGATTGCCGCTCTCCGCGCATTGTTACCATGTCGAGGGAGGCCAGCTTCCCAGTGTGAGGTGTCTAGTGTATGCACTGCTTTAGAGAGCAGCGGTGGAGACGTTTGTTGTTGGTGCTGCTATGCTCATGGCGGTGCACCTCTTTTGCGTGCCCCCCATCGAGGAGGAAGAAGAAGAACACGGATGCTTCGGCGGAATAGGCTCACGCTCTTCACGAGAGATGGACTGTGGAAGCTAGTCACTCCGGGCAGTCCAGTGCTAGCGTTTCACTGGCCGCGGCGCACATGGACGAGTCAATCTGTTTGGGAATGTTGTAGTTGATCTAGGAGTGTTTAAGTGTGTGTGCTCTACTCAGTGTGAAAATGGCTTTTATAAAACCATATCATCTGCATGTTCGTTTGCTTGATATGGCATGCGCTTCCGGTCTCCAAAATGTCACATGCTATGTTCCGAGTGTGTATTGCACTCTTTCCATAGCTGCCACTAACTTTCAGTGCTGCAACAGGGAATGATACCAAGACCAAGTTTGAAAAGAAAAGGTGAAAAACCGAGAGCCATTTTCTTGGCTTTAGGACACCTCCAACGGCGGCCCGCATACGGACAGGCCCTATGCTAATCTGTCCGGACTCCGGACGGACAGAGGAGCCGCTCCAACGGGCCGGCGCAAAGGGACACCTGTCCGCGCGGACATGTTTTTGGCCCCAAATCTGGCCCAAGTTTGGTCCAGATTTGGGGGACAAACGGAGAGGCTCTCGGTCCGCCCTTGTCCTCCGTTGTCCGCGCCGGGCCCAGGAGCCAGCCAAACATTCGCTCCTTGCCACACAAACCCTCTCCTTCTCCCACCCTCCTCCGCTGCCCTAGCTACCGCCGCCGCCCTTCCTGCCGCCCATGATGGAGGACGAACTCTCGGAGGCCACGGCCGCAACCGGCGCCGCCCTGCTGAAGGTGAAGAAGGAGCGGTTGCCGGCGTCCGACAAGAGGGCAGCGCGGAGGGAGAGGAAGCGGGCGAAGGACGCCGAGACCAAGGCCGCCGCCTTGGCGGCCGAGGAGAAGGAGCGGATGGCCGCCATCTAGGCCCGCGCTGCGGCCGACCTCATAGCCCCTCAGGCCGCGGCCCGAGCCGTGCTTCTCCTCGGCGGCCTTATCCTCTCCGCTGACCCACTGTCGTGGTCTCCGCGGCGAGTTTGGCTTCTTCGGCCAAAGGGAAGCCGCCGCGGTCAGCGTCCCCCGTTCTTTCGACGGCCTCGCGGGCCGGATCAAGAATGAGGCGGAGCGCGTCAAGCTCGCGGTGATGGCCGAGGAGAACCGGATCATGATGGCCGACTTGACCATCATGGACCCGGAGACAAGAGCTTGGATACTCAAGAAGTAAAAGATCATTCGCGACCGCGGTGATGTTTGATTTGCATCTCGTTTGTATGTCAAACTAATTTGTATCATTTGCTATCATTTGTATTTGAACTATGTATCATTTGCTCATTTGGAACATGTCTATGTCATGATTGGTTGAAAAATATTTATATTCTATATTTGATTGTCATTCTATGGTTTATTTGTTTCAAATTTGTCATTTCGACACATTTTGATATTCAGTTTTTTTTAACACAACGGACCAGTTTTGTGCCGGGCCGTTGGGGGCACCCCCAACCCCAAACAGACAAAGGCCCAGAAACTGTCCGCGGTCCGCCCCAAACGGACAGATTCGGTCCGTGTTGCCTGTCCTTATGCGGGGGACCGTTGAAGCCTGGAGGTGCCCTTAGCTTTCTATATATGTGTAGGAATAGGGATTTACTAGTGGAATTTGGTGCGGCGACACGCCGTACCGCTGTATTTTAAAATGTCGTAATTTGTCAGGATTTGTCATCTATTTTGTCCAAAATTTCATTAAATTGGAGATGTGGACATCCGTCGGAATTTGTCGTCTATTAAATTTTATCGAAATTTTCACTAAATTTGAGTGTTGAAGCATGCTTATTTTTTTGTCGTCACGACGCATACGTTGTATTCGAAAATGTCGAAATCCGTCTGAATTTGTCGTTTATTTTTTCTAAATTTTCACCAAATTGGAAATGCCGAAATCCGTAAGAATTTGTTGTCTATTTTTTGGGAACATGTTTTTTTTTTTGCCGGCACGACGCGGCCGTTGTATTCGAAATGTCGAAATCCGTCTGAATTTGTCGTTTATTTTCTCTAAATTTTGACAAATTTGGAAATGTCGAAATCCGGCGGAATTTATCGTCTTTTTTCTCCAAATTTTCACCAATTTGGAATGTTCAAATTTTTTTCCCCATAAGTAGGTTGCATATTTTAACTAAAAAATTGTTAAATGTTGCGATAAAGAAGTTCGAAAAGTACGGATGGAAATTAGGAGGAAAATTGAAGCATTTATTTAATTTAACTCTGTAGGTAGGAAAAATGCATTTAGTATATTTTCAAATATGTACGAAATTTAAATATTGAACAGTCGTTGGTTTAATAAATGCATTTAGTCTATTTTCAAATATGTACGAAATTTAAATATTGAACAGTCGTTGGTTTAATAAATCTAATTATTCTATGGAAATCTTTTGAATAAGCTGGGCCACTTGTCAGTAATTTGTCAATTTCTGTTATTTACACACAAAAAAAATAAACTGGCTGCAGGTCCCACCTGTCACTGGCACAGGAGACTCTCGGCGGCGCGGCGACGGCGAGCTCGCCGGAGGAGGGTTGGCACGGCTGTGCGCTTTGAACGCGCACGGACGTGGGCCACCGAAAAGTGGCGGCGCGGCGACCAAATGGTCGCCGGAGCACCGGGTAGAGCACGGCGGAGCGGCGGCCGGCGGCGAGCACCAGCGCGACGACGTTACGGGACATAATAGCTCGAACGGAGTGGTGCTTCAGTAGCTTAAGCTCATCGGGAACCTGATGGAGATGACGGAGAGGTCGGGGAAGGTCGGATGGCGTCGGAAACGACCTCGAAACGCGGCGGCCGGAGTTGGGGAAGGCGCGCTCGATTCCGGCGACTCGTGCTGTTCCAGCAAGCGGCACCCCACGGAGAGGAAGAGGGAGACGGGGGTGCGGACTTCAATTTGTGTCGGGGAGGCCGGACACGGCGGCATCAAGCGCGGCGGCCTGCGGCGACCTTGGGGTCGCGCGTGAGAGAGAAGGAGAGGGAGGGGAATCTGTGGACATTTTTGCAGGGAGGCTCCTGAGTTTTCCAAAAAATGCAATTAAGTCCTTTTCTGCGAGAAAGTGTGGGCTGCGGAGCTATTTGTCGACTTGTGAGGGGTGTTTTTTGCAAATTTGCTGCAGAGATGCGCGTGGACCGTCGGATCGCCGGAGGACGGCGCGGATCGAGTCACTGTTCAACACTGTTATGAACAGTACGCGAGCGCGGAGAGCTCGCTAAATGGCTTGTCTTTGATATAGTTAGTAATGTATAGTGAAGATTTGTAATAGGGTCGTTTGTTCATCCGTTGTAACAAGACTATGGATCAAAGCCACTTCTTGACAAAATAAAAATTCAGTGCGTATTTAGCTATCGAAATTGGTTAGGACTATAGGAGAGAGGGATATGGGTAGTCAGAATTTTCGCTGTTTTCGCAACATACCTAAACTAGGTACTCTGATTTCTTTGTGCATGTGCTTACATGTGGGACCAATTTGTTATCGCACCAGAATTGAACGACGGCACTAGTAGAAAAAAGGGATTTGAGCCAGCCCCTTTGGACCCGGATTTGTTACAAACCGGTCCTAAAGGTTCTGACCGCTGGCCCCACCCCCTGCCGCAAACGGCCGCGAATCCTTTAGGACCGGTTTGTAATACAAACCGGTCCTAAAGGTTTTGCGACCATTTGCGGCAGGGGGGGCCAGCGGTCAGAACCTTTAGGACCGGTTTGTAACACGAACCGGTCCTAAAGGTTTTCGGCAGTTTGCAGCAGTAGGGGGGCCCAGCGGTCAGACACTTTAGGACCGGTTTTTAATACAAACCGGTCCTAAAGGTCCCCCCTATATCCTTCTTCCACCCCGTGCTGCAGCTCCATTTTCCCAGCTCGAGCTCAACTCCATTTTTGCTCTCTCCTTCCTCTTGGGAGCTCTAGTTCATCCCCATTTTTCTCCACCATTTGTCAAGATTGTTGGCACCCATCGGTCCTACGGTTAGCAACTTCATCCCCTCTTCCGGCATTGCAAGTTTTGCTCATTTTCTTGCTCATTTCATTTTTCTTGTGCTAGCTAGGTGTTTGATGAAATGCCTAAGTTACAGAGATCATTTGTTTTATATGCAATTTGAGCTCAAATTAAATTATGATTTGTGGATTTTTAGTGCCGTCCTGTCCCCTTCCTCACCGCCGTCGATCGCCCGCGCCGCCCCGTCACCGACACCACCTTGGTGAGCCTATTGTTCTTATTTAGCAAAACAATTTTTTATTTGTATGATTTACATATTTACTTGTATATAATTTTCTTAGTTGTGTATGAATTTTTTTTATGTATAGTGCCATGGTTTTGATATCCGTCCCCGTTGGCCCTCGTCCAGTCTATGATTCGGATGTGGTATATTATCTTTTATAACTATTTTCTTTTTTCATTTCCTGTTTATATGACAATTAATTACGCCAACCAACTTGACATAGATATTTTTATGTAGGAGGTAGTGGAACCGGAAATGCCAATCGACCCTATTGTTGAGAAGTTAAATTTAGTTGAACAAGAAAATGATGACCTGAAAGAAATATTGAAAAAAACTGAAGAAAGATTGGAAAAAACTGAAAGAGAGAAGATGACCTTGGAAAAGGTTCTTGCCGGTGTCGTCGATGGTCACAAGAGCGAGATGGATGCAATGCGCCTGAAGATTAGAAAGATTAGAAAATATGCAATTAGTAAAGAGGCTTGGTATCATTATGCCGTCGGGTCAATTGTTACATTTGTTGCGATTTTGATCGCATTTGTTGTTGTATTTAAATGCATTAATTAGAGAGTTTTATGGTTGGTTTCAGTGTGTATTTTTATGAGAACTATATATGTATGGTCACTACGCTACTTTGGTTTTAACGTGTGATGAACTTGTATTAATTAATTAATTTAGTCAGTTCCCTATTCATGATGATTTAGTATATTGGTTTTTGATAAATTTATATAATGCAGATGAACCGGCAATGGATGTACGGTGACCGACGTCGTCCCGAATTCATTAATGGCATGCATAGTTTTCTCGATGTGGCTGAGGCAAACAAGCAGAATGGTTTTATTTTTTGTCCATGTGATAAATGCCAGAATAAGAGGAATTACCCTTCCTCAAGAACCATACACACCCACCTGTTGCGAGAAGGCTTCATGCCCAATTATTTTTGTTGGACCAAGCACGGAGAAAGAGGGGTTATAATGGAAGACATTGAAGAAGAAGAGGATAATGACAACTATCCTATGTTCGGTGAACACGGTGATACTGCAATGGGGGAAGACGAGCCTGAACTTGAGGACATTGTTGATGAGCCTGAACTTGAGGACATTGTTGATGAGTCTGATGATGATCTTCGTCGGGTCATTCTTGATGAACAGATAAACTGCGCAAGTGAAAACGAGAGGTCGAAGTTGGAGCGCATGTTAGAGGATCACAGAAAATTGTTGTACCCAAATTGCGAAGATGGCCAGAAAAAGCTGGGTACCACCCTGGAATTGCTGCAATGGAAGGCAGAGAATGGACTATCTGACAAGGGATTTGAAAAGCTGCTGAAAATATTGAAGAAGATGCTTCCAAGAGATAACGTGTTGCCCTGCAGTACGTACGAAGCAAAGAAGGTTGTCTGCCCTCTAGGATTAGAGGTGCAGAAGATACATGCATGCATCAATGACTGCATCCTCTACCGCGGTGAGCACGAGAATTTGAATGCATGCCCGGTATGCGGTGCACTGCGGTACAAGATCAGGCGAGATGACTCTGGTGATGTTGAGGGCGACGATCGCCCCAGGAAGAGGGTTCCTGCCAAGGTGATGTGGTATGCTCCTATAATACCACGGTTGAAACGTTTGTTCCGAAACAAAGAGCATGCCAAGTTGTTGCGATGGCACAAAGAAGATCGTAAGGAAGACGCGATGCTGAGACACCCCGCTGATGGGTCGCAGTGGAGAACCATCGACAACGAGTTCAAGGACTTTGCACGTGACGCAAGAAACTTAAGGTTTGGTCTAAGTACAGATGGCCTGAATCCGTTTGGGGAGCAGAGCAGCAGTCATAGCACCTGGCCCGTGACTCTATGTATCTATAACCTTCCTCCTTGGTTATGCATGAAGCGTAAGTTCATTATGATGCCAGTGCTTATCCCAGGCCCGAAGCAACCCGGCAACGACATTGATGTGTACCTGAGGCCATTAGTTGAAGAACTTTTAGAGTTGTGGGCTGACGAAGGTGTACGTGTGTGGGACGAGTACAAACAGGAGGAATTTGACCTACGAGCGTTGCTGTTTATAACCATCAATGATTGGCCCGCTCTTAGTAACATCTCAGGACAGTCAAACAAGGGATACAACGCATGCACACACTGTTTAGGCGAGACTGAAAGTATACATGTAGGCAAGAATGTGTACCCGGGGCATCGTCGATTTCTTCCAGACAGGCATCCCGTAAGAAAGAAAGGAAAGCATTTCAAAGGTGAGGCAGATACACGGAGGAAGCCTACCCTCCCTAAAGGTGCTGATATATATGACATGGTCAAAGATATAAAAGTAATCTTTGGAAAGGGTCCTGGCGCACAATCTGTTCCGAATGACGCTGACAACCACGTAGCCATGTGGAAGAAGAAATCTATATTCTGGGATCTACCCTATTGGAAATTCCTAGAGGTTCGCTCTGCAATCGACGTGATGCACGTGACGAAAAATATTTGCGTGAACCTGCTAAACTTATTGGGCGTGCATGGGAAGAAGTCGAGAGATACACCAAAAGCACGGCTGCACCACCAACATATGCACGAACGAGACGACCTGATGAATCCAGAGAATTTCAAAGGTCCTGCCAGCTACGCTCTTACCAAGCAAGAGAAGGAGATCTTTTTCGAAGTCCTGAGCAGTATCAAGGTCCCGTCTGGCTACTCGTCCAACATAAAAGGAATAATAAACATGGAAGAGAAAAAGTTCCAAAACCTAAAGTCTCACGACTGCCACGTGATTATGACCCAGTTACTTCCGATTGCATTGAGGGGGCTTCTACCAGAAAACGTGCGAGTACCCATTGTGAAGCTATGTGCATTCCTCAATGCAATTTCTCAGAAGGCAATCGATCCAGCAACTCTACCAAGTTTACAGAAGGATGTGGTCCAATGTCTTGTCAGCTTTGAGTTGGTGTTCCCACCAACCTTCTTCAATATTATGACGCACCTCATAGTTCACCTAGTCCAAGAGATTTCCGTTCTCGGTCCTGTATTTCTACACAATATGTTCCCCTTTGAGAGGTTCATGGGAGTCTTAAAGAATTACGTTCATAACCGTGCTAAGCCAGAAGGAAGCATGTCCAAGGGCTATGGAACAGAGGAGGTCATTGAGTTTTGTGTTGACTTTATTCCTGACCTGAATCCGATCGGTGTTCCTCAATCGCGCCATGAGGGGAGACTGCGTGGAAAAGGCACGCTAGGAAAGAAATCAACAACATGTATGGACGGGGATTCTTTCACTCAAGCACACTACACAGTTCTACATAATTCCAGCTTGGTGGCTCCATATATGGAGGAACACAAGGATATTTTACGCTCGGAATACCCGGAGCAACCTGAAAATTGGATTGGTGGAGAACACGTGAAGACTTTCGGCGGTTGGTTGCAAAGACGTCTCATTAATGACAACATTGTTGAAGATGAGCTATACTTGTTGGCCAAGCAACCATCTTCGACTATATTGACCTTTAAAGGGTACGAGATAAATGGTAATACATTTTACACGGCAGACCAAGATAAAAAGAGCACCAACCAAAACAGTGGTGTCCGGTTTGATGCAACAAACGACAATGGGCAAAAGGACACATACTATGGTTACATAGAGCAGATATGGGAACTTGACTATGGACCTTCCTTTAAGGTCCCTTTGTTCTGGTGCAAATGGTTCAACCTGTCAGGAGTAAAGGTAGACCCGAAGTACGGAATGACAACAGTGGATCAGAAGAATCTTGGGTACGACAATGATAAATTCGTCCTAGCCAACCATGTGGCTCAGGTTTTCTATGTGAAGGACATGTCTAGCAGACCGAAAAAAAGAAAAGAGAAGGAAGCGAATACATCAGACGATGAGCCAAAGCGCCACATAGTTTTTTCAGGGAAAAGAAACATCGTGGGAGTCGAGGACAAGACAGACATGTCAGAAGATTACAATAAATTTGATGAAATTCCGCCCTTCAAAGTCAAAGATGATCCAAGCATCCCGTTAAATGATGAAGATACTCCATGGTTACGGCGCAATCAGAAGAAAGGCAAGACATACGCGAAGAAGAAAAATAGATAGGGGGTGTTGTTGGTGATGTGTAATAATGTATTAAACCTTTTATGTAATTGTGTTATGAAAACATTCCCGTGACATAGTTTGTGATAATGGGTCATGTGACTGATCCAACACTGATTTTGCCCTCAAACACCCCTTTAGTCCCGGTTGGTGTTACCAGCCGGGACTAAAGAAGCACACGGATCGTGTGTTTCTTTCAAGCGCTTGTGAGCCGTTGGATCAGGGGTGTGTTTCTTTTGAGGGCTTGTCAGCTGTTGGATCAGCACTCCCACCACCACCACCACTCCCACCTCATCCACAGGTACACTTTCTAATCGCCTATAAATAGCGGCGTCCCTGCAGCGAATGGCACACAACGAGCGTCTACCTTCGCCACCGAATCCAATGGCTGGATTTAGCCTACCTGCTGGCATGTTCCCTGGCATTATTGTGTTCGTCCTTGTTCACCGGCCAGCCATTGGAGCCACCTCCTGTAGGTCGGTGAACAATGACAACACAACGACGCTGTTGGAAACACAAGCCCTCAGGTAGGTTGAATCCAGCCACTGGATTAGGGTGACGCAATGATGAATTGCCGAGGAGGTGGGAGTGGTGGTGGTGGTGGAAGTGGTAGCCATGCCCCTCGGTCCGATCCAAGCAGCGGCAAGGCGCTCTGATGATCTGCGACATTCCCAACACTTTTTGGGACGGTCGTAGATCATCAGAGACGTCTTGCCGCTGTGGATCGAAGGTCGATTTGCTCCAGAGTCTTCCCATATTTGAATAAAACTGCTGAATCTGACGTTGTTTTTAGCAAAGTCTCGTTTCTGGTTGTTTTTGCAGGAAGTGTCCGAGCAGGAAAAGAGGGGACCCCACGCGGCCAGATTAGTCCGCTGTGTGAGTAGTCCGCTGTAGGCATATGAGGTGGATGGGGATTGGATGGGATTGATCATGTAATGATACCCGTTGTTCGAGATTTTAGGGGTTTATCTTGAGGATACTTTTGTATTGTGTTGATGCACTTATGCTATGTTTAATGCTTGCTACTAGCGCAAAATGGCAAAATGGTTTAGGGTTTTGAATTCGTTATTCAAATTCAAACACTTTTCATGTTGAAAGTTTAGTGAGATTTAAAAAATAGGAAATAAGAAAAAGATATGATTTTCAAATATTGGAACATTTTAAAAGACATTTAGACAATTTTTACACAAAATATTGGAATATCTTTTTGCTAAGTTAAATATTTCTATAGAAATTGGAATATCTTTTTTTTATTTTTGAAGTGTTAAAAATGACATTTAGACAATTTTTACACAAAATATCATAAAATATAAATATGTTTTTTATAAATAATTGATTTTACAAAAGCTTTTGATTATACAAATTTTTAGAGTCTAATTTTAGTTAATTTGGACAATTAAATCAATAAATATAAAAGAAAACAGAAAAAGGAAACAAAAAAGAAAAAGAAAACAGGAAACAGAAAACAGAAAAAAGAAAAAGGAAAAAAAAACCTTTAGGACCGGTTGGTAACACCAACCGGGCCTAAAGGTGGGCTTCGCGCGCAAAATTCTGGCGGCCCAAAAATCAACCTTTGGGACCGGTTGTTGTTAACAACCGGTCCTAAAGGGTCTTTAGGACCGGTTGTTAACAACAACCGGTCCCAAAGGTTGATTTCGCGCTATCTCTTCAGCTTCACGGCGAAAATCGATCCCAAAATCGACACTTCGCTCCTCTGCTCGTCACGCCGCCAGGCTGCCGCGCGTCGTCGCCGTCGCCGTCGACCCTCCGACGCCGCCGCCTCCTCCCATCTGCCGTCGCCGTCGACCCTCCGACGCCGCCGCCTCCTCCCATCTGCCGTCGTCGACCCTCTCCCGCCGCGGCGCCTCCATCGGCCGGCGACCACGACGACGTCGCCTCGGTCGCCACCGCCGTCACGCCGCCAGGCTGCCGCGCGTCGTCGCCGTCGCCGTCGACCCTCCGACGCCGCCGCCTCCTCCCATCTGCCGTCGCCGTCGACCCTCCGATCGACGCCGCCGCCTCCTCCCATCTGCCGTCGTCGTCGAGCCTCCGACGCCGCCGCCTGCTCCCATCTGCCGCCGCCGTCGACCCTCTCCCGCCGCGGCGCCTCCATCGGCCGGCGACCACGACGACGTCGCCTCGGTCGCCACCGCCGCGCTGGTGCTGCCCCTGTCCTCCTCCCCCTTGCACAAATTCACCTCGATTTAATACCACTTATTGTGTGTTTTTCACTCCAAAATCAATAAGAACATTTTTATAGATCAGAAAAATATGAGGTCTTTTGCTACTGCTTGTGCTTTGCATGTACTCTCTGATAGATTTTAGTTTGCTGCAAAAAGCCTTGTAGTTTTCAAATGGTTATGAAAACCATTTTGGTGGCAGTAGCTACTGCTTGAATTTTAGTTTAAATTATGTTTATGTTTTTAAAGTGAATCCAATTGCATGTGGTCTGGTTGATTGATATCTTGCTTGTCCTATTTTATTAGATTTTTATAAGCTTTAGTTATTAAATGGCCAATTTGTTCTCAAAATTAGTATTTTCTCACTAGAAATTGCAACTTAGCAAAAATATTTAACTTAGCAAAAATATAGAAATATTTAACTTAGCAAAAATATAGAAATATTTAACTTAGCAACAATATAGAAATATTTAACTTGTTCAAGTTTAGTAGATGAAACAAATTTCTATATTTTCTCACTAGAAATTGCAACTTAGCAAAAATATTTAACTTAGCAAAAATATAGAAATATTTAACTTAGCAACAATATAGAAATATAGAAATATTTAACTTAGCAAAATTTGCTAACTCATTTCTAGTGAGAAAATATAGCAATTTGTTTCATCTACTAAACTTGCTAAGTTAAAAATGTCTTAGAAATGTCTTAGAAATATTTTTTCTAAGTTAAATTTCTTATAAATTCTTGTTACTAGCAGGTGTATACATTGAGCTATGGATCCCGATGAGGCGCTCGAGGGAATGGGTGAGGCGGAGAAGGAAGATTATATGCGCCAGATCATAATGGGCGAAGCAATGCTTGGACCAAATGGTGACGGTGGAGCGGCGTTCAGCAATCAATTTTTGAACGACTCCGGTGAGGGAGTTGCGCTAGAAGATATAGCAGAGGACGACGACAACGTCGACGACGAAGAGCCCTTAACAAACTCCGCCAATGTATATATATATAATATCAATTCTCTGTTGACGCAATAATTGATTTGTATTGCACTTATTAACGAATCATTTTTTTCCTTTTAGCCCTCCGGATCTAGCGTGACTACTGAGACAAAGTCGAAACGAGGCCCGGCCCAAAGGTTGAAAGATACAGTAAGGTACTCGATCGAAAGAGTTGCTGATGATGGCAACCCGCTGGAACCCGAAGACCATTGCCGTAAATTTATAAATCAGTGCGGAGTTATTGTTAGAGACACCGTCCCGATCAACTTAATAGAATGGAATGAGCCGAAGACAGGCGCCAACGTTGGAGCTAGTTATGTCGATAAAAGGCTGAAAAAACATCTTTGCGACACGCTCTTCATAAATTTCAGCGTACCGGAAGATAAGAAGGAGAAAGTCAAGGAGTGGGCTTTGAAGAAGATGGCCACACAATTCCAGAAGTGGAAGAATACATTGTGGAGTAAATATAACGCTGAAGATCCTGTTTTCAAGGGCAATCTAATGAAGATAAAAGATGCCTGGCCCGAATTTAAGGCGTACAAGAAATCGGGTGTCGCTATATCCCGAGCGGCCACAAATAAGGTGAATGCTGATAAGAAGAAATATCACCATCATTTGGGGTCAGGTGGCTACAGGACTGCCCTGCCTAAGTGGGAAGCCCTTGAAAAGAAGCTACTTAAAGAAGGGATCCTTCCACAGACACATGACTGGCCCGATAGGTCCAAGTTCTGGTTGTTCGCGCATGGGGCAGGGCTGGACCCTGAGACAGGAATGATTGTTGCAGAGGGAGCCTGGAAGGACACAATTACAAAAGTCGTAAAAGATCTAAAGGATGCAATAGAGGCTGTTCGAAATGGAACTTTTGTTCCCGATAGAGAGAACGACGAGCTGACGAAGGCCCTCGGGAACCCCGAAAAGGTGGGACGAACACGAGGCTATGGAGCCACTACCCCGTGGAAACAAGGGTTTCCGGCGGACCTTGGCACTTACAGAAGCCGTATTAGAAGTAAGAAGAAGGCGTTGGACCGGATAACGGCATTAGAAGAAAAGGTGGAGCATCTCATGCAGAAAGGGGGACATGATCATCAGCAAGCAAATCCTGCAGGTGATGCTGATCAGCAGCAAGCAGATCCTGCAGGTGATGCTGATCAGCAGCAAGCAGATCCTGTAGCTGATGCCGTCCCATCTCAGCGTAGAAGCAGCGTGGGTTCCACGCAGCTGCTTCTAGAAGACGGTACTGCAGTCGAACCGCCGGCGGCTCATTACCCCGTGGATGATATCACGGAGAAGACAAATTGTGAGCTACATATGCCAATGGGGAACATATCCTTCCCGGTGGCGTCAGGCTATGCTTTACCCAATCTACCTGGAGCAACCTACCATTTTGGTCAGATTCCAGCATCCCATGCTCCTGTCGGGGTGCAAAAAATTACGCCGGGATGCCACACAGTTGAGCTTGACATTCCTGGAGGTGAAAACGAGAAGACACTGGGAGAAGTCGAGCTTGGTATCGTTCTGTGGAAGAAGAAACACATCGTGTTTCCTGACGCGGCGCCAAGGCCACCGACTCCTCCGAGTAGAAATGCACCACCTCCAAGTCCATCCCCCCACGAAGCTTGGGAGCCCGACGCCGCGAGTCCATCGCCCGCGCACTCCCGTGAGCCGACGGATGCGCCCACTAGTAATTTGACAAAGCGGAAACTCAACAGAAACGGGACTCCTCCCAAGAAACGTGAAAGGAAACCCAAGAAAGTCAAGACTCCTGAGAAGTTATCTTACGAGATGACTAACGAGGAATTAGAAGCGAGCTCGCGCGCCTCGGTGAAAGCATGGCTCTCACAGTTTCCTAGACAGCCCCCTCCAGACATCTGGAAGGAAACTCTGAAGACTATACCAAGGGAGAACCTTGACCACACCATTGACAACTTATATAACCCTCCACCGCCGCCCCTTACAGACTATGAACGATGTATTGACAAGACACTCAGCTCACAGATGCAGGAGGAGAACAAGAAGAAATGCGGGAAACAAGTTCCCCAGCTCGGAGAACAAGAAGCACAGTCGATTGCCCCGCTCAAGGTGTTATCTGATAAGGCTTCAGCCTCTGGTCGCATGGGCGACGTAGGTTACGCCATTGCTGATGTGGTATATAAATATACGCCCGGGGAGCCTCTGGTCGAAGATACGAGTGTTCTAACAACACAATTATGGAATTTACATCATTGGTACATGGAGGCCGCAAAGGAAAAGAGAACCTGTTTCATGGCGACAGTTCAGGAACAACACTACTTCCAAGATTACGGTGTGGAGGTTGCGTTCTCCGAACTTTTTCAGATGTACAATCAACGTGCCCTCGACAAATCTATCATCAGCTGCTACTGTTTGTAAGTGATTTATTTGTGTACTTTAATTATTTAGTTAAGCTCTAGTTCATTGCCGGTAATTATCCCTCACGACATTCTTTTTGTACGCTACTATGCAGAATGAAGATTCGTGAATGCAGACTGGGAGGAATCTGGGACATTGGGTTCATTGACCCGAATGCCATGAATGAAGTCACCGTAGAAATTCATAACAGAGATACACCGGAGACTTTGCTAATGTTTTTGAAGCGACAAAGTACCAAAAAAGAAATACTTTGGCCCTACGGATTCAAGTGAGTGTTACTGTCTTGTACACATTCTATTTTGCTTACCTGATGTTAAGTGTAATTGATGAGTATGCATGACTGCGTGTGTACACGTGCGCAGGTTCCACTTCATACTATTTATCATTAGAATCGATGATGGAGTAGTTGAAGTCTGGTATATATCGGCCTCTTTCGTTCATTTTCTGATATCAAGTAAGTAATAACTCCTGTATTCATTTTTCTTTGTCGGGCAGGGTTTGGAAACAGTTCATCAAGGATGAACCCGGTAAATGGGCAGACATGCTGCACTTTCAGACTAACAAAGTAAGTAGTACTACGTACCCTGGTTTCAATGCCATTACCATTCTCTTGATTATTATTAATTTGACTGAATTCTGTTCTCGTATATAGGCCTGCGCGCAACAACCACAGGGCACTGATTATTGTGGATACTACGTTTGCGAGTACATTCACAAGATTGTCAATGAGAGAGGCAATACTCAAAGAAATCTAGAAGTACGTAACCGGATCTTCACAATTTTTTTTTTGTTGCCATCAATTATGTTTAGTTTCCTTCATAACTTAATTGTTTTGATCTTCTTCTTTTAAAGCTGCAACGAAAGCGGAGCAGGCTACAACCAATCAACCGTGTAAAGGCAGTTGCAGAGGAATTGACTGGATTTTTCCTTAGGCAAGTCTTAGATGAATCCGGAGAATTTTTTTCTCCTATGAACAAATAGCCTCCCTCCATGCATGTACTAGAGCTAGCAGTGATCTCCATGTAATGATCGATCGAGTACTTCATGGTACATGTACATATATTTCAAGTTTTATAAACGGAAACACGGAAACACGGCGCAGGCCCTTCTTCGACCTCACCGACGACGGCGCAAGCCCTAGCCGCATCAAGGAAGAGGACGGCGGCGCAGGACCCAGCAGTGGCGCCGCCGGCATGAAGAAGGAGAATGAGGAGGATGAAGAGGACCCCTACTACGCCTTCAGGCGCCGCTACCGCCGCCAGTAGATTAGGTTTATTAAATTTTCATTCAAATTTGTAAAATTTCCTAAAGTTTGAATGAAAATCGCCGAAGTTTTATTTTACAAAAAAGGATTGGGCGCCGCGAGACGCGTGGTAGGTCCCACCCACCTTCTCCCTACCCAACGGAAACACGGAAACGGAAACCCTGAAAATAAGTGAAAAGAAAAGGAAAAAAAGGAGGAAATAAAAAAAAAAGGAAAAGTTTTAGGACCGGTTGGTGTTACCAACCGGTCCTAAAGGTCCTCCACCAGCACCGTCCCTTGTGTGCCCACGTGGAGGCCTTTAGGACCGGTTCGTAAGAAACCGGTCCTAAAGGTGGGGGGGGGGGGGGGGGGGGGGGCCTTTAGTCCCGCTTTGCTAGCACCGGATGTGTATTTGGTCCCAAAGGGCCTTACAAACCGGTCCTAATGGCCATTTCTCTACTAGTGCGGATAAACTGGGAGTAAATTACCAGTTCAATTCCGATTGGGAATAAATTACTTGGTGGCGCTCGCGCCCGGCGGCGACAATTCGCCTGCTCGCCCACGCTCCTGCTGCTGCTCGTGCGCCAGCCTGCTGCTGTTGCTCGTGCGCTCGTCTGTTGCTGCTGCCCCTCGCGTACTTGTTGTTGCTTGAGCGCGCCCACCTGCTATAGCTCGCGCGCGCGCCATCGTGGCCTGCTGCTCGGGCACGCCGCCACAGATCGAGACGAGTGAAGACTGAAGACCATGGAGCAAGAGTAGTGCAGGGGGTGGGGAAGGTCGACGGAGCTATCTATGGCAGACACGGTGGGTGGAAATGTGGAATCGGCCATGCGACGGGAACTGCGGCTCGCACGGCCATCATATAAATATGTTTCTCTACATCATGTATTCATGTACAATGATACATATGTTCTATAGATAATGCACGGATTATGCTATACCTACGTGGATGTCATGGAAAGAAACTGAATATGTTATGCATGTTTTTTTTTTTACGGGAATAGCATGTGTTTTGCTTTTGCATTAAATGAGAGGGAAAAAGGTCCAAATACAATCGGATCCTGGCACAAATTTCCCAGGAACTTCCGACAACACAAGTTGAAAGAAAAAACTACTCAACCCAACCTATCTGTGGTCATTGGCAAATGGCAAAGGCCAAATCTAGGAGCTCGATGTCCGCACTGATCATGCCGGCGACAACATGCGTCGGCTTAGATTCTCTCATGAAAAAATCGTCTTCCCCTTTCTTTCCATACATGCCAGATCACATACAGCGATAGGGAGATGCGTCGTCTTCAGTTCTTCAGGTTTTACCCGCCTTGCTTTGGCCCACCAGCTATTGATCGACGAGGCTGCCAAACTTAACTGAACTGAAAATGGAAACGTCCCCTGAAACTACATCCACACTTCTTTTGCAAAAGGGCAATGTAAGGCTAGATGATTTGCGGTTTCAAGCTGCTGATCGCACAAGCAGCATTCATCATCACGAGGCCATCCTCGAGGCAGAAGCCGATCCGCAGTCTACTTTCTTTTCTGTAGCAGAAGCCAAAAGAAGAACTTAACCTTTCCCCCGCCCTAATCTTCAGGCACTCTCAAGGGCTTACGCATGCTACTCAAAACTGCTACCGTTGATGACATGACGTCATTCATCGACAATTCACTGCATTGTGAGACAACACGGATGAGGGAGTGCGAGTAGTTCATTCCATTTTTTTTCAACGTGGAAGGAAAAAAGAAAGAGTTTAGTTTGTCAGGTGGTCAGCTTCTACAGTTTTCCTAATGCCACTCATTCCAAATAGTGTGCTTGTTGTGCGTAGTGTGGCAAGCTTTTCGATTTAAGCTTTTACACGTGCCCTACTAGCTAAAGTGTCGTGGAGAATTTCATGGCATGCTAGTACTATATTGAGGAAGAAAAGAGAAGAGATGGAAGGGAACCTTATTTGTATTCCTACATCACTACATGAAGAGCGTGAGCACCAAGATTTAAGTCCAAGATACCTCAGATAGTACTAGAGAGTTGAATGCGTAGAGCAGCCAAATAATTAAACAATAAGAGGTTTGGTACAAAAAGTGGTCCATGAAAGTTATATTGTAGCGTTACTCAGTATGCGCTTAGGTGACAATTTTCAAATCAGGAACAAAGTGGTTTTGTGTCAAAACTTGACCCTGCTTTTCAAGATGTTCATAAGGCTAAATGGAAAAAGAGCAGCTTCATGTTCATATAAAAAGGTGTATAACCTCCCATGTAAAAAGAACATTTTAAACAGAATAAAACGCATCAACAACGTGCAAGCCAGTTGGTTTTGGACCGAGCTGAATAGGACGCCACATTCTCAGAAATGAAGTCAAAGCTACAGTGTTTGATACCCATCCTGAAAAGGCGCTAGGTTCGGACAGATTTACCGGGTTGTTCTTCAAGCGCTGCTGGACCACTATCAAGTCTGACATCATGGCTGCTTTCAAACAATTTAAAACCACGATGATTATTCTTCCCAAACTTCTAGATGCCTTCGAGCCTTCTTATTTCCCCCTGATCAGTTTGGTTTGCAACTTTGCCCAACTTCTTGCTAAAAATTATTGCTCGTAGTCTGCAGCAATATATGTCTGAGATCGTCCAGCCCTGCCAAAGTGCGTTTATTAGCGGGCGAACAATTCATGACAACTATTACGTGCAAAGGCTGGTCAAGGCATTCAATCAGAAGAAATATCTGCCTTAATTCTAAAACAGGATGTGTAGAAAGCCTTTGATTTGATTTGCTGGGAATTTCTTCTCTAGTTTTTGGTCCCAATTTTCGCAATTAGACCTGTCACATTCTTGTCTCCTCCTCTAATAGAATTTTGGTCGATGTGGAGCTCTGTCATGATATTACACATTGTCGTGGGCTACGACAAGGAGACAAATGTCGCCACTTCTATTCTCGATTGACATGGGCGGCCTTGCGTACTGTTTTGCTGCCACTGAGTCTGCATGGTTGTTTAAACCTATAGGTAGGCAAGGTATAAAGCACAAACCGTCGCTATATGCTATCGATGAGGTCATGTTACTCAATCCAAATACTAGTGATCTCACGTTGTCAGCCAAATTCTGAAACAGTTTGGGAATGCCTCTGGATTAAGGACAAACTTCTCAAAAAGTTTATGCAATCCAATCAAATGTTATGGTTAGAACTTAACTTGCTCATGGAACAATTTAACTACCCAATTGTCGCCTTCCCCTGGGCATGCCCCTTTTGGACTCGAGGTTAAAGCCCATTCACTACCATCCATCTTGGACAAGTACATCAAGAGGCTGTTTAGCTGGCAAATACCTATGAACATCGTTGGGTGTCTCATCCTGATAAAGACAGTCTTGTGTGCCATTACTACCTATCAGCTAACTGCGGTTACCCCACCGAATTGGCTTTCGTAGAAGATTTTCATCTTGCTCTACCAAAGATCTGATAACCACGACCAAATGCCTCATCAACTGGAACGTGGTCTCTTTGCCAAGATGGTTTGGAGGCCTGGGTATATCTAACCTTCAGTTTCACAACAATGTGTTGCGGGTTACCTGGCTGTGGTAGCAATGAGAAGAAGTGATAGGGCATGACTAGGTCTCCCTACTCCAACCAATAACTAGGTTCGGCGGCAGCTGTTTGAGACCTTTGTTATCATATCAGTTGGAGATGGGGTGAAGCCCGTGTGGAGATAAAAGCGTGAGTATTTTCGTTCCACGTGGAAGGAAATAAAAGGAAGAGTTGAGTTTGAGACTTTGCTTCTGTAGTTTTCCTAATGCCGCTCATCCAAATAGTACTGTGCTTGTTTGTGCATAGTGTATCAAACTTATCATCCGATTTAAACTTTTATGTTTTACACGTGCCCACTAGCTATGCTGGGCATCCGAGCGAGCTGTGGAGAATCTCATCATGCTAGTGTAGTAAGGAAGAAAAAAGAAGAGATGGAAGGAAACCTTATGTGTACTCCTATGTGAATTGTGCGAGTAGTTAGTTACTATCACCAACTAAGATTTAAGTCAAAGATACATATAGTACTAGATAATTGAACTTGGGTAGGTCGGCCAAATAGATAAACTCCAAGATGTTTAGTACACAAAGTGGTCCATGAAAGTTACACCGTAGCGTGCCTCGATATGTTTTGGTGACTACTTTCGAATCAGAAATAGAAGCAAGGTTTCATTTAGCATTGTGCCAAAAATATAAGAAGGATGCACATTTATTTCATAACAGTAAAAACAAGCGCGTTGACATAGTGCTTCGGGGGAGGGAGTCGAACACGGTGCCGCGGTACTTTGTTGCACGTTTTATCTTCCACGTGGAAGGAAAGAGAAAGCACTGGTTACGAGTCTTGTTTCTGTAGTTCTCCTAATGTCCCTCATTCCAAATACTGTGCTTGTTGTGCATAGTGTGTCAAGCTTATCATACGGTTTAAGCTTACACGTGCCCACTCGCTACGTTCTGAGTGTTGTGGAGAACTTCATGCCATGCCATGCTAAGTGTATTAAGAAAGGAAAGGGAGGAGATGGAGGGGGACCTTATTTGTACACCTGCATGAAGAGCGTGAGTAGACTAAGACTTTTAAGTCCAAGATATAGATGTTGTTTTTTGAGCGATAGTCCAAGATATAGATAGTACAAAGAATTGAACAAGGGTAGATCGGCCAAATAAATAAATACAGCGTCGCGTGACTCGCGTGCCTAAACAAACACAGCCCACCAGCTGCGGAAGCCAAAGGTTCAAATCATTATGATCAAGTTCAGAAACCCCCACCAGACCAAGTTAAGGTAGGCCCAGGCGCCCAGCCCAACATCCAGCAAAGAGAATTCAGTAGTTGACTCCACAGCTTCACTGACAGAAAACAGAGTTGGCCACGATGATCTAGTTCCAAGTAAACAAAAGTGTGGAGGTCAGACAATACGAGTTACATTAATCAATTCTGCATGATCAATCAGAGAACTAACAGGCATCAGCTCTTTCAGGGATGCGTAAATGATTAGAGAACGAAATTGAACACCAAAAATTGCATCATCAGACACAACATCCGTCTGATCCCGATCTCAAACATAGTATCCAGCTGACAGGCTTCATATGGAAACGGAGTGAGCAGTGCAGGAGGTTAACAATATATTTTCGCACTGAAGAACCGAACCATGGACCTACAGGCAGATGTTGCAAACAACAAAAACCGGGTCGCTGAAACATACGAGTTCAAGTGTACCGTGCCTTCAAGTTGGAGAATGACTTGCACATCAGTATGAATATTGAGAGACACTAAAGAAGTGTCAGCAGGAAGCGGAACAACCGGTACGTTAGGTGTGATAACAACAGCAACATTTTCTAAATCAACCTGCATATGAGCTCCCCCGGCGCACACAAGCTGTAACTCACCCTCAGATTCACCATTAATCGCTCTCTCTACTGCCTCTTCAGTTTCAACCATAGGGAGAGGAGACGGTAGGTAGGGCGTAGGGCGTGGTGACGATGGGAGGGGAGGTGAAGGAGGGGGTGGATGGCGAGCGGAGGTGGCAATGAGGCAAGTGGTGTCCCAAACCACGACATTAGCCTACATAGATGATTCACCAAACAATTTTTCACGCTATATGACCTAAACCAAAGCAGCCCTAATCAAGACAGGTTTTCCTCCCGTGTCCCAAAGCAAGATAGTGAAAATAGCAAGCTCTGTGAGCAAGCAAGTGTTGCATCCAACAGCAGATTCAAAGGCCCATCAAGGTGCAGAGGAGGGGACTGTTATACCTGCTCTGAGCGCGGGTCCTCCTCCCTATCGGCATGGCGATTTCCAGCTCTAGAATCGCTCGGTTGGGCCAACAATCTAGTGCGGGACGTTTCTTGGTTTTTCAGTTTACCACGTTCGCTCATGGAGTTTTTACTAGGCCCGCATTCTGAGATGACGGGGACGAGATGCAGATGCAGAGTAGTACTCCATGGCACTTTCAATATTCCACGTGGAAGGAAAAAGAAACCATTGAGGACGAGACTTGCTTCTATACTTTTCCTAATGCCCCTCATTCCAAATAGTGTGCTTGTTGTGCATAGTGTGTCAAGACTACCATCCGATTTAAGCTTACACATGCCCACTAGCTACGTTGGGCATCCGGGAGAGTGCTGCGGAGAATTTCATGCCAGTTTGGTGTATTAAGAAAGAAAAGAGAATAGATGGAAGGGTACTTATTTGTACTCCTATATGAAGAGTGAGAGTAGTTAGTTAGTATATATCACCAAGAACATGGGCTGGTCTACCAAATAAATAAAATCCCTGAAGTTTGCTACACAAAGTGGTCCATGAAAGTTTTTTTTGACAGGGAGTTCGTGTACAAGATCAACAAGAAAACGAGCACACACACGCACGAACAGAGACAAGATCGAACCCACACACAGCGGACACGGATCCACCGAGCAGCACACCACCTTCGAGTGCCAGCAGCACGCCGCCGGAGAAGAAGGAAGTGAGCTCACCTCGCACCGGAGCAGCCAGCTCGAACAACCACGATGAGATGCCGCAGGAGCCATCTGACGCAGGCGCCAGAATCTGGACGTTGAAGGAGCATCGGCTTCGAGCTGCCGCCAGACCGCCATCGCCGTCTCACGCCGGAGACGAAAGCGACAGCGCCACCCATCTTCCACCGCACCCACCGCGACCACCGACGAGGGAGAGCGATCCGCCTGCAAACTCCCAGAAAAGTTAAGCAAAAGCACCACCATCCACCGAAGTGGAGGCTGCCGGACCCCAAGATCAAGAACCAGCGCCGCCACCACGGCCGCCAGCTCGAGGGAAAGCACGCCGCGGCTCCGAGGAGCAGCGGCCGCGCCCGCGACGGCAGATCTGCCCAAGGCCTCCACCGGAGCACCGAGGACAGAGGAGGGAACCGCCGCCACCAAAAGCCTCTCCGGCCACGCCGCCATCTCCACAGCGCCGCCGGCAGGCACCCCACGCACACCTAGGCTATGTACACGCCGGGATCCGTCGATTCCCCGTCCTCCCGCCGCCGGAGCGGCCGCAGAGGGCGAGAAATCGAGCGGATCGCCGGCGACGAGCTGGTCGCACGGGGAGTCGCCCAAAAACCGCCTCCAAGCACTGTAGGTGGGGAAAGGAGGAGGGGGTCGGGGGTTCTGCTTAGTGGTCCATGAAAGTTATATCGTAGTGTGAATATGCTTAGGGCCCGCTTGGTTCCCCGGCTATTAACCAGATACGTGAGTAAAATTCCACGGGCCTGGTTAGGTCCTCCTGGAAATCCAGCTGATAAGCGTGCAAGCAAGGTATTGTTTATAGACCGAAATTTTGGACGATATTCCAAGCAGGGCCTTAGGTTACAATTTTTTAATCAGGAAAAGAAACAAGGTTTTGTGTCCAAATTTGACCCTGCTTTTCAAGATATTCCTAAGGTCGCAATGAATATTCATATAAAAGGTGTAAATATAACTTATAAAAAATACATTTTTTAACAAAGAAAAAACACATTGACATAGTGCAAGCCAGTTGGTTTTGGAGCGAGCTGACTGGGCTGGACGCCCCATATTCTCGGATGATGAAGTCAAAACTTCAGTGTTTGATATCCATACCGAAAATGAGGCAGGTCCAGGCGGATTTACCAGGCTGTTCCCCAAGCGTTCCTGGACCATTATCAAGTCTTACATCATGGATGCTTTCAAACAATTCGAAAACTTGACATGCAACAACTTGCGCTTGCTCAACAATGACACGATGATTCTGCTTCACAAATATCTGGATGCCTTTGAGCCTTCTAATTTCCACCCGATCAGTCCGGTTTGAATCTTTGCCAAGCTTCTGGTAAAAGTTCTTGCTCGTAGACTCCCTTTCTGACTCGAGGTTAAACCACATTCACTACCATCTCATCTTGGATAAGTATACAAAGAGTTATCTAGCTGGAAATTTCATATGGACATTGTTGGGCGTCTCATCGTGATAAAGACTGTCTTGTGTGCCACGCCTACCTATCAGCTAATTGCGGGTTCCCCGCCGAAGTATTTTCATAGAATTGCGGCTTCGGTGGTTGTGTCAGCAATGCGAAGAAGTTCACAGGTCATGGCTGGGCCTCCCTACCCTAACCGATAACCAGGTTCGGCAGCTGTTTGAGGCCTTTGTTGCCACCTCTGTTGGAGATGGGTGAAGAACAGTTCGAGATACCGCATAAGTAGTTCACTGCATTTTCCTTTCCACGTGGAAGGAAAAAGGAAGAGTTGAGTTTGGGAGGTCGGCTTCTATTGTTTTCCTCATGCCCCTCATTCTAAATAGTGTGCTGTTGTGCATAGCGTATCAAGCTTATCATCTGATTTAAGCTTTTACACGTGCCCACTATATATCTACCACGGGCATCTGGGTGAGTGTTGTGGAGAATTTCATGCGGTGTGCTTATGTATTAAGGAAGAAAAGAGAAGAGACGGAAGGGAACCTTATTTATACTCCTTCCTAACCTTATTGTTAGGAGTATATGAGAGCGTAACTAGTTTTTTTTTTAGAAACAAAGGGTCTCCCCCAGGTTCCATTAACATGCAACCAAAGTTTTACACCGTTAAGTCCAGACTCACCAAGCAGCCACGCTTACAACCCCAGACTTAAGGCTCTAAAAACGATTACAGGCAAGAAACAGAGAACGACCTAAAAGCCTAACAGGGAGTTATTCTTGATCAGCATCGCTCCACCATGTCGATCCTGTTGCCACCTCCTCATCACCTCAGATTGGGGGCCTGAGTATTCTCCAGACAGCTCCAGCACAACGTTCAGGTCCAAGCAATCTTCAGCGTAAATAGTTAGTATCACTAAGATTTAAGTCCAAGATACAGATAGTACTAGAGCATTGAAAATGGTCGGCCAAGTAAATAAACTCCAAGAGGTTCAGTACACAAAGTAGTCCATGAAAGTTGTACCGTAGAGTGCCTCGATATGCTTTGGTGACTATTTCCATATAAGGAGCAAATTAAAGGCAAGGTTTTATTTAGCACTGTGCCGAAAATATAAAAAGGGAGTACTTCTTAACCCGAAAACAAGCACATTGACATAGTGCTTTACAGATGTTGGAAATATATATGTACTCATCGATAGATTCAGTAGCTTTCAAAACTCACCAGGTGACTATACACTGGATGGGCCCATCCTTTTTACAACGTTCATTCTGTAGGCCCATGATTGTGATTACACATTGTTTTACTCGTCAAAATACAACAACATCGAATTGATCACCAAATTAAGTAAGCAAGCCCGTGCACAAGTGGGAGTTTTGTTCAGAGTTGAACGCGAGCCTAGTGCTTCATTCAAAATAGTACTTTTATTGGATGCAGTGCGACAATGGCTTAGTACGCATGCTCATTACCTTTGCTGGGCAGTCGTGTGATTGCTATGGAGTTTTTCATGCCAAATAGGCTAGTAGAACAGGTTGAGGTCTCGTTACTTGCAACCGAACAGAAGACATCATTGGTTTGACATCAAACAATCTAACAAGATTCGACTGGGCTTAGACCAATTTGAAAATCAACAAGATTCGACTGGGCTTAGACCAATTTGAACATCAAATGGCAGGCTCAGATATCGCAAAAGCATTGCAAATGGTGAAAAGAACCAAATATGAAAATATGAGAAATCACTAGTTGCAATCAAACACATTGCGTTCCACAATATCAGACTCAGGTAACACCAAATTTTGCAGAATATTAAAGAGAAATAAAATACTAAAATGACAGACTGATCATTGCTGGCACAGAGTCTTAAGGAAATAAGAGCCACACCCGATGAATATAACTTAGGGCATCTCTAGTCGATGCCGTATAATTTAGAGAAGCATATGGCCTCTTATCTTTTAACTTGTTATATTGGCTCCATTAAAAAATGTGGTTTCTAACCGAACCCCTAAAACTTAGCTGCTCAAAAAATTAACACAAATTCATTTGCTTTGGGCCATCGATTTAAACTTCGCTACTAAATTATTTCATTAAATGACATCTTGGTCACATACTTCACCAGTTCATCGCTAAGAGAACTAATCCAAAACCTGACAATAATATTACACACTTCAATAAAAACACAACTTTCTTGATTGCCACTACAAGTCTGATCAATACTTTCTCCATCTCCTTATGGTTATTGCCTACATTAATTGTTGATCTTCTCCGTTGACTTCTCACACTTCCTTCTCTGCCTCCTCAACCGTGACATTGCGTCCTATGTAGTCTCATCTCTGGCAACTTCTGCGCCAACATTCAGTACATTTCTGTCGATCAATAGATCAATGTACTCTTCTTCTCAATACCAAAACTTGCAACCGTTAAACATAACATTAAGCAAACAATGAGTTTCAAATTAAAACGAATGTGAAGAACAACAGCAAAAAATTGCACTCAGTTTGTCCATTGCACAATTGAAGAAAACACATTTGTGATGTTTCTCCGTGTTTGAGACCCAGCGCCACCAACCATCCGTACTCATCGCACTTGATGATCAGTAGAGATTGGCTGACGATCTGTTGGGCAAGGGCCGAGCATAGACGATCAACGGACGTAGATGTGCCGGCGGTCGGTTGACCGGCGAGATGCGGCGCCCAGAGGAGGAAGACATACCATGAGGAGGCGTGGAGCAGTCGGGGTGGCTGCGATGGTCGGTCCTCGATGGTGTCGGGGCCTGGGTTCATCGAATACATCGAGGGCGGCATCGAGCATAGATTCGTCGATTTACAGGCGACGAGGATGAGTCGTGACCGAATTGAAGTGGGGGAGGAGCGTGGCGGTTGCGATGGGGTGTCAACGGAGGACAGGGCTAGAGGGAATGCAGCCGAGCGGAGGAGAGTGGCGGCCGAGGGGAGAGGGGGAAATTATCCTCATCGGATGGATGGCCGGGTAAACAAACCGGCCTAGGAGTAAAATTTATACTCCTCTACAACCGATATGGGGTCGGCTAGGTGTGGTTTATCCCGTTAAAAGAATTTTTTACTTCTCTAAGGGATTTTGAGGGGCCGACTAGAGATTCCCTTAGGTCCCCCAAAAAAAGTTGGCACTAAAACTGACACTCTGTTCTTCTTTATCGGAATTTCCTGCCCGGGTCATTGGGCTCCTCTTGTAGGCGTGTGTGCATTTTGCCAATTGGACAAGGTATTGTCAAAATTGCCAATTTAGATGAAAATTTTGGCTAGGTAGTTCCGGAGAACTAATGATGATGTTGGAGAATGTTTCGGGGCCAAAATAACCAAGAAAATTGTCCTTTTTAGCTATTTGGATCAATTGAGAGGTCAGATCGAGGCGTTGCCCCTGCCAATAATCCAAATATCTAAGCAAAAACATATTATCTGAAACTGCAGTACGGAATACCATCTAACAGGATAGCAAATACTTAGCATATTGTATTTTGGTGCAGATCAGTCAGATATACGTACCTATCTGGTGCTTTTTGTGTTAGTAGCCGTGATGGGTAACCTGTTATGTGTAGTGCTCTTAGACGCATTGTGTGATCTTTCCATCTCACATTTGAATAGATGGAAAAAACTATGTGTTCTCATTCCCTACCCGTTTCTTTCTTTATGGGTTCACCATCATAATGTATCTTTCCGAGAGACTGGACGGAGTAGGATGATCTTTATCCTCGCGGGAATACTTTTCTCTCGTTTAGTAGGCCCTAACCTGTATGGCTCTTTTTCTTTTGGCTTCGGCCGTATCATGTTTGTTACTCCTATATCAATATAAAAAGCAAAACTTTTGTCTCGTTTCAAAAAACCATCATAATATATGTATGTTTTTCTGGATTATGTGCAGAGGAGTACACAGATGTGTTGAGCACGTTGTGCGGTATATATGCGTGGATGTCACTATTTATGCATGCTTCTCAGAACAGCTACCGTTGTCGATACATCAATCATCAATAGCTCATTGCATTGTGATATGACGGGAAGAAGAAACAGAAAGAGCAGAAGTACTTCCCAGCACTGTTTGTCTTCAACGTGGAAGGAAAAGGAAAGCACTGAGTACAAGACTTGCTTCTACAGTTTTCCTAATGCCCCTCATTCCAAATAGTGTGCTTGTTGTGCATAGTGTGTGAAGCTTGTCATCCGATTTAAGCTTACAGCGTGCCAACTAGCTACATTGGGCAATCCGGGAGAGTGCTGTGGAGAATTTCATGCCATGCTATAGTGTATTAAGGAAGAAAATAGAGGAGATGGAAGGGAACCTTATTTGTACTCCTGTATGACGAGAGGAGCAGAGTAAGACTTTTAAGTCCAAGATAGAGACAGTACCAGAGAATTGAACATGGGTAGATCGGCCAAATATATGGACTCCAAGAGGTTCAGTACACAGAGGTCTATGGAAGTTGTATCCTAGCGTTCCTCAACATGCTTTGGTGACTAATAAGAAGGAAGTAACAGTTGTTTCTTAACTGGATATACGTAACAAGATGTGGATGTTACTTGGCAACTCTGTCTGCGTTAGATATTTATTTTTAGAGCGACCACATATTCATTAATAAAAACTGAAGTTACATGAACAAATACACATGGAATTTCCATAATGGAAACAACAGAAAAGACAGATTGATAGATTAGTTTTCAAAACTCACCAGGTGATTACACATTATTGGATAGTAGGTCCGTCTTTTTTACGGACTCCCGTTCATTTCTAGGCACATGATCGTGAATTTGTGATTACACGTTGCTGTCAAAATACAACAAGCGAACCCCTGGAAATTTTGGAAAAAAGTCTGTTTTCAACCTTGAACTCGTAGGGTTGGACAAATCGAATCCTGAAGTCAAAATCCTGGTCGTCCGCACCCTAAACTATTGAATCCCGGTCTAAATTAAACCTGGACTTGTTTGGCATACCGAGAAAAGGAACATCCTAGACAGGAATAACCATTGTCTCACTGACTAGCGGGCCCACATGTCATATTCATCTCCTACCTCGATCCATCTCTCTCCGCATCTTAAGAAAAAAAAAAGCAAGGGGGCGGACAGCCGGATGGGGAGGGGACGGGGCTGGCGGGATGGGTACGCGGGGAAAGGCAGTGAGAGGTGGAACATGGGGTGTTAACCCCGTCGCGGACGGCTGACATATGTGCGTCTGTGCGGTGTTCGAGCTACAGGCCTCTATTTCTCCACCGCATGCGTGCAGGTACATACGCACAGCTAGCTAGCACGCTGCCTGACCAGCCCGTCTTCGAGCAGCAGTACAGACGTACGGACGCGGGGGGACTCTTTTTTTTTTGCGAGTACAGGGGGCTGAACGAAAGTCCAGAATTACCGAAAGGTCCACAGAAAGAAAGAAATTACAGTCCAAACCTTGCTGCAAATCGACTCCGTCTTCGTCCTGGGCGCCGTCGGTGGCGCGCCGCCGCTCATGCTCTCCATGACTTGGATCGAGAGCACCCCCGAGCGGACGGGAAGTCGCCGATCGTCGGCCGCAGAGGACCTACACCGTCGGACATCGCCGGCATCGAGCCAGACCTCCTCAGCCACCTGCACAAAAGTCGTCGACGCCATAGCCGCCGTCCCGCGGCATCCGGCGAAGGGGGAACCGCGCACGACAGCGCCGCAGGGCTGCGTACCCGGGTGCGGTGGAGGAGCAGCACCAGAGCTCCGAGAAGCGCCGCCGCCGCAGAGGAAGACCTCCACCTGCAAAAGAACCACCGGGGCCGCCACCTCCTCCACGGCGACTCCAGCAGCAACCCCACTCACACCTACACTACCTATGTACACGGATCCGTCGATTCACCGTCCTCCCGCCGCCGGAGCGGCGCCGGAGGGCGGGGAATCGAACGGATCGACGGCGAGGCGGTGGAGCGAGCCGGGGATCCCCAAAAGTCGCCCTCCTTTTACTGTGGACGCGGGAGGACTCGGCCGAGCAGCCATGGGTGCGCGCCAGCTGCTGCTGCCGATCTTCCTGTGCGCCGTCGGGTGCTTAAGTTAGATATAAAGATTAGGGAGGAGGACGAATATAACATGTAGGCCACTGTTAGCAGGCAGAGTATCAATTTAGTTTTTTTTTCTTTTATCTACAAATAAGTCTGTGGTTTAATTTAGACCGAGATTCAATAGCTCAGGTCCGAATGACCAGATTTCGACTTTAAGGTTCAAGAATGACCGGGATTTCGACTTTAAGGTTCAATTTGTCCTACCTCTACGAGTTCGAGGTTTAAAATAGATTTTTTCTAGGAATTTTCGTCGGAGTTGAACAAGGCTGAACATTCCTGTGCGTGATGGGATAATTTCATGCCATGAAGTGTACAGTTTGACAGAACTAGAAGATCTTGGACCAGTTAGACATCTCTCATTAGTTGAGATTAACAGTAGACATCAGTGGATTGACATCATTGGATGCAATTTAAAAGGATCCAAATAGGCTTAGAACAGTTTGAAATCAAAAGAAAATTATAGGCAAAGCGCTGCAGAAAGTGAAAAGAACCAAATCTGAAAACAGGAGGACACGTCACTAGTTGCAATCTAACATACTGCATTCCACAACAGCAGACTCAGATAATCCAAGTTTTGCAGAAATATTTAAGAGAAACACAGCACTTAAACGACAGACTGGATCATGGCTCGCTAGAGTCTTGAGCAATAAGAAACACCCGATGAACAACACTTAGCATACACTAAGACCCACCAAAAAAAAGTTGGCACTAAACAAACACTCACTTCTTCTTGACAGCAGCCTTGGTAATCTTGGCACCGGTGGGGTCCTTCTTCTTCACAGCCTTGATGACGCCAACAGCAACCGTTTGTCTCATGTCACGCACAGCAAAACGACCAAGAGGCGGGTACTGGGCGAAGGTCTCCACAACCATTTGCTTGGTGGGAATCATCTTCACAATACCAGCATCACCGTTCTTCAGGAACTTGGGCTCCTTCTCAATCTCCTTACCAGATCTCCTGTCAATCTTGGTGATCAGCTCAGCAAACTTGACGGCGATGTGGGAGGTGTGGCAGTCCAGCACTGGGGCATAGCCATTGCCGATCTGGCCAGGGTGGTTCATGATGATGACCTGGGAGGTGAAGTTGGCAGCCTCCTTGGCTGGGTCATCCTTGGAGTTGGATGCCACAAACCCACGCTTGAGATCTTTCACAGCAACATTCTTGACATTGAAGCCAACATTGTCACCGGGGAGGGCCTCCAGGAGGGACTCGTGATGCATCTCAACAGACTTCACCTCAGTGGTCAGACCGGTAGGACCAAAGGTAACAACCATACCAGGCTTGATGATACCAGTCTCAACACGTCCAACAGGCACAGTTCCAATGCCACCAATCTTGTAAACATCCTGGAGGGGAAGACGCAGGGGCTTGTCTGATGGTCTCTTGGGCTCATTGATCTGGTCAAGCGCCTCAAGCAGGGTTGGGCCCTTGTACCAGTCAAGGTTAGTGGACCTCTCAATCATGTTGTCACCCTCGAAACCAGAGATGGGGACAAACGGCACCTTCTCAGGGTTGTATCCAACCTTCTTGAGGTATGAAGAGACTTCCTTAACAATTTCCTCATAACGGCCCTTGGAGTACTTGGGAGTAGTGGCATCCATCTGGAAAAGATCACAACATATATCACATCAGGTAAACAGAGCAAGCAAAATAATAAATACTAGTTACTCAGCAGTAACATCATGTTATTAAACAAACAAACATGAGAAATATAGCATCATATATAACTTATAACATGAATGTGAAGAATAAAAGATAATAAGCAGAGATAAAAAAGGCATTACAAAATTAATCTGACAAAATAGCATGACATGACAATACAGTGAAGTTGATTTCATAAATAATCAATGATTCACAGTTTTGTAAACGGTACTGAATTTCCAGAGTTCCAACTATCATGCAAATATAATGCAAGTCATTCTGAACAGTATTGCAATCAAATATGAGAATTATAGAATATATTCACATGATATGCATTACAAAATAGGAGTGAACGAACGAACAATGGAATTACTGAAGATGCAAGAAACCAGTTCAGCAACATGTACAACAAAATCAGACAGTATACATAACTACTCAGTTATGTGGATTATATGAAATCAACCCGATATTCACAATACATAATTTACAGTGTACTAATGCTCCTGAACATTTAATGTGCATCATTCTGAAGGTCCACATCAACTGTGTAGCAAAATGTGTACATGCAACTGAATGTTAGTCAAAGAAAATAACAGAGATGATGAATAGCAAATATACCTTGTTGCAGCAGCAGATCATCTGCTTCACTCCAAGAGTGAACGCAAGGAGTGCGTGCTCACGGGTCTGGCCATCCTTGGAGATACCAGCCTCAAAACCACTAGTGGTGGAGTCAATGATAAGCACAGCACAATCAGCCTGGGAGGTACCAGTAATCATGTTCTTGATGAAGTCACGGTGACCAGGGGCATCAATGACCGTGCAGTAGTACTTGGTGGTCTCGAACTTCCACAGGGCAATGTCGATGGTGATACCCCTCTCACGCTCAGCCTTGAGTTTGTCAAGCACCCAGGCATACTTGAATGACCTCTTGTTCATCTCAGCAGCTTCCTTCTCAAACCTCTCGATCACACGCTTGTCAATACCTCCAAGCTTGTAGATCAGATGGCCAGTGGTGGTCGACTTGCCAGAGTCGACATGGCCAATGACCACAATGTTGATGTGAACCTTCTCCTTACCCATGGCTGAACTGTTTAGCTACCAAACTGCATAACAAAAGTAAACAAATGTTAAGAGAGAACACAGATAAACAGAATAACAAAATTACAACTTCATCCATTTGTCGAAACTGAAACATGTATTGAAGTATTCTATGGGTTTAACAAGATGGAATGGCCCTTGTGCCAAACCGACTGCTGGCACTACTTATATCTAAACCTTGTAAGAACTCAACAACATGGTTCTGCTAGATATATATAGCTAAGCTTGCAGGCCTTAGCTGTATACAAACAGAACAGTATAAGGACAAACTTTGGCTACCAATTCTACTGACAAGTCACAAATTCTTTAGAAATAAACAAAAGTACAACACAATTCGGTCTTAATGTACATCAAAAAGGATGTGGCAACATATCTTGCGCCAACAATTGAGCAGTCACCGTTGAAAACCTACACAATCCCCCCAAATTATAGACGAAAACGACATGCATCCTCGTACAAAAGAACCTATAACTAGTTCAACTCGCAGAGCTGCAACTACTAAACAGAGCCACCGCGCAAAAGAAGTACCCAGCACTCAGCTTCGTCTTCTAACAAAGGAGTAGAGATGCATCAGCGCAACAAAAAGTAATGCCCAAGCGGGATCTAACCTCAGATTACAGCTATCAAAGAGACGAATGCCCGAAATTCTTCGAACTACGAACAAGAACGACATGGATCAGAAATACCACAAAACTCGATCTAATCGGGGATTACAGCTACAGAACAGAAGCATGGCAGGATCTGACGCGAACGAACAACGAAACAGAGCAGAGAAGGGAGGCGGATCGGGATGCTGACCTCGATGGAAGTAGACAAGGCGGTGGGGAGGGGAGACTGAGACTAGGGGCGAGCTCGAGATGGGCGGCGCTATATATTGGCAGCGACGGGCGCTAGGGTTTCATCTCGGCCGTCTGATCCGGGACCGATGGCTGCCGCCGTGGGAGATATCGTCCGTTGGATTCTCATCGTGCGGACTGTGCGCCTCTGGACGTTGCGCGGGCCGCAAGTTCCGCATCATGGATCCCCTGGGCCAACCGCTTTTCCTATGGGGAAGTGGGTTAGCTCCAGCTTTCGTACTAATCTAGGATTATCTCTAATTCCTGTGTCAGCAATAAAATAATGTACTTGTCGGGCACTAATCCACTTTGAGATCGTGCAGTGGTGTGCTTGTCGGCTAATTATGCCACCTGTACGGATTTGGCTGGGGTTATGTACTTATGTTACGGATTTACTCGGCTCCAGCTTGCTGTTTAGCTTTAGTTTGATGATGGGACTTCTTTTCAAACTCGGGTTTCATGCTAGGTTGAGCCGCAAACTTGTACTCCCTCCGGTCCGTATCAAGTGTCAGGGGGATTTGAACGTACGAAGCACAATTTTATAGCCACAGCAACAACACTTTTTGTTGCCGGAGGGAGTATTATGTATACAACAGTTTAAATCTTTGCGTCCTTACTAAGCATGCATCGAAATTGCGTCGCCTAGATGTTTCTATGAACAATAAACTCAAATGTTTTCTCTAGAAGTAGATGGGCGAGGTTCCTCCAACCTATACAGACACTACTGCTCGTTGTAGTATGTTTTCTATATGTCTCATTCTTGGGGTGTAGGAGAGAAAACACATGTGTCCATCCGGTGGCATGCCTTTTCCCCTGGGGATGGAAAATTCGTCCACCCGATTTTATTAATTTACAAATTATCCCTCAGCTAGTTAAAAATGAAATTGGCTGGATCACAAAGTAGAAACTTTAGCTCAAAATCATAGATGTAGCCTCTTCAAATTATCGCATCCTTTTGCCTAACAGACCGCTGGTAAGGAACTAAATCTCTACCGCTAGTAGCTAGAGATAACCAGATGTAATATGGATGTCCTGCTGGTTGTGGAGAAAGATAGGCCTATCTTCTCACCACAACAGTGTCTTTCCAAGCAGAAGATTGAACCCTATAGTCTACGACCTCAGAAGATCCGGCGGATGAATCACTATGAAAATGACCATCTCTCCCCAGAATAGCAGGAGGACATCCTGTTGTGGTGACTACTTGAGAAGTAGTCAGTTGTGTGGCACCTAAATTATGATCTCGCCATACCCCTATGAGGTATGCTCGAGAAAGATATTGCTATAGATGATTTTCTGATGCCGCTCATTCTAAATAAAGTGCGCGTACACTAACATACACATCCTACAACTCTTATATGTATGTGGTGCATCCTTATCCATGGTTCAGTCAGAATTTCAGTAACCAAGGTGAAACAAATTACATTTCATGAATGAACATAGATTGTGGTGGCTCGGCCAACAAATTACGTACATAGGTATAAAAGAGCTAAAAGAAGCAAACTGACCTATCCCAATGGTTGGTTGAATTGTAGTGGCTAGTTGTCTAGTAGGCATATATAGAGATAAACGGAGCATGATACGGTTGTTGATAGATGGCATGGTAATTTATAGGTGTGGCTCGATGGCACATGTCAAAAGTATAATATCTAAAAGTTGCTGATGTTTTGATTTATAAAACGAGCATGTCTATTCTATCTCGTCAACCAATGTTTGGAACTGTGTAAAACAATGTACTTCAAAACATTATATAGACTGGAAAATACATTTTGACATGAATTCATCTGATTCCGTAAAAAAAGCATATGGAATGTAGATGTTTCCGCAGCTGGAATATACAATGCTTCTATCTTTTCTCAGAGGAATTAACAAAGTACATAACAAGGAATTAAACATTTGGGCTCTGTTTTTTTTTTCATGGAAAGCAAAGGGGTAACTTAGGTGCATCCAACTATCATTAAAGGTTCACGCAACCTAAGAAAGAGAAAAAAAGGAAAGGGACGATCCGCCGGCAGAACGCAAGCCCAGGTGCCCAAGCCTACTATACACATTGACGTTTTTGAGCAGCCCCGCCATATTTCAGATTGGAAGAAGCCACCATGGGTAGAATATGACAACTCACAAGATACCTCCTGTTCTAGCTCCACACCTCTAAGTTAATTATGCTGAAGGAATGGAGCGACGACTTAGCTACTGATGTTTTTATGATGCCACTCAAACACACATGCAACAACTCGTGTGTTTACCGAACCGGTACGGCTGCTCGGATCGAGGCGATCCAAAAAGGCGATCTCATCTTGCCGGTGGAGCGGCAGGTCCTCCCGCCTCCGGTGGCCCTTGTGCCCCGGAGTTGCGGCGGACCATAGCCCTCGCCGGCGGGGAGGTTTCCGTTCCTTTCTTTAGGTTGTTCGAGTGTCTTCTTTGTGATGGTGTGGCAGCGGCGACATCCTGAAGGCAGAATAAAGTCCTCTCGTCCTATCCTCGCTCCGGTGGTGTGCCTAGCACGGAGGGCGTGTGGAGTTGTCTGTCCGGCGGATCTCCTCAGATCCAGTCAGTTTTCGTGTTCGTTCGTGTGGTTGTAGGCCTGGCTTTTTCGATCTACGATTGTCATCATTGGCGATGGTTACTGCTCTGTTGCGTTGGTTCTTCGGGACCTTAGCACGACGACTTCCCGTCTGTCTACTACAACAAGCTGTACTATGACAAGCTTTGCCCGGCTCCAGTGAGGGAGGGGCGAGGACGGCGGCGCGCCTTCGGCTCGCTTCACTGCTTGTAGTCGTCGCTAGGTGGTCTAAATACCTACTTGTAATTTTTATTACTTTTAGGTTTTTTTGTACCGTTGTTGATGATCAATAGATTGGTTGTGCTTTTCGCAAAAGAAAAAACAACTCGTGTGTGTATGTGGTGCATCTTTATCCATGGTTTGGTTCGAGTCCGTCCAGAATTTCAGTAGCAGTGGTAGAGAAGCACACGTAGTTGATTGATCACATAGGGGAGTGGGTAGTAGTTCTAATGGGTATATATAGAGAGAGGTGGAGCAAAATACAGTAGTTGATAGACGACATGATTAATAGGTAGACTAGAATACACCGTGAACAATTTGGTATGTATGTGTCTGTTAAGTTGAATTTTGAGGCTAATTATCTTCCGGTACTGATAATACTAAATAGCCCGGCTACTGAAAATAACAACGGGAAACTACACTGGAACCACTACAGAAATGGGTTACTCAAGTTAGTACTAGTATTATATTATCACGTTGTGTATGAAAATAGTATTACCTCTATGATCTGCCAAATTTATTTGAGATTTTTCACTACATATTGCCCATAAAAATGCATGGGCATGACACAAGATAGTGTAATACTGAACGACATCTGAAAACATCAATATAAAAAAGAGATCAAACTGGACCAGCATTTTACTGCTCAACGCATCACATTTGTTCTTAAACAGGCAACCGCTCCAGCACCTAACAATGACTCAACAGAAAAACAAAAACTTTTTATAGGGACAAAAATTGAAATACTTGACTGAAGGAACTTGAAATTGTTAGAGCTAACCACTCCAATTTAAAAAGGGAAACTCACAGTCTTGTTAACTCAATATCTACAAATAACCAGCAGGGATTGGAAAACACTTCTTCCGAATTGAGGCGATGTTCCCTCTTTAACAACAAAATCGAACATGATGCTCACACCTAAACATATACAAGTTCATACTCCACCAGTGAGAGATTATTGTCCTCGTTTACATCGAAGCTTGCCGGTTCAGTTACTTCAACAAGGCCCCTGTTGTCAACAACAAGCTTCATTATCCCTTTGGACATATCAACATTCGCATGTCGAAGAATAATAGTGTTTCCCGGCTTCAACATCTCACCTGTCAACATGTATATCTTGTTAGATAATTATGTCCCAAACCGAAGGATTACAGGCAGCGATTACACGAGCATTGCATGCATGACGCCAAATAGCTGTCTACTAGGCGCGAGAAATCAACTGAGGTCAGATCATACCCTGGCTGCTGGGAGCGATGAAGAGGATGCAGCCGGTGTCGTCCCCGATGAGGCACTAGATCCTCGTCTGCCTCGCCGCCGGGGCAGCGCGGCCCTTACGGCGGACGGTCTTGGAGGTTAGCACCTTGGCGAGGAGCGTGTGGCCGGTCGTGCCGGGACAGAGCTGGTCCACCTTCACGAACACCGGCGGCGTAGCCATGGAGACTAATAATCGAGAAAAATAGACAAGGAGAGACGAGAGTTGGGAGTAGTATTACGAGGAGTTGGGGATCTATCGGCGGTGGATTTTATATGGAGGTTGCGATTCTCAGTTCGTGTTCGAGGAGAACACTAAAATGATACGGTGGAGGAGTCCGTGTTAGGTTAGGCACTGTGATTGTTGTCGGTTTTACCTTGTTTCCAGAAGGTGAAAAAGCGCATCAATCACTAATCGACTGGTGGGGAATATGTAGCCTGTCATTGCCGTCATTGGCTCTTCCGAGCTTTGCCATAAGCCGTGATAGTGCAGGAATCCACGAAGGATCAAGCCTACTGTATATCGGAAACCTGGGAACATCAAGGCTAGGATGGTGAGGCTGAGGCATGCTGCACGCGAGGAAGATGCATGAGCTCCTCCTGCTTTGCCCCTTGCCGCCGTGTGCGTGTGCAGGAAAGAACAGAGTGACGAGAGAGGTAAAAAATTGTGCAGCTGTTCTGTACCCGTACATGGCTTCGTATGCTGTAGACGACTAGTAAAACAGAGTCTTGTACTCTGACATTATCAGTTGTCCTATCCGTACCATGATTTGTATACATTCATTCCTTTTGGCATTCTTTATGCTCAAATTGGGACAAATCTAGCTGGAGCATATGCACATGAGCCACGTGGAGCTCGTCACGAGGTCCAAGAAGCTGACAAATATTATCTGCTAGGATTAGCAGAGAATGTATCTGCTAGGATTAGAAATTGTTGAGTATGCTTTGCTGATTCCACTCATTCCGAAGTCCCAAGAAGTGCACGTCTGCACGTTATCAGATAGATGCAGTCGCACCTTGCCCAGATCGATCTGGACTGCTTCGTTCTGCATGGTCTAGGCGAGGTCCATTGACAATTTCAGCAGAGAAGGTGAAACAAATTGGACTGGACGATGTATCATGGCTTGTGCCGTGGTAGGTTTTGCCAAGCAAGCATATATGGACCAAGAGAATGTGAGTTGGTAGGAGAAATAAATAAAGTAGATTTATGACCAATGGTTTTCTAGCATATGTAGAAGTTATATTGGTATACATCGGTGATCAATTTCATCTATCACGCATGGAAGGGCGGTGATCATGTTTTTTTTTTCCTTTTCGGTTTACTTGGCTTAGGCCCCCTATATATGTTTGCTTCTCTTATATTAATATAAACGACAAAGCTTTTGCCGCGTTTCAAAAAAAAAAAGGGCGGGGCTTCAACTTAGTAGGATCCGTATCGATTCCGAGTGCAGCGCTAGCCTAGGCCACGGCTGATGTGACTTGCTTCCATGGATTCTTCATGGGACTTGCTTTCCGATCATATTTGCTTCCATTTTTTTTTGTAATGCTTTCAAATCGGTTCATGGAGTACTTAATTTTCTGCATTTTTTGATGAATTGTTGTTTTATTAAACCCTAAACCCTAAAAAAAAACTCCTTACCGCTGTGAGAAACTGCTATTCACTGATAGCTATGCCATCTTTTGCTTGTTCTATTGTTATTTATGTTATTTATGCATAGACTGCCTATAAGTTAATATGCTGTTAGATTTGCTTTTATTTTGCTCCTAACCATTTTTTCTATAACATGCAGTTGCTGGCCTTAGTTCTTATTTTGTTGCGAGCTCCAGGACGAAGAAATAGGAAGAAGCGTAGATTTCTAGCTCATTGGAGCTAGTTGTGCTTTAGCTAGTTATATTTTTCTATATTTAGGTTGATTTTGGTAGCTGGCTAGATGATGCGAATGTAATCAAGATGTGAACTATGTTTGTGGTTAAAATGTGGAAGTTTGGTAGTTTGCTCTGTTTGAAGTATTACTTCTGTTTTTGTTTATTCCATTTTACTTATTGGTTATTTGTGTACAAGAAACTGAAATCCGAGGAATATTACCCTCACAATGACACCCACTTGTTAGAACCTGACAACCGGGACAATCTGACAAGGGGACCAACTTTTGAGAATAAAAATACTGAATCTCTGGAGCTAAAAAGACCACGACCCAAAAAATAAAAAGACTGAAATATGGCTTGGCTTGTTGCTGACCAACTTGTCAGGCAAAAAATAACATATAAAGGGTAATTGTTGGGCTCGGCCCATGTGAAGCACCGACCTGAACTAGGCTGATTCTGATACATGACCTTCTAATTTGGTCACAATTTTTCGATGTAAAATTGGCCACATAGGATCTGACGTGCCCATGACTGAGACTCGTATGACCAAAAAATTGTCATAAATTATGACCATCCAATTTGGTCATAAACTTTATGACCATTTCACTATGTAAGGTCATGATTGATCAAAAAAGCGTTCAGTATATGACCATCGGTTTTTGATAAAAAGGGGTCATGAATAAAACTTTGTGACCTTCTAGTGACCAAATTGGAGGGTCAAAAGTTGATCATTTCTTGTAGTGAGCCTCAAGCTTGTGCGCTTAGCCACGACCTCAGTAGCGGAGCATGGCCGTTGCCGTATGGTCATCCACCACAAAGCTGTACGATGAGCTGAGGAGAGCAGCGTCCGGACCACACCCATTAGGTGACGTCAAGCCACCGTACCAACGGATGTCGGCGAGAGCCGTACTAGTCACCTCTACCGCGTTGACCACATCTCCAGCGGATAACAGATAGCTAGTTTGAGGATATTTTGGAAGAATATGAGACAGCTACAACGTACACACTGTGAGCAACTGAGCATGGAAGAGACATGAATAAAGGATACCAAAAAAATCAACCCGGATGAACAAGGTCAAGGCTGAATCTATTGGGCTGACCCATAATGTAGGCCCGTTACGTAATCAGATCTGATCATATATTACTGCTGCTAATTAATCCTCATTCTGCGTCTCAAAAAATAAAAAATAATCCTCAATCATCTTTTTGCCAATCAATATCACGATATATTCATAGTAGCGAAAAGTACATGACAAAGATACATGAGCTGACTATATCGATTACAAAATAAAATCTAAAAGAAGCTAGCGAATTTTCGAGATTTTCAAACTCTTTCTTCTTCCTAGACATAATCTTATATTTTTCTGAAGGCAGCCATAGAAACATGACATAGGTATCAAACCACAGACATGTAAACGTCTCATTGCTTAGCAGTGCTGCTACAAATCCCTTACAACCATCTATATCATCTCGCGGGCGCGCCACTTCTTCCTAGTAGTCTCTAACTCAGGTCAGGAGAGATGTCTCACTGTCAGAGCACAAAATGTCATAAGGTGGCACATGTGCCGATGAGGAGAGATGTGTATTGGTCTCAGTCTCCGTAATGCCCATCCAGTGGATACGGCACAGCTTGACTGCACACTGACACACATGTCATCCCGTTGATGTTCTCTCTGGCTTTGCTATAATGCTCTTAGTCGTACATGTTGACGGTTTAGGCCCGTGCTAACCCAACCTATCCTGAGATCGTCACGCTAGTTTGGTGTGGACCGACATGGTTCACAACCACACTGGAAACGACCTGCATGACATCTCCTTGCAACTGAAGCTTTGTTGGCATTATATGTTTTCCCGGTGCCACTCAACCCAAAGCTGCTCATGAGTACCAAAAGCGAAGAGTATATCTATACATTATAAGTCACTCTGGAGTGGCTGAATCTTGGAGCTAGTCAGCTAGAGGTGCGTCAAGTGAGCTTATATATCATGGTGGGTATTTATTAAGCTTGGAGTTGGTAGATGATATTCGTTAGCTCTATAAACTGTGGATCCCCGTCATGTGCATGTGGCAAAGTAAATATTAATGCCAGAAGGAGTTGAGAAGGGTGTGAATGCATTATTCAATTCGTGATTTATGCATCATAGATTTGTAACTGTGAATATGCATATCATTTTTTTTTGTGCGTTGCCGAGTTGTCCAGGGCGAGGTAACCCGGGCTTTCCGCCACCGCCCGCAGGACTTGAGCGTTGTCTTGAAAGTAATTTTTCATCTTCTTTCTACTTTTACGAAGAGTGCAACTTTTGTTTAGTTAGAAAATGCAACTGGGTGAAAAACCAAGTTATACTTTTAATAAGCTGAAGTTGGTATTTCATACTTAACTAGAAACTAACTACATAGACCTACATCGATAAAACGTTGCAGAAAACACCAATTGTGTCACAAAGAAGCAATCCGATGGATACTAATGGATCATACACCGACCCCTAAAGTATTGGAAATGTAAAACACCGAGCATATTTGCTTTGAATTTCTTTCTTAAGCCCAAATGTACGGAACATCATTTCACAGAAATATCTATTATAATATATTTATGAAATTTAAGTAATGTTGCAAATGTAGTTTCTTAGACTAACCAAAGTGTATGATATTTGCGTGTCTCAAGGTAATTGAAAACCAATGATAGTTACAATATGACAGATATATGGACTCAAGATTAAAAAAAACTAGTTAATTGAGAAAAATTGATTGTTAAATTGTGACAGATATATTGGCTCAAGCTAAAATAACGTAGCAATACTGATAATTATATTGAGAATCAAATCATATCATTGCAATATATTTTCTATCGCTCCAACTCTTGTTCATGCATCGACTTATGACCTGAGCGTGCAAGTTGCTAGCCGGAGTAGATGGATACGTGGCTGGTCCTACTCCTTCGACCCTGGGTTGATCAACTGGTTGTACGAGCTTGTTTTATGTAGTTACTGACTCACTGTCACAGGACAACACGCAGGCGTGTCGCGCCAATATTGATAGGGTGTGTTTTGTTAGGCTTATTTCTTTTGTTTTTTGGGCTTATCAGGCACAAAAACATCTAAATACTTTGTATTTATTTTAGCATTTGGTTTATACAATCGCGCAAAAATATCCTCATTAGAAGCCAAAAGAAACTATTTAGGTGTTTTATTAATCTTATGAGCCAAACTCCAACACGTTAGAATAAGATTGGCCAAACAGAGCTCTAGTAGCCCTAGTGGATCTTTTCTCGATAAAGGGAAAATATCAAGATGCACTACAAGAGAACTGGCATATAGAGGCACAATTTTGGTCCTGTAGAGACACATATGTTGCCTCTACATAATTGTAGAGGCAATATCCACATTGTCTCAAAAGTGTCACTATGGACAGTGTCTCTTATACCGTAGAGTCATTTTGCGAAATGTCTATTTATGGCATAAAATCACTTGTAAAGACATCATGTTGTGTATCTACACACCTAGAGGCACTTTAAAGATGCACTTGGAATGTGTATGTATAGGTATAGAGGCACTTCCATGAGGCATTATAGATGGTCTCTACCATCAATAGATACATTCCGTTGTGGCAATTTATTCATCTCTAGGAATCTAGAGACGTGTAAGCGAGGCATTTTATTCAGTCCCTAAATTAGATAGTGTGTAGAGACGGACATTATTGTTCCTTCTGAATATTAGTAGTTTTGGTGTGCCGCTTATTGGCACGGCGGCAAGCGGCGCCAGTGAGATGTAACTAATGTTTGCTAGGTATGGGCAATAGCAGCACTAAGTGATGATATGGGAAAGTCAAATCCATCTGTAAAGGATTAAGTAGTAATGCTAATTTGTGTTTAGAATCAACAAAATACAATGTAGGATTATGTTACATAAACAATCTGGTAGATTCTGCTTACTCCACCGGAGTACATTTTTTATGACTAAAACTTTAATGGAGAAAGTGAAGTGCTAGGCGGCTCATAGAGCAGTTTTAGATCAGATCGTGTTAGAGTGCGCGACGTGGGGAGGATAGCGGGTAGAGACTGAACTATTTTTGGCGATCGCGCCAAAAGGTCTAACTATGTAGATTTTTTGTTTTACAATCCATATACTTGGTAAACATGATATATTTTGAAGCTTCGAAATTTCTTCACGATTGTCTTTAGTGGTGGTGTTATACATCAAAATTTGAAGTCATTCTGCAATATGATTCTCTTAGTAAAAGAGACACGCGCAGTGTCTTTATAAAATGACTCTACCGTTAACACATTCTTAAAGTTGTCTCTCTTAATGCCTTTACGAAGGTGTTAAGAGACATTATGAAGAGTGTCTCCAATGGGATGTCTCTATTGCTGAGGTAATCTCAAGAATGTCTCATACAATGCCTTTACACACAAACTAAGAGACATTTTGGAGAATGTCTTTAGACAGATGTCTCTACCGATAAGGCATTGTGTAAAGTGTCTGTCTTAATGACTCTACGACAATTTGGATTAGGATTTAAGAGACGCGGTAGAGAGTGTCTCTGGAAAAATGTCTCTACTGCGCGTTTTTGTTGTAGTGATGATATAAATTACACTCAGCCTTTACAAAAACATAATTATTGGATCAAGTCTAGACATGGATGCACACAACTGAAAACACTCAGCCTTTACAAAAACATAATTATATGTTAGCTCTATAGAGTGTGGATCCCCCTCATGTGTACATGTGGCAAAGTAAATATTAATGCCCGAAGGAGTTCAACCATGTGAATGCATTATTTCAACTTGTGATTTATGCGTCACAGATTTGTAATTGTGAAAAGGATATCACCTTTTCATAATTAACTAGACACTAACTACATAGACCTCCGTCGATCAAACACTCCAGAAAACACCAGCCTCGTCGCAGAGAAGCAATCCGATGGATACTAATGGATGAGACATTAACTCCTGAAAGCTCCGAAATGTAAAGCACCGAACAACTTTACTTTTATTTATTTTCTTAAGCTCAAATGTGCAAAACATCACTTCAAAGAAATATTTTTTGTAACACGTTTACGGAATTTAGCTAATAGTGTGTAGTTTCCTAGACTAACCAAAGTGTATGATTTTCGTGCATCTCCGGGTAATTGAAAACAAATGATAGTTCAAATATGATAGATATTTTAACTCAAGATAAAAAAAACTAGTTAATTGAAAATGAATTGTTAGTTAAAATATGATAGATATAATGACTCTAGATAAAATAACATAGCTATATTGCACCCATATTGACCTCGAATTTTATGGATGTTCTTACTTGTGCAGTAATTATGCGTCAACATAAAGTGTGACGACACATGAAGCACCAATGAAAAACAGTTGTTAGCAACCCTTTTTACATTTAGCCGATTTGGCAAGGAGAGTATGTTGAAGACTGGAGACTCAGATGGATGCATCTGGTTTTAGGCCTAATTCAGGGGGAGACGGATGGTGAACCGACTCAGGTGTGGAGAAGACGAGGAAACTAGAAGATGGCGACTGACTAACACTCTAATTAAAGAACAAGGTCAAGTCGGCTCCAGCAGGAGGACGAAACCGGTTGACTCCAACACGAAAGGATGAGTAAACACAATCAAGAGCTGACTCGAACGCTTGGGTCTGTTTCCAGTATAAAGTGGAGCCTGATTAACCTAGTTTAGACCTGAAGTTTCCCTAGACTGGTCCCATTAGTTAGGCTAAGTAACAGTCAAACGAGATTGATCCGACGGAAATGGCCGCTTGGCCATTCGTGATGCTCGAAAGAGCGAAGTGAGTCAAATCTGAGAAAGCTAAACGAGCATGAAAAAACCGAGGAGAACTACGCGAAGTGATGCTCTGCCAGTTAGGCAAAGCTTTGGTGTTCTCTTATTGCTTTCGAATTTCAATGCACCAAGCCATACATCAAAAGACATTTATATGCTAGAACAGCCAGGGACTACCAGCACTAATGTAACTCTACATATAAACACATGAAAATGGACTCAGCCATAGTATCTGCCTCAGTCGCTCCCTGTTTTCGCGTCTTGCTAAGGCCCATCACGCGGCTACGACAAGTCGGGATTGCACTTTCATCGGCATGGCCGGCCGGTGGGTTCACAACAGGCATGTCATCATGTTGACGTTCTCTCTTTCTCTGCTATGATGTGCTTAGCCCGTTCTAACCCAACCTATCTGCAAATGGTCACGCTAGTTTGGCCGTGGTTGGACCGACATGGTTTCAAACCAGACCAAAAAAGACCCGCACTACATCTGCTAGTGCTCCAGGAAGAGGTAGCACTAGATGTTTTCCGGATGCCGCTCAACCCAAAGCCACTCATTGGCACCACGTGTGTCCTCACCCACGGCGGGGCTGCAGACTTCAGCTACACTTACGTATCGATCGGACTGTGTGAACTATGTCCGACCAATGTAAGTAGATATGTCCACGTTCTGCGATGTTATAGCACGGTTACAAAGTGGGTGAGTACCAAAAGTGAAGAGTATATATATGTCACTGAAGTGGTTAGATGTAGGAGGCTAGCTAGTCAGCAAAAGGTGTTGCAAGTGAGCATATATTTTTTTGAGCTATAAAGTGGTCGTATCCACCGCCCGAATAGATAGAAAGAGTTGACCCAGTTTATAAGGAAAACCGGGTCTAAAAAGCATACAATCTGTACAAAAGAATGACACAAACGAAACGACCCGCCGCCCACACGACCCAAGTCGACAAACGCCCCAACACACACCACCTGCTCCGGGGCCGCCGCCCCGGCGTAACAACCAGATCGACCTTCGCATTGCCCGAAAGCGATCCAGACATGGTCGACGAACCCTCTACCCACGCAGTCTTCATACAGGTTGCCACCAAAACCACCTGTTCCGGGGCCGCCGCCCCGGTGTAGCAACCAGATCGACCTTCGCATTGCCCGAAGACGATCCAGTCGGGTCGACGAACCTCTGCCCACGCAGTCTTCATCCAGGTGGCCACCCAGGCCCACGCTAAACAACGGCTCTGCCTCGTAGAACCGTCGTAGCGTGGGAAACCGAGGCCGCCGCCTCGGCGTCCGCCACCGTCCGGAGCCGCCGCCCCGGCGTCCACCACCCTCGACCACACACCCATTTTGCACATCCGCCGCGAAACCGTCGCACCGCGCTGGCCAAGAGCTCCAAAGCGGCGCCTCCAACAAGGTAGTGACGAGATCGTCACCGCCGCCCACTCCCGAAGAGCATAGATTTTCACCCGGAGCTCTTGGAAACTACACACGTTAGTCGAGGTCGAAAAGCTCCACAACGACGCGATCAAGAAGGAGAACAACACCCGAGGGTGCCGCCATCGTCGGCACTGACCGAAGTCCGTGCGAGCTTTCGCCCGGAGTTCAACCCGACCGCAAAGCTTCGGGAGCCACAGGATGGCATCCTGGCCATGTCGTCAACCACCTAGCTCCATGGCACGCTGCTGCCGCCGCGGCACCTCCCTCCACGGCAGCCGCCATGCCCGCTGCGGCCGAACCTTGAAGCAGCCGCATGCCCGGGGCCGCCGCCCCCGCTTCCTCCGTGGTCAGCCCGTGCCTCCCCGGCCGCCCTGTCTCCGCGCCGGCTCCACCACCGCCCTCTTCCTCCACAGCCCCCTGCCGACCTGGGGCCGCCGCCCCAGCATGCTCACCGCGCCTCCCCAGATCGAGCTGAACCCCCTCCCCTTGAGCCCGTCGAGGCCGGCCAACATGCCCTCGGGAGCACCAGCGATGCCCAACATCCATCGGGCAGGAACCTGCCTCCGCTGGCGCCTCCGCGCTCCCTGAGGCCTCCTGCGACGCCGGGGCGGCCGCCACCGGCCCGCCGCAGTGAAGCCCAAAGCAGGCCCGCTCGGGCCCAGATGGAACCCGAGCCCCCAGCGCCGCGCCGAACCGCTCATCGCCCCGCAGCCGCGCCGCCACCTCCGGGACCTTCCTCTGCATCGCCGTCACCGCGTCCATCCGCTCCATTGCCGCTCCAAAGAACTGCCGCGCCATGCTTTTCTTCCCCCGGCAGCGAAGCAGGAGAAAATGATGCCCCGCCGCCGCCTTCCCCGGGGGCGCGCATGGCCTTTTGCCAGCTCCCCCTCCGGCGGCGGCAAAGCGGGAGGGTGGTGGGTAGTGAGCATATATATCATGGTCGATATTTAGATCGGAGTAGGTAGATGATATAAGTTAATTTGCTCTATAAAAGAGTAGATCCCCGTCATATATACTTGGCGAAGTAAATTCTAACGTCAGAAGGAGTTCAACTGTTTGAACGCATTATTTCAACTATTTCGGTGTGTAATTTATGCATGATAGAATTGTAATCGTCAGAAGGATATCGCATATTCTTTCTGTTTCCGTGTTGTCCATGCGATGCAACCTGGGACAATGTGTCTTGATGTTGTTTTTCATTTCTCATTCTTTTTCGGAAAAGTGCAACTTTTTTTTTAGTTTCCAATCAGGTTTCCTTTGCAGGGTCACGACGACGACTCAAGGTTGCTTCAGTCAACCTCGTCTTCCGTTCGGGCTAAATGGTGGCGCCAGTTGGAATGGCAGTGGATTGTTGTCCAAGGATTCGATCACAGTGGATTGTTTGAGACTTTTCTGATATTTGGGGACAACTTCCTCACATTTGAAAGTTTCTGGTGTAATTTAATTTCTTTAGTATCATAACTTGGGAAAATGTCTACAAAATGTTACTAGTCCTGTTAAAAAAATCTGACTAGTCACCCTCTCCGAAAAATACTCACGAATATCCAGATCCATTTTCCTTTTTCACACTGTGAGTTTCTTATATGATCTGACTAAGTCGCTGAACATGTATTCACTGAAATATGGGAATGAAAATACTCTCTTCCCGAACGCTAGTTTACAGCGGAATAAAGCTACAGTCGTTGGTGAAGATATCTGTTGCGAGAAATAAACTACAACTGTAAGTTGTTCACGAGTGATTTTATAGATATTTCTCAAACGGATCCTAAGCGGAAGGAGAAATTCCTATAATTTCTTGTGTAGGAGAGGAGGAGTGGTATGTATATATTACTCCTGTTATAGGAAGCTAAACTTAACTTGAAGGAGCTAGGTACCCCGACGTGCCCTTTCCTGTGGCAGCGCACTAACAAAGACTGAACTAACGAAAATTAATGGGCTCTCTGCATTGTTTTCTTGGCGCATGCCAAATCCACGGAGATGTCACCGCCTCCTTGTCTCCACGCCTCAGAATGATCAAGAAGTCATGGCCTGGTAGCCTGGTAGCATTAGGCAAATGAAATCTTCATTCATGGACTAACATCAGTACTAGTATTTCTATCGATGTGCACGGATTCTGAAACACTTGTATTTTTAAATGTTTTCAGTTTTTGTCGTCCGGGACATTGATTAGTAGCAGTAGTATTATTTTTACCGTGCTTGCTTACCAACAATTGACATTCTCCGATTCAAATTTTACAGTGGAGTTAGAATGTTATTATGGACAAGGTGAAGGCCATGTGCTGAGAGCCCGAGCAGTAGCGATGTGGATGTGGAGGGAGACACTGATAATATTTTGTAATGCCAAAAGGATCGTTTCATGCCTGAATATAGGAATCTGCTCTGCTCACGTCTGCATCGTTATAGATGGTCTGCTGGGCAAGCTTAGTTGCACAAGGCAGCTTGACCTGCATTGGGGCACATCAGAGGTGCCGAAACCCCTTCACCCAGCTGTGTTGGCAAGAAGGCCTGCAAGGCAAGTGTGCTTTCCCGATGCCCCTCATGCCGAAAGAGTTGGGTTCTTCCTTATCACTCTTGAGATCCAAGCCGATCGACAATCTCGCTAACAAAAACCAAACAACTCATTCGTTGCCGAATGAGCCAGCAAGGCTTTTTTCTCAATCTATACTGCGTTGCAGCTAGCTATTCTAGGAGTGCGACAATTTAAGGGAAGATAGATCAGACAGCAGCTGTGTGTGATGTGATGTGAGGGATGATGGAAACAGGTAGTGCGCTCCCCACAAATACATTAGCACTGGACTAGCTGTCGAATACAAAGACACTGAGGGAGTAGTTGGTACCCTTTTATCGGCGCGGCTTGTCTAACATGGTGTGGCAAAGTTACTTTTTTTCGAAATGGGTGAAGCCCCAGCCTCTGCATCAAGCGATGCACACAGTTTTTTATTGCATAGTTCAGGTATCTCAAATTTACAAATCACGGATCACATTAGGTCGAGACATGAATCAACGAACGAAAAAATGACAACATAAGGCACGTAGGCATTCTTAATGCGTTTAATATGTCGCCATGAAGCTCGCTGATAATATCCTGGGTAACCGCCAAGAGCCGTGTACACCCAGTAGACATAAGGTCCCGCTGATCTGGTGGGAGCAAGAACGCCCAAAGCTAAATCCAATGGGCCATTATGTTGATCACCGTAAAACATGAAAGTTTTTGGCTTTGTTAAAGACAAGATTATTCCGACAATTCCATATAGACCAACAAAGAGCAGAAACGCCAATACGGATACGCCCCTTTGTCTTACTATCGATTCCATTTAGCCAATTACCAAACATATTAGTTATATTTGTTGGACGAGGGATGTTGTAAGTGGCAAAGTTACCTGACAGCCAACCAACAATGGCACTGAACATAATGTGCATAACTCTTTTTCGACAAATGCAATCTATATCCCTACTATCTAAAAAGACTCCAGAAAATTTCGCTTCGTCGCGCTCCACTGAGTCCGTCCTTTCTTGAGCGTGCAATTCCTACCTAATGTCTCTCTCTTCTGGAATCACGATCCATTCCTGTCCTTCTCCTCACGATCTACCACCACCGATCCCTCTGCTCTTCTCAGTCAGTATCACCACCATGGTGTTGCCCCCTCAAACGCTCAAACGGGGGAGCCGGAGCCGCATCGGAGCCTCACCATGCCAGAGCCGACGACGAAGACGTTACTACACGAGAGCTTCCCCACGAGAGAATCCGATGACTACCACGACAACACATCGGGGCCTCCCCGTGTACCACGGATGTGAGAAAATTATTTGTGGAGGGTCACCATGCTGTCGTAGCACACGCCATGTTCATCCTTACCGGGAAAAAATCGTAAAAAGCCACCACAATTGGAGTTAGGGTTTCAAGATGAGATTTTTTCGCAAAAGTAAACACTATTCAGTAACAACGGAGCAAGATTGTACTCTTTGCGAGGTATAATTGATGGTGAACACCGGTGTTAGGCTAACGTTGCACCACTTATTCAGTCCGTGTGATAGGACCGTTGAATTGGACGTAGGACCCATCTGTCGCCATCTCCACGCTCTCTTCTCAGAGTCCCTGTCTATGGCAATTAAACACACCTTGTATGCACAGGAAGAAGCTCGTCCCTGCCGGCATGGTAGTCGAGGTCGCTCCCTCCTAAGAGAAAACAGGCTCAAGATGAGCCCAGCTTTAAATTAATAAAGCCACACGGCCACGAGTTCATACAACACCAGAGTACCGATCAAATGGAACGAGTTCTGGGCAAAGCACGCCCAAGTCACAACCTACTGACTGAAATAAGTGCATACAAATAGGGCAGGGAAGGAGAAAGACTAGTCTAGTCTATCTCTAGTAGCGGCGTGGAGGGAGCGGATCCTGCCGATCGCCACATCCACCAAGTCTCGGTCCTGTCGTCTAGCCACTTGCTTCCACACCTGCATGTACATTGACATTTTATATAAACCGTCAGCCGGTTGAGGTGGAAAAACACCCTCGATGGTGAATTGTTACGCATGTTCCATAAAGACCAAAGTAAAGCCGGCAACAAATCCAAAGGACACGACGGTCCTGCCCTGAACATCTACTCAAGACGGTGGATATCAGCAAAGCACGAGGGGTTCCAAAACAGGAGAGCAGTTCCCTAACTGCACTCCACATGAATTTCGCCATAGAACAAGCGAAGAAGATGTGGTTGGTGTTCTCAAACTCCCCACACAACGCACACTCCGTCGGAGGGCCCATGCCTATGTAGGATATTATCCTTCGTAGGCAAACGTTTCCTGGCCAGCTGCCAAAGGAACACCCTAATCTTTAGGGGGATGGCGATCTTCCAGATTGTTCCATAATGTTTCCTAGGGGTGCCCTCGCAGAGTTTGCGATAGAGGGATCGGACCGTGAACCTCCCCGAAGGTTCAAGGGTCCGGTGAACCCATCCGGGTTGGGCGAAAGGTGGGTGTCTGCCACCTCCCGCTGCAGTGCTACCCACTCGGTCCTTTCTAAGGGGCCGAGCGTGCGTCGGAAAGGGATGATCCAGTCGCTCCCTCCTAACAGTGATCCACCGTACAGAACAATCACGAGCGTAAATGCTAGGTGACCTCCCACCCGAAGGAAAGCGAAGGCCAGCGGGGCATGGTTCTCTGATGCCACTCATTTCGAATTAGATGTGTGTACGTAGGTGACCACACCCAAACCCAATTGCACATCGTGCTTATCTTCCATCGGCACCCTCAGTAACAAGCAACTCGTACGTAATGAACGAGCATGCCTTGTCAGTCTAAGCTAACAAATTATGTACACTAGAATCAAAGGTGTTAATGAGCACGTAGCTCAACAGTCACAAGGGCTGGTATATATAGAGATATAGATTGGGCCTATTTGAAATAAATAGATGAACAGAGATATAAATCCAGTAAAATGTAGTTGGTCGATGGGATAAATTATATTGAAATGAAGTGGGGTTCAGTGTCACGTGTCAAAGTTGCGTATATAGACTGCCCTATATACGTTAAGAGGTGGAGCAAATTGCATTGCACGTGACGCCAACTTTTGGATAAGACCAAACACACCGTTGCGCCGATTCAAAGAAGAAAAGTGTCGTGGTGGTATCACGGCAGATGCCATAGAATGGCTAAGAGTGGGGCCGATGGACGCTGGTGGATCCGGGAGAGGGCTAGCGCGCTAAGAAGCGCACACAAGCACAAGAACACACCACGATCTACCCAGGTTCGGGGCCCTCGTGAGGAGGTAACACCCCTACTCTTGCCTATCTCTCTATATAGCCGAGGTATCACAGGTACAAAGTGCTCCTCGAGCTGTATGCTTCAACAATGGAGAAGAGCTCAAGGATGAAGATGAAACTACGGGGGGAAATGAGTCCCAATGCATCGTCCCTCACGCAGGAGGGGGTGAGGCCCTATTTATAGGCTGAACCGAGTTACGGAAGTACCCCTCCACTAGCAACGGTCACATCTCCGTACCGGCACTGCAGACGCGCACGCCTGCGCGTCATGATTGTCTCTGCACAGTGGACAGGACGTGGCTTGCCCATGCCCTGTCCCATATCTCTGCTCCCAAGTACAGCCGGGGTCAGCGGTGTCCTTCTCCTGCTCCCACGCGCGTCCTTGGTCAGCAGAGGTAAGCTCAGTCACCTCAGACATGCGCCGTACCGCACGCCGTGCTCCCGTGCCAGACGAGATGTGACAGCAGCGCTGACCTCCGTCCGACATAAGGTGACTCATCTCTATAACCCGGCATGGATATGCCGGATTCCCTTTCCTGAATAACCTTTCCTGCATATACGAAAACACACAAGATACCGACATACATATGTCGGTCATGATGTCTCGGATCCCTTATCTCGGATCCCATATCTCGGTCAACATAACTCGACTAGGCATGTCGACTACTGTCTCTCGACCACCATACCTCGGTAACCACATGTCGGTTTTTACCAACACCATAACTCGGTCCCTCCTGGGCCAGGGTATGTCGGTTTTACCGTATCTCGGTCCACTCCAGGGTATAGCTTTTACCATACCATGACCCTACCCGGGGTAGCCCCCGACAAAAAGGCATGGTTTGATTTCAGAAAATGGCATGTAGTGTGTGGTACATGCGTGTGGAGCCCAACACATTATTTAATTAACACATGTATGTGTAGTTTCCCCATATGGCTCTCTCTTACCTTACCGACATGTGGGACAACCATAGGCTTTGAACCGCATCAGATAGTCGGTTCGGTTCCATTTATATTCTTATAAGCTTTGTGTGTCTATGTAACTAATTAATAGATAAAATATGACCGATATAATGACTCAGATAAAATAACTAGGCAACTGGAAAATGATAGTTAAAATGTGACAGATATATTGAATCAAGATAAAAATAACATAGCTATGTTGAATCCATGTGGACGTCGAGTTTTATCATTGTGTTGAACAGTGCAAATAATTATGTGTCAACATAATGTGTGACACATGTAGCAACCATAAAAACCATAAACCACTTCGTTTAGAAAAGTCTATGGTAAAATTAATTAGAATTTGAAACTATATGAATCTATACGTTTCATGTTCATTACCATCAAATGTATCTGCTATGTTTTTCTGGGTCTTGCCTGATAATATGTCCCTAGTCGAGCAGTCTCACTATATTGCTTGAGGAATCAACTTGCCCAGCTGAAGCACTTTTCGATACTGACAGCTCGTCCTTGCAACTTCGCATTGTTGTGTTGAAAACAAAAGTTCACCACACAACCACCGGTGGGCACAATCTCTCACGATCTTTCTGTAGATAAGGCAAAGTTGTTTTTCTGATGCCACCAATTCCGAACTTCGAGAAGTAAGTTCATGTTACCACAAGCATTTGTGAACTGTCTATGGTGCAGGAAAAGTTCTGTCGTTTTAGCGACACACGGTAGAGGCGGAACAAACTAGGTGAATGTGACCATGGTGTGTGTCTTCGTTAGGCTGTACCAAATAAACCCTGGAGGTGGAAACATCATCTAGACAGTGCGTGTATATATAGGTCCTGAGTTCATGAACCACGTGTACGCAATGTCCCGTGTCATCTCTGGATGGAGTACCCTCTATGCTACAGGGAAAGTTTGATAGTTTCAGCGACACAAGGTAGTGGTGGAACAAACTAGTACCTCCGATCCCATTTATGTGTCGCCAGTTGTGTTAAGAATTATACATGGTAAGTTCATTTCCCACGATACTTAAAGTGGGCCGGAGGGAGTAGATAAAATTCAACCACGGCGTATGGGTTCATTAGGCTGTACCAAACAACCGAGGAGTAAGTTCGAATAAAAACGAGGAGGTGAAAGCATCATGTATTAGCTAGGTGTGTCGTGCGTGTGTCTCTACTATATAATACGAGTAACGGTGCCGGTCGTACGTCGCGCCGTTTTGCACTTTAGTTCCTCAAAAAGTTTGAAATCAATCCCGCAGTTCACGTCTCAATGTATTTTTCATTTACACCCTCGCAACGTATGGAAATCAACCCGCAGTACCCATGTCTCCCCTCTCACCCATCCTCCCGCTCCCTGCGCCGCCGCCGGGAGGCCGCGCTCCTCCAGCGCTACCTGGCCTCCTCGTCGCCTGTCCTCCTGGTCTCGCCCCGCCCCCCTCCTCCCCATTCCCCATCTCTGGTCCTCATCCCCAACCTCGTGTTCCAAAGAGACATTACTCCCTCACTTGGCCGCCCTCGCGACAGTCCTGTCGACGGACGCCCGGGAAAGTTCAGATCGGCCGGACCGGAAGTAACGAGATACGTTGCAGAGGGTCATTTTTTGATTGCTGCTATTTTTCTTTTGAAATTGTGCAGTGCGTGCTTGATCTGTGATTTACAGATGTAGAAAGCCCCAACGGAAAGGAGATGGAGGTGGACCTGCAGGAGAAAGCAGCAGCGGTGTGTGAGCGGACGACTCCCTCGGCCTTCAAGAGTTCAAGGCATTCGTCACTGCCTGCGTGAGAGCCAAACCTTGTGACGCTCCATGTCCAAGTAAACTTACTTAAAACTCCACTTGCTGCATTCGTAATTTTTGCAGCACTAGCATGACCAGAAGCTGTGAATCCCTTTACTTATGTAAAGGATGTTGCATGATGTGTCTCATAGTTCTAGCTACACTGAACTATGTATGTGCTGATTTCGTTTGCAGTCCGAGAAAGATGATGAGCCATTAAATTCAAGTTCTGTCAGTCCGATTTTACATGTATCCTCTTCATGAAGAAGGTGTTCTTCTATGAGCCCCGAGGGTGAGAAGCGAGATTGATTTCCAAAGTTCAGCGGAGAGAGCTTGAGTGCTAGACAAGCTGGTTGGTGTGATGGCCAGCGAATGTTTCTCTACCAGGGATGATGTGAATGTCAAAGTGAAATCTATGACATGTGCAAACTGGAACAGTAAAGTTTGCAAATTAAAATTCTTTAAGCGAAGTGTCATTGTGGGTGTGCTATGGTACGTAGATAAACTGTACATGTGTATCTCTTCCGGTTTACCAACTGAATCCTAAGTGAATCCTGCTATAGAAGTTGCGAAGGAAAAGTAGAAGGATTTACTGATTTAGTTGTCATGCTGAGTTGAGTTCAGGATAATATATTTTTGCATCATACTGTGTGGTGCACCGAGGGTATCTGATTCTAGATGTATTTAAATCTTCATGGCTTGACTTGAACTTGGAGGACAGAAAGGTTGAACCCTCGTCGAAATAGGTTCTGGATGCTATTTTGTTATCCATGGAGTATTTATGTTAAGATGCTCCATTCTAATCTTTTTTCAGGGTTTCATCAATTTGACCAGCATAGTAGAGGGTCTTCTTCAGCATGGGTGAACCATGAAGGTGAAGGGAGCTAGACTGAACAAGCCGCTGCAACACGTGCAGGTAACTGTTCTGGTTATCTGATTTACCGTTTCTGAACATCCGGAACTCCTACCAGACCACAATGATCATAGCTACAAATTTACTTTGGTGGCACCTATTTATGGTGACCCCGAGGTTAAGCGACACGAGCATGGACTAGGATGGCAACCAGAGACACAAGCAATCACGGATGGCAGGTCTCAGCAGTGCGTGCTGCTTGTTATCTTACATTTCTATGAGATATATGCATTTTCAGATGCACGTATTAGCAAGATAGTGACCTTACTATTACCATGTTTGGATGAACCTAGATTGTTACCCATGCGTTATCCTTATATGACAGACACTTGCAGTTCTTGCCTGAGTTCTTCTCCAAAATAAAAAAGATAAGCACTCATGCAATTATGCAACTATCTTGGAAATCATTCTCGCCATAATTCATGGTAGTGTGCTAGGTTTGCCTTTTCTTTTTGCAACCAACAATTCCGAATTTTCATCTTATTTTTGGCTTCTCAATTACAGTTTTTCTAAAGAGAAGACTCGAACATCAATTCAGTTTGCATGAAAAGTACACTTTTAATTCATTTTGCATGTAACAATTCACTTCTTAATTCTCTGCTCTTCGTTGTAAAGGAGAAGGCCCTGGCATATCAGGAAAGTATAACGTGCGCGACTTCTCGGGCGACGGCGTTGCCTCCTTCCACCATCTCCATGCCGGCGACGAGACGTTGGAAATGAGGATGGTGGGGCGGTACGCGGCGGCGGTGCGCGTGATCCATGGTAAATCCGAATATTTTCCATTTTTGGTGCGTTATGTATCTCTGAACATTTTTTGGTTTCCTTAGACAAATATAGGAAGGAAATGATGATTGTGTGTGTAGTACCAGCTTGTGTAGTGATGTATGCCTATGTTTCCTTAATCATCAGGGCTTTTGTGATGTAGTGTTGCATGATCTGTACTGATGTATGTGTTGGTTGCCTAGATTACCAGATGTTTCAAATAATAAGAAAGTGGGCTTATTGTGGACAGAAGTTACAATTTGTGTCGAAATTACAATGAGATTCTCACAGTGTATATATTATATTCATACTCATGGTCGCTAAGCCGTATTATATTATAGAGATTCGGTGCGAAAAATAATTCATTAAATTGTTTCGTCAGCCCGTAGCAACGCACGGACAATTTGCTAGTATATAGGATGACTAAAACCGACTGGTAGGGCTGACTAAAACCAACGAATGTAAGATCGAAAGGCGAGCCACCCACGAACGAATTCTTGCCCAAATAGCCCGGCTGGCGTGTACCCACCCACCGAGCCTACCACCGAGGGGTCCATTATGGGTCGGTCTACCAGACCCACATTCCAGATCATATGGGCCATTGTGGATATTAAGCTCTGAGTTGGTGGATGATAAATGTTAGCTCTATAAAGAGTGGACCCCCATCATGTATATGTGGGAAACTATAAATACTAGTTGAGTATCTGTGGGTTGCTACGGCTGTCCTCAAGTTTTTAGAGCTCTTTTTAGTACACGAGCCGTTGGCGACACTTTTCTCCTCTCTTCATCGATATCTTGTCTCCATCACCGTATACACGAGCCACTAGATATGCTCTAAGGAACCAGACATGATCCCAAGTGGTTCCAAAACAAAAAGACCAAGCAACTTTGTTTTGTTATTTTACTTAAACTTAATGTATAAAGATCACTCCAGTGACATACTGATTGTAATATATTTACAGAACGGGATGAATGCGGCAAAGTAGTTTTTAGACTAACCGAAGTGCAATTTTCTATGTGCCTGCAGGTAATTCAAAAAATGAAATCGATAGTTAAATAAAAATATTGGCTCAATAGGAAAATACAATGATAGCTGTAATGTAAAAAATATTTTTGTAAGATATGTTGAAACCCTCGGACTTTGTAACAAAATAATGTACACACCATTTTTATTATATTATTAAACTGAGCATTACAAATAAAATCATCGATCAACCGAAGTTACCACCCTGGCGATATAAGTCGCTACACCCACAAATTTGCTGATGGAGATGGCCATGATTGGGGCCATCACCATGACCTCACACCGAAGCAGCAACATGCAAATTAAGAATCGCCAAGCCGCCCAACAGTGGCCGGGAGGACGAACCGGTCCATCCAGCTCTCAGCACACACCACAAATGAACATTTTTTACTCACACGATGGACATATTTTTATCATACATGGACATTTCTATTCACATATGGTTACGTCCTGATTATACACATGAATTTTTTTTCAAATAGATAAACCATTTACATTAATATATTTTCATTATTTTTGTTGCAACTTATAAGTGATTACAAAAAATATTGTTAGTAAAAACAGTTTTTTGAGATTTTTAAAAACATGTTCATTCTAGATTTTCTCTTAAAATTCGTTCAGATACATTATTGGGATTTCTTTTTCTTTGAATTCACAGTCACAATTTAATATAAAGGTATTACATATGTTTTCAATTTCAACGCATACAAGGAGAGTAGAAAGTAGCCCAAAAAACCACCGATTAAAGGCAGAAACATGAAAATGCCGGAAAGAAAAACACGATATGAGAGAAAGCACACACAAAACAAAAAAACATAACCCACATACCGGAGAGAAAAATGGATGCTGACAATGAGACAACAGGTGAATGACGAACAAAAGAAGGTGAACCCTGGACTCCTGAACCTGACCGCAGAGGGGACAATTCCCACAATTCGGGCATCCACGCCGCTGAAAACGATTTGCCATCCACACCCTATTCTGAATGATCATCCAAGCAAAAAGCTTGCATTTAGGCGGAGACCAAGCATTCCACACCAAGGTGGGCATGGGGGAGGAAGTGGCTCCGACAGACTGCAACTTGTTGGCCAACGAGGAAGAATATATCCCCGAAGCGGAGAAGGGCCAAGAATTAGAATCAGCCACCTCATTGTTAAAGGCAACGAGTCTACACATGTCGTATACTACAACGAAGTACGTAACCTTTTGTGATACTGCCAACCATGGCGCTGCACAGAACCAGCGCACGTACTAGCTTGCTGAAGCTAAAGAAACGACCAGTACTACCTACAGGCTACAGCACACATTATCCATCTCATCAATTAGCTTCTTGCCTTACTAGCTTTCCTGCTTGTTCTCGCTCTACGATGGCTGGTGGCACATCCTGCTGTGAGAAGAGTTGCGAGACATGCTTTACTGATGCCTCTCATTTCGAATGTGATTTGTACACATATTTTGCCACGCAACTTCCGCCGAGATCCGGTGCTTCCTGTTCTCTCTTGCCAACCAAGTCCATCTACAATCACGCTAACAAAAATCAATCAACTCATACGTAATAAGCCAGCATGGATTTGTTGGCTATATACTACGCTGCAGTTTGCCTTTCCAGTAGTGGAATAGACTATAGAGAAGTGGTAGATAGATCGGAGCCGGAGGGCAGCTGTGTGCTCTCACATGGCAGAACAGATGAAGATGGGAACTCGTAGTCCATTCCCCATATAGACACCAGCTCGTATGCATTGGACTAGCTGTCGTATGTTACTGACTTTGAAGCCAGATTGCTATCCTAACATGGAGTTGTGCATGTCCTACCTTTTATAACAAGCGCAACTAGCTACCACCAAACTAGGAACTACGGGTACTAGCTACAACAACAACAAAAATCAGTTCATTAATTAGCACGCAAGAGCATTGCATGTATTATATTAGAACAGGCCAGAAAGGTGGTTGGAGTTTTACAGAGGCGACCAAATGAAAGACTACAGAGTACGGACTACCAAAAAATGAAACAAAGCAAGAAACTACATGATAGGCTACGACCAGGTTGAAAACGAAAACATGCCAAAACCCAGGACAGATTACAACTGACGACTCAAACCTGGGAGTCTGAAGCGACCTGTACCTGCTAACGACTACAGTTTGCCTCCTCCTTGATCTGATCAATTTGGACACTTACTAGCTAAGATACTTGCTAGTTGGTTGGTTTCAGCCGATCACAGAAACAACAGAAGTACGCATGGAGGCGTGCAGAAAATCACTAGCGTTTCGAACCGACCTCACATACTCTTGTCAATGACCTTACCTCACTAAACCCCTTAATGTGTGTGGTCATGTTTATCAAGCTTTCAACCTCGATCTTCCGTAATCAAATGCAGATGAACAAGAGGGCTGAATCGGCTGATAGTATTTTAATAAAGCTATATTGTCATTTGACAGTAGCGGCTTGCTCGACATATATGGAGTCACATTTAACCAAATGAAGATGTGAAGTGCTACAGTATAATGTGGCTGCAAGCCATACCAATGAGACAGATAAATTGTAGATGGAACTCTCCTAAGTATATCTACTATAGGATTTAGGGGTGCATGTGCATCCAAGAGAAGATGATCGTTGGCATGATTCGTGGTTCAACACCCAAGTTGCACAATGCTGATATATGCTCCTTGCAAATGAAGATAGGACATCTGCGGTACAAACAGGGTTGCTTGGTAAGACTGCAGATGTTCTGAATTCATCAAGAACATGGTAGCAGCAAAGTTAAAGGTAGTTGCCCGATGCCACTCATTCCGATCTTTGAGAAGGTGTGTCCATCTCCTTGTGTAGGGCATTTGGTTAACCTTCTAATATCTAGGGAGGGTTTACCCGCAAAAAAAAAAAAATCCAGGGAGGGTCTGACAGTTTAATAATAAACGTGGAACACTTAGTATTTGAAAGGACGGATGACAGTGTGTGTTGTCCTAGGCCCTGCAAATTAAACTGTGTTCACAGGAATCGAGGAGACAGAAGAATTATATAGTAGAGTCTTGAGCGACCTCATGGGATAGCCACGCATGAAGTGCCAGGATATTTCTCCACTACTTATAAAAGAGCAAACTTTAGTTTCACTTGGTGCACCCAGCCAATGTGTACACGGGTCACTCAGGACCATCGGATCCAGCCCACTAAAACGGATCAAACGACACAGATCAATTTCATCAACAACTCCCTGATGCAACGGCCCAGATCCATCCTATCGACCGGCAGAGAATTTTCCTGCCAAGTTCCCCGCCCCACGTTCGCGTACCCCTCCGCAAACCCGCATATGCACGCTACATGAAAACATTAGGCACAATCAACGGGATACGCGTAAATTAATTCTGAATCGCTTTGATTAGCTGGTCAACGCCGTTATTTCCTCTCCTCTCCCGATTTGTTCTTTATGGTCCTCGCGCTAGACACCATCCATGGCTGCAGCCGCCGCCATATCCCTCCCTCTTCAGCTCCGCCGTTGCCGGCCTCCTCATGCCACCGCATGCCCCCTCGCCACGACATATTCCTCCATCCTCTTCCCTGTCCAATCCTATGCCTCACGGCCATCTCCACGTCGCCCACGGCCCGCTCACCGTGGTGCCCCTCCATCACAAGCAGGCACCATCGAGGCGTCAAGCCTTGCGCGACCGTCTGCGTCGTGTAGACCGACCGCCTCCGCGCATACTTGCGCGTCAGCGCCATGGACGTCGTCGGCCACTTCCGCAGTCGCGTCATCACCGGCGACGTCGCCTCCCGCAACGGCCTGCATAGTGATAAGGCGGAGCACGTGCTTCAGGCATTCACGGTGGACACGGGGTCTTCCTAAAGGTGGTCCTCTCTTATCTTACTGCTCCTACATACTTTGTGGCTAGCTGTCGGTCCGCGACGATCTGAGCGTGAAATTGTTTTGCGACGTCTGTATAGGTTTCAGTGGAAGGAGAACTATTGTACGTCTTCAGCAAGGACATGGCAAATCTCGCTGTCAAATCATCCATATTAATTGCAGGTTATGCACATCGGACTAATCTCTTTGCATACTTTCTTCATTTCTTGTATCATGTGGTTTCACATATATATCTCTATGAATTCATCGCCAAGTTATATTTAAGGAGAGGCTACAGATGGTTTTTATTTTGTTCAGCTGCATATATGAATTGTAAAATCATCTCCAACCAATTTTGTACTTCATTTTCCTTAAAATCTGTTTATTGAAAAGAAGGTCAGTTTCAGAATCATATTCATGCAATCAAGCTCTATCTAACAAAATTGAATTGGTTGCTTTCAGTCAGAGTATAAGAGGCAATCTTTTCCATCCAGCAAGTCGGATTTTAATTACGCTTGGCTGCGTTGACATACGAAGCTTAGGATGACCATTTATGTCTTATGGTCGAACACTTCAGGTATTTCAGTTTGCTTACTGAATAACACGTATAATGCACGTACAGATTATGATCCATATGGCTACATATTCCCGTCCTACTCTTATCCTCCGTTGTCACATTACCGAGCTCAGTTTGATTATACGAGCACTGTGTTATACACTTACGACTAGGAGTTTACAGTTAACATGTGTAATTATATGCTCCAGCTAAGATAACCGTCCAATCATGATTTTTCTGAAGAGTTGTATCTAATATAAATATATCAAAAGAAATTGTCAGGATGGGGTAACTTTCTGCAATAACAGACCTGTATATCATATTTAAGGAGAGGCTAGGATATGTGCTTGTTTTGTTCTAATTACTGTGTGATTTTTATCTGATTTTCTGCCATTTCAGGCGCCACTGAAGAAGCGTTCATGGTATACTGCATCTTACTGTATTTTATAACATCCCAGTTATTGGTTCCTGCGGTGCATTGAGTAATATGAAGCCGTCATCAGCGGTGGTGACAAAGTGGTTGTGACAGAGAGTGAGCCGCCATCAGTGCCTAAAGAATCATTTGTTGAAGAAAATTTTAAGGTTTCTTACATCCCTTTTACTGTATTTATTCACTAAACCATCTGTAGCCTCTCCTTAAATATAACTTGGCGATGAATTAAGTAGTGGAGAAATTATATGATTATGAATGTATTCTTTACACATGTTATCACCTGACTTGGTGGGCGAAACTAATTGTTGTAGATTGAAGTATCTCCTCAAGTACCTTTCGCGAGTTGTCCTGGTCGCACTTCCAGCGACATATGCACCCAGCCACCCAGTTTAGGCTGATTTGTGACCAGGACTACCTACCACATAGCAGGAACTACGATGGTCTGATGACAGGATTGCAGTTGAATGCTTTGTAGACGCCGTCAAGCCCTGCAAAATGCTATGTGTCTTCCCTTGTGATAGAACCCGAAGCGGTGAAGGTCCTTATCAATTTGAATCATTGGTCGAAATTCTAATTTCTTTCATTACGGTTGTGGGGTTTTAGTGTCCACTATTAGTCATGGTATGCTATTGTCAAGTAGGTTTTTTATGGATGCAATTGGCAAAGCTAATCACAGGAATGATGACTGCCATAGTAAGAATTACAAAAATCTGCAATTAAATGCTTCTGTTAAATACTAATAGTGTTATTTTGGTTACTGCCATATTTACATTGGTAAGATGCAACTTAAATCTCGAAGGCCTTTATCTGATATCTCGCATTAAAAATTGTACAAATGTGCACCAGCTGTCATGTAGAGATGTGGTCTATTAGTCTATTTGCTTAATTGTTTTATCCTTTAGATGATCCCTGATATTGGTGGAGCCAAACATGGGAGTAGCTTGGCCAACAGATTAATTGGGAGTTCATGTACTATATGATTCATCCAAAGAAAAAATTATGGCCTAAGATGAAAGCTGCTTTCATGGATTATTTGTTCGACTGCCATCAATGGCATGAGCTTAAAAAATATACTGATACTTCTTTGACGTATATCATATATATAATATGCTTTTAACTTATATGATATGTATTAGCTTATGCATGATATACAAAAACTGAAATGTTCCATTCAACTGAACAAGTGTGTCTTGTCAAGATGTGCGTGCACGTGCAAGGCTACTAGTATATATAAACCGGACAAGGGTAGGCTTCCAAGTTCCAAGTGATGAGGATGTACAGTCGAGATCTGGGCCTATAATAGAAGACATGCACAAATCTTTAGCCTATGTGGCCAGGCAGCATCGACCCACCAATGCAAATCGTAAATGTTGCCCCGTGCGGCCCAACGGGCTACCCTATAGACGTCGTGGACATCTCGGGCCGCTAAGAGCATCTGCCAGAATTATGGGCCCGGCTAACCCAACGACGCGTCCTAGGATCGGACAAGTGCCGGAATATCTGATCTTGTATGGAATTTTATGTTATGGCCAAAAAAGCATGGCTTTGAAAACATTGACTTGGCTAGTTATAAAAAATCCTGTGAGATCGCTCAAGCGATCCAAGAAGTGCTTGTGGCTTTGTTATCTAAAAGAGATCACTTGAGATGGTAACAGGTGTGCGCCTAACCAAAGAATGTATCGCTTTGAGCACTGGTTGTCCACTCAATCAACTCATGCAATTTTCAATGTCCATAGTGAAAAAATTGCGGAAACAAGTGTGCACGAAATCGTTAAAAAATCTCGTGGATCGGCCGCAAATGGTACAATTATTAACATGTGAGCGGGTCCAATGCGGCGGTAGTATCTGGACATGTCCGCGCACCCTGAAAGTTGATTGCGGACACGTGGATGCCTCACATATTTTCAGAGTGTGCGGACCGATGGGTGGCACCACTGAGGACTTTTTTGTGTTTGGACCCCGATTGTACCGATAGGGGGGGCTTTTAGGGCTCATGTGGAAATTCTCTCACGGAGCTATTTAGGAGCGCTTCTCCCGTCTAACCACATGAGCAGCCATCATGACTCCAACTGTTTAGCCGCCGGAGGGGTGCACACGTTATTCACAATCTCTTTTAGAAAACAAAGCCACAAGCACTTCTCTCCAGCTGTTACTACCTTTGAACTCATCCAAAATTCCTTCAAAACCCACACGAGAGATGAACACAACCCCTAAGATCTTAATCAACCCCGATACGAGCTACCAGAGAAGAACAATACATGGTTAACTCATCTAGGGTTGTAATGCGGTGTCGTGCCAAGGCTCGCTAAACTACAATAAAATTATGATTTAAATTTTCGTTGGTATTGATTGAAATTACACCGTTTGTGTATGAAAATTTCCAGTTAACATTTAGTTATTCAAACGAAATTTTCTAGTACTCACTTTTGGTTCAAAGTTTTTGAAAACTCCAAAACTAGGTCTGTTACACCCATCATCGACAAATCGATAGTAACGGGAATAAAACGCAAAGCAGAGACAGAAACATACAAAGAAAATTGAAAAGAAGAAAACCTGAATTTCCTCTTATTTTTCATAAACCATCCGTCCAAGATGACGACCTGCCGTGGCTTGGACAAAGAGGGGTAGGAAAAACCTGACAGGCTCCTTGCTTGGATGTGCCTTCCATTATCTTTGGAGTGTGTTCCCGGAAAAATCCTACTCTAATAGTGTCAGTGCGTTGCTCAAGGCTTCAACTTGTTAGCAAACAAACACTTCATTATCAATGGCCCTTCCTTCCAATTAATGCTTTGGCATAACATTGTGAAAACAAAGGCACCCGGAACATACAATGTCGGGTATAGTCTCTCATCATAACTGTTTGATGAAGTCAATGCTGTTTTCCGATGCCACTCATTTCGAAGTTCAAAGAAGTGTGTGTATGTTGCCCCCGCGTGTGATGTGCCATCCGACGTTTGCGTTGAGTATTCTGTGAATTGTCTACAGTCTAGTCATGCTTGAAGCTTTCAACAAATTACATCTGATCAACCATGGCGGGCGTTCTTGAGGATGGAACCAAATAAATGAAGGAGATGAAAATTATCGTACAGGGAGTCACCATTTATATATGCTAAAACTAAAACTCGAGGGGTGGGCATCCAACCTCCAAGAGGAGGGCCTTGAATAGAGCATGTGAACCTATCTTTAGGCCATGTGGCAACTAGGCAGCATGCACCCACCGACGAGTCATGGTCGGGTATATGATACGATCAGGTTAAAATTTTGAATATTTTATTGTGATAGGCTCACCAAGAAAATTAATTAATAAATGAGGACAAGTGAAGAAGGTACAAGTAGTCGGTGTGGTAATATCCTCTAGCTAATCGATCTTGTATGCATTTTTTCAAGCTAGCCTTTTCCAGCTGAGTCAGTTAATTTACTCATCGAATGCTTGGATTATTATAAAACTTTATTTTCGTGAGTAGCATGTAAAAAGCACGAGAATCATACTATCTTGTTTGTAACTCTTCCCTCCCAAATTTAATTTAAATAAAACAACGGAACACAATTATCCGTGTGAATGATTACAAAATAAGGTTTTTTGGTTTTTTTCCAAGATAAAATTTTCTATCTGTGCACAATCCAAACTGAGCGCCAAGCCTCCCAATGCATTCTTTGAGCATGTCTTATAAGAAACATATGAAATCTCTTGCTTCCTCTCCAGTGTGTTCTTTCGACCTTTTCGCGGTAGCAGGTGTGAGCTACCAACTTTTGATTCTGTTTTTTCTTTGTTGAAAATTCAACCATACCGATCCATGTCACTTTCTCTAGAATTCCGAATGTCTTCGTTTATGTGATAATTTCTTTCCTAAATGACATACTGACAATAAGCCCACATCCAATGAAACTTCCTCGCGAAGAAACTACAACGAAACTAATTACATTGAACCACAAATTTTACTTGTTTTGAAAAATCCACAAAATCTAGTCATCACACAATATCTAAATATCTCATTTTCTCCACTTGAAAAAAAACAAACATGAGCGGACCACCTATTGATGCTAACACGGCCAAAAACTGTCCAAGGTGGTGAAGGGGGTTGAATTGTACCAAAATCGGGAAATGTTGGACTAACCAACCCAGTTTATCTCCTCTTACGCGAAATAAAAGTCTACTTTATTTCTAATATACAATCAACAAAGGCCAATCACTCTATATCTATGATAATTTTAATCCAAATAGAAGTATGACCTCATAGTTCTAAACTCTTAAGTATAATGTAAATTAAGTGGTAGTTATGTTTTTTTTGGAGAAACACGCTAGGAGCATTACATATTCACATAGAAGAGAATAGTGTTCCGGATAATTAGAAAAAAGGGTGAAAACAAGATACGAAGGCACAAAGCCCCGACCTGACAAATTGATAAAACAACAAACAAATAGATAAACAAACACACCACAGACACACATACGCGTCAATAAAATGCATGTAAGAAAATTGAGCGGCATAGTGTATTATGCAAACACCCTACACACCAATCAAGTCATTCGGGGGTGGCCTTTCAAGAGAGGAGTGTGATGATTCCGAGACTCTCTCAACAGAGTGTGGATGTATCTTCCATACTCCAGGTTATGTCCAAAGTGCATTTGGACTGGCTGGCGAACAATGTGTGCAGTTCCGACAATATGCACTTCCAAGTGAATCTCTATGATGCTTTAATGCAAACAAAGCTAATTGACACCACCACTGGACAGCACAATCTGTTAACTGATGCGCCTGGTGTCGTTGAACGTTCTTTTCTGGTGCCACTCATTCCGAATTTGAATAGATGTGTGCACATGTGACCACGCACACGTAACACGGCATATGGTGCCTAGATGGAGTACTTCGTGAACTGTCTATAGTCTTTGAGAGGTCAACTGTTTGAGCAGAAAAGGCATGCATCTGATCTATCATATCGTGGCATGGCGTGTGTGTTCGTAAGGGCTGTACTACCAAATAAAAGAAGTCAATGAAATATCACGTCGAGGGTGTGTAGATATAGGCCAATCTACCGGGGACGTACAAACGCTAGGCGGGCCTTAAATGTAGCCTGCGAGCGAATATTCAGCCCATGCGGTCGGCTGGCAGCGTGCACTGTCTACCGAAACGCTGGCCGCCAACTCTTCCGGCAAAGCCACGCGCACACCACACCCGACGATCCAATTGAAATCCTCTCCACGCCATGTAAAAAAACAAAAACAAAAAAACCTCTCCACGGGAAAAAGAGTCGCCATCCCTGGCTCCCTGCCAAGCGAATCCACCGCGAGACGTCCCTACACCGCTACACGGCTACACGGAAAGGATCCATGATCCAGCCGTCAATCTCATCCATGGCCGACGCGGCGACGCTGCCACGCGCCCACGCTGTCTCGCAGCAGCGGCATCCGCTGAGCCAGATCGCAGGGAGCGGCACGCACCGGCTGCTGGATCGTCGCCCGCCGCGTCACGCAGCACGCTCCTGGGATGCCCGCCTCGACAGCGCGCGCAAGGAGATCGCCGTCCATGTCACCTCCGTCCTCATCCTCTTCCTCTCCGCTGCTCGGGAGGTGCGTCACCGTCGAGCACGCCACGCCAGGGACCGCCCCGTGCGCCGCATACAACGTCCTTGTGCTCACCAGGTTCCTGCTCTGCACCTAGCCCATGCGGCCGCGTGATCTAGACTTCGATTCCTGGATCGTCTGGATCCATGGAAGCTTGCTGCTGTTCGATCCTCACCTGCAGAACTGTTTGTTCTGCGAACTTCGATGTTTGTGTAATAAGGAAAATATATATTTTATGCACTAAATTTTGTTCTTGTTTTTATAACCATGAAAATACGTTAATCCAGTTTTACTGACTACTGTTAATTAATTCATCCTGTCTCGTCCTTGTGAAGGATTTGAGTCCATCTGGCTTCGTCATGCCATTTCTTAGCAGCAAATGTATCATAATTTGAAGTTGGCTGAGTTTCCAGGAACATATCAAAACTGAAGCCGACAGATTGTTTTGAAACATATCTCAATTTTAAGTTGGCTACTTCTAAACGTTCGGCTACAAAATAAGAAGAAATTATTCTTCAATACCAAGTGTCAGATTGTCTGTATAGAGCAACGGTACGGTTCTATTCTTTTATTTCTTTACGAAAAGGCCGCAGCATAGTCTATGAGGGCTCGGCAAGAAGGATAGAAGGATAACACAAGCGCTCGGCAAGAAGCTGAGCGAAAGAAGAGACAGACTAAGGCTAAACTTAATCAGGTTCTCTCTTTGTCCGTCTATGAGGGCTTTGCTTCTTAACTTGCAAGCATGATGCCATGTCTGCAACTCATCCTGTTAAACATAGTTAGTTGTAACAATACGATCCTAATCGGTACAGCTAAACCGGATAGATAGATAGCTCATATAGTTTTATAGTTTGTTATGGTGTATGCTAACTACCTGTAACCCTAGCTCTATGAGCAGTATATATAATGAGCTATCGCCGATGCATTGAGGCACGTCACAAACCAATCTATTCTTTCTCCTTGTTCTTTTTATGGTATCAGAGCCAACACTCCTAACCATCCATGGCTCCAACCACCTCGCCAACACTCCTAACGTTGATTTTTATTCGGGAAAAAGATTTTACCTTATTCTTTCTATTGCCGAGATGACCATTGCGATGTAACCCGGGATTCCGCCACCACATGTTGGCGGGCCTGTGTTCATGTGTCTTGATTTTATTTTTTATTTTCTCTTTGTTTGTTTCTCTAAAAATTGTAACTTGTACTTACTTTACAAAAAATGTAACTAGATGAAAAACCAAGTAATACTTTTCTCTAAGATGCATTTTATAATTAACAACAAACTAAGTACATACATATAGAAGAGAATAGTTATTCCAATAATTACGAAGAAGGGTGACAAAGGACACAGAGCTCTCACATGACAAATTGACAAAACAACAAATAAACGTACCACAGAAACACAAACACGCCAATAAAATTCATGGAAGGAAATCTAATCAGCATAGTGTATTCCACAAACACACTTCACAAATCAAGTCATTAAGGAGTGGTCTGTCCAGAGCTGGGTGTGATGATCCCGAGAGTCTCTCAACAGAGTGCGGTTGCATCTTTCACACTCCATGTTACGTCCAAAGTGTATCTGGGCCGGCCGGCGAACAACGTGTTAGTGCCGAAAGTATGCCCTTCCAAGTGAATCTCCATCATGCTTCGATGCAAACAAAGTTAATTGACACGGCCACCTGTCGGTACAAAATCTTAGCAAATGAAGCTGAGATCGTTGAAGGTGCTTTTCTGGTGCCACTCATTCCGAACATCGAAGAAGTGTGTGCATGTGACAACGCTAACGTAGCATTGCATCTGGTGTCCACATGGAGTAATTCGTGAACTGTGCATAGTCTATGGGAGTTTAACAGTATGAGCAGCAAGAGCATATGTCTGATCTATCATATCATGGCACGGCATGTGTGTTCCTATAAACTGAGTTGATGAAAAATCACACCCAAGGTGCGTGTGTATAGGCCACAACCAGAGAGTACACATCCATGATCCATCTACCGGGGCTGCGGGCCTTAAATGTAGCCTGCGAGCGAATCTTCAGCCCGTCGATCCCGTCCAAAAATTCCCCTTCAAAACCTCTCCACGCGAAACAGAGTCGCCATCCCTGCCAAGCGAATCCACCGCCGCCAGACATTCTACAACGAGAAGGATCCAAGATTCATCAGTCAATTGCATCCATGGCCGGCGCGGCGACGCTGCCGCGCTCGTGGCTGTCCTGCTGAGCCCGATCGCGGCGAGCGGCACGCACATGCTGCTGCTCAAGCAGTGGCTCAAGGAGGAGGACCTGCTCGCCCGCCGCGTCGCGCTCCGGGAGGCCTGCCTCCACGACGTCCGCAAGGAGATTGCCTTCCTCTACTGCGCCTTCTTCGCCTTTCACGCGCTGCTTCCATCCTCATCCTCTTCCTCTCCGCCTCCATCTCTTCCGTCCGCTGCTCGGGACGTGCGTCGCCGAGCTCAAGCGCACGGGCCTCGAGTTCGATCTGCTCGAGGAGGCCGACGCGCTGCGCAGGGCCAAGACACTCCGCGTCGAGGCCAATGCGGCCACATGGCTAGTTGCAGAGTAGGAACCTGGCGAGCAGGAGGACGCCACAGGCGGCGCTGAAGAGCGCAAAGACAGGGAGGTACCTGGCGGGCGAGCGCCTCGGGCCATCGTCCATCGGCTGCAGCGGCGTGTCCCTGATCTTGGTTGTAGAATCGCAAGAATAGATTGAGAGCAAAACAATTGTGTTGATCTCATATTGTGTAGTACATATGTAGCGGTACAGGTGTGACCTAAACCTAAAGGACACCCATACGAAGAGGTTCCTAGAGTTTGGTATATACACATACACACATACCATACGTGAAATATATCTAGCTATTCCAACACCCCCGGTAGTCTGAGCGTCGCTTGCGACACACAGACTGAAACGAAAAGCTTCAAATTAAATGTAGCCGTAGATAATCCCTTCGCCATGATGTCGGCGTATTGTTGAGAGGTCAACACATGGAGAACACGCAGCTGACCAAGAGCAACTTTTTCACGTACAAAATGAATATCCAGTTCAATATGCTTCGTGCGACGATGATGAACGGGGTTTTGAGTGAGGTAGACATCAGAGATGTTGTCACGGTACACCACGGTACACCACGGGGTTTTGAGTGACCAAGTGCAGCTCACCGAGAAATTGACGAAGCCAGCAGCAATCGACAACCACATTCGCAACAGCGCAATATTCTGCTTCGGCACTGGAACGAGAAACGATGGGTTGTCTCTTTGAGGACCAAGAGATGAGAGAATCACCGAGAAAGACACAATAGTCCGAGATCAATGTCGAGTGTCAAGAAAGTCGGCTCAATCCCTATCTGAGTATCTCATGAGCTCATGAGAAGGTGAAGCCGTGAGACGAAGACCATGTCCAGTGGTTCCCTTGATATAGCGCAAGATGCGCTTGACGAGGGTCCAGTGAGCATCACGATGAGCATGCATATGGAGGCAGACTTGGTGAACAACATATGCAAGATCTCAAATACTAGAGAGCTCCAACAATGCTGCGGTAATTGGTGGCGTCAGTGGCGAGAGGGCCAGTGAGAGTGGACATCTTGGGCTTCGTGTCAACAGGAGTGGTGGCAGCCTTGCAGTTCTGCATACCGGCACGGTCAAGAAGATCTTCGGCATAGCGCTCCTGGTACAAGAAGAAACCAGCTGGAGTGCGCTGCACTTGTATACCAAGAAAAAAAAATGCAAGGGACCAAGATCCTTCATGGCGAAAGCTGGGTGAAGATTCTCGATGATAGGCCAAAGAAGTGGTGTTGAGGAAGCCGTCAAAACAATGTCTTCAACATAGAGGAGCAGGTAGGTCGTGTCAGAACCGCGAAGAAGCACAAATAGCGAGGAGAACGAGTGGGTGGCAGTGAATCCGATGGATCGAACATAATCATGAAACCGCTGGAACCAGGTGCGGGGAGCCTGCTTTAGTCCATAAAGAGATTTCACCACCCAGACGATAGACATGCTCTGGACGCGTGTCATCAACAAGCCCGTGTGGCTGCTCGGCGTAGACTAGCTCCTGTAGCTCGCTGTCGAGAAAAGCATTCTTCACGTCTTACCGATGAACGGGCCAATTTTGAGCTGCAGCAAGGTGGAGAAAAACACGTATCGTGGCTGGTTTGACAACTAGGGAGAATGTCTGATCATAGTCAATGCCTTGGCCCAGATGAAAACCACGGACTACCCAGTGATGTCTACGCAGGCTTCTATTCTTGTAGACAGTGTTGAGCCTCCAAGTGCAGAGATTTGTAGAACAGCAGCAAGTTTCCCTTAAGTGAATCACCCAAGGTTTATCGAACACAGTGAGGTAGAGGTCAAAGATATCCCTCTCAAGCAACCCTGCAATTAATATACAAGAATTCTCTTGTGTCCCCAACACACCCAATACACTTGTCAGATGTATAGGTGCACTAGTTCGACGAAGAGATAGTGAAATACAAGTAATATGGATGATTATAAGTAGTAATTGCAATCTGAAATAAAAATGGCAGCAAGCAAACATGTAGCAGAACTTGTTGTAAACGGTGTTTCAATGCTTAGAAACAAGCCCTAGTGATCATACTTTCACTAATGTACACTCTCAACAATAATAATATAATTAAATACATAGATATTTCCTTTTCACTATGCTACTCTGAGTTATTCTCTCGTTGGATAACGAACACCAATCCACTGCGTAGGGCTATAACAGCACACATTAAAGTCGCATTCCACATCTAGGGAACCTCACACTGTCAAATTGAGCGCCCTAAATAGTACTAGACAAACACCGCAATTTCATAGAGACATCCAACGCAAATAATAACTCATGATAAGTATTCCTGTTATATTTAGCCTAAGAGCCACACACGGGGCACACACTGTCAACTTCGCACCGTGGGACAAAGGTGACTCCGGAGATTACATTAATAAAACCACTTGATTAGCATATAAGATAATGAAGAGTAACATCTATGGATTCAACTAGATTACAAATCTCATGATCACATAAAGATCACACCATGGGAGAGAGAGATAAACCACATAGCTACCGGTAGAGCCCTCAGCCTCGGGGGAGAACTACTCCCTCCTCATCATGGGAGGCAGCAACGACGTTGATGGAGGCGGTGGCGTCGATGGAGATGGCTCCGGGGACACTTCCCCGTCCCGGCAGGGTGCCGAAACAGAGACTTCTGTCCCCCGAATTAGGGTTTTTGGTGGCGGCGGAGCTACGGAACTCTTCTGGAGAAATCGTCGATTCACTTAGGGTTTTCGCGTCGGGGGGAATAAGTAGGCGAAAGGGCGGCGGCTGACGACCCCCGGGGGGCCCACACCACCCTAGGGCGCGGCAGAGGGGGGAACCGCGCCCTAGTGGCGTGTGGGGCCCTGGTGGGCCTCCTCTATTGCTCCTTTGGTCCGTCAGGTGTGTTCTGATAAAGTAGGGATCCCCGTGAAGTTTCGTCCAATTCCGAGAATATTTCCAGACTAGCTTTTCTGGAATACAAAAACAGCAGAAAACAGGAACTGGCACTTCGGCATCTTGTTAATAGGTTAGTCCCAGAAAATGTATAAAAATGATATAAAGTGTATATAAAACATGTAGCAATTGATATAAAACATGCATGGAACATCAAAAATTATAGATACGTTTGAGACATATCACCCAACGAGGCTTGTAGTGATCAGTGTACCATCCGGTCGAAGCTTGTGACGGAACACCCATTTGCCAGAGATGACATTGGCACGTGTAGGGCGAGGCACTAACTCCCAAGTTTTATTAGCCTGGAGTGCATCAAATTCCTCCTGCATAGCAAGGCGCCACTGATCATCACGAAGAGCAACAGTGACGGAGGTCGACAGGGGTGACAGCGATGGTGGTGAAGAGCTCGACGGTGATGTAGAACATGTCGCAAGGATACCTTATTGCCCCAGAAGTATCAAACCAATATACTGCGGATTATGTTGATGTATTCCGTGCATCGAGCGGGTCACGGCTCGAAGAGGAGCTGGTGGCGGTGTGGGTGGCGAAGACGACGAACCAGGCGAGGAAGACGTCGCTGTCGAGGAGCGACCTGGCGCTGCAGAAGATATCGCCGAATTTGCTTCCGCGGGAGGAGATCCAGCTGGCTCGGTGAAGTGGTCTGCTGTGGCAGAAGAAACTGCTGAATTCTCTGTCGCGGCAGGAGATTCAGCAGCAGGCCATCCAGCGGGCTCGGGCATCGTGAGAGGGCCGTCAGCAGGTGCATGCGACGTGGCAGGTGCAGCAGCTGGTGGGGTTCGCCGTGGAAGAGCCCGAGGAAGAAGCGGCAGCATGTCGTCACGTAGGACGACAGCGGCAGGTGTCGAAGCCATTGAGGAGTTCGGTACCTGCTGAAAAGGAAACACACGCTCGTTGAAGTAGACGTGACGTGAGGTTAGTACTCGACGAGAAACGGGATCCTAGCACCTATATCCTTTGGTGTTGGGTGAGTAGCCAAGGAAGACACACGCAGTGGATCTAGGGGCTAGTTTACGAGGGGAGGTGGATTGAGTGTTAGGGTAGCAAGGGCACCCAAAACATGAAGATCGGTATTGGAGGGTGGGGATCCAAACAGAAGTTGGAAGGGAGAGATGTTCTGACGTGGTCGACAGGGACGACAATTTAGAAGATGAGATGTCGTGGCGAGTGCGTCGGGCCAGGATTTTGGTGGGATGGAGGAGTGAAAAAGCATGGTGCATAGGCTATCGTTTAAGGTGGGAAGAATGCGTTCCGCTCTACCATTTTGTTGAAAGGTGTATGGACATGTGAGACGTAAAACAATCCCATGTGAAGCGAGAAATGTGCGAAAAGCATGATTGTCGAACTCACGACCGTTGTCGGTTTGGAAAGAAAGAATAGGGCGACCAAAATGATTGCGGACGAAAGCATGAAAAAAAAGTGAGGGTGGCAAAAACATCGGATTTACATCGTAAAGGAAGCGTCCAAACATAGTGAGTATGATCATCAAAAACAACTAGATAGTATTGAAATCCTGAATTACTAACAACCGAGATGTCCAAAGATCACAATGTAATAATTAGAACGGGAAAGTAGAAATTGTAGTTGATTTAGAAAAGGATAATTAAACATGTTTTCCTAAACGACAGGCGTGACAAGTATGAGACGCCATCTTACTACAAGAGAAATTGAACGAAGATAAAATTTGACGAAGGTGGTTGTGGTCGGGGTTTCCTAGACGAGCATGCCGGAGGTCTGCATCGCCTGAAACATGAAGATCGTGATGAGGAGAGGAGCTGGCGCCGGGGCGAAGAGTGTAGAGATCACCAGAGCTGTTACATCGGAGCAGAACGCGACGGGTACAAAGATCCTTGACACAAAAACCAAACAGGTCAAATTCAACTGAAACATGATTGTTTGTTGCGAGTAAGAGCGCGAACAGATAGGAGATTTTTGATTAAAGAAGGAGCACAAAGAACGTTGGTTAGACGTAAAGGAGAAGCTGAAGTGGGAAGGAGATTACCGGAGTGGGTGATCGGCAAACGAGCACCATTACCGACAGTAATATGATTGGAGAAGGGAGAAATAGGAAGGAGAGAGAGGCTACCCGGGTTCGCTGTCATATGAGCCGAGGCACCGGTGTCGACAACCCAGTCGCCACCTCCGTTGTAGGCGGCTGGGTGAGGAATTCGTTGAAGAGAAGCGAACAGCTGCGGATCCCACTGAATGGTGGGCTGCTGGTAGAAGGCGAAGCTTGAAGAACACCCGGTGGAGAGGGCTGCTGGTAGGGGGCTGCGCCATAGACTGGAAAAGACCGGAATTACATCTCCTAGCGTACAACGAAGAAGTGGCACTAGATGTTTTCCCAATGCCGCTCAATCCAAAGCTACTTATGAGTTCATACAACGACACCCTTGTTCATTGGCATCACGTGTCTCCTCGCCTACGCCGGCGTTGCAAACTACAGCGACACTTAGGTATCGATCGGATTGTGTGAACTATCTACGACCAATGTAAGTAGAGATGTTTGCCTCTTGCGATGTTATAGCACGGTTACAAAGTGAGTGAGTACCAAAAGCGAAGACTATATATATTTAAGTCACTCAACTGGCTATATGTAGGAGCTAGTCAGCCAAAGGTGGGGCAAGTGAGCATATATATATCATGGTCGATATTTAGATCGAAGTTGGTAAATGATATATAAATTAATTTTCTCTATAAAAGAGAGGATCCCATCGTATATACTTGACGAAATAAATTCTAATGTCAGAAGTAGTTCAACTGTGTGAACGCATTATTTCAACTATTTCGATGTGTAATTTATGCGTGATAGAATTGTAATCGTGAGAAGGATATCACATATTCTTTTGGTTTCGAGAGTTGTCCATGGCGATGTAAACTAGGAGCATGTTTCTTGATGTTATTTTTGATTTCTCGGTTTTTTCCGAAAAGGTGCAACTTTTTTTTAAGTTTCAAAATACTAAGCTGAAGTTTGGCATTTCATAATTAACTAGAAACTAACCACCCAGGCCTACGTCAATCAAATGCTCCTGATAATTACTAAGCTGAAGGTTCCAATCACGACGACTCATGGTTGCTTCAGTGTACTTCGTCTTCCCTTCGGGCTCAATGGCGTGATTGGAGTGGCGGTTGATTGTTTTCCAAGGATTTGATCCCAATGGCTTGTTTGAGGCTTTTCTGTTATTTGTGGGCAACTTCCCCACATTTGGAAGTTTCTTGTGTAATTTAATTTCTTTAGTATCATAACTTGGGAAAGTCGTGGTCGCATTGTAAAAAAAAAAAAAACTAATCACACTCTCTGATAAATACTCACGAATATACAGCTCCTAGCTACCTCCTTTTTCACATTGTGATTTTCTTATTTGATCTGACTGAGTCGCTGAACATGTATTCGCTGAGATCTAGAATGAAATTACTCTCTTCGCAAACGCTCGTTTACAGAGGAATAAAGCTACAATCGTAGTGAAGATATTTGTTCCGAGAAATAAAGTACAACTGTAAGTTGTTCACAAGTGATTTTATAGATATTTCTCAAACGGAGCCTAAGCGGAATGAGACATTTCTTGCTAAAATTTCTTGGAGGGGTGGTATGTGTTAGTGTGTTACTCCTGTTATAGCAAGCTAAACTTTTTTTTTTGAACAGGGATAGGCCCCGAAGGGCCTGGATACTGCATTAAACTTTCAGCGGTGCAATACATTTTACAAAGAGGACCTTGCAAGAAACCAAAATAGGAAAAAAGTCTTCCGAATTTGCAATACAGACCCTAGACGAAGAAAGTGGAACGCAATCGGATCCATCGTCTTCTCCGCCAGCACCGATGAAGAACGAGCTCCCACGACAGCCCCCCACACGAGAGTCGGGGACAGAACCACTTGGCGCGAGATGGGAGAGACGCGCCGCCGCAAGAACTGCAGAGGGCCTCCGATGGAGGTTGCAAGAAACCTGACGCAATACGGCGTCCAGGCTTGGAGCTGCTGCCCGCCAGCATCCAGAGTCGGTGGCCAGACTTGTGCCACCGAGAATCTTCTCCAAATCGCAGTATCAACGAACTCCCGACCTCCTCCAGCTCCAAGATCGACCACGCCGAACAGCCCCTCCCCCTCACCGCCACGGCCGGCCAGGAGGGAAAGCAGCGAACCAGAAACCCCGGCTCTGAAGAAGGCATATGGGCGCTTATTGAAACGAGCCGCAGCCCAGCAACCCAACTATATCTTCCGCCTCGGAAGCCTCGATGGGATGCAGAACCGCCGCCTTCCAGCACCGCGCCATGGCACCGGAGAAGCACTCAAACAGAAGGAGAGGGCAGCCTTATTGACGGAAATGCCATGCTCCAGCTCCCTCGCCTGCCGCAACTCCTGCCACCGGAGGAGGACAGCGAGGAACACTAGGGCAAGGATACGCCAGATCCGGCCACAGGGGTCCGGCGACCTACTCCCATGCTCCACAAGGGAACTCGACGACCTACTATACAACCTACCTACATCGGCACCTCGCCTCAGCCATCGCCGAGCGGCAACGCCGCCGGGGACAACCTCGGTCCGGCCCGGAAGACGCGAGAGAGCTCTCAGGTACTGTAGCAGGGGATAGGGACGAGAGGGGGAATGCCCACAACTCCAATGAGTTTAGCAAGCTAAACTTAACTTGAGGGAGCTACTCCAACGTGCCCTTTCCTGGAACAGAGCACTAACAAAGACTAAACCAACGAAAATTAATGGGCTTTCGACATTGTTTTCTTGGCGGATGCCAAATCCACGGAGATGTCACCGCCTCCTTGTCTCAACGCCTCAGAATGATCAAGAAGTCATGGCCTCGTAGCCACTGGTAGGTTGCATTAGGCCGGGGCAAATGAACTGTTAGTGGATGTGCATACCTGCTTGTGTATTTTTTTCCGTTGATTTTTTAGAGATCTAGAAATATAATTTTGAATTTTTGAATAACAATCGAGAGCACTGGTGCTCATGTGCAACTATCACTTTCCGCAAAAGATCGCTTGATGCCTGAATATAGGAACCTGCTCTGCTCATGTCTATATCGTTATAGATGGTCTGGGCCAGCTTGGTTGCACAAGGCAGCTTGACCTGCATTGGGGCACATCAGAGGTGCCGAGACCCGTTCACCTGGCTGTGTTGGCAAGAAGGCCTGCAAGGCGTGCTTTCCCGATGCCACTCATGCCGAATGAGTTGCGGTGCTTCCTATCACTCTTGGGATCCAAGCCCATCGACAATCTCGCTAACAAAAATCAAACAACTCATACGCAAGGAGCCAGCATGGCTTTGTTCTCTATCTATTCTGCGTTTCTTCTAGCTATTCTAGGAGTGCGACAATTTAAGGAAGATAGATCAGACATCAGCTGTGTGTGCTGTGCTCTCACGTGGTAGAACAGAGGATGGTGGCAACTGGTAGTGCGCTCTCCACAAATATATTAGTAGTGGACTACCTGTTGTATACAACAGACATTGAACACCGCTTGCTTGAGTTACCTGACTGCCAACCAAAAATGGCGCTGAACAGAACGTGCCTAACTCTTTTTCGACAAAGGCAGTCTCTATCTCTACTATCTGAAAAAGACTCCAGAATACGCTTCGTCGCGCTCCACCGGTTCCGTCCTTCGTTGAGCGTCGTGCGGGTCAGTCGAGCCTCCACCAATTCCGCTGCAATTCCTACCTTATCTGTCTCTCTTCCGAAATGACGATCCACTCCTCTCCGTCTCCTCGCGATCTACCACCACCGATCCCTCTGCTCCTCTCGATCTGAATCACCACCACGTGACCATGGTGTTGTCACCTCAAACGCTAGAACGCGTGTGCCGGAGCCGCATCAGAGCCTCACCATGCCAGGGCCGACGACGAACACGATGCTGCACCAGAGCTTCCCCGCGCAAGAATCCGACGACTACCACGTTAACTCATTGGGGCCTCTCCGTGTCCCACGGACCTGAGTAATGGCTACTGCTCGCCTCCCCGCGCCCCTTCCTTGAACAGGTCGCAAACCTGAGACGAGCGACAGATTCGCGTATGGGCTTCGAGAAAGTCGTGGTCGCCTCGCAATCACGATGTTGTCGTAGCACACACTCGTCTTCATCCTCACCGGGAGAAAATGATACTACCTCCGATCCATATTAGTGGGCACAACTTTGTCTAGATACACATGTATCTAGTCTAAATACTTAACTAGATACATATGAATTTAGACAAATCTATGCCCACTAATATGGATCGGAGGGAGTAAAAAAAAGGTAAGTAACAACGTAGCAAAAAACACAGATCGGACCGTTTGCGAGGTCTAATTGATTTTCGGACCGGTGGACACCGGTGACAGGCTGACGTGGCACCACGTTTTCACTCCGTAGGGGTGGTAGCACGTTTCTCTGATGCCACTCATTTTGAATTAGATGTGTGTATGTAGGTGACCACACACAATTGCACCTCGTGCTTATCTCTAGTCTTAGCTGATTCCATCGGCACCCTCAGTAACAAAGTTCAAGCAACTCGTACGTAATGAACGAGCATGCCTTATCAGTCTAAACTAACAAACTATGAGGGTGAGAATCAAAGGTGTTAATGAGCACGTAGGTCAAAAGTCACATGGGCTGGTATATATAGAGATATAGAATGGCCAGTTTGAAATAAATAGATGAATAGAGATATAAGTCGAGTAAAATGTAGTTGGTCGATGGGATAAATTATATTGAAAGGAAGTCACGTGTCAAAGTTGCGAAAAGGCCAACCAATCTATTTATCATCAACAATGGTACAAAGAATTCTAAACGTAATAAAAATTACAAATAGGTCTTCGGACCACCTATCAAAGTTGCATATATAGACTGCCTTATATACATATGAGGTGGAGCAAATTGCACATAACTCCAACTTTTGGATAATGTACATCTCTCTCATCCCTCCAAGCTACCGCATCTGCCAAGACACCTGATTTTTTTTCTTTCACGTTCTATTTGCATTGTTTGCGACAATGTAGCGCAAAATTCTGCATAATTAATGTTTACTATACGATTTTTCGACAAATTCAGGGCAATATATTAATTTTAGGATGATATATATCCAATATATCCTATTTTTGCAATTATCCCAATTTATTTTTGCAATAATCCCTATCGAGACCTCGAGCATGCACATAGTTAAATTATGTAAAAGCACACAAGAACCATGTGAAATGCCGTGTTCAAGTGAGATTTGGCAAATAACAACAACCTGCAACGTCAACCCCCACCGTAGGCAACATGTGTACCATGAGAAAAGTTCTCCAAAATTAACCCGCAATGAAACGACACACAAGTGTCACCGTCGTGGGATACAACCACTGAAAGCCAGAGCATGGGTTACATCGTGGAGACAAAGTCCATGCAAACTCCGATGAATGGTTTCATCAATGCTATGACACGAAAAGATTGTCATTGCCAAGTACAAACAATGGCCACACATCCATGAGTTTTCACCCCGAAGGTGGAGACCCATAACTTTAAGAGCACCATCAAACCAACGCATGTGGCCCCTCCTTGTCAAAGACTATACTCGGAATGTGGACACCTCCAGTATGGACGTAGGGTTAGTGTACTCCAACAAGTCCAAGTCGTGCAACGAATGAGACAAACGCTCACATGGTCCTGGCGTGAACATCTCCATGCGCCCGATTTCGCTGGGAGATGACCCCGGTGCGATCTGATTGTAACGGGTTGGACGACAATGATACTATCATGCCTAACAAAGTTCATGCTATCCTTATTCAAGAAAATGTACTCCTATAGTTATTGAAACTCTAAGAAGCAGTACTAGTTTTGAACAATAGTAGAATGATATAGACATGCATGATATATATTAATCCTCTTTCATTAGTCATCTTGCAATGCAGGTTGTACCAGGCATACTCTAACCTTGTGGGCGGTAACAAACTTCATCGTACCACACACCCATCAAAAATCATTTCAGAAAACATCAACAGCACACTGGCACATAATTTAAAGAAACAAAAACACAACACCATCCTCCAGACGAGCGCGCGATTTCATGTCTGATACCGCCAGTACACGTTTCACTACCTACATCCTAGTAACACTACTGTGATCATATGTTTTGTTGCATTAAGCATGTGCACCAGAACTCAGGATAGGGATGTAAATGGTCACGGTGCCACACAATCCCACTTATTTTGGTCAACAGTTAAAAATATTGTTTTCTGGGAAAATGAACTAGGAACCCACTTTTGCGGGATTATGCGGTGCCACATATTGCGCCGTTTACATCCCTAACTCAGGACATGCTAGTTGGGCAATACTTAAACTGTCCTCCAAGTCGAACAAGCAAAGACGCAAGTGGACGCATTGATGGGGTTTGATAAACCAAAAGTGCGTAGTTGTGTGATACGGTACCAGAAAGTCCATGATTTCTGTATTCGCGCCTGTGGCACTGGATCGATTCAGCCAGCTTGCACTCGTACTGCTGCTGGAGCCATTTCAAGAGTTGTTGATATTTTCCCTATGCATCCCATTTCGAAGAAAGTCTTTATGTCGGCACATTATCATGCACCTATTGGAACTGGTGTACTTCATGGTTTGATGGATCGAACAAAGTACATCGATATCAAACATAGCTAGATTGGATGAGGGGTCATGACTGGATTCTGTTGGGGCTATCTCAGCCAACTGATTAATCACGCAAGAACTGAGGAGATGAAATAGACAAGAATTTACATATGTAGATGATCGATCCTAAGGGGTCATATATATATGATAAGATTGAGCTGAAGCATGATGCGATGGGCAGTGGTTGAGTAGCACGTCTAGAAGTTATACATAGGTTATGCTAAACTTGCCAGCCATTCTGGCGAATTTATACTGGTAGTCAGTAGTCACTATGTCCAATTTTCTCTGGGCACCTGAGACAACTTCACATTTCTTTCACTTGGCAACCAGTACGCCTGCTCACCAAGTGTGGACATTGAACTATTACAACATCAGTAGGTGCTTATAGCTTATTTTAACTCATTTCAGCTGGTCAGCATGTAATAGGTTTTCATGATTTGGGCCAGATTATCTGTGCCAATTGTTGTACGGATACCTGATCTTAATAAATAATAAAAACCGCATGCATCAATCGATGCAGAGGCTGGGACTCCCCTTTTCTAAAAAATCTGTGCCAATTGTTAATGATGGTACAACTTTGAGACGAGTGAGATAGTTTCGTCTGGAAACTAAGTGATTCTGGTGTATTTTCGGTTAATCAATGTATGTCGACAAGATGAACTGGCATGCTAGGGTTTTTTCGAAAATATCTTTGGAAGCTAAAGATACGCTTAAAAATTAAAATCTTGATGTGGTTTCTCATAGAAAAGTTTTGTTTACTAAATATAACCTGTCTAAAAGAAAGTGTACGGGGTTGAAAAAGTGTTGTTCTTGAGAGTCTCTTTAACATCTTTTTTACCATATCATTTTTGCTAAGACGGTCTGGCGCATTGTTCAGATTACTTTCGATCTCCCTCAACCAAAAAATATCACCAATAATGTTTGGCAATTGGTTGAATGGGGTGAAAAAAAAACCAAGGCTAAAATACAAATTGGGGTGTCAGCTTTGTGTTGGGCTATGTAGTGTTGTGACAATATATTTTTTTACCAAAGTTGGAAACAGAAATTTCTTGCGGATTTTTCATATGTCCAACAACTACAATATGTCACGAGGCATACCTCCTTCCACCGGATAAGAGAGACTACATGGTGTCTGGGTGCAGACGGCTCCTGACGATTGCTCATGATTCCTTAGGCTGGCGGGGTGGCGGAACACTAGTATGCTTGAGGATGGCTAAATCTTTTTATTCTGCTCACTGGGTGGTGACACAATAAGTGGTTCAATCGTATGTGACCGTGATTTTAACGTTGTGAAGTGTTGAATCTCTTAATGAAAGGCTTCTACTGATACAGAGGTTAGGGTTTTGCACACCTTTTCAGAAAAAAATGATTTGGGACAGATGTTAGCACGGGACAAAACAATCTTTAAAATGACATTTGTAAAAAGATGACCATATCTACCCGTCGGAAGTAGCAGTTTGATGATCTGCCATCTTCAGGCCGTAACCACATCCACACTTACTTTTGAACTACTGATAGTCTTATCGGTGTTACCCACTTTCCCCATCTCGCATATTCGTCTAAGTCGCTCCTGATCCGAATCTCCCTAATCTGCATTATCCCGCTAATGTTCTCTCTTTCACTGTTCCTAAGAACTAGCCAGGTGGCCCTCGCAAATGCGAGGGCATCATCTTAAGCCCACTCAATGTGTCCGGAAATGGTCCTAGAGACGTTAAACATATTAATTTCTAAATGATATTATTTGCTTGGTGAAATCGTAAATAATTACAAACCATCGAACGTAGAAAAGTGTATTTGACATCATCAAAATGGGATTTGATTGCATCATATAAGATACATTCAGCAGAGAAAGGTCTAGATTTGTTTGTTTTTAAGATAATATCACCGTTTTTATATATGGTTCATTTTAATCTATGCGCGAATTATTATATTAAATTCCCCCAAACACCATGTCACCCTAGTCCGTGCACCTACCTATTTGATTTTTTAGAACATATTTAACTTAATTGAGAACCATGGATGATATGAAATACAATCGTATGGTATAGTATTAAACCACATTAATATTTTGTATTACAGAGATACTATCAACATCTGATGTTTCATCAACGGATATCCAAATAACCACCCGAGACAGGACTCAAGACCTGCTAGGACCAATTACAGTTATCCCCGGAGCCATGCACATTTTTGTATGCCTTTGGTTTGCAGTTCGTCAATAATGACTTATAGTAGTGTTACACATATTTGTTGTTGATAATTTTAAACATCTTGTAGGCGCACCTTGCGATATATGGAAGTCCTAAGCACCTTATATTTGCAATGAAATTATCTACGACAATAGAAGACAATGTACCGTTTTTCTGGCAAACTATATGCTCTTAAAGCCTTTGTGTTCTCCTTCGTTTTGGTTTTTCATGTATCAAATATTTTTAATGGATCAATAAAGATAGATTATTGTTAAGAAAATAAAATGTGGATGCACACTTGAATAGAGCATTTATGTGAAAATATAATTTTGGAAATTCTTTATATGATTCACTACATATAGTAAAGTAATATAGTCCATCCTCGATTTTTTTTTCCGTATAATCAGTCATGTTCCCATGTATACCAATTTGCATTTGTAGTCCAGCATGTGCTTGCCTTGCTAGTAGCGTGTGTAATTCTTTTTCGAAAAGTGCAAGTACAACACATACGAAGCACTAAAAAGGACCAATTCATGCTCTCCTCTACTCGTTGATACGTCTCCAACGTATCCATAATTTCTGCTGTTCCATGCTTATATTATACCATTTGCTACATGTTTTATATACACTTCGTATCACTTTTATGCATTTTCTGGGACTAACCTATTAACAAGATGCCACAGTGCCAGTTCCCTGTTTTCTGCTGTTTTTGGTTTCAGAAAGTTACTTCTGGAAATATTCTCGGAATTGCACAAAACAAAAGGCCAGGTCCCTATTTTTCCAGCACGTACACGGAGTCCGAAGGAGAGACGAAGAAGTGCCACGAGGTGGCCAAACCACCAGGTGGCGCGGCAGTGGGCCCAGCCGCGCCTGGAGGTGGTTTGGGCCCCTCGGGGTCCGCCGACATCGCCCCTTCGCCTATTTATTCCCCGAGACGCGAAAACCCTAAAACACCGAGCCTTTCATCCAGAACATATTCGCTGCCGCCGCCGTCGTCAACCCTAACTCGGGGGGTTCCTGAAGCTCTTCCCGGCACCCTGCCGGAGAGGGGAATCACCACAGGAGGGCTCTACATCGCCATGCCCGCCTCCGGAGTGATGCGTGAGTAGTTCATCCTTGGACTATGGGTCCATAGCAGTAGCTAGATGGTTGTCTTCTCCACTTGTGCCATCATGTTTAGATCTTGTGAGCTGCCTATCATGATCAAGATCATCTTATTGTAATGCTACATGTTGTGTTTGCTGGGATCTGACTTATATTGATACCTATGTGGAGCTGAATATTATATTATCATGTCTATGTCATTTGTGATCTTGCATGCTCTCCGTTACTTGTTGAAGCTTTGGCCACGTGAATACTTGTAACTCCAAGAGGGGTATTTATGCATAATAGTTGGGTTCAACCTCTATTTAACCTGGGATAGTGACAGCAAGTTCTAAGTTTGTAGATGTGTTGTTGCCACTAGGGGTAAAACAGCAATATTTTATTCAAGGATGAATGTATTGTTTACATTACGCACATTACTTAATGCAATTGTCTGTTGCTTGCAACTTAATACTGGAAGGGGTACGGATGTTAACCGGAAAGTGGACTATTTAGGCATAGATGCATGCTGGATAGCGGTCTATGTACTTTGTCGTAATGCCCAAATGAATCTCATAGTAGACACCACAGCTCACACATGCATGTTATATGCACTTATCAATTGTCAATTGCCCAGCTGTAATTTGTTTACCCAGCATGTTAGTTATCTTATTGGAGAGACACCACTAGTGAACTGTGGACCCCGGTCCATTCTTTTACATCTGAAATACAATCTACTGCAATCATTGTTCTCTACTGTTTTATGCAAACAAACATCATCTTCCATTCGATACGTTTAACCCTTTGTTTTTAGCAAGCCGGTGAGATTGACAACCTCACTGTTAAATTGGGGCAAAGTAGTTTGATTGTGCTGTGCAGGTTCCACGTTAGCACCGGAATCCCTGGTGTTGCGCCGCACTACACTCCTCCACCAACACCTTCGAAGCAAACCTCGTTTTCCTACTGGTCCGATTAAACCTTGGTTTCATACTGAGGGAAAACTTACTGCTGCACTCATCATACCTTCCTCTTGGGGTTCCCAACTGACGTGTGACGTACAAGCAATTGTTTCTGGCACTATTAACCTAGAGCCACCACTCGTCATAAGAAGCTTTCCATATCCATGTTCAGCGCGCAGAGACGTGGCGAGGTCTTTTTTATTAACATGTGTTTTGCGTGGAGCGTGCTAGGAGCAAATATTTGGAATAGCTACAAATGACTTATAGCTAGGTGACTTATGGCTTGTTTCCTCGGCCTAAATCGCAGCCAAATTTATGGCATATTTAGGCACATTTTATTTCAACTAGCACAAGTATGTCAGAGAAGTTGGAATACATGGTTGTTTTTTGACAAACGAAAGGAAGTATGTGTTGATTTTTTTAAGTAATTCAATTTGTTTATTTATATCTAATTATCACAATAGTTTGGACGATGTGGATGAACGTAATGCCACTATTTTAGAGATAAATTTTGTCGACCGGTTACTTGACTACTAATTTCTTAAATCCAAGCCGTTTATTTTAATCTAACTACCACAATAATTTGGAAGATGTCGATCAACGTGATACCTCTATTTTAGACCAACGTATGATATAATGAAAGTATGCTTTCATGATTTTGTAATGTCATTGGAGTTTGTAAGGATGTTATTTTCCTTATGTTTGTGAAAATAAGATGTACGGAGAGAGACAAATTGCCCATTAAGGATCCTAACCATCTCCTTGACTTTAGAATTCTATCGCCATGAACCTACTCTCTATCCTTTTACCTTTTCACTAAGGGAGGCCCTAATCAATCTCTAGAGTGTAGTTTACTTCTGTAGTGGCGGAGCTTGACATAAATTATCGAGAGGATGAAAGAGAATATAATTGTGTTTTATATGGACGGGAAGCAAAATACTAAATCTTCCCTTCTAAGCCCTTTCCAGAAAATTTCTTCTCAACTTAGTCCAAAGCTCAGTGCGGTGGCCCCACCTAACTTACACTAAGCTCCGACTCCGTATATATGGTATGTACATTCTTCACGACAATGTCTTGGTGGTAGATATCGTGTCGTACGAAATACAAGCATGTTGTATCCGTCTAATTCTTTGTGTTTTTGGCACTTGTGAGGGTGTGTCCGCACGACTACACATGCCACAACTTTTTTTATACTCTTTCTGAAGTTTATTACAGTAGATGTGATATTCCAATATAGTATAAATCGGGGGCGACGTTTTGACATTCCGGAGCATATGCTCCCGGTTTATAAAATGCATATTAAATCTATTGTGAGGTGTCAAAAACAATTGGACAAAACTTCTCGTTTACATGTCGTCGTTCTGTATGCTCACAAAGTAGTCTCACAGAAAATCGATATTTTTTGTGCAGTGTGTAAAATAAATAAAATTCGGTGCTAAAATATGCTTTTCACGAAATTGGTCTTTTTTACACATGCCATAAAAATATGGGTTTTCATGAACCTCGACGTGCACACATAGAATGTCGAGAAATATGCGTCAAGTTTTTGTTCAGATTTTTTTTGATATATCCAAATATTTTTTTGATGGCAAAATCATATACTCCAATATGCTTTCTGTGCAAATCATACTGCATTTACAGGTTACCAACATGTTTATGTCTTAATTCAACAATGAAGATTCAAAAACATTGTTCTAGTATTGTACGATTGTCCCTGACACACACATGGGATAGGCTTTTTTTGTGCTTTAGCTAGTAGCAGATCCCACCGATCAGATTTTTTTTCGAATCGATCAGCTGTCCCAATTTTTTCCATTAACGATCAGGTTACACGTAAGTTTTAGAGTTAGCTTTTGTGTCCGGACTGGACTCTATTACGTAAAGATATTGACTCTCAATTTTCTATTTTAAAAATAATGGAACGGGACATGGTTTGTTGTACGTGTTGAAAACAACTTGTTTGTACCCGATTAATATTGTACGTAACTTTTCCATCTTTCAATCTCAACCGTCACAGACAAAATCAACGGATTATATATTTCTAGCGTATGTGGATTAATGTGGTGTCTCGAAAAACTCCCTCATTTTGCTTTTATTATATAATAGATGAGTGGTTTCACGGTAGAGACCCATGCAAACCAAAGCTTTCCACATACCGTGACGCCAGTTTTGTTTGGGCTAGATCCTCCGGATGCATGGTTAGAAAGCAGTGCGTAAAATGACCAGATATACATATGGTAGCAGGAACCAACTGGCACTAGATGCGTTCCCGAAGCCGCTCAATACAAATATTTGCATGAGTTCGCAAATCCACCCTGAGTCAATTGACATCGTGTGTCTCTTTGTGCACCGCTGGGCAGGCAACTTCAGCGACATTAAGCATTAATCGATTGTGTGGAGCACCTACGAGCACGTATATCGAAACAGTCGGGTCCTTCAATTTCCTAGCAATTCTACTAAGTTAGTACGTACCAAAAGCATGGAGCATATAAACAAGTCAGTGAAGTGGCTGGATAATCTTCGAGTTAGATACAGGTGCGTTGAGTGAGGTTATATATCATGATCGGTATTTAGCTCGGAGTTGGTAGATGAGATAAGCTGGCTCTATAAAGCGTGTATCCCCATCAAGTACATGCGGAAAAGTAAATGGCATAGCTAAAATTAGTTCAACCGTGCGGACGCACTATTTCAACATGTGAATTGTGCCTAACTGATTTTTATTCGGAAAAGGATTTTACCTTATCTTTCTATTGCTGAGATGACAATTGCGATGTAACCCGGGACTCCTCCACCACCGGTAGGAGGGCCTATGTGCATATGTGTCTTGATGTCATTCTTTATTTTCTCCCTCTTTGTTTCTCTAAAAAATGTAACTTCTACTTAGTTTAACAAAATGCAACTAGATGAAAACCCAAGTAATACTTTTCACTAAGCTGGAGTTTCGGATTTTATAACCAACAAGAAACTAACTACAGACAGAACATAATAGTTGTCCCGATAATTACGAAGAAGGGTGAGAATAAGATACAAAGGGCACAAAGCCCTCGCGTGAGAAATTGATAAAACAACAAACAAACAAATAAACGAACAAACCAAGAAACGCACCATAAACACACAAACGCTCCAATAAAATTCATGGAAGTAAATCTGATCAGCATAGTGTATTCCACAAACACCCTTCACCACTCAAGTCATTATGGCGTGGTTTGTCCAAAGTTCGGTGTGATGATCCCGAGAGTCTCTCAGTAGAGTGCGGTGGCATCTTTCACTTTCCTTGTCACGTCCAAAGTGCATCTTGACTCATTGGCGAACAATGTGTTCAATGACGACACTATGCCCTTCCAAGTGAATCTCTATCATGCTTTGATGCAAACAAAGCTAATTGACATGACCACCGGTCGGCACAAACTAAGCTGTTCAGGGTGGACTCGTTGAAGGATCTTTTCTGGTTCCACTCATTCCAAACTTTGAAGAGGTGTGTACATGTGTGACCACATGTGACCATGCAAACGTAACACTGCATACGTCTATAGTCTATGGGAGTAGTTTAACAGTTTGAGCAGCAAAAGCATACGTCTGATCTATCATATCATGGCACGACATGTGTGCTCCTAAGGCTGTACCAAATAAACCGAGTTGATGAAAGATCACGTCCAAGGTGCGTGTGTATATATAGGCCAACCAAATCCTGAGAGATAGACATCCATATATCGGGGCTGTACAATCGTTAGGCGGGTCTTAAATGTAACCTCCGAGCGAATCTTCAGCTGATGTGGTCGGCTGGCAGCGTGCACCCTTCGCCGATCCCGCCAACTCTTTTGGCAAAGCCACGCGCACACCACGCCCGTCAATCATGTCCAGAAACTCCCCTTCAAAACCTCTCCACGCGAAACAGAGTCGCCGTCCCTACACGGAGAAGGATCCACGATCCACCCGTCAATCCCATCCATGGCTGACGCGGCGACGCGCCACGCTCGTGACCGTCCCGCAGCAGCTGCACCCGCTGACCCAGATCGCGGTGAGCAGCACGCACCGGCTGCTCAAGCCGTGGCTCAAGGAGGATGATCTGCTCGCGCGCCGCGTCTCGCTCTGGGAGGCCCTCCTCGACGCCACGCGCAAGGAGAGGAATAGATGCAGGAAAAAATAAAGGGTGCATTTTGTATTAAAAAACTGCCACGTCAGCGACTTAACGTACGTCGTGATGGAGTGACCAACTGGTCGCTAATCTACAGCTTAGTGACCACTTTTTAACTTTTTTAACTTGGTGACCAATCCTTACATTCTGTGCAACTTCGTGAGCTCACGTGCGTTGAAGTCTTTTTGAAAAACAGTGTGCGTATAAACAAGTAGCAAAACTATTCAAAAGGCCCTCACTCCTGTCCAGTGAGGTACGCATAACTTAGATTGTTGCATGCCCGTCAGATGTTTCTGCCTGTCTAGAGCAGTAAATCAGTTGAGCCGACATTAGTTGCTCAAAGACTTGAGTCCTTGTAGGATGCACTCACCATGGAACCCAATGATCGCCAATCATGCCTCTCGCTTGAGGATACCAACCGCCATGGGTTGCACGGCGATCTCATTAGGTTGAGACGACATAATTACATAATTCTAATGACACTAGCTTGTGGCATTTAGCCACAGATTTTTAACGTATTTTGAGAAATACACAATTTATAGGTAAGCATCAACATAGAATTCAAATATCTTGTTTCCTATTTAGCCAAGAATTTATGTGGGCTGTACATATTAGAACTATTGTGGGAAAAGATGTACAATATGATGACGGGGACTCGTACCACACCAAATCGGGTAACCGTCACCTCTTAGGCATAATGTAAAATGCAGTGTATTATGTCAGAAGTGCAACCTTAATTCAAACATATGTATGACGTGACAAGTCCAACATCGTGCAACACACAGGGCAAATTTTAATCCACCATGCTAGTTGAGAAAGACGATGCATGAGAGTAATGCATCTTCTCATAGAAGAAAACAATTGCTCGCTTGATAAGGAATCCAGTTGTAAACAAACTACAAAGGGCACGAAGCCCCATCATCGACAAATCAACAGAAACGGCAAACAAAGCGAATCACGTGCACACTAACACGCCCAGATAATGCTAGAAAAGAGAACCTGATTTGCATCGCACTAGTAGGAAAAGGCCTACCGCTGGCGGACGGAAAATGGATACCGCTGGCGGGCAAGGGTGGTTACCGCTGGCGTGCATCTTATATGCACGCCAGTAGTAGTTTGAGCTATCGCTGGCGTACGCGTACGTCCGCCAGTGGTAAATATAGACGAGTTTAAAAAAAATTTGCTGGTGACGTGCATTCCATCATGCACGCCCACTAATACTAATTTGGGGATTAAAAATAATATAAACAGATAATGTATTTGGCCAAACATAGATTATATCTATTATCCTGGAATATATCAATATTTTCTTTGACATATGCCAAAATCTCATGTACAAAGAAAAATAGTAAAAAAATCTGGTGATGTCTTCGTCGTCGCGACAACCCCTTGTCGATGTCGTTGTCGCTGCCACAGTCCCGTGTCGATGTCGTTGTCGCCGCCACCACAATCCCATGTCGATGTTATCGCTGCCATAGCCCCTGCATTTTGTACACACGCAAAGAAGATGTTCATGTATAGAATAACATCAAGCTACCAATATCAGCTTGGAAATACATAGTTACAAATAAACAAGTATCCAGCGTGAGTAACTAGGTCTGCAAGCTCAAGTTGTACATAATACCAAAAGATTAGAAGGGATTCTGTTTTGGTGTGAACAAAAACCAACAAGTTGATGGACTAGCTAAGCATCAAAATGCAATACCATGCATTTGCTGACATTAAGATGTTTCTATACTTGCAGGATGATGATTAATTCCTTAATTCCCTAGAATGTACTAACTCGGTAACAAATCTACCTAGCTTCTGAATGGACTATATGCAGCATATTTTCAAAGTTAACATGCCTCTAAAACAGTTCAAGCTAAATCAGTTCCAAAATTAACATGTACTAGCTTCTGAATGTACTGTTTACAAGTGTTTACTGAATTTTTACAAGTTTTATCTACAGAACATGTCATCCAGCGAACTAATGTTCCTTTTATCTAGGATACATAGAAAGTAATACATGATGCACAGGTAGCTACAGCATACAAAAGCACCAGAGTTGGAGATAGCAAGTGTGGCATTTCTACAATTAATGTCAGAACATGCTAGGCAAGAACACGATCATGCTGTGTCGTAATGCTTCAACCCATGGAGCTCTTTGGTTCGATGGTTTCTAGAGGCTTCTTCGTGGTAATTTTGCAAATAGATCACAGTGGTCTAATCTAGAGCAGAGCAGATTGAGAGGATGTAGCAGCAGAAAAGAGGACCTTTTGGTGGTGGTCGAGACCGTGGGGGATGGTGTCCAGGTCCAGGTTGCGTCTCCTCCCCGTGGCCGTCGGCAAAGAAAAGTGAGGCTGCCGTCGGCGTCCTCTGAATGGAAGCACAGGGCAAGGGCGTGAGCAGAGCAGCAACGGAAGTAAGATGCATAGGAGAGAGGGAGGAGGATGTACTGACCTGGGATCTCCGGCCCTGTCCATGGCGGCGACCTCGAGGAGCAGCCTAGCCGGAGCGTTGTCGTTGGCGGGAGAGGAGCAGATAGGGGTCGTGGAGCAGATGAAGGCCGGCTCTCCCATGGATCTCCGGCGTGTAGGAGGGCTTCCAGACCCAACCGGATCTCGCAGCTTCGAACACCATGAACCGGATGGATGGCGACCCCGAGGTGCGCGTGGCGAAGAAGGGTGCCAGGGCTGCCTTGCCGCGGTCGTCCAGCGCCCTCTCAGCTCCCTCGGACACGCGCGTGACGCGATACGGCGAGCTCGACGGAGTGCCTCGCATCGTACTAGCGATGCAAGCGCGCGCCGGCGAGCAGGCCGGCCGGGACGCCGTGGTTTTGGCACGCCGCCGCCGCTCTCTCGTACGTGTGGAATGGGGGAGAGGAAGTGAGGGCTAGGGTTAGGGTAAGCTTTGTGCTGGCTGGGACAAACAACAACCGTCGATTTGGATAGGACGGCTACGACGATGCCAGATGCGATGGCTGGGCCTAGCTGGGCCTATGTCGGCCCAGTTCAGCCGGCTCGCCAGGTGTTTTTTTTCTGTTTTGTTATTTATTTTCAGAAAAATAGAAAAGAGATTTTGTGAAACAAGTGCAAAACATATGGTGCAAAATAGCACCCATCAATTCTTCACACAAATTAGTCCATGTTTTATGGTTAATCCCAAGTATTAGAAATTTTCTCGCTTTCTACCTAATTTCGCCTATTTAATGACTTTATGCCTTTTTTTCCGAAAGTAATTCAAATTTGAACTACAACCGCGAGATAGTTTGCTCTGATTTTTCATCAAAAATCATTTTAAGGTACACAACCTGTGGTTATATCACAGAAATATCGATAGTTTTAGAGAATTTGACTTCTTTCGATGAGCAGTCATGGTGGCCATTTTGACCGTTTTTCGAAAAAAAATCTAATAAAGTGAAAAAACGCTCAAAAAAGATATCCTCTGACATGGAGTACTTTTATGTGTACTAGTTGCTATGAAAATTTATAAACTTGACTTTGGACAAATTGTTTAAAAAAAACTTCACAAAAAGATCTATCATGTATAAACATCTATAAGTTTCAATCCAAATGACCAAGTTATGGCAATTCCTACGGTATAGTTTGTGATAAAGTTCTCATATTCGACAAATAGGTGTGACTTGGTATAGGAAGCAATGGATCCGAAGGGATTTTACAAATTACTTTTATAAATATCATTTTCCTTTTTTGAAGTGCAAAAATTGACGTTTTTTGTGAACCAAGTACAAAAAATAAGGTGAAAAATGGCACCCATCTAAATATCACAAAGAGTAGTCCATATTTTATGAATAATCCCCAAGTATTAGGAATTTTCTTGATTTCTATCTAATTTCGCCTAGTTAAATGAGTTTATGTTGATTTTCCGAAATTAATCTAAATTTGAACTAAAAGTGTTTGATAGTTTGGTCTGAAATTTTAAAAAAATTATTTTAAGGTACACAACTAGTGGTTATATAACAGAAACATCAATAGTTTTATAGAATTTGACCTCTTTCGATAAATAGTCACAGAAATATCAAGATACACATGCCAAGTTACCCCTGGCGGACGATATGCCGCGACCGCCAGCGGTACATCATGTACAGCCGGCGGACAGGTAAAGACGTTCGCCAGCGGTAATTTGCTCGTTTCCAATCCTAGCTGAGTCAACTACCGGTGGCGGGCACGCCGCACCGTCCGCCAGCGGTAAATCAAGTACCGCTGGTTGGCAGCACCTGCCGGCAACTTACCGCTGGCGTGCGGCTACTAGCGTACGCCACTAGTAATACCGCTGGCGGACGCCCTAGGATGTCCGCCAGCGGAGGGTGGTGACTATAAGCACATTCCTAGTAGTGTCGGATATTTCGTACACCCTCCGATACAGATAATGATCTATTGTGGCCCACGTGGAGAAGATGGCAATACCCTGACAACCCCCGAAGGAGCATGGATGTATTTGACATACTCTTTGGAGCGTGTGCCTAAAAAAGTGACCCTAGTCGAACTTGCTCACGATCTTGTAGACGTTCCTTACTTCCACGTAAAGCTGTATCATAATGTGGTGCATACAAAGGTACGTGGCACAACCGTCGACGGGCACAATCTCTAAGCGGCACAGGCCAGGAAGGTCAAAGGTATTTTTCCGATGCCACTCATTCCGAAGTTCAAAGAAGTGTGTATGTTACCACACCGCGTGTGACGTGGAATCTCGTGTCTATATTGAGCATCCATGAATTATCTATGGATCTAGCTGTAGCTTGACAGTTTCAGCAACAGGCGGCAGAGGTGGAACAGATTACATCAGATCCACCATGGCGTGTATTGCGTAAGTGATGTACCGAATGAACTGAGGAGAAGAAAAATGTTTGGAGGATGCCTTTATATATAGGCCAAAACTGGGGTGGGCATCTAACCACCGAAGTTGTAAGATGGAGAGACGGGCCTTGAATAGAGCCTGCGAATAAATCTTCAGCCGTGCGTCCTGGGGTCGGTGCTGGAGCGGGAACACGAGGACGCCGCGTTGCTCGGGCAGTGCGTCGCCGAGCTCAAGGGCTTAGCAAGAATCTTGAAACAGGTATGATACCAGCACATATCAGCCTGATGTGATGTACCTGAATTCATTCATGTTCTGTGGAGTCTTTCGTTTTTTTAATATTCTGATTTAGTCTCAGGAGCAGGAGTTCGACCTGCTCGCTCAAGGAGGTGGACCAATTAAGAGACGCTGCCGATGACCCAAGGTGCTAGCCTTCCAGGGATCTCCAACTCTACAAGTCTTCGCCCTCTTCGACGCCGCATATGGCCGTGTGATCTGGTCGCTTCCGTGCTCAGGACTTGGATTGCTGGATCGATGGAAACTTGCTGCGGTTCCTTCACCCTGCTGAACTGCTTGTTCTGCCGTTAATTGATGTTTGCGTGATAAGGAGAGAAAAAAATTGATGCACCAGATTTTGTTCGTGTTCCTGTTATGACCATGAAGATACGTTTATCCAGTTTTACTGCCTACGATCAATTGATCCTCCCATCTATCTTGGTCATGCCAGCTCTTAGCAGCAAATGTATCAGAATTTTAAGTTGGCTGAGTTTCTGGAAACATATCAGAATTGAAGCTAGCCGATTTTTCGAAACATATCGTTCAAACGACATGCATAAGAACATGAATTGATTTTTTTTCCAATTGCATGTTGAAACCCCGGCCTCTGCATCAAAATGCTGCATAATTTTTTTTTAAAGGAGGCAACAAGCAGCTGCTTCGATTCATTGAGAAAGAGGCCGGATCAAATGCCGGTAAGAGTACAGGTTAAAGTTACAGGAGTATAACAGGGAAGAAGTAATTTTTTTATTAAATTTATTCAGCAAAGTCATTACAAAGAAATAGGTCGATCAACAAGAAGCAAGGGGTGGCCATGATCGGGACGTCGTGCCCACACCCAACACCTACGTACATCATTAAAAACCGCCGGCCTCACCTAGTCACCAAACGTCGAACAAAGAGCACAAACCGGTCCAACAAACCCTCAACGCGAGCCGTATGCACACGATTCAGAAGCTGCCGCCACCGTCTTTTGTGATCCCATCTTCAAGAGGAATCAACGCATTGACATGACAAGACTGCCATCGACGCCAGATAACCCCAGCGCTCTGCGCGTCCATTGATACTACCGAACATGACCGGTGAAAACAAGAGAAGATCTTATCCGACGACACTCTTTCTTGATTTCGGAGAACTTTGTGCTTGTCCCCATGCACATTAAATCGCATCTTGTGTCTAGGTGGATTGGCCAATGAATTGTCTATGGTGCAGGAAGGATTTGGCTGAGGAGAACAAATTTTATAAGGTGTGCATGTTCCCAAATATGTAACAAATGGACATCAAGTATTTATGGGCCGGCTAAAACTCGAGGCATGAGCAACCAAGTAGAAGACGTACGGTCTAGAGGCAGCCCCGTAATAGGGCCCGCGAATGATGTTTTTGCCCAAATGACTGGGCAGCATCGTGCACCTTATACAACCATACCGAGTGATACCCAGCCACGCCCTACTAAAGCATGCCGACTGCTGGATCGCCTTAGGTGTATGCCGACCTCCTCTTGCAAAGCCACACACACACTCCCCTATTGTTACCACCTTCGGTCCCGTCCAAAAAATTCCCTTCGAAACTTCTCCATCCCAAACACCGTCCCCATGAACCGAACCTATCGCAAGACATCTTTGTCGGAGAAGAATCAGGGAGCAGCCGCGAGCCACATCGCGGTGAGCAGCTCGCACCGACTGTGTCTCAAGGAGGAGGACATGTTTTCCTCAGCGTCGTGATGTGGAAGGTCCACCCAAATATCACTTTTCTTCATTTGACACAAAATTCAAATATTACATTTCTCCCTTTAAAACAAAAAATATATATGGGTGGCCTACATGTTGGCGCTGACATGTCCGAAAATGGCAAATATGATGAAGGGGACTCAAACCGCACTCAAATCTAGCAATATTGGATCAAGGCAAACTAGTTTGTCACCACTTAGGTACATAATAACAATCCAATATATTAGGAATCAAAAGGTAGACCCCCTCTCCCTCCCCACAGTAATGTTAATCTTAATCCAAGAAGGTGTATGATGTCACTTCGCCAGCCTCATGCAATGCAACGTGATGAAAATTTAATCCAGCATACTTTTACCCAAAAAAAGATAACCCATGCACTGCCGATTTGCATACAAGAATATAGTTGCTCGATTAATTAGAAAAGCGGATGAATACAAGACACAACGAGCGAGGAAGCCCCATCATCAACATACATGGGAAGTAAAACACAGAGTAGACACACATACACACAAAGAAAGTGGAAGTGAAGGAGAAGAAAAACTGAGTTGCATCCTATATTTGGTACACCCATCCGACCAAGATGATAGCCTGGTGTGACCCGGCCAGTGAGGGGTGGGAAGTCCGTGACAGGCTCCCGAAGGAGCATGTATATATCTTTCATAAGTCTTGCAGTTGCACGCCCAAAATATGATCGAGTAGCATTAGGGCGTTGCATGGGGCTTCAACATCTGGCATGACGCTGTGATAATAAAGGCACTTGTCACAGCCAGCGGTGGGCCCAGTCTCTCAGCAGCACTATATGGTGAATTCAAAGGTTGTTTCCCGATACTACTCATCCGAAGTTCAAAGAAGTGTCTGTGTGTATGTTACCCCGCGTGTGTGATGTGCCATCTCATGTATGTATGAGTATTCTGTGAATTATCTATGTTCTAGCGAAAGCTTGACGCTTTTAGCAACAAGAAAAATCCTAATAAAACTGGATCAGGGCGTCGCTCAAGGCTTCAACGTTGAAGCAAACAAACATTTAGTTATCGAAGACCCTTCCTTAGTAATTCTACGGCATAATGTGAAAACAAAGTCACACGACACATCCACTAGCGGGCACAGTCTCTCGGAACTATATGGTGAAGTCAGAGTTATTCTTGTGATGCCACTCATTCCGAGTTCAAAAAAGTGTGTGTATGTTACCCCCGCGTGGTGTCGGTATTGAGTATTCTTTGAATTGTCTATGGTCTAACAAAATCTTGACGCTTCCAGCAACTAGTAGAAAAGATGGAATAAATTACATCAGATCAACCATGGCATGTGTTTGTAAAGGTTGTACCAGATAAATCGAGGAGATGAAAAACTATCGTAGAGGGTGCCACCATTTATATATAGGCTAAGACTAAAACCCAATGGCATCCAACCTCCAAGGTTATATGGTCGAGAGGAGGGCCTTGAATAGAGCATGTGAACGATCTTTACCTCATGTGGCCGCTTGACAGCATTCACCCACCGATGAGTCATGATGGGGTCTATCGCATCGACCAAGTTAAAACATTCCGTCTTTTATTTTGATAGGCTCAACATAAAAAGTAGTTAATAAATGAACACAAGTGAAGAATGTACAAGCAGTCACTGTGGTAATGACCTCTAGCTAATCGATTTTGTCTGGCTAGTCTTTTGTAGTGGATCCAATTTACTCGTCGAAGGATTGGATTGTTATAAAATGTATTTTATGTGAGTAGCATGTGAAAAGCATAGCCGTACCCATTGAAATTTCATCACTGGAGGTTGAATACTTAGACGAGAGAGAGAGAGCATCAGCATAGCCGTGGCATCAGCTTGTGATCCATGACTCTCGACCCGTCGGTCACCCAATATGGATTGTTGGTCAGGGACAATCATTCGCCAAAGTAATGGCTATGAGTTTCCATTTTAGCGACATGATTTGTGCTACTGAAAATTTGGACGTAGTTACTCCATCAGAAGCTGAAAATTTTGGGAAACTTAGACAACTTCAATTTCTTTCTCACTTGGCACCCAGTTCGTCTGCTCATAACATGTGGACATGCATGAACTCCACAACATAACCTGGATACATATTTGGGCCAGATGGTTAGCACGGGCCGAAAGGTCAAATGCTGAAGCACTCATATTCTTGTCGGTGTTCCCACTAAAGTCTGAACCACGTCCACACTCGGAAATTCAATTCGGCACCAGGGTGCATATACACCCGGTATTTGAAAAACATATTTTGAAATGTCAAAAAAATCTGAAATAAAATTTCGTGGATACGTCTTCACATTCTATGTGTTCACAAAGTCGTTTCATTGAAAACCGATATGTTTTGTGCCTTGTGTAAAAAGAAAAAAAAAGTCTTGTAAAAAGCCTTATTTTAGCACCAAATTTTTTCTTCTTTACACAAGTCACAAAAAATGTTTCGTGAAACGACTTTGTGAACACATAGCATGTTAAGATATATGCGCGAACATTTTTTTTCAATTTTTTGAAATTTCGAAGTACATCTTCTACCCGGTCCTAAGCAGGATGGGTTTGACGGTTTTGGCCCGTGTTAAACTGTTAATCCAACCTTTCCACAGGTCGTGACGCCAATTTTGTTTGGGTTAGACGGGCTTGTTGCAGAAAGACCTGATGAACATCTCGTCGGCCGAAGAGTTCGTGTGGCACAAGATACTTTCTCGATGTCTCTCAATCCAAATATACTCATGAGTTTGCACCCGACTCAATTGACATCGTGCGTCTCTTCGCCCACGACCGGGCTGGCAACTTTTGCGACACTTACTAATTGATCTGTGTTGAAACGACTGGGTCATGGGATTTTCTAGCAATAATACTAAGCAAGTGAGTGTCAAAAGCGAAGAGCATATATTACAAGTCAGTTAGATAGAGGTGCGTCGAGTGAGCTTATATATCATGGTGGATATTTAGCTCGGAGTTGGTAGATTATATAAGTTGGCTCTATAAAGAGTAGATCCCCATCATGTACATGTGGGAAAGTAAATATTATAGCAAGAACAAGTTCAACCGTGTGGATGCACTATTTCAACCCGTGAATTATGTCTCATTGATTTGTAATCGGGAAAAAGGATATCATATTTTCTTTCTGTTACCGAGTTTAATTAACTACTCCTCCGTTCCAATTTAAATGACTTGGTATGCACCACATGTGGATGTATCTAGACATGTTACATCGCTAGAAACATCTATATATGGTGCATAGCAAATCAATTAAATTGGAATGGAGGGAGTAGAAAATAACTATCGACCCAGGCCTACGTTTATCACACACTTCAGAAAACACAAATCGTGTGGCTACCAATGAAAAATGCCAAGGAACTTGGCTTTGATTTTTTTCTTAAACTCAAATGTACCCCTCCGTTTCGCAATAGTTTCCATTTTAGACTACCATTTTGATCCATATTAATCTATATAGACAATGATTGCATCCTGGATAGTCAACCCGACGAAGCAGTCTTAATTTTAATGTAGTTTGCATTTGTTGTTTACATGTCTAAGTAGTACCATAAATTGACTTGATAATATGTCTTAAAATTTGTAGAATATAGATTTAATTGACGAAGGAAGTACAAAACATAACTTCACTGACATATGAATTTAATAAATGTTCCAATGGTACTATTCAGATTAACTGAAGTGTATGATTTTTGTATGTCTCCAGGTAACTGAAAAATTAATAGACAAAATATGACCGATATAATGACTAAGTTAAATAACCAGGTAATAGAAAATATAATAGTTAAAATGTGACAGATATATTGACTCAAGATAAAATAACATAGCTATGTTGAATCTATATGAACCTCGAGTTTTATGGATGTGCTGACAGGTGCAAATAATTATGTGTCAACACAATGCGCGACAAATGTACCAACCTTGAAAACCAATAAAGCACTTCGTTTAAAAAAATATGTGGTCAAATTAATTATAATCAAAATTGAAACTGTATGCATCTGTACGTTTCATGTATATTACCATCCATATGTACATTACCATCAAACCTATCTGCAATACTTTTCGGAGTTTTGCCCGATAATACTACCTCCGATCCATATTAGTGGGCACAACTTTGTCTAGATACACATGTATCTAGTCTAAATACTTAACTAGATACATATGAATTTAGACAAAGCTATGCCCACTAATATGGATCGGAGGGAGTATGTCACTAGTCGAGCAGTTTCACCGTATTGACAGCCCGTCCTTCCAACTGAAGCTTCGCAATGTTGTGCTGCAAACAAAACTTCAGCACGCAACCACCGGTGGGTACAACCTCTCACGACCTTCCTTGAAGATAAGACAAAATTGTTTTTCCGATGCCACCCATTCCAAACTCTTCAAAACCGAGTTCATGTTACCAAACAAGGAAGGAAGACAAGGAAGGAGGCTGTGTACGTAACGTCCCATGTCTAGATGGAGTACATTGTGAACTGTCTATGGTGGACGGAAAGTTTGATCGTTTCAGCTTCAGCGACTCAAGGAGGTGGAACAAACTAGATGAAATCCACCACGGCGTGTGGTTTTGTAAAGAACCGAGGAGGAAGTTCCAAAAAAAAACGAGGAGTTGAAAACATCATATAGAGGGCGTGCGTGTATATATTGGACGATAAGGACCCAACTACTTTATTCGTTTTTGAGTGAAAAGACCTGACTGCTTACTTTTAGTGAAAAAAAAGACCCGACTGCTAGAGTGGAAAGTGCGATCGAAAGGTGGGCCCGGACTAGCGCCCACGAACGAACCCTCGGCCCGTATGACCCACCTACCGAGCCAAATACCACGAGGGGTAATTCTCAAAGGGACAATCTCTTTTGGCAAAGCCACGAGCACTCGCCCGTCCGTGTTACTACTTTTTTTTGCGAAACACAGTACAACGCAGACGCTCACATACACACGCACACACTCACCCCTATGAACGCACGCACGCACACCTCTATGAGCACTCCCCCGTCCGTGTTACTACTTACTGTCTTCGATCCAGTCAAAAAAGTTCGCTTGAAAACCTCACCACCCGGAACACCAACGTCCCAATGAACCGAGTCCACCGCGAGACATGTCCATCCACGGCCAAAGTCTCCGTGCTCGTCGCCGCCCCGCATGCAGCAGCTGCACCCGTCAAGCAGTAGCTCTAGAAGGACCTGCTAGTGCTGGCCGACAGCGTCGACGCCCGCAAGGAGATCGTCTTCTTCTGTGTCAGCCTTCCACGCTACCTCCGTCCTCGTCCACCGCAAGTGGATCATGCTGCTCTCCGCCCTGGCCATGCTGTTCAAATTTCAATGGAGTCCGTGCTAATCTTACCCTCAAGAAAAAGATGGGTACGGTTTGTCTGCTCTTTAATCTGCACGGACGATGTGTTTCTTGTTCATTCCATTAGTGTACTATCACCTATCCCGAGAAAAACGCTTCGCTCTCCCTGGAGGCGATTAGGGTTTTGCTCGAGTGACGGCTGGCGGCGCCCATCGGCAATCGCTGGTGCGCAAGGGTTTCGATCGACGCTGTGATCTCATGGCGTCTGAGAAGGTGCCGGCGGCGGCCGTAAGTGGAGACGGAAATCGACGCGGGACAACCACGTCAGATCCTGGTCCAAAAGCAAAAGGCACGGTGGAGGACTTGATGAAAAATCTTAAACTGACCGCTGCCGAGGCGGACAGATTGGTGGATGATGATGATGAGGAAGAGGATAAGCAGATGTGGGCGCTGGCGGGGAAGATCTTAGTGCCGGAGCCAAAGGTTTTCACCATTAACACGATCTCTGACGCGCTGCGCCCGGTGTGGGGTAACCCTAAAGGTTTGTTCTTCCGTGATGGCGGACAGAATCTGTTCATTGCTGAGTTGGGATCTGAGAGAGATCGAGATAGGATCTGGGAAAGATCACCATGGACTGTTTCCAAGTTCGCGGTGGTGCTTGAGAATTTTAATCACCGCAGCCGGCCTTCGGAATTGCGGTTTGATAAACTCCTGATATGGATTAGGGTACTGGATCTACCCTACAATAAGCTCAACCCAGATTGGGGAGAGAAGATTGCCAAGAGGGTTGGTGAGTTTGTAAAGCTGGATAAGAACAAGGATGGCCTAGTTAGTGCCCAGTATCTCCGCGAGAGAGTGTTCATCAAGGTGAATGATCCTATTATGCGTTGGGTAGGCTTGGATTCCAAGCGTCCGGAGAAGACGTTTTGGGATGCTGTGCAGTATGAGTTTCTGCCATATTTTTGTTTCTCCTGTGGGTTGCTTGGGCACTCGGATGGTTTTGCCCAACACCATCGGAGAGAGATGAGTCTGGCAACCTGCCATGGGGTTCATTCCTTAGAGCTCCTAATGAGAAGAAAAAGAAGAACAGGGCCCCCCGTTTGCAGATGGTGGCTATGAAGAGTTTCCAGAATACTATGATGATCCATGTGAGGTAGATGTGGAGACTGAAGAAAAAGACTCGGCTCTGCCACCAAAATTTAATTCCTTAGGTGGTAGGGGTAGAGGAAGAGGTTTGGTTATAGAGGGGGGAGAACAGGTCAGGTTTACCGTAAATTATTTCCCCCTGCGATTGAATCTGTGGATGCAGGAAAAACAAGTGACCAGTCAGGGAAGGATTTGGTCATGTTTGACCCGCAGATATCTGGCTCAAAGAGGGAGGAGGCCGAGCTTAGAAAGAATAAGGAGGGCCTCACTCCAGATGCGAAGAAGCAGCGTAGTACGTCCAACACAAGCACATCGGCGTCGGCTGGTCTCCAGCACGCCGGGAACAATGAATTGCTTAAGTGCGAACTGCCAGGGGCTTGGGAACCTCGGGACAGTTCGTGAGCTTCGCGGTTTTGTGAAGCAGCTAGATCCCACTTTGCTCTTTGTCATGGAGACGAAGATCAAAGGAGAACGGTAGAGAAGTTTATTGGCACCTTCGGTTTTTCTGGAGGATTTGCAGTTGATAGTGAGGGTTTAAGTGGAGGCATTGGCATCTTTTGGTCATCGGCGTGGAAGTGGAGATCAAAAGTTTTAATGTTCACCACATTGATGTTATAGTTCGGAATAAAGATGGGTCGGTTCCCCCATGGCGTTTCACAGGCATATATGGTGATCCTAGGAGGGAGAACAGACATAATACGTGGACACTTTTACGACGTCTACATGGGCTCCGAAGTATGCCGTGGTTGTGTAGTGGAGATTTCAATGAAACACTATATGGCATGGAACACTTTAGTGAGCATGCAAGAGAGGAATGGCAGATGAGAGCCTTTCGAGAAACAGTTGAAGATTGTGCGCTGCTTGATCTTGGTTCACGGGACTTCCATACACATGGGATAATAGACAGGAGGGGGCGGCGAATGTGAAGGCCCGAATTGATCGCGCCTTCGGTAATGAGGCGCTTCTGCAGTTATTCCAATTGGTAAGTGTTAAACATGTTAGTATGGTCCAGTCTGACCATTGTATGGTGATGACAGAGATGAAAAAGTTCTCACAGCACAAGATTGCTGGCAGACGCACCTTTCGATATGAGAACGTTTGGCAGACTCACGGAGATTATGATAAGGTTGTGACTGATCTCTGGCAAAAGTCTGAAAAAGGAGAAGGAATAGAAGGTTTTGTGAACTCGCTGGAAAGTTTACAAAAGGGGTTACAATCTTGGGGTACGGCCAAGTTTGGTAATTTCAAAAAGAAATTGATGAATTTGCGTCGTGAACTGGACCGTGTACGCAAACAGTCAGTGGGCCGTGGCCCATCTGGTGAGGAGAAGAAACTGATGGAGAGAATAGCGAAGTTTTGTATCAGGAAGAAATTTGGATTAAGCAGAGCTAGGGTCAATTGGCTAAAATCTGGCGATCGTAACACTGCTTATTTCCATGCGTATGCGTCCCAACGCAGGAGAATCAACTCGATTATTACTCTACAGCGTGATGACGGGACGTGGTGTGAGGAACCTGAGGAAGTGAAGTCTGAAATTCAAACTTTTTACACTAATCTCTACACTTCAGAAGGGGATCCACAGTTTGCTGGTCTCCTCAATCTTGTGGAGGAGAAAATTGGGCTTGAGGATAGTGAGCATCTAGGAGTGATTTTCTGAAGAAGAGGTAAAGCGAGCTTTATTCCAAATGCATCCCTCTAAAGCACCAGGCGTTGATGGTTTTACTGCCGGTTTTTACCAAAGGCATTGGGATCTTATTGGTCCGGATCTCTGTAAGGCGGTCCTAGGTTTTCTAAATGGTGGGGCTATGCCTGATTCTATTAACGACACAGCTATCACGCTAATTCCGAAGGTGAGAAACCCCCAATCCATTAAGCAGTTTCGGCCGATTTCTTTATGTACAGTCCTTTATAAAATTGCTACTAAGGCTATTGCAAATAGAATGAGGCCAGTATTGGAGTACACAGTTGGACAGGAACAAAGCGCTTTTGTGCCTGGAAGATTAATTTCAGATAATGCTCTCGTGGCATTTGAATGTATTCACTCTATGAAGAGGAAGAAAAAGGGCAAAAAGGGGCATTGTGCAGTCAAACTAGACATGATGAAAGCCTATGATCGTGTCGAGTGGCCTTTTATTGAGGCGATGTTGCTGAAGCTTGGTTTTCCTCCACGGCTAGTTCAGCTAATCATGCAGTGTGTATCTACGGTCAGATTTTCTGTCAAGGTAAATGGTGGTCTTCTGGAGCCTTTCTACCCTTCTCGTGGAATTCGACAGGGAGACCCTATGTCACCTTATTTATTCCTTTACTGTGCGGAAGGTCTGACAGCCCTGTTACATCATTATAATACTGGGTTTGTGGATCGAGGTGTTCGAGTTTGCAATAGGTCACCTTGGATCTCGCATTTGTTATTTGCAGATGATTGCTTAATCTTATTAATGCTAATAGTGCAAGTGCTCGGAGGCTGGATGAGATACTCCAGATCTATGATGCTGCATCTGGTCAGAGGGTGAACAAAGATAAGAGTGCTATATTTTTCACTCCATGTACTCCGAGTGAGCAGAGGGTTGCTGTGAAGCAATGTTTGAATATTCAGACAGAAACTTTTACAGAGAAATATTTGGGTCTTCCCACGGCTACAGGGAAAATCAACAGTGGTACCTTTGAGTATATCACAGATAGTGCCAGAGGAAGCATGAATGGTGGGCTGAAAAGAACCTCTCTTATCCTGGGAAAGGAACTTGATCACATCAGTTATTCAGGCCAAAGCAACATACAGTATGTCCTGTTTTCTTCTCTCCAAGGGATCATGCAAAAAGCTCACGTCCATGATGGGACAATTTTGTGGAGTGGAAATCTAGACAAGAGATCTATGCACTGGATTGCATGGGATAAATTGGCTATTCCGAAATGCCAAGGAGGCATGGGGTTTCGGGATATGCATGCTTTTAACATCGCCTTATTAGGTAAGCAAGCTTGGAGAATTGTGATGAATCCGAACTCACTCTGCTCCCAAGTTTTGCGAACAAGGTACCTTCATAATCAGAATTTCATGGAGGCAGCAGCACCGAGAGCAGCTTCTCGGACCTGGAGATCGATTTTGGCGGGAAGGGATGCTTTGAAACTTGGGCTTGTTAAGCGAGTGGGCTCCGGGGACACTATCTCAATTTGGGATGACTGTTGGCTCCCGGATACTGCGACAATGAAGCCCATGGGCCGAAAGTACGAGACTGACCTATCTATGGTCAATGAATTGATAACACAGAATCATCAGTGGAATGTGCCATTGATTCGTAGCCTGTTCTTTGAACCTGACGCGGATGCCATTTTAAAGATCCCTCTTCGCTCTACAGTTGGAGAGGATTTCCTAGCGTGGGCAAAAGAAAAATCAGGTTTATATTCAGTACGGTCTGCTTATAGATCGTTAGTTCTGAAAACCAGAGAGATGAGGCTGTTCGTCAGGGGACAGTATCTTCATCGTCAGATAATGGAAGCGATAAGTGGAGACGTTTGTGGAAATTAGCAGTGGTTCCTAAGGTGCAAGTTTTTTGGTGGAGGGTTCTTCGAGGTATTTTACCAGATTATGGGACTCTCACACGGAGGCATGTCATGGAGAATAGCACCTGTGGAATCTGTCAAGCTGAGTCTGAAACCTTAATGCATGCGTTGATTGAATGCAGTCATGCTTGGATTTTCTGGACAGCAGCTAAAGAAATTCTGTTGATTAAGTTGCCAAAGTTGCATCCAGCGACATGGGCAGCGGATATTTTATGTGATCCTTCTTTTGTGCAGAAGGACAGAGAACTGATTATCACAGTGATGTACTCGATCTGGACATCTAGAAACAATTTGACTCATGGTGAATTGGGTTTCAACCCGACTAAGACGATGCACATGGTACAGGAGACACTGCAGATGCTGGAACTCCCCAAGGTGAAAGGGGACGTCGAAGCAATCGCCACAGCCTAGCAAATGGAGAAGACCACCTGAAGGTATTGTCAAAATTAATTCAGATGGGGCTATCTGCTTGGATTCGGGGCTGGCGTCTACCGGTTTGGTAGCAAGACGTGGGCAAAGCTTTCATGGTGCTGGTGGTAAGATCTACAGAGGTATCTCTGATCCGCTGGTGAGTGAGGCTATGGCTCTGCGTGATGCAGCAGTTTATGCGGTGAAGAAGGGGTTTGGCGATGTCATGTTCGAGGTGGATTGCTTGGAGCAGGTGAAGCTTTGGACTAACCGCATATCCGATCGTTCGGTGATTAAGCCAGTGTTAGATGAGATTAATGAGCTAGGGTCTTCTTTCAAGTCCTTTAGCATCTGTTTCGCGCGTCGCGAGGCTAACCAGGCTGCTCACTCTTGTGCAAAATATGTGATCATGCAAGAGGAGGAGTGTTTCTGGGATGCTGAGCCACCGCCTTTTTTATTTCACAGTCTGAGGACTGATTGTAACGATGTAATTGTGTGACGTTTGTGAGGCAGCAGGTTTCTGACGCACTCTTTTCCTTCCAGGGTACCTAACGGGACTGGGAGGTTTTTAATGAGGCGGCCAGCTGACCTAATATATGGAGGTTGAAAATCAAAAAAAAAAATTATATATTTTGAAAGGAACATACGACACTCCATTTGGACACTACGATTAATCCACGTAGTCAGAATTATTTAGATTGTTGGATCTGTAGTTAATGGCTGAGATTAAAACAGAGATAGAAACGAAATATTCACGTATATATACAGCACCAACACGTTACATATTATACAAGTAAGCGACGCCTGCGCCGCCATGGCGTTGCACTGATCAAGGGCGGCACCACTGAAAGGCACAGGCTCGATTATTCCTACATCCGGCAACCAACGACGAATGTACAACATACAAGATACAAAGATCATGAAGCGCGGCAAAGGAGGATCTCCGCGGAAGCAAACAATAGTTCTTCTATAAAGGAATGGTGGCGTAAGGTGTGCCAGCAGCCGGCAAAGGAGCTCCGCCAAAATGAATTAAGTTTTGCAGCTTATGTGGCTTGGAATCTGTGGAAGGAGAGGAACCGAAGAGTGTTTCAAGGCAAAAACCTATCCCCTGATGGTGTTTTGCAGTTGATTAGAGATGATGTCACCCTCGTTAGAGAGGTGTTTTGGGAGTAGTCCCCCTCTTTTTTGGTTGACCTACGTGCTGGTGCCTGTACCATCACCTATGACACACTAACATGCATTCTTTCTTCAATCTATAATTGAAATGGCAGAACTCTTGCCGGTTTCATGTCAAAAAAAAAAAAGATCATAAAGTGCTGCCTATTCACATAGAATAAAATACTTGCTCACTTAATTAGGAAAATAAGACGAATACAAGATACAAAGAGCATGAAGCCCCATCGTCGACAAATTGATAGAAACGGGAATACAACGCATAGCAGACACGCAAACACACAAAGAAAATGGAACAGAAGAAAACATGAGTTTCATCTTATCTTTTATAAATCAGCTGTGGCGTGGCCCGGACACAGAGCGGTAGGAAAAACCTAACAGGCTGCCGAAGAAGCATGGATGTATCTTCCATAATCTTTGGAGTGTCTGTCTACAAAAATCCTAGTCAAATGGGATCAGGGCATTCCTCGGGACTTCAACTTATTAGCAAACATATATTTCTTGAGTTCTTTTACGGTGCTTGGAAAACTACCACAGGTAGTTTCCGGTAGCTCCCCACCTAAAATATTTGAGCCGTTGGATTTGACTCTATACCTAATAAATTATGTCAGCCATCCAAGCACTGAATCTTAATTAGTCGGGGGTACGATGGTAATTTGTCCATTAACAGGATCAGCCTCGTCCTCTCAATCGGTCCGCTCCTCTCCACGCCGCCACAGAGGAGCCACGGCGGCGGGAAATCCTGGTACGTCGTTGGGTGTGGCGGAGGCGGTGGAGCAGCAGGAAGGCGGCGATGTGGTGGCTCGGTGTCGTGGAGGAGTATTTCTTCAAGTGGGTCGCCGTCAGGCGCCAGCCCCTCTCGACCTGCCCCCGATCGACTGCAGGGTCGAGGAGAAGTGGCGGAGCGGCGGGAAGGAGGAGCCGAGGTGTCCGTGAGCGGGGGGCATCGACCTCCAGATAGTGGGGGAGTTCTTCTTCCAGCCCGCTCGACGGCGGCATCCACCTCGAGATTGCAAGGTCTTCAAACGATTCCTTGTCGAGCGTGTTGTCACAGAGCTCCGCAAGCTCCGCCGCCACCGCCAGGCCCTGGAGGATAGCGGGGTCGGAGCCGCCGTCAGGGCTTCGTGGACAGCTGGACTGGATTTGGCGGCCACCTCTCTCCTCTCCTGCGGGAACGGAGGCCACCGTCTCCATATTGGGCGAGTGAGCCGGCCCATCACCGGCCGGAGGATCACGCACGCCGCCTCGACGCCGTCGGTTACCACCCCGCCGGCCACTGTGTAAGTACTTTAGTACCGTAGTTCGTAGTGCAGTTCATGGCGTTGTGGTGTTGATGAAAATAATTGTGTGTATAATGCTGATACTTATAGTTCATAGACCGTAAGGCTGGAACAAACCAACTTGCATTTGTTTATAAGTTTGATGCAATGCTCGATCTTTGGTAGTTTAAAACTTACAAGGAAATTTGTTAGTTGATGCTTACTGAACATTGATAATCATCATGGCAATTCCAGTATGACTAATTTTAGCTTGTCTTTCCACAATCCACATGTTGGCTTCTTTCTGCGTGAATCTAACTAAGATATAATTTTGGTAGAAAAGTTGGATAAGAAAAATAACTCTATATGCTTATCTGATCCTCCCTTGAGGTCTATTTTGGCACAGAATATGGTACATAATATGCTGATTGTATATGCTTATTTTGCTAGGCTATCATTTTATATAGCATATGCTTAATTGCTTTGTGTGCCCCAGACATGTATTACTGATTTGTAGCATGTACTTATTCTCATTGGAAAGATTTGTTTTTTTTAGCTATCTATGGCAAGTATTATAATTGGCATACATGCTTCATTTTCTGATGATACCTTAATAACATTGTTAACTTGATGTGTAGGAAGAAATTATTGGTATGGACAGTATTACTGATTTGTAGCATGTACTTATTCCCATTGGAAAGATGTGTTTTTTTTAGCTATCTATGGCAAGTATTATAATTGGCATACATGCTTCATTTTCTGATGATACCTTAATAACATTGTTAACTTGATGTGTAGGAAGAAATTATTGGTATGGACTGACTAGTGTTTCTAGAATGTGGCAACGATAATAATTTTTTGACTGTTTTGTCTGGTGCAGGCACTAAAGCTTGATAACTTCGATGCTAAGCTATTATCAAACAGGAGCATTTGTTGGCTTCGCATGGGTGATGGACAAAGGGCTTATGAGGATGCAACTGAATCCAAGAAGCTCTGCCCGAAGTGGGCAAAGTCGCAGTACCGTCAAGGGGCAGCTCTAATGTTCATGAAGGTGCAATATGAGAGGTCAAAGTGACTATTCCATTGCTCAATTCATATCAGTTATTTGATTCCGCTGTGTGCTTGCTTTCCGTAGGACTATGACAGTGCCTATTGCTCACTCTCGCGCGCTTTGGAGTTGCACCCGGAAAGCGAAGAGATTGAGAAACTACTCTGGTGAGAAGTCCATCTTTGATTTTGTTTATTCTCGAGTTATGCTAGATTAACATTGTCAGCAGCTGTACATTCTTGGTGTTACCATAATCTTTAGAACTGGATCATCCATTAACTTGTTCTGATTGACTAATTCTTGCAGGGAGGCGATGGAACTGAGGTGATCAAGCCCTCAACATGCTAACAGCAGAGAGAAGCTCGCGACAGAATGCAAAACTCTTTTGTTTGTGTTTTCAGACAAGAACACTTGACTTTAAATTAGGTCACTATTTTGTACTCGGTTCATGGTCTGAGCAGCAGCTTATTAAGAGCAGAACAGGTTACTCGCTAGTTATTTCGAGTTCTCTAAAACTCAAATCCTGTTTGTACGGAATTGTGGTAGTGGGTGATAAATTTGCAAAACAAGATTGAAATGGTTGGCAGAAGATCAATCTGTTTTAGTTCTAGACTGCAAATTCCCAAGTGAAGTGATCAGTTGCACAGCTTGTTGTTGTTGCGATGGGTCAATATTCACAGGATGAAGAAATGGACCATTTAATAGAAGGCTTAATTTCAGTTCCAGTTCGTGTGCTTACCATTCTACTAGTGAGCCTATATGATGATCTGATTCAGCTGGCATATTCGTTTATTATGTACTTTACACAGATTTGTATATCAAATATCAGATTTATATATCCAATTTCAAGTGGTTGTGTTATTATCATCATCATCTATATTTGCTGTCTGATCCGAAAATGTCCAAAAATGGAATAGGTCATGTCAAAATTTCGTAGCCGAAGAATCGATGTAGGCTGTAAGCATTTCCAGAGACACCTTTGCATATAGTCATCGTATTTTCAGAAGAGTGGTCGCTCTTGAAGAACAAAAACGTTCGATTAACCGATCGATTGGACTGAAAGTCTGAAAAGAGGTCAGCAGCATGCTGGCGACAGCTAGAAATTACAGAACTGAGAACGTATGTGTTGTGCTAGCTGACTTGATCATACGCACATTCTGAACTAATCGATATTCGCATGGTCTTTGTAGGTATTACAAAACTGAGATCAAACAGAAAGACAAATAACGCTTTCATTTTCTCGAGGCAATTCAACACAATTCAAGTAGATCTTCCCTGAAGTAAACCCGCTTTCATTTTTCTCCCGGACCACGTGATCAGAAACCTTTGAATTTTCCAGCAGTTTAACCCTCTCATCATTATCACCTGCCCCTCAGGCCTAAAAAGAACGAAGCACAGATCAGTAAAACTCTAGTGCACAAACGGAGGCATCAAACATGCAATACAGTCGAATCACTACCTTGAAACCGCCAGCAGTACCAGCATTGATGAAAGGTCTGACTTCAACAATTGTATAGAAGCATAAGTCACCAGAGCGGCCGATACTATACCGACACTGTCAACACCTGAAGGAAATTATCTCTTGGTAAGGAACAAAGTTGTTTGGGACTATACAGCTTCAGAGAAGTTGATTACGAAGCAAGACTATCTTCTACATTTCACAAACGTATTCTTTCAAATGCAACCATCAGACAAATATAATATGAGACATAATATGATTTGCGCCTTTCCTTAAGCTACCTTACTACCTAGACAGGTAAATGACATGATTTTTTATATGAAAATTATAGATTTCTCTACTACAGGTTTAGGACCAGTTACTTGTGCAATCAACAATAGCAGTTCATATTCTATAAGCAAATCAATCAAGAAGCTTACTGTATAAGCCTACTTAAATTCTGGAGTGCAGAGTGCATCTCCGTTCTTCAGACCACCGACAACGACAGATTAAGTGCGAACACGGCCGCGAACCCCGCCGGCATGGTGCTCTTGGACTCTTGGTCCCGTCCGAGCCGTGGCTCACGCAGACGAGCGCGGCGGAGACGGCGTGCTGCACCGCCGTCAACTGGATGCCTCATTCCACGTATGGCAACTGCTCCTTCTCACGACTGGTTGCCAAAGGCCGTCCATGGCGCCCGCGACCAGCTGCTGCCAGAGAGGTGGAGAGGTCGCTCAGCCTGTCGTCCCTGTTCAGCGCCGCCGCCACCGATGACCTGCCGGCATCGGGCTCTCCTAGCTCCTGCTCTTCCCGGGATCCCCAAGCTGCCGGCGTCGGCGGGGGATCTTCTGCTCGGCGACCTGCCTCCCAGGCCCGCCTAGCCGCTGATTTGGCCACCCGCGACGAGAATATGTTGCCGACGGCGAGTTTGGGGAGAGGGCACCTGCTGCCGGTGGCGATTTTCGGGAGGGTGGCGTCGATTTAGGGAAGCGGCGGCGGATCAGAGCGGCGGCTGATTTTGGGGAGAGAGTGAGGCAGCGGCGGCGGATCAGACAGTGCGGAATGTTGGGATGAGTTACTTTTTTTTATTCTAGGACGAGTTACCTAAATACCCTTTTAATATCAGATAAAAAATAATACAATTTCGGTAGTTTCAGGTAGTTTCAGGTAGTTTTCTTCTGGTAGTTTTAGGTAGCTCATATTTTCCCACCGTCAGATTTAAGCGGATGGACGGTTGTTAAAATTACCAAGTACTCTAAAACTTGTAATATTTCTTTATCGATGGCCCTGCGTTCCATGTAGTGCTCTGGCATAACGTTGTGAAAACAAAGGCACACAACGACACAGCCAGCGGCGGGCACAGTATCTTAGCAGAACTGTATGCTGAACTCAAAGCTGTTTTTTCTGACGCCACTCATTCCAAAGTTCAAAGAAATCTGTGTATGTTGCCCCCGCGTGCGACGTGCCATCTCACGTATGCGTTTAGTATTATGTGAATTTTCTATAGTCTAGAGAAAGCTTGACGCTTTCTGCAACAAGCAACCCAGGTGGATCAAATAACATCCGAGCAACCATGGCGTGTGTTCCTAAGGGTTGTACGAAATAAGTCGAGGAGATGAAAATTATCATAGAGGGTGCCACCGTTTATATATGCCAAAACTAAAACCCGAGGGGTGGGCATCCAACCTCCAAGGTTGTATGGTCAAGAGGAGGGCCTTCAATAGAGCAAGCGAATGAATCTTTAGCCCATGTGGCCACGGCTGTGTGCATCACTCGATGCAGAGGCTGGGAGTAATAAAATTCCCTTTTCTAAAAAAAAAAAGCCCATGTGGCCATAGGGCAGCGTGCACCCACCGATGAGTCGTGGTTGGGTCTATTCTACAATCAGGTTAAAAATTTCAATATTTTACTGTGATAGGCTCAACATAAAAAGTAATTAATAAATGAACAAAAGTGAAGAAGGTACAAATAGTCAGTGTGGACATATCCTCTAGCTAATCGGTCTTGTCTGCCTTTTTTCTAGCTAATCTTTTGCAGCCGATCCAGTTTACTCATCCAAGGATTGGATTGTTATAAAACTATTTTATGTGAGTAGCATGTGAAATCATGAGAATCATATGAACAAAAAAGTTTACAAGATTATAAATTGGTAGACGAATTAAATTAGCATACTATCTTGTTTGTAACTCTTCCCTCCGAAATTTAACTTAAAATATAAAATACAATTATCTGTGTCAATGATTACAAAATAAGGTTTTCTCATATTTTGACAAAAAAAATTAAGCATGTACAACCCAAACTGAACGCCAAACCTCACAATCCATTTTTTGAGCATGTCTCATAAGAAACATATGAAATATCTTGCCTCCTCTCTGGTGCGTTCGTTTCTGCCTTTTCGTGGTAGCACGTGTGAGCTCCAAACTTTTGAAGCGGTTTTTTCTTTGTTGAAAACCCAACCATAGCCATCCATGTCACTTGCTCCAGAAATCCAAATGTCTTCATTCATGTGATGGTTTCTTTTATAAATGACATAGTAACATATAACCACACCTCCAATGAAACTTTCTCACAAAAAATTTCCATGGAAATTTATTACAATTAACCACAAATTTTGACTTGCCTTAAAAATCCACAACATCAAATCATCACACAAGATCTAAATATCTCATTTTCTCCGCTTGACAAAACACAACTGACGTGAGCAGAACACACCTGTTGGTGCTAAAACGACCGAAACTATCCAACATGGTGAAGGGGGTTGAATTGAACCCAAATCGGGCAATACTGGACTGACCAAACTAGTTTGTCTCCTCTTAGGCCGAATAAAGTATACTATATTTAGAATCCATGATCGAAAAAGGGCCGATCACTGCATATATATCATAATTTTAATCCAAACAGAAGTATGAACTCGTAGTTCTAAATCATAAGTACAATGTAATATAAATTGTAGCTATGGTATTTGTTTTCGAGAAACACGATTGGAGCATTGCTCATTCACATAAAAGAGAATATTGTCCCGATAACGATGAAGAAGGGTGAAACAAGATACAAAGGGCACAAAGCCCCGACCTGACATATTGACGAAACAACAAACAAACAAACGCACCAGAGACACAGAAACACGCCAATGAAATGGATGGAAGGAAATCCGAGGAACATAGTGTAGTCCACCCAAACCCTCCACCAAGCAAGTCATTCTAGGGTAGCCCGTCCAGAGAGGGGTGTGATGATCCGAGAGTCTCTCACCAGAGTGCGGATGCATCTTTCATACTCTACGTCACTGCATCTGGACTCGTCGCTGAACAATGTGATTCCGACAGCATGCCCTTGCGAGTGAGTCTCTATCATGCTTCGATGCAAACAAAGCTAATTGACACGACCACCGGTCGGCACAAACTCTTAGCTGGTGTAGCTAGAATTGTTGAAGGTGCTTTTCTGGTGCCACACATTCCGAAATTCAAAGACGTGTGTACATGCATGTGAACAAGCGCACGTAACATAACATTACATCTCGTGTCTAGATAGAGTACTTCGTGACCTGTTTATAGTCTATATGGGAGTTTGACAGTTTCAGCAGGAAAAGCATACATCTGATCTATCATGGCACTGCATGTGTGTTCCTAAGAACTGTACCAAATAAACTGAGTTGATGTAAAATCATGTCGACGGTGCGTGTATATATAGGCCAACCAAAAGGGAGAGGTGGGCATCCATCTACCGGGTTGTACAATTGTTAGGAGGGCCTTAAATGTAGCCTGCGAGCGAATCTTTAGCCCATGTGGCCACGCCGCGTCCCCGCCAACTCTTTTGGCAAAGCCCGTCGATCCGTCCAGAAATTCCCTTCAAAACGACAAAACCTATTCATCGACCAGGTCGATGATAAGCAGGCGTCGCACACCCCATGTGGAGACATGGGCCTGGCCCAGTTCGTGCGGGAGAGGCGCGACGGCGGCCAGAAACGAGGCGCGTGCGGCGACCGGAGCTACTCACCGACGATGGGGACGACGTGGCTGGCCGCGGCGCCCCGTCGGAGGTGAGGCCAGGACCTCGCCGGAGACGGGGACGACACGGCTGGCCGCGGCGTCGCCGGTGGAGGCGAGGAAGTTACATATCGAAGGTGGGTGCGGGTGCGGGTGTGGTGGCGAGCTCGCCGACGACCAGAGTTAGGGTTAGGGTTTGGGGTGCAGGGGGCGTTAGAGGGATGGCCGGCTGGGGGGCGGAGGACCGGTGGTGGGCCACGGTTGGAGGAGGGCGGGGTGCGGAGGCGGCGCGGTAGCGCCGTAGCGGCGTCGAGCGCGGGGGGCGGGAGCAGGCCGCCTGGCCGGCGGCGGCGGGCGGTTCGGGGAAGAAGGTGGAGGAGGAAGAACAGGGTGGAGGAGGCGGCGGAGGAGTGGAACGGAGGCTGGGAATAAGATCGAGGGGGTGTGCGACGCGGCAGGTCGATGAATAGGTGCACCCCTTCAAAACCGCTCTACGCGAAACAGAGTCGCCATTCGCGCCAAGCAAATCCACCGCGAGACATCCCTACATGGAGAACTGGAGAAGGATCCATGAACCATCCGTCAATTGCATCCATGGCCGACGCGGCGACGCTACCGCTCTCGTGGCTGTCCTGCAGCAGCGGGACCCGCTGAGCCAGATCGGGGCGAACGGCACGCCCCGGCTGCTGCTCAAGCAGTGGCTCAAGGAGGAGGACCTGCTCGCCCGCCGCGTCGAGCTCCGGGAGGCCCGCCTCGATGGCATGCGCAAGGAGATTGCCTTCCACGCTGCCGCCGTCCTCATCCTCTTCTTCTCCGCCTTCATCTCCTCCGTCGGCTGCTCGGGAGGTGCGTCGCCGAGCACGCCAGGGACCTCCCCATCTTCGCGCTCTTCCGCGCCGCATGCGGCATCCTGGTGCTCTCCAGGTTCCTGCTCTGGAACATTTAGCGAAGGAGGGGCGTGATCTGGTCCATTCTGTGCTCAGGACTTCTATTGCTGGATCGATGGAAGCTTACTTCTGTGTTCATTCCCCTCTGCAGAACTGTTTGTTCTGCTATTTATTTTCTGCAGAACTATTTGTTCTGCGAATGTCGATATTTGTGTAATAAGGAAAAAGTATATTTGATGCACTAGATTTTGTTCGTGTTTCTGTTATAACCATGAAGACACGTTAATCCAGTTTTACTGTCTACGATTAATTGAGTCTGTCTCATGGTCCTTGGGAAGGATTGCGAGTCGATCTGGCTTCGTCATGCCATTTCTTACAAGCAAACATATCAGAACTGAAGCTGGCCGAGGTTTGAGAAATAGATCTGAAATTAAGTTGGCTAGTTCCAAACGTTGGGCTGCAAAATAAGAAGAATTGATTCTTCAATACCAAGTGTTCAAGTGTCAGATTGTCTGTTTAGAGGAAAGGAACAGTTCTATTGACATTATTTTTAGAACACAAGCGCTCGGCAAGAGGCAAAACTAAATCAAGCTAGGTAAAGAGAGAGAACAACGTTGATCAATCAGTTTCTCTTTGTCTGTCTATGAGGGTTTGCTTCTTAACTTGCAAGCATGATGCCACATCTGCAACTTGTCCTTGAAACTAAGGAAGACCGCCTGCGTCGAGGAAACCGTGCGGTGAAAAATCCTTTCATTTCATCCTCTCCAAGTGGTCCACTAATCGATCTAAACTATGGAACTCCAGGCACGGCGGTGAGGCCCCGGGATATTGTTCAGAGAATCGAGCCAGTTCTATTTTGAATGCAGTGCCATCTTGTTCCTGTCTTCTGAATCTATCTCCTCTTTTTTCTTGCCTTTTACACCTCGAAATCTTTTGTCACAGAGTCCACCTTCAGATGCAAACATACGAAAGCAAGATTGCCAATCACCCACCAAGGAAACACTATAGAAGGTGTAAGATGTTTCTCTGTTTGCAAGACCAAACTACGCGCACAAATCAAACAGCTAACGGTCAATCATCAAATATAAATCTTGAAAATGTTTTTGATAAACCAGGTTAAGTGGTTTAATTTTTTTCGCGGGTTTAACTGGTTCGGGTTGATACGGGCCAGGCGAGTTAATAGTTTAGTTTTGTTTCATGGTGAAATGAGTTTTCGTGCGGGTCTAAACAATTCGGTTCCCAGTAATTAATACCTACAACCTAAATACTTGTGAGTTGCTACGAAGTAATTATTAATGGTTATTGGTGACTTCCTCATGCTTATTATTTGAAACGCAAAAATTATCATCACAAATTCGTAATTGCAGAAATGATTGCACTTTGTCCTGATGTTGTCAAATTATCGACGCGTGATGGAATCTAGGGATTCCACGAAGGTTGTACCAAAGGACACACCGAATTAACCCTTCTCATTCCAAAATGATGCTTCATGGCTTACTTATGCAGCAGAAATCCTATTGCTAAAGTGACATCCATATAGGTTGAAAATGTCCCGTAGTACCATTATTAAGTGATGGTTGCAACCAGAGTTCATAGAGACCCGCCCCTCTGCAGAGTCAAGAAAACACCACATGTAGTTGTAGAGGTAGCTAGTGGATAACATGTTGTTGCTCGATCACGCGCAACTTCATCTTCCACATTGCTTGATTAAGCTAGGAATCATCCGCATCTGACGGAGCAAGCTTTCGAGTCGTCGCGCGAAGAGTTACTGACGCTATATCGGGACTGCCACCGAGAAGAATCACCTAAGCGTCCAAGGGCACAGTGATCCTACCCGACGGCTGGTTAATGGTTGTGGGGCACGGTTTTCTGATGCCACTCGTTTCGAATTAGATGTGGGTATGTACGCGTACACACACAATTGCACCTCGTGCTTATCTCTAGTCCTATCTGATTTCATCGGCACCCTCAGTAACAAAGTTCAAGCAACTCGTACATAAGGAACGAGCATGGCTTGCCGGTCTCAACTAACAAATTATGTACACTACTAGAATCAAAGGTCTTAACGAGCAGGTAGGTCAACAGTCACAAGGGCTGGTCATATGCAGAATGAGAACTATAGTAGTTTGATGGTTATATATAGAGATATAGATCGAGCCGGTTTGGAATAAATAAATGAGCAGAGGTATAAGTCCAGTAAAATGTGGTTGGTCAATTAGATAAACTTATGTTGAAAAGAAGTGGGGTTCGGTGTCACGTCTCAAAGTTGCACATGTAGACTGTCGTATAAGTAAAAGGTGGGTAATACACATCTCTGTCATCCCTCTTAGCTCATCGTAAAGAGGTGGCCATGATCAAAGATATGTGCTTTGACCTCACAGCTACGCACATCATGCAAAATCGGAGGCCTCACTAAACCACCAACTGTGAGCCGGGATCACAATCAGGTCCAACAGACTCTAGACGCACGTGAAGCATATGCGCACACTCCAGAAGCCGTTGTTTTCGCCAACCTATTTTCAGGAGGGATCAACGCAATAACCTTGTCTGGCCTACTTTTGACGCCGCCACAATGTCAGACAACGCCACCGCCATGCGTGCATCCATAGCCGAGACGGCGTTACGCCACGCCGCCGAGACACGTGGTTGTAGATGCAGTAAATGGCACACCGCTCCACCCCAGATCCCTACGGCGCCTACTCCAAAACGATGACCCCAGGAGTGAGAACGGTGCAACGTGTCGCCATCATTCAATCTGAAGATCCGATCTACGATTTCCCCCAGTAGCCCTAGCGAAGAGACAAGATCTGCAACGACAAGGTCTTCATATCAGGGGTAACATACGACGCACAGACACCGCCATCGTCCTCCATGACCAAAGTCGGTTCGGTTTTTCCGCAATCACGCCTCCCCTTCCCAACTCCATGACAAAAAAATTACTACACACCCATCGAAATCATATCGCAAAACGTCAAGCGGACTGACACAGAATTTTAAAAAACAAACACAAAGCACAACCCTCGGTACGAGAATTAAAAATTATTTCTGATCACATCCAGTACATGGTTTACTATGTACATCATGGTAACAGCACTGCGATCAGATGTTCTATCGTGTTAATAATGTGCAACAGAAACCAGACCAGAACATGCTAGCTGGACAAACATGCAAGTTCAACAACCAAAGACGGAAGTGGGCGCATTGGTGGCCTTTGACGAACCAAAAGTGTGCAGTTGTATCTCACTGCACTAAACTGCCCATGATTTCTGTAATCGCGTCCATGCCACTGGATCGAACCGGCCAGTTTTCACTCCTACTTCTGTTGGAAAGATTTCTCGTGTAGTTGATATTTTCCCTATGCTTCTCATTTCGAAGAAATGTCTGCACATATCCTAATTGAAGTACTTCGTGGTTCATGGATCGGACTGAGTACATCGATATCAAACATAGCGCTAGATTGGATGAGGGCTCATGACTGGATTTGTTGGGGCAATCTCAGCCAACAGATTGATCACGCAAGAGCCGAGATGATTAAATAGACTGGCTTGCCTACCATTCTGCCAAATTTACAGTGGTAGTCACAGTGTGTATGTCTTGCTAATTTGCAACTGTCATACGGGGTCCTCATAAATGATGATGTGAGTTGTAAGTATAATGGGTACTTGTTGAGTGCGTGTGTCAAAACCTATTCATCTAACCGCGCTTTTGACTTGTTTGAACACATAATCTATATATCCATTTTCTCCACTTGACAAAAATAATTTGTTTTTAGACAAAACTACCGTAGGGGAAGCCCCTACAGTTATTTTATATTAAAACAAAGGGCACAAAAGGTTACATTTACATGGAAACGAACACAAGGACTGAAAGATTCAAGGAGCAATGACTCAATCAGAGAGGGAAAAAAACTAAACAAGAAGAGAGGTAGTTCGGTCTAAAAAGCGTTAAGCCAATTGGAAAGAGCCTCTCTATGGGAGGCCTTCACTCTTTGAATCACTAAACCTAGGTCCTGTTTGAAGATAGCCTTCCACCTCTGAAGAGACTGACGCTGTCCCTCAAAAATCTTTTGGTTACGAACTTTCCAGATTCCCCAAATCAGGCAATACTAGACTGACCACCTTGGCGAACGAGGATCGAACTATACCCAAATCGGGCAATACTAGACTGACCAAACCAGTTTATCTCATCTTAGGCAGAGTCAAAATGTACTATATTTAGAAACCACGACCAAAAAGAAAGGCCGATCAACTTTATATCCATCATAATTTTAATCCAAACTGAAGTATAAACTCTCAACTCCGACCTCTTAAGTAGGATGTAATACAAATTGTAGCTATCGTACTTTTTATGCGAAGAAGGGAGAACTGACTATTCACACAGAAGAAACTAGTTGTCGCTATATATAATTTGTTAAGTCGGTGAAAACAACAAGCGCACCACATACACACTAACACACCAGGCCAAATCAGATAAGAAAATATTGGCGGCATCGTGTATTGGACACACCCTTCATGGAGCAAGTCACTACGTGGTGTCCAGTCTAGACTCTAGAGGGGGGTGTGATGATCCCTTAAGCCTCTCAACGGAGTGCGGAGTCCATGTTACGTCCAAAGTGCATTCCGACTCACCGGCAGGCAGTTTGTTCAATGCCTACAGTCTGTCCTTCCAAATGAATCTCTACCATATTGTGTTGTAACAAAGCTAATTGACACGACCACCGACCGACACAAACTCTTAGCAAGCCAATGCTGAATAGTTGAAGGTGCTTTTCTGATGACACTCATTTCGAATTTCGAAGAAGTGTGTACATGTGACCGGCTGACCGCGCGTGTGACATCACCTCTCGTTTCTCGATATGGAGTACTTCATGAACTGTCTATTGTCTAGGGGAGTTCAACAGTTTCAGCAGCATAAGGAGAGCCGGAACATACTACATCAGATCGATCGCGGCACGGCTTGTGTATTCGTAAGGGCTGTACCAAATATGATGAAAAATCATGTCGAGGGTGCGGGTATGTATATAGGCCGACTAAAAACCAAGGCCGGGCATTCTACTAGGAGGCTGTACGATCGAGAGATGGCTTTGAATAAAGCCTGCGAGCGAATCTTGAGCCCATGTGGCCACCAGGCAGCGTGCTCCCAGCCTCCCACCACCAAGTTCTAAAAAAAACCAAGCCGAATGATTGCCAGCACGCCGCTCCTCCATGATTCCGACCGTTGGCTCTGCCTCGGGTGCGCGGTGTTCTCTTTCGGCAAATCCACCGCTGAACAGAACTACCGTCCCCACGAGTCATCCACCACCGCGAGGCGCGAGACATCCACCACCGCGAGACATCCACCGCGATCCAGTCCATGGCCGACGGCGCCACTCTCGTGGCCTTCCGACAGCAGCAGCATCCGCTGAGCCAGATCACGGCGAGCGGCACGCACCAGCTGCTGCTCAAGCAGTGGCTCGACGAGGAGGACCTGCTGGCACCGAATACGAGAGCGCTGCAAAAGCCCCCTCGTCCTTGGTCTCATCGTAATCGCATGATGATTTAGTCTTGACAGCACAGAGACTGTATTTGTCTCCGTCACCACCAGCATCGAGTATTGGACAGGAACATTCAGCGCCCTTGACGGGGCATGGACCACGAAGGTGCCATCGCCGACGCCGGCGCGAGCATCCGGGCTCCTGCCGGCCAGCGTGTACTTTCAGCCGCTGCTGCCGTCATTCTTCGACGGAGTTTGGTCGCCCATCGATCATCGCCGCCATTGCACCTCCGAGATCACGAACCCTTCGGCTCTGATACCAATTGACAGAGATCTCCCAGATCAACTCACGCCAGGTGATCTCTGAACCTGTCGATGAACACCAAAGACAGGATGAACAGAGGAGGTGGAAGGCACACATGTACACAATGGAGACAGAGGTCAACAGCGTCACAGAGGAGGCACACACACCATGAAACCCAATGTGAGCCAACCATTCCGCTTGCTCGAGGATCTGACCGCCTTGGGTTGCTCGGTGATCTCTTTAGATCTAGACATAATTATATAAAACCACAATCTAAGGACACTTATGACCTTTAATCATGGTTTTGGTCTTATTTTGAGAAATCAACAATATAAAGCTAATCATCAAATCTGTATCCAAATATCATGTTTCTGCATTTGACAGGAAAATTTATGTGGGTGGACCACATGTTGGCACTGACTTTGATCAAACATATCAATACGTCGAAGGGGACTCGAACATCACCCAAATCGGGCAATACTGGATCGAGCCAAACTTGTTTGGCACCTCTTATACGGGTGTATGATGTCGGAAGTGCAACCTCGTACATTGCAATGTAAATTGTATCAAACATACTTTCGACAAAGACAACATCAATATCGGCTATTCACATAGAAGAAAATACTTACTCGAGTAATTAGAAAACCCAATGAAAAGAGATACAAAGGTCATGAAGCCCCATCATCGAAAAATAGAAACGGTAAAAAAAGTGCACCACAGACACGTTAACACACCAAGAATATGCCAAAAGGAAAATTTAAGTTCTTTCGTACCTTTCGTACACCCTCTGTCCTACATGATGATCTTGCATGGCGCGTCTAGAGAGGGGTGGCAAGACCCCGATATGCTCCCGTAGGAGCATGGATGTATTTTCCATACCCTTTGAAGTGCGCTTGAAAATTGATCCTACAGTTTCACGACGTTTCTCGACGCTTTACCTTAGAAGATGAAGGTTTCCTTTTTGACGACCCTTCCTTCCAAGTAAAACTCTGAGGTCTTGTCGGGCAAACAAAGGCACACATCATGACCGCTGGTGAGCACAGTCACCCACACTACTAGGAAAAGGTTTTAACGACAAGAAAAGTGTTTTCTGATGCCACTCATTCCAAACTTCAAAGAAGTGTGTGTATGTTAATGGGGTATCAAGTACGTATTGAGTATTATGTGAATTATGTATGGGTCTAGGATAACTTTGAAGATTTTAGCAACAGGCCGCAAATGTAGAATAAAGTAGATTAGATGCACCACGGATGTGTTCATAAGGTATGTACAAAATGAACAGAAGAAATGAAACATTATGTACATAGTGCCCCTTATATAAAGCTAAAACTCGAGGGTGGGCATCAAACCTCCAAGGTCGTACAATGATGAGGCAGTCATTGAATAAAGCATGTGAAAGAATCTTTAACCCATGTGACCAGCATGCACTCACCGTCGAGTCATGGTTGGGTCTAAGCGTCGACCAGGTTAAAAGTTTCAGTTCTTACAAGGATAATCATGAGACAAAGTAATTAATACATGTAACGGGTGAAGAATGTACAAGTAGTCATTGTGGTAAGCTCCTCTAGCTAGTCGATTTTGGCTGCCTTTTTTCTAGCTAGTCTTTTGTAGCCGATCCGGTTTACTCTTGTAGAAGGCTCGGATTGTTTTAAAATCATATTTTTTTTGTTAGTAGCTTATGAAACCCATGAGTACCGAAAGAACAAAATTTATAAGTCTAAATAAGTTAGCATACTATCTTGCTTGTTTATTAAATTAAGGAGCCCTCCCCTCCCAATTTAGTTTGAAATGAAAATGATGGAATGCAAGTATCTTTGTCAATGATTACAAAATAAGATTTTGTTTCTTTTACAAAATATGTTTTTTTGATTGGTGCGGAACGCAAACTATCAAGCCTCACAACCGTAGGTGGAGTACTCTCACCCATATCTCCACAAATAACATGAAGTAAGAATAAATAAACCACGATGGCAGTTACATCTGGAAGGCTAGGAGATTTTGATGGCTCATGTCGAGTTCAAGATTGCTTTGCATTATCAGATTTGGAGTTCGAGTTGCAGATGATACTTCGTTGTCAGCTTTATTTGTACAATTTATTTGATGGGCTGTATCCACTTCGCAACTTTAGATGGGATGGTGCCAAGTCTGGTGTTTGGGGATTTTGCAGCAGTGTCCTTGGCAAGTGGGGTGGGTTCACTGTGTGTCTTCTTTTTTGGTGGTGCTCTTCGAGCACCGAGGCTCGACGTACAGGGTGAAAATTGTAGGTTGAACCTTCATTGGTTGTACGGATGATCGGCACAACGGCAAAAATCTTAGTAAAATCCCATTCTAACATAGGACTCCATTCATACTAGGATATTGTCAGTAAACATCGACATCAAGAAATTATAAAATGTTTACCAGATAAACATGATCATGTCAGATGATGTCAGTCAAAGGCCCAGGGAACAGCTTCGACTGATACTGCTCAGCTCAACTCAACCATGGTAACAGGTCTCGCTGCCCACCTCTGAGCTGAGCAAGTCATAATGGGGAGGCCCGTCCAGAGAGGGGCATGATGATTCCACGTGCCTCTCAACAGTGTGCGTGCTCCGGAGGTTACGTCCTAACTGCATCACAACTCACATGCGGTTGAAGTATCCAATGTTGATAGTATGCCTTTCCAAGTGAATCTCTAACATCTCATGTTGCAAACGAAGTGAGATTAGTTGAAGGTGTTTTTCTGATGCCACTCATTCCGAACTATGATGATAGTGTGTGCATATGACCACGGGAACGCAACATCGCATCTCGTTTCTAGATGGAGTACTTTCGTGACCTACTGATGGTCTAGATGTGTCAGCAACAAAAGCAGGGCTGGAAGAAATTATATCAGATGGATCACAGCACGGCGTGTGTCTTTTTTCTGAGGGCTGTAGTAAACTGAGGAAATTAACAATCACATCGAGGGTGCGTGTGTATGTATAGCCCAAATTTTGTTTTAGTAGACAAGAATATAGGCAAACTTAAACCTGAGAGGTGGACATTCAACTACCGTCTCCTCTTCATACTTATATGTTTCACATAGATGAACCCATAGTTGCACATCTACGAAGTTAATATAATGCTATTACTTTTATAATAATTTGTACGTATTCGATGCGAAAACCTTACACTTTCAAAACTCGACATGAATGCATGCCATGGGTCGATAAGATCGAGCAATCTTTAAGCAAGGAAACATTATCCTGCTTTCGTGTAACTCTTTTCGACTGGGTGGGCTCAGTTAAGACAAAACATACAAATGTTCACAGACTCATTTTCACCAGACACCAAACCATGACCTGAGAAAAGAAAATTTCACGAAGTTATTAATTCCTTCATAATACTTGACCGTAGACGTTGCTACTAGCATCCATGGCTTAACCAGAATCTACTAGCATCCATGGCTTAACCAGAATCAAGTTTACATGGTCATATAACCCAGCCCTAATGGATAGTCTGCACTTATTTTGGTTATGGTTAGACCTAGTGGGTGGGCCGTAGTCCACCAAGAAATTTTGGAAAATAACTAGGACCACTTAAGTTTCAGCCCAGTAGCCTGTGCACAGCCCGCTTACCCTCTCTCTCTCGTCTCTTCTCTCCTTGAAGTGTTCGACTAGGGGGTTGCGGCCGAACGAAGAGAGCGAGGCAAAATGGAATCCCCAATTCTTAATTTCAAAAAAAATGGAATCCCCAATTCCGGTGACGGCTGCCAGCGCCCCCTCGCCAGTCGCCCCCACCTCTGCTCCCCCTCACCTCCCCCTAATCCACGCGCTTCACCTTCGTGCCGGCGGGAGATCTTGAATGCCGGGTCGGCGGTTGGGCGCTCGGCACGCAGCAATGGCAAGCAAGCTGCAGGCAGTGATCCGTCTCCGCATCTCCAGTTTCAAGCGAGGCACAAAGCAGCTGAGCAGAGCAGCAGTCATCCGGAATGGCCCCCATTTTCTAGCAAGGTAAAATCGAATCCCTAATTTCTGTACAGACAGCTGCTACTTAATGTGCTCCATTTCTTTGTTGTTTAAATATTTTTTTATTGTAGAATTGATTATGAAGAGGAATGTTGAGAGTGTGAGAAAAATTTGTATCGTAAATTTTTTTGGCAAATTTTTATCGCAGGCTATGCTAAATTTTTATTAGTGTGCCCACCCTCCAGTTCATGCCTGGGCCCACGATATCTAAAAAGCTTGAAATGACAATCTCCTCATAGCCCACATGAGGAGGATATCCTAATAGAAATATCAGGAGCTTTGGAGGCGATTTAACAAAAACGCCATAGATACCAAGACTTTTTAGGCGGTTAGGAAAACGCCCCCATCAAAACACCTCCTATCAGCTGACATGCTGTAGTGTTCAATAGTGGAGACTGCATTAAATGTAGTCCAAGTCTTGGTTGTTGGAAGTTAGTTCAAAGAGAACGGGCAAACTGCCATTTACATATTCATTTGACAGAAAAGATTTGCTCTAGTGAACGGTCTTGCCAATGATGTACACGTATATCGTTTATGTAGTCATATATGGCAGCACACTTGGATCGATGCATGATTAGAAAATATTACCTGTAGTCAAGGTCATGGTTGTTGAAAGCACGATGAGGACCTGCCAGAAAATTAAGGTACGTGGTCAGCACGACGGTGACACACTTGGACATTCTAAGAATCGATTCTCCACGCAGGGTCTAGGGAAGTTTCAAGTACAGAGTTAGCCTGGACTCTGGAGAAAGCCTAGCTAGCTCGCTTCCGCTCTCACTTGTTACTCTCTGCATATCATTTCATCTCCTTCGGGTTAGTTCAATGGCCACTCCATCGTCCTCATATGCCCACATTTCTGCCGTTCTAGTACTGCTGCAGCTAATACTACTACCACCAATCTCGGCTTCTTCTCCAGCAACGAGGACGACCCATGACAATGGCAGTGACACTGATCTTGCCTCGCTGCTGGCTTTCAAAGCCAGGCTCTCCGACCCTGGTGGCATCTTGTCCGGCAACTGGACAACCGGTATGTCCTTCTGCCACTGGGTTGGTATATCGTGCAGCCAGCGCAGGCAGCGCGTCACTGCTGTTGAGCTGCCGGGCGTTCCCCTCTATGGTTCTCTAGCTCCCCACCTTGGCAATCTCTCTTTCCTCTCTGTCCTAAACCTCAACAACACCAACCTCACTGGCCCAATCCCAAATGATCTGGGAAGACTGCATCGCCTCAAAGTTCTATATCTTGGCTTGAATGGCCTGTCAGGTAGCATCCCTCCTAGAATAGGAAACTTGACGAGGCTTCAAGTTCTTGGCCTATATTTTAACCATCTCTCTGGTAAAATTCCTGTAGAGCTGCATAACCTACACAATCTTCGCTACATACATCTTGTCGGGAATTATCTCAGTGGTTCAATACCAACTAATCTATTCAACAACACTCGTTTGAAGTTACGTGAACATTGCCAACAACAGCTTGACAGGGCCCATACCAGATTGCATTGGCTCCTTGCCGATGCTCAAGTTCCTTAACCTAAACAGAAATTATCTTGCTGGCCTGGTGCCTCCGGCAATCTTCAACATGTCTAAACTACGAGTGCTCTCTCTTGGTTCCAACCGCAACCTAACTGGCCCTATCCCCAGCAACAAAAGTTTCAGTCTCCCAGTGCTGGAAATAATTGCCATCCAGGATAACAGTTTCACTGGGCACATTCCACTGGGGTTAGCTTCTTGTCCGTACCTCCAAGTTATTTCCCTGCCAGGCAATTCATTTGAGGGTGTTGTACCAACATGGCTGGGCAAGCTGACTCAGCTCAGGGCCATTTCCTTGAGTAGAAATGACCTTGTTGGTACAATCCCTGATGCACTTGGGAACCTCACTTTGCTAGAGATTCTAGACTTAGGAGTATGCAAGCTAAACGGAAATATTCCTGTAGAAATTGGACAATTAGGCCAACTATCGATGTTGTTTCTCCCAGACAATCAACTAATAGGATCAATTCCAGCTTCGCTGGGTAACCTATCTGAACTAGCACACCTAGAATTGGAACAAAATATGTTGGTTGGATCGGTGCCTGCAACAATTGGCAACATGCGCTCTTTGTTGCATTTTGATATTTCAGTAAACCACCTACAGGGAGATACCAACTTCTTGTCCATGTTTACTAATTTTAGAAAGCTCCAGTATCTTGGCATCGAATCAAATAATTTCACTAGTTCTATCCTCCCTGACTATGTGGGGAATCTATCAAGCCAGCTACAAATTTTATTTGCAGGTACAATGAACTTAGTTGGTGAAATTCCACCTACAATTTCAAATCTAACCGGTCTCATTCTGCTAGATCTTTCAGGAAACCAACTGCATAGCGTAATTCCACAATCCATCACGAAGATGGAGAATCTGCGTGCGCTTGACCTACATGAAAATAGATTGCTTGGTCCCATCCCATCTCAAATTGCAATGCTAAAAAATCTAGAACGGTTGTTCCTCGGCTATAATGAAATCACTGGTTCCATACCAGAGACCATTGGTAACCTCAGCAAACTAGAATACCTTATATTATCTGGTAACCAGTTATCATCCACTGTACCAGCAAATTTGTTTCATCTCGATAATCTCCTACAGCTTGATCTATCTCAAAACCTTTTGAACGGAGCATTACCGCTTGATATAGGTTATTTAAAACAAATAACCAACATGGATATCTCTACCAACCTTTTGGTAGGTAGCCTCCCAGATTCAATTGGACAACTCCAAATGATAGCCTTCTTGAACATGTCACACAACTAACTCTTTTGGTAATTTGATTCCCGACTCTTTCAGCAAACTAAGCACCTTGCAAACTCTGGACCTATCCCATAATAGTTTCTATGATACCATCCGAAAGTACCTAGCCAATTTTACCATCCTTAGCAGCTTGAACCTCTCTTTCAATAACCTACAAGGCCAAATACCTGACGGAGGTGTCTTCTCAAACATTAGCATAGAATCCTTGATTGGGAACTCGGGCCTATGTGGTGCTTCCACTTTAGGATTTTCGCAGTGTCCAAGTAGCACTACCAAAAGAACAAATAGCCTCATGCTAAAATTTTTGCTGCCGACGATCATCATAGTGACTGGATTTGTATCTTCATGCATATATGTAATGATCAGAAAGAACATTAAGAAGCAGCAAGGGAAGAAAGTTTCTGCCAGTATGTCTGACATGAGCAACCATCAGTTTGTCTCTTACCATGACCTTGTTCGTGCCACTGAAAATTTTAGTGAGAGCAACTTGTTGGGGTCCGGAAGCTTTGGGAAAGTTTATAAGGCCCAACTACACAATGGTGTCATGGTTGCAATAAAAGTTCTTGACATGAAGTTGGCACATGCCATTAGAAGCTACGCATGGCACGACACCGCAACCTTATAAGGATACTCACCACCTGCTCCAACCTGGATTTCAGAGCGTTGGTACTGCCATACATGCCCAATGGCAGCTTAGATTCGCTCCTTCACTGTTCTAGAGGCACAAGGGACTTTGGGTTCCTCGAACGATTGGACATCATGCTTGATGTTTCCATGGCAATGGAGTATCTGGACCATGAGCACTATGAGGTGGTCTTGCACTGTGACCTGAAGCCAAGCAACGTGTTGTTCGATAAGGATATGACAGCGCATGTCGCGGATTTTGGCATTGCAAGGCTATTACTTGGTGATGACAATTCCATGACGTATGCGAGCATGGCTGGCACTGTTGGCTACATGGCACCAGGTACGTAAATGCTCAATTTTATGAAGGGCAGGCCTGGCGCAGTGGTGAAGTACTCCCCACTTATGCCAAAAGGTCCTACGTTCGACTCAGGCTCTCTGCATTGCACTTTGCAGAAGTAAGGCTTGACTTGTTCCCCACCCCACCTGGTGTGGGAGCTTCTAATACTGGGTCTGTCCTTTTTTATAGATTTTAAGGAAAATTAAATTGATTATGTTTAATCACTCATGATCTAATTGTTTTGTTTATGATTTTTTTTCCATGAGCAGAGTACGGATCCCTTGGAAAAGCATCGAGAAAGAGCGATGTCTTCAGCTACAGGATCATGCTCCTTGAAGTGTTGACGGGAAGGAGACCCACTGGTGCAGTTTTTGTGGGTGATCTAAGCCTCAGGCGGTGGGTGCTAGAGGCATTTCCTAGGGAGGTTCTCCATGTCGTGGACGCGACCGGCTACTAGGAGGCTCCTCTAGCGTTGGCCTAAAAGACTTTCTTGTGCCGATGTTCGAGGTGGGTTTGCTGTGCTCAAGCGACTCACTTGACCAGAGGATGACGATGAGCGATGTGGCCATGAGGTTGAAGAAAATCAAAGTGGAGTACAGCAAAGCGACAGAAGCGGAATATTGGTGCACAGCCCGTGACTGAATGGCTTATGTATGTCTAATATCTATGGACGGATGTAGCTGTACTTCTGCGCTAAGAGCATATCAACGTTGAAAGCTGGAGTATTAGGAGTAGAATACATGCTTGTACCGTTGTACATCTTGTTCATGTGTGCTTGTGCAAAATCTAGAGAGGTAGGTTGACTTTTCAGTAATAATCTGATTGTAAGCATCTTTAATATTTCGACATTGTGTTGCTGTTTGAGGCTGAAGATATTCTAGTATTTTTCATCATTTAAAAACTCGCATAAAAGCATAATAAGCTTTTCCCCACTATTTTTTCAGAATCATCATTTTGTAGTGCAGCTGATAAACATTGGCAGGCCTGTTTACAGTTGGGCCGAAGGGCAGGCAGGATCCCAAATCCCACTTAAACCGCCTCTTGCCTTGCGAGTAAAGGGTGCCGTTCCCATTGGAAAGGAATTTTAGAGCATCACCAGCGTGCCACGTGGTGGCGTATACGAGGTGGTAAAATCGAATTTATCCACGCAGTGGACGTCCGCGTCCGCGTTACGCAGCCCCGCGCGACGTGCGAGCCGGCCGGCCGCGCCCGTTGCTCCCGCGCGGCGTACACGATCCAATCTGTCAAAGCTTCCCACGGTAGAAACGTACAACTTGGCTGCTGGGTGGAATACACAAATAATCAGCATGCACGCAGCAACCTACACAAGGACGGTGAGTAAAAGGGAAAAATGATATAATTAAATAAAGTAAAGAACGGTGTACATCCTTTCGTCCTACTACTTCTGTGTAGTACAAAAAACAAAATAAATAAATCATGATGTACAAGGTACACAAACTTGATGTACGAACTAGACAAAGAAGGTGTACAAAATACACAAAACTGGAAGTACAGAGTACGATGTACAAACTAAATAGAGTAGGAGTACAAACTACCATGTTGCTACCGGATGTACGTACATTGTGCTACTGGATCTACGGACGCGCTGCTACTAGTTGTACACGATTCTACTGGATGTATGCCCACGCTGCTACTGGATGTACAGACCGGTATAAGATGTACGCTCACGTTGCTACTAGTTGTACACGATGCTACTGGATGTACTACACTCGCGCTGCTACTGGATGTACACACCGCTACTGCTACTAGATGTACACTCACGCTGCTACTATTTGTACACGATGCTACTGGTTGTACACCTGCGTGCTACTGAATGTACACGATGCAACTGGATGTACAATCGCGTCCTGCTATTGCATGTACACTCACACTGTCACTAGATGTACACTCTGTTACTGGATGTACAAAGTACACAGAACTGGTTGTACAAAGTACAAAAAAAAAAGTTTCTCAAAACCTATCAACATGGTATTTACTTTTGAAGATCTAGACGCGAGGATTTCAAATATGCAAACCGTTAATAATTTGGATAAACGGTTATAAAGATATTTCGTTTTTAAAAAACGAATCTCGAAATAAATGCGGTACAAATCTGAGCGGGGGACAAGAAAAGAAAACCCACCAAAATTCTCTCATGCTGCCACTTGTCACAAATGCAAGCACCCACGGGGACCACGTAAAAGGAGAGGCTAACACTTGTCACGACCACAACGCGCGCGGGGTTTCCTTCTCGAAGGGAAGCTTTTTATTAGTGATTTCGGTCAAAACACCATCTCTGACTTCTTGGGCTTACTAAAAACCATGGTTGTAAGACTGAAAGACGGGCCTAGACTAGCGCCCATCAACGAATCTCTGGCCCATATAGCCCGGCATCCTCGTGCACCCTACCGAGGCGAATGACACCCAGCCACGAGGCGTGCACACATTTGGTCAAGTTCAAAACCTCATCGCTCGGAACGCAAACGAGTCCACTACGAGACAGATCCATCCATAGCCGAAGCCGCCGTGCTTGTCATCGCCCTGCAGCAACGGCAGCCGCTGAGCTATCGCTTTGAGCGGCATGCACCGAGTGCTGCTCAAGCAGTAGCTCGAAGAGGAGGACCTGCTGGCCCGCCGCGTCGCACTACGGGAGGGCTGCCTTGACGGCATCCTTTATTGCGCCTTCTTGGCCTTCCTTTATTGCGTCTTCTTGGCCTTCTAGGCCTCCTCTGTCCTTGTCATCACCCATCTCCTCTGGAGTAGACTCATCGAGTCATTCGACCGCAAGCGGATCTCGTGTCGCTGCTCTCCGGACTGTCTATCGGGAGGTGAAAGGCTGAAAGCATGATCTAAACAGTACGTGTATATATAGGCCGACTAAGACCCAACTGCAAGGGCTGAGTAAAACCCATGGAATCTGATTTACCATGCATGTCAGTGAAGCCTTATGAGCTTTATAAGCAAACATACATGACCAGCCATTGTTCTCTCTCAAAAAAAAAAAAAAAAAAAAACTTGACCACCCATTGTTGCACCACGGTAGGCACAAACTCCCGAAAGTAACAACTCAGACAAATAAGATGTTTTCCTGATACCGTTCCTTCTGAACTCCGAAGCAGTGTCTTGTGCACGCTGCTACACGATCGCATGATGCATTGCATCTCATGATCTCGTCTCTACACGTGCTTCACCGTCCATTGATATATTCATCACCTGAGGTGGTCGTTGGCCAACTAGAGAGAAACAGTTTGCCGGAGCTTGCATTGACGCAATTCAGAGAGAGCCCACGACGGTGTGCCGCACGTTAGGCGGAATCAGTTTGTCAAACGATTATTTTCCTTCGCCGGCCACCAGAACCAGCGATCACGACAAGCAACATCTGCACACCCCATCCGTTTGTCTATATACCTTAAATAAATTTCTAGGTTTGCCACTGATTGGAACATCTTAGAGAGAGAGAGAGAGCTTGTCGGTCACCAGCATGGATTGTTGGTCTAGGCGAATAATTAACCAAAGTAAAAGTCTATCATGTGCAATTTTACCGACATGATTTGTGCTTTATTTTGTTGCGGGGATGCTACTTAAAATTTAGACGTGCTTACTCCATCCTAAGCTATATTTTTGGGGAAATAGAGGGAATCTAAAATTCTCGGTCACTTGGCACCCAATTCGCCTTCGCAGTTTGAACATTTAACTCTTACAGCATCAGTGAGTGTTTATAGCCGATTGTAACTCGTTTGCGGGTACCTACCTATTTCAGCTGGCCCGCAGGTAATAGGTTCTCACGATTTAGGCCAAATGTTAGCACTGGACAAGAAACAACTGTAAAGTGCCATCCATAAAAAGAGCACCACGTCCACTCACCTTAAGTTGCAGTTTGATGCTGGCATCTTTAGGAGGTAATCACATCCATGGGTATTGAAATCTAAACCCCTCATATTCTTATCGGTTTTCTTGAGACCTTCCCCATCTCACATCTTCGTCTCAGTTGCTCACCCTCTATGTCTCCCTAATGTGCTTCATCCTGCTGACGTTCTCTCTTTTATTGATTCCAAAGAGGGACAGGTTTGAGGGCTTAAACCCGTGCTAACCCAACATTCCATAGACCGTGAAGCCAGTTTGGTTTTAAACAAAACCCTTAAAAATACCTGATATGCATCTCTTTTTTCAAAAAATAGGTTGATACTCTGTCCTCTACATCAAATTGATGCACACCGCCATCTTTATTAAAGTTGATGAAGGGAAACAAGCCCAAAGTCACCAACGGAGTAGAGTAAATGGTACAAACTACTATGACGGAACCCACGATTAAGTTGATTTCTTCCGGGGTAATGAGTTTCTAAGAAGTCACCTGGCACTAGATGTTTTCCCGATACTGCTCAATCCAAATATACTCATGATTTCGCACATCCATACCGACTCAATTGAAATCATGCGTCGCTTCGCCCATGAACGGGCTGGCAACATCAGCGAGACTTGATCATTCATAGGATTGTGGGGAGTACCTACATGCACGTATGTGGAGAAGGCCGGGTCCTGGGATTTTCAAGCAATGATATTAAGTGAGTGAGTACCAAAAGAGAAGCGCATATATACAAGTCAGTGAAACGACTGGATCTTGGAGTCAGATAGAGGTGCGTTAAGTCAGCTTACATGTCATGGTGGGTATTTAGCTCGTAGTTGGTATATGATTTAAGTTGGCTTTGTAAAGACTGGATCCCCATCATGTACATGTGGCAAAGTAAATGTTATAGCAATAAGAAGTTCAACCCTGGACTGTTTCAACGTGTGAATTATGCCTCGTAGATTCTTAATCGGGAAAAGGATATCACCTTTTCTTTTCCAAATTGACCATGGCGATGTAACCGGGCTTCCACCACCGCCCGTAGGAGGATTGCATGTGTCTTGATGTTATTACTCAATTTCTCTAAGTGCAATTTTTTTTTAGTTTATAAAATTGCAACTATGTGAAAACAAAGTTACTTTTTAGTAAGCTGAAGTTTCGCATTTCATAATTGACTAGAAACTAACTACACATCCAGGCCCTCAATCCTTGTTTCGTCGGTCAACATACCTGGTGGATGGTAAAATTGTCATACACCACCTAGTATCGTGGTGGTGAGTTGCAAAGAATATTTTGTGTCTCCATGCATGGCTAATTAGAAGAAAATTAAAAGTGAAGAAAACCACTGCTGGCACATAAAAATGTTATTACTTCATAACCACTACGGGAAACCGTCAAAACGCCGACGGCCGTCCTGTACGCCGACGGCCAAATGTCGGGGCCGTCGGCGTACAGCACGGGCTAGGGCAGACGACGAACAGGCCGTCGGCGTACGATGCGCCGTCGGCGTAGAATTAAGTCCCCGACGGCTGCCGTCGGCGTTCTAAATCCCGTCGGCGTACAAAGGGCGGCATGACGGAACCGTCCAGCGTCGTTTATACGCCGACGGCTGCCGTCGGCGTTTAGTTGTTTTTTTTAATTTATTTTCGTATATAATATTCATTTCTTTATTTCTCTACATAATATTTAATGTAGTTGTAATTTATATATATATTGGACCTATAATTGCCCTCCCAATTTCAGTATCCCACCCCCGTAAAATAACGGTTTGAGTTTTCCGGAACCCAACCCTACAACATATACATGTAAAACAAATAAAAACTTTTCCTGGCTCACTAGAGAGAAAGTGATGCCGGTGATGTCGGTCACACCTAGGAGTAGATTCTTGCACAGGTAGAACACACAACACCCTTGTATACATATGGTATGTCACAAGCTAGGTTTGGGTGGGGTTCCGACGCTCCGGGGCCCCGCTTCGGTGAAACCCTGAATCCGCTGGAAAAACCCTAACGTTTCCGTCTACCCCCATAGACGTGCGTCGAAACGGGGTAGCCCAGTGGATTTTTTTGCTTGGTTGTGTTATGTTAGGCCATAGGAACATGAGAAACCAAAGTCTACCCCAAATCGACACACGATTCCATCCGGTTCGCCCGAAAGGGGAGTTTTCACCTCTAAGTGCAGAAACTAACTAGAGAGAAAGTGAAGCCGGTGATGTCGGTCACACCTAGGAGTAGATTCTTGCACATTTACAACACACAACACACTTGTATACATATGGTATGTCACAAGCTAGGATTGGGTGGGGTTCCGACGCTCCGGGGCCCCGCTTCGGTGAAACCCTGAATCCGCTGGAAAAACCCTAACGTTTCCGTCTACCCCCATAGACGTGCGTCGAAACGGGGTAGCCCAGTGGACTTTTTTGCTTGGTTGTGTTATGTTAGGCCATAGGAACATGAGAAACCAAAGTCTACCCCAAATCGACACACGATTCCATCCGGTTCGCCCGAAAGGGGAGTTTTCACCTCTAAGTGCAGAAACTAACTAGAGAGAAAGTGAAGCCGGTGATGTCGGTCACACCTATGAGTAGATTCTTGCACATTTACAAAACACAACACACTTTTTTGTTGGACTTTTTTGCTTGGTTGTGTTATGTTAGGCCATAACATAATAGCTAGTAGTTTTTGATACATCATCAGCACCGCTGAGTCAGGCCTTCAATACTGGAGCTGTACTTCCTTGATACATCATCAGCACCGTTATAAAGCATAAGATTATTCCTTTCCTCAATTGCATCATTGTGCCCATCACTGCGTGCCATATAACTTCCCTGATATGTGTTACTCTTGAATGTAGGGACGTCAGGTTCCTTCACATGATAGCTAGTAGTTTTTTCAGCTGGTACAAAAGGGGAATTGCTTCTAGATCTGTATTGAGCATTGTTGGTCTGAGGGGATGACATACTCATGTCTGATCCCCTGCTCTTGGATTCGTGAACACAAGCATTTATTCCATCGTCGCATAAAACATCTCTTTGATCTTGATGAAAACTCCTTTTACTTGGAGGAACAACTCTTGTCTCCTCAAAGGCAACTTCCACTTGCTTTTCTGGAGGCAGGCTATCTACTTCGTCAGGGGTCCTTTTCTTGCTCCTGTCATCAGAGTTCTTGCTCCCATCCCTGCTATTCTGTTTTCCTGGTCGACACATTTGCTGAGAGGTAGCTTCAGCTTGTTTCTTCACAGGGCGGTTATCCGACACATTAGCCTCTTTATCTAATCCACAACTAGCTTGTTCCTTCACAGGGAAGTTAACCTCTTTGGCTTTCTCTTCTCCACATCTGGCTAGGTTCTTCACATGGCAATCAGCGTTGGCTCTCTCTTCTCCAGATCTAGCTAGGTTCTTCACAATGGGTTCATCTGATCGAGTAACCTCTCTTGCATAACCTGCTGTCCTCTCTCTACTAAATTAGGGAATATATTGAGTAAAAAAAAAATAGGATACGCCGACGGCAATGCCGTCGGCGTAGTCTTATCCAATTAACCCACCCACCCCTACGCCGACGGCAATGCCGTCGGCGTAGTCTTATCCACCTACCAAAACGCGCGCGGGCACGCTCCTCTCCTCCACACACACACACACACTTGCTCGATCCCCTCCTCCCCGCGCTGCCCGCCGCCGCCACCTCCTCCCCGACCTCGATCCGCCGCCGCCGCCTGCTCCCCCATCCCGTGCGCCTCCTCCCCGCCCTCGGTCCGCCGCCGCCGCAGCCTCCCGCTTCGGCCGCCGCCGCCACGCGGGCCACCTCCCGCCGCCCCGAGGTCGCGCCCCGGCCACCTCCCGCCGCCACGCGGGCCACCTCCCGCTGCCCCGAGGTCCGCCGCCGCCTCAGCCTCCCGCTTCGGCCGTGCGCCTCCTCCTCCCCGACCCCGAGGTCGCGCCCCGGCCACCTCCCGCCGCCCCGAGGTCGCGCCCCGGCCGCCGCCGCCGCCACGCGGGCCACCTCCCGCCACACCCAGGCCGACGCGCAGGAGCGCCCCACACTGGATCCGGTGGAGATCGCCGCCAAATCCACTGCCTTGAGCCGTCTCCTCCACTGCAGTGCTGCTCAACACCCCCATTTTAACAAGGTAAAATATTCCGTGTCTGTAATGTTCTAGTGATTATGTTCTGCTGAATTTAGTAGTGGTTACTCTGCTGAATTTAGTAGTGGTCATGTTCTGAGCCAGAGAGGCTGGTTTTTCTAGTGATTAGAAGTAGTGAATAACAGTAGTGGTGGTGTGGGTTGCTCAATCCCATCAGGGGATGTGTTTGTGCCCCTGGGGTGAGAGCTGGAAGTGAGCTTAGTTGATTTTGCTTAGTAGATTTTGCTTAGTCGACCAAGTGTTAGTAGATTTTGCTTAGTCGACCAAGTGTTAGTAGAAATTTATTAGAAATGTTGTTAGAAAAATTTGCTAAGTCAATTTGGAATGATCGTTGTATAAAAATTTAGTGTAGGTGATTTGCTGTTTTTTATGAGTCGAAAGAAATAATGTTGTCTTCTTGGCTATTCTTAATGCAAGCCGATGATTAGAATAGTCCATTATGCTTGCAAGAAGACTGTCTACAGAACCAAGGGTAAATGCAAGAACAATGCATTTATTTCTACTTCGTTCTTGTAGGCACTCTTTTTGCTGACTAATGGCTTTGACATATGAGGCTTCAGATGTAAAACCACGTTCCCTATGCATAGTCATCTCCTTAATATCTTCGTTATTTGGACTAAAAAAAGTCCCTTTGCTTGCAGGATTCCTACTCTAGTGGCAGCAGAGCTTGAGTGCAGGTATAAAAATTTCTTACTCATAGATTGATGTATACCTGTGTGTAAATGACAGCATTTGTTTCATATGTGTTGCATGTTCATGTTTGAAGTAGATTTCACATATATTCATTTCATATATGACTAACCCCTGTATCAAATGCTTTTACTTAACTAAGTATCATGTCGGAGCCGGAGCGAAAGTTTCGTGGTGTTCACCGGAGACCCACGAAGATCCCGACTTGGGCAGCTCAGATCACAGTGGATCACAGGAAGATCCAGCTTGGTACTTTCAGGTGCCCGTGGCAGGCGGCCCGCGCCTACGACTGCGCGGCGGTCCAGCACTTTGGGGCGAGAGCGATCCTCAACTTTGAGGATGAGCGGAGCGTGGCGCACATGTTAGCGCCAGATGGCATGAGGATCGCGACGAAGGCCGAGGAGAGGGAGCACCGACAGGCAGAGAGGCTGCTCAGGGCGCGCCACCAGCGCGAGGAGGATGACCCCTTGGTCAAGGATCTCCTCCTTGATCCCCAGGTGATGGCGGTCCAGTACCAGGTCCTCAGCGAGAGCCGGCAGCAGCGCGGGCAGGGCGAGGCCGGCCCCTCCGGCACGCAGCAGCAGGAGGACTCTAGCAGCACTCCTCTTGGTGGGACCGCGACGACGACGTCACTGACACCGGCGCGAGTGGAGTTTAGGATGTCTATCAGATGTCCTGTTGTGTCGTACTAGACTTATTATGCTACATGTCGTACTGCTAGACTTATGATGCATGCATGCTACCTATGTATTATTGTGCTACTTGTCTATATGTGTTATGTTTAGCTAATATGGTTACATCGTTCTATGGTTTATTCTGTTTTATGTTTAATTATTAGGTAAAATGGAGGGATATTTGCTTATATATTTCGATTGTTTGTACTTTTCAGATGACGTAGCTTCCTCTCGGCCTTCTCCGGCCACCGATCACGCTTCGAGGGTATAAATCTTTCGCCTCTCTTGCTGCATAGGTTTATTTTGGTCTAGATCACCAAGTCAGTCGCGTAACCCGAGTCAGATCCCATCCGGAAGGGTTACAAATTTATAAATATGCAGGATTGTCCATCTTTGCATATTTATAACCGTAACACTTCCGGGTTGTCCTGTTGGACAGTCCGAGTACGTGTAGATCGGGTCGTGTTCCACGTTCTACCCCTTCCTGAGACGGAATTTCGGCAGCACCTCCCTGTTGTTCTTCGGATGCACACCCTCTCGGCTTGACAAGCTCGAGACGTGTATTCTGAAGAACAGCGGGGAGGTGCTGCCGAAATTCCGTCTCGGGTCGGGGTAGAACATGGGACACGACTCGATCTACACGTACTCGGGCGGGATAGGCCCCTACCTATTAGAAGTGTATGTGAACCCTTGCATGTTGTAAAAGATAAAATTTGGCCGTAATAAAATGGTGACATTGCATGCAAGAAAATAAAAATATGATGCATTTAATTTCATGTTATTATTATTTGGCTCACAGTAAAGCAGCAGAGGATGGCAGATAATGGGTGGATGTACAGTGGCCGAATTAGTTTGGTTGACAAAACAGATGAGTGGGTATGGAAGACGCATTTGTTAGTGAAGGAGTTAGCGCGTAAGGGTTCAGAGTCAGGCGCTCGTGGACAGTGCCCTTGCCCTCGTTGCAAGTTTCGTACACGTCAGGGAAAGGATGATATGATTAAACACCTCTTCTCTCGTGGGTATATGCCGAACTTCGTGACGACAGTCAACTTTGATGAGTACGAGCGCGAGAGTGGCAGGGTGATGCGGCAGCGGATCAATGGCAATGAAGATGATGGGATTAGAAACTGGCTAGATGATCTCCGTGCTGGCGACATGCCAGATTCGCCACCATCACAGGAGGAACCGGAGGAACCTCCAGAACCGGAGGAACCGCGTGAACCGGAGGACCCAGAGCCAACCGCGAAGGCCTTCTTTGCTATGATGGCCTCGTCTCAGAGGCCTCTGTACGAGGGTGCAAAAGTTTCTCAGCTCGATGCCATCTCGCAAGCACTAGCCAACAAGCTCCAGTATGGCAGCACCCGTTCATGCTTTGAAGCGCATCTGCAAACAACTGGTAACCTGTTGCCTGAAGGGCATTGTCTGCCTCAAAGCATGTACGAAACGAAGAAAATCCTGCGAGATCTCAGCATGGATTATCAGAAGATAGATTGTTGTCCAAAAGGATGCCTTTTGTTTTGGAAACAGTTTGCCAATGACAAGTACTGTATCTTGTGTAAGGCCTCTAGGTATCATGTGGTAAAAGGACCCGATGGTACGAAGACGCAGTCAAATGTCGCCATTAAGATTCTTCGTTACCTCCCATTCATACAAAGAATCAAGCGGCTTTACATGAACAAAGAGTCTGCCACACAGATGCAATGGCACAAAACGGGGAAGAGATACAAGGATGAGCACGACCGGGAATTGATGGGACATCCATCTGATGGTACGGCATGGAAGAACTTTGATGCGAACCACCCCGATGAGGCAGCAGATGCTCGAAACGTGAGAATCGCGATAGCAACCGATGGATTCAATCCATATGGTTTGTCGACTACCGCGTACAGCTGCTGGCCCGTGTTTGTTATTCCGCTCAATCTCCCTCCTGGAGCCCTAATGCAAAAGAAGACCATGTTCCTCTCGCTGATCATTCCAGGTCCTGAATATCCGGGGAAGAATTTAAGTATGTACATGCAGCCAATTGTGGATGATCTGAACCACTCTTGGCACCACGGGACGTTGACATATGATCGTGCATCGAAGACAAACTTCTTGATGAAAGTTTGGTATCACAATTCCATGCATGACATGCCCGGGTACGCCCTATTCTGCGGATGGTGTACAGCTGGTAAGTGGCCATGCCCAGTGTGCAGGAACCGACTTGAGTTCATGTGGCTAACGGCGGGACGGAAGTATTCCGCGTTTGACACACATCGAAAGTTCCTCAAAAGAGGGCATCCGTTTAGAGAAGACAAAAAGAACTTCAAGAAGGGCAGAGTTGAGCATGAAGAAAAAGCGATACCAACTTTCGATGGTGCAGCTGTTGACGCCGAGCTAAGTGCTCTCGTGCCTGCTGGGAGAAAAGGCCCACGATATGTGGGATATGGTGTGTCGCACAACTGGACTCACGTGGCAGGCTTGACGCAACTCGAATATTACAAGGACCTCGAACTTCCCCATAGCATCGATGTGATGCACACCGAAAAGAATGTTGGAGAGTCCCTCTTTCACACAATCCTGAACATTACCCCGAAGTCGAAGGATAATGTTAAGGCTAGAGTTGATGTTAAGAAGCTCTGTGATAGGGAGAGAATGCACATGAAGCCTCCTGAAGGCCGTCAAAAGAACTGGTTCAAGCCGCATGCTGACTTCTGCCTTAATAGTATGCAAAGGTCTGAGGCATTCCATTGGCTCAAATTCGTCGTGATGTTCCCTGATGGCTATTGTTCGAATATAAGTAAGGGAGTCAATATACAAACGGCAAAAGTCACCGGGCTCAAGAGTCACGACTATCATATATGGATTGAGCGGCTGCTACCGGTGATGGTTCGAGGGTATCTCCCCGACCGTGTCTGGCGAGTGCTCGCGGAGTTGAGCCATTTCTTCCGCACGCTCTGTGCTAAGCAAGTATGTCCCCTGATTATTCAGAAGCTGCATGAACTAGTGCCGGAGTTGCTGTGCAACTTAGAGACGATATTTCCGCCAGGCTTCTTTACTCCGATGGCACATCTTGTTGTGCATCTTGCGAATGAGGTACTCTTGGGTGGACCGGTGCAGTTTCGTTGGCAGTTTTGTATTGAGAGAGAGTTTAAGTATATTCGAACCAAATGTGGAAACAAAAATAAGATTGAGTCATCCATAGCCGAGGCAACTATCCTTCAGGAGATGGCAGACGCCAGGCTAACGTACTACCCCGATGATGTTCCCACTATGCATAACCAGGCCTCTCGGTACAATGTCGACGAGCCCAAGCGAGACCCCAAGCTCGTCCTCTTCCAGTGTCCCGGTGGCAAGAGCGGTGGCCCAACAAGGTATAACTTGACCAATGATGAGCTGGAGTGCATAATGCTCTATGTGCTTATGAACATGAAGGAAGTGACCCACGACGAGCAGGGAGAAGAGGGCAGTTTCCTTAGGTAAAATGGGGAACAAATTACTTTGCAACTACTATCATGATTTCGTTCTAATACGTATTTTCTCCTTTTAGTCAATTCACGGATGAAATGTGGTCGGGAACATCAGATGGACCCAATGAAGCCGCGTTGGACACTCTTTTGAAAGAGCCTGCCCCCGGAAAGAAAAAATTCACGGTTTGGTTCAGGGAAAAGGTAATTTCAAACCTGTCCCTTCTACCTTGCAATTCGTGTATTATCCCTCTTACTAATGCACAAAACAATTTGTACTTGTAGGGAGCTGATCCCAACGTTGTGATGTCAGATGAGTTGAGATGTGTCTCCCAAGGTTGTAACCGTAGAGTCGAGAAGTATGAGAAGTATGATGTGAATGGGTACCGCTTCCATACAGAGCATCACCAGAACAGTCGGCCTAATGCAAAGACTATAAATACCGGGGTCTTCACCAAAGGAGCCGGTAATTATGATTACTACGGAAGGTTACAGAACGTATATGAGCTGACGTTCAATAACACGAACATATCACTCAAGCTTGTTGTGTTCAAATGCCACTGGTTCGACCCTGAGCATGGAACCAAAAGTACCCCTTCCATTGGGTTAGTTGAAGTTAAGCCTTCAACCACCTACAATGGATCCGATGTCTTTGTTGTGGCTCACCAAGCCTTTCAAGTTTATTATTTGCCCTACCCATGCAAGAAAGAGGGACTCATTGGTTGGGAAGTCGTGTTCCATGTATCGCCACGTGGTAAGCTACCCATGCCCTCCGAAGACGATTACAACAACATTGACCCTAAAACATACGAGGGGATTTTCTATCAAGAGGAACAAACCTTTGGGGACTTTGGCATACAAGGTCTTGAGGACCGCGAGGACAATGCACAAACAGGTGGTGACGTAGTGGTGAATCTAAAGGATATAGATATGCTCAACAAGTTACAGAGTGATAGTGATGACGATGATGAGCCTCCACCGTGCGAGGAGGTTCCAATATACAACACTCGTGATAGTGATGTTGATAGTGATGTTGATAGTGATGATGACAACCCAGGACTTAACTATGAGAGTGATGATTAGGGGTGAGGGTCTTTTATGTCCTTTTGCGTACTATTTACTTTTCAACATGCTTCTTCTTAATTGCATTACGTCTTTATTCTTATTTACTACATTTTTCAACATGCTTACAAGTTTATCCTTTCTCAATGCAGGTGATTGACCAAGATGAGCCAAGGCAAGGAATCATCGGCCTCGGGCTCTCGGGAGGTGTAGGATGTGTTCGGGTGTAGCGTGTGTGAATTCGAACTTGTTTGGAGTTTGTATGAATGCTTGGATGAATTTGAATCATGTTTGTGTCATTTGGATATGTATGTGGTGTTTTATTTGATGTTTCTGTGATGTTTTATAATTTGTGCAATTTTAATTGTATTTAAAATGCGCCAGAAACCAGCAGCAAAAAATTTCAGAAACTGAAAATATGGTCAAGTCTACGCCGACGGCATTGCCGTCGGCGTAGTATGCTGCGGGGACGCACAGGATGGCGCCACGTCGACGCTGGAGGACCATATGGTCATATATACGCCGACGGCAATGCCGTCGGCGTAAGACTCCTCCCAGACGCACCAGATCAGCACACGTGGCAGCCTAGGCCGACGGCACTGCCGTCGGCGTATAGGTGGAGCAGACGGAGACGTCAACGTTCCTTTTGTGGGTCCCACTTCAGATACGCCGACGGCGACGATACGCCGACGGCATTGTTCATACGCCGACAGCGTCCTACGCCGACGACGATACGCCGACGGCGGCCGTCGGTGTAGGTCTACGCCGACGGCGATCGTTGCTACGCCGACGGCGCCCCGCCGTCGGCGTTTTGACTGTTTCCCGTAGTGAACGTTGCATTTTGAGGCATTAGTGAGGAAAAATGGTCGTAGTTGTGTTGGTTTACTATTTTGCTGGGGCATCAACTTGCTAGTGCATGCACTGTTTCTTATCGACCAGCTATCCTTAAAGCTCCTTCATAACATTGTCCAAGCAAAGCTACCGAACACGACTACATGTAACCAAAATCTCTTAGTTGGCTTTGGAGAAGAAGTAGATGGTGTTTTTCCGATGCCACTCATTCCAAAGTTTGGAGAAGTGTGTGTGTGTATCAAGCACACACATCATGCATGTCATCTCGTGCCTACATCTATTTAGCAGTATGTGGACTTTATATGGTCTCGGGGGAGTCCGACTGTTCCGGTAACAAGCAGATGAGGTGCAACAAACTAGATGAGCCTGGGGAGATACAAAATCACGTGGAGTGTGCTTTTGTAAATAGCTCTACCAAAAAGACTGAGGAGATACAAAATCACGTGGAGTGTATGTGTGTGTGTATATATAACTGACTTAATCAGAGGGTTGGACGGCATCCAATACGATTCGAGAGGTGAGCCTTGAACAGAGCCTCAAAACTTATATTTAGCCCATGTGGCTGGGTACTAAACACCATCCACAAAAACCAAACATGATCATCAGGAACCGGATCCATCGCGAGACAATCTAGCCAGAAAACAATTCATCCATCGATTCCAGTCTATCGCCGACACTGCCGTGCCGCCCCTTCTGAGCAAGATTGCACACCGGCTGCTGCTCAACGGCGCCCTCAAGGAGCATGTGGCACCTCCTCCGCTGCAACCTCAAATGAGGCGGAGGAGGTTGACGATGATGATGATGATGATGATGTCGAGAAATGGTCCCTGCCACAGTGGGGCTCGCCATTGAGGGGTCCTTGTCCCTGGCCCCACCTGCGCCGCCATCCGCCACTGACAGCTTCTACCTCAACTGTCTTTGCACCGGCTGCCGCCGGGCACCTCTGACTGCACGGGCGGGCTCCTGCCCGAACAACCGGTGCTCGGCATCCGCCCTACTAATTAGGTCTAGATTTTAGTTCGAATGAATAATGTCTAGTTTGAACAAAATTTCAATAAAATCTATGCAATTTCGTGTTTCAATGTGGAGAGGCTCTAACCGCACCCACATCGGGCAACCGTCACCTCATAATAAAAATCCAATCCATTAGGAATTACCCCCCCCGCCGCACACCCCCACCCAACCCCTGGAGGCAAACATCTTCTTCTTGAACATCATTCCAAATATGTATATGTCAAAAGTCCAACCTTGTGAAACGCAATGCAAATTTTTATCCACCATACTTTTCTTAGAAAGACGATGAGAGCACTTCCTATTCTCATAAAAGAATTGATCGATTCATAAGACAAATTGGCTAGAAACAATATTCAAATGGCACATAGACCAATTAATCATCGACAAATCAAAAAAAAAAAGGCAAACATAACTCATCGCAGACACACTAACACGCCGAGATAAGGCTAGACAAGAAATCGAGAGTTGCAACGGATCTTTGGCACACCGTCCGATACATATAATAATCTAGTGTGCCCACCTAGAGAAGGATGGGAATACCCTGACGACCTCCACAAGAAACATGGATGTATTTGACATACTTTCTTTACCTGTAGAGGGTCTTTCCTTGCACGTAAAGCTTTACTAGATCTTTGACACGCCGCCGCCGCCAGGCGCTGGCCCGTCTTTGCCCTCGTCATCGTGCTCACGAGCTTTCTGCTCTGCAACTAGCCCTGTGGCCGCGTGATCTGATTACTTCCGTGCGTAGGACTTTGATTGCACCATGGATGGAAGGTCATTGCTGCTTTTCGTCCCGCCCCTGCAGAAGTGTTTGTTCTGCTGTTTATTTCCTGCTGAACTTTCTGTTCTACCTATTTTGATGTTCGTAATAACAACAAAATTATTTGTTGCATTTTAAAACGATTTACAAATTTATGGGGATATTTTTTTTAGATATATATACAAACATGTTTTCACAATATTTTTAGGTTTGCTTCTAAAACCATTTGAGATACATTATTAGGATATCTTTTTCTTTGAAGTCATATTCACAATTCAATATAGAGTTCTTTTTTTCTGCTTCAACGCATCTGGGAAGAAACATGAATATGATACGAGAGAAAGCATGCGCAAACAAAGAAACACCCCCCACGTACTCCAGAAAAAAAAAGTAGATGTTGCCGATGAAATTGTAAGTGAACGACGACGAAACATCAGTCGTTCAAAAAAAAGAGGACACATACAAATAATACGGTAGAAAATGTGGTTCAGCGACCATCACTCCTATCCAGAGGGGTACATCCTTTATTGCACGACTCTCCGATTTTTTGTTTCCGCGTGTCTAGAGAACTTAGTGTGGGCTCACACCTTCGAGGCAGTACGCTTGCAGTAGAGGTAGGCCTAAAACAGAACCCCCAAAAGAATGTTTACTTGGGTTGACATCTGTTTTTTTCAAAAATCAATTACCATTTGTTGTGCCCACCGTGGAACCGAATGATAACGAATCAGGACGCTCGCCTGAGGATTCCGACCGTCTTGAGTTGCTCGGCGATCTCTTTAGATACATACATAATTAAATAAAACCAATCTAAGGACACTTATGACATTGAACTATAGTGTTTGGTCTTATTTTGTGAAATTCACAATTTATAACTAGTCATCAAGACATACTCCAGATATCTTGTTTCTCCATTCAACTCAAACATTGATGTGGGTGGCCCACATGTTGCCGCTGACTTGAAAAAATATATTCAATATGACGAAGGAGCACCCAAATCAGCCAATGCTGGACCGAACCAAACTTATTTGTCACCTCTTAGGTGTGTGTATGATGGCGCAATCGTACAATGCAATGTAAATTGTATCCACCATATTTTTTCAACAAAGACAACACGAGAACTGCCTATTCACATAGAAGAAAATACTTACTCGGTAAACTAGAACAATCCAAACGAAAAAAAGATACAAATGACTTGAGGACCCATCGTCGAAAAATCTGTAGAAACGGCCAACAAATTAACATGGACGTATTTTCAGTTCCATCATATCATTCGTACACCCTCCGTTCGATATGATGATTTGGCATGGCGCGTCTAGAGAGGGGTGGGAAGACCCCAATAGGTTTTGAAATGAGCATGGACGTATTTTCCATAATCTTTGAAATGTGCCTAGAAAAGTAATCATAGTCAAGTTTCAACTTAGCAGATGAAGTTTTCCTTATCGACGATACTTCCTTCCAATTAAAACTCTGAAGTCTGGTCGCACAAACAAAGATACAGAACACGACTGCTGGTGGGCATAATCTCTCAGCAGCACTCCTTGAAGAAGTAAAAGGTGTTTTTCTGATGCCACTCATTCGGAAGTTCAAAGAATAGGGTATGTTGCCACGCGCACACGACATATCATCTCGTGTATGTATTCCATATTCTGTGAATTATGTATGTGTCTAGCAAAACTTTTATGATTTCAACAACATGCAGTTGAGGTAGAATAAGTTACATCATATGCACCATGGGGTGTGTTCGTAAGGGTTTTACCAAATATATAGAAGAGATGAAACATTATGTAGAGAGTGAATCTTATATCTATGTGAAAGCTATAACTTGAGGGTGGGCATCCAACCTCAAAGGTTGTACAATGAGGATGCGGGCCTTGAATAAAGCATGCGAACGAGTCTTCAGCCCATGTGGCCACTGGTATCATGCAGCACCGCCGAGTCGTAGTCGTGTCTAATTACGCATCAACCATGTTAAAAAATCATTTTTTTTTACTGTGACAGGCTGGACAAAGTAATTAATAAATGTAACAAGCGAAGAGGGTATAAGTAGTCATTGTGGTAAGATCCTCTAGCTAGTTGGTCTTCTCTCCCTTTTTTCTAGCTAGTATTTATTTATTAGCCTATCTGGTTTACTGGTCGAATGCTTGATTGTTTTAAATCATATTTTATGTGAGTAAAGCATATGAAAAAATGATTATAATACAAAAAAAATACAAGATTGTAACTTGGTAGACCAAATAAATTAGCATACTATCTTGTTTGTTTATTAAATTAAGGAGCTCCCCCTCCAAAATTTTGGATTTTGTGTTGCTTCCTTGTTGAAGCATTGTTTGGACGTCTTGTAGGGTTGCGCAACAGAAAGCAAGAAATCTCGCCAAGTAACAGCCAAGATCTATTTGTGAAGATATAATTCTTCGTGTGTGTACAACATTAATACTCTCATGGTTTAAATACATGTAGTACTATAACCTTGTTGTGATATGTCACTAAGTATAAAAGACATCGTCAAGGAATCTCTTAGCATATCAACGAACTGGGTCTATCCATCCATATTGTTTCAACCAACAATATGCTATTTATTGATGCTGACATAAACTATGTAATCAACAAAATAGTCTAAAGGTAAGACTAGGGTATCTTTATTCTGTTCATTTTTCTACACGTGTGTGTGAGTTTTCCTCTGAATCTCACATTTAAGGATCCCAGCAGTTATAGCATAGAATCACAAATCATAATCATAAATCAGATTTTAATTATCATTGCCTATTGGGCGTGCATCCAACACATATCGGTCTTTCTCCGGGGTGAAAACCCATGATCTGATTGTATTGGTCATGACGGCACTTGTGCAGTTTTCTGTTCCTAGATGCGTCGCTATTGGAGCATTACTTACGTAGTATGTGTGTCATATTTGTTGGTGGTTTGGGTTGCGAGTCGCTGATCACTATGGTTGGGTCTTTTTTTTTTACTTTTGGTTGTGTACATCCTTGGTTCTAAACATGTTCTTAACATTATGTTGGTGCAGAGGCTGGGCGTAACTGATATCTTCTATATTTTAATAATTCAAAAATAGCAAAAAGGGGCTAAATAATAATATTCATTGCTTTGTTCCGGGCTTTGTGTTAGTCCAACATGGTCCAACTAGCCGTGGCATACGCAAAATTTAAGTTATCCGGTTTCAAAAAAAATCAAGTCCTATAGTTTCTGAAACACTAATTAAGCATCTGGAACTACTAGAAGTTTCAAAATATTGTAATACCTTCGTTAACTAATGTAAGACTTTTTAACCTTTTTCTTGATTCCTATGTATCATACGAATTTTAGTACTTATATTCACTCATTTTAGTATGTATCTGGTCAGTTTTAAAGTAGATAAGAGGATTTACATTAGTGAATGGAGAGAGTACAATAATATGGACATGCCCGACATAGATAAATAATCATGTTGTGTTTGTCATCATGCGGTAGAGGTTGTATCAGGCATAAGCTAACTGAGTGAGCTGGAACAAACTTCGCCCTACTACACAACCTTTGGAAAATAATATCACAAAACATCAAGCAGACTAGCAGATAATTAGAAAAACATACACACATCACAATCCTCGGAACGACCACGAGAATTTTATGTCTGGTCACTGCCAATACACGGTTCACTACGTGCATCCTAGTAACACCAATGCGATCCTATGTTCGGTCATATTAAGAATGTGCATCAGAACTTAGAACATGCTAGTTGGACAATCTAAGAAGGAAGTGGGCGCATTGTTTGGGTTTGATGAACCAAAAGTGTGCAGTTGTGTGTCACTGTACCAGAAAGCTCATGGTTTTTGTATTCGCGTCCAGGGCACTGGATCGACCAAGCCAGCTTGCACTCGTACTTCTGTTGCAGCCAACCCTGGCGTAGTTGATATTTTCCCTATGCATCCCATTTCGAACGAATATCTGCACGTACACGTATCCGAATTGAAGTACTTCATGGTTGATGGATCGGACTGGGTAAATCGATATCAAACATATATATAGCAAGATTTGATGTCGGGTCTTTACTGGATGACGTTAGGGCACTAGTGGAAACAGGGTCACTGGTCCCGGGTCGTAAGGGCCTCTAGTACCGGGTGTCCACCCGGGACTAGCAAGGCGACACTAGAGGCCCCCCCCCCCCCTCTAGTACCGGGTCCGTTACGACCCGGAACAACAGGCTCCCACGTGGCCGCCGAGGCGGGCGTGGTGGAGGACCTCTAGTCCCGATTGGTCATACGACCCGGGACCAAGGACCTCACACGTGGCAGCCTGTAATTTTTTGTTTTTCCTCCCAATTTAATATTGAAATGGTGCAAAAAAATATGCGTTTAATTAATTAAAAACAGAAACTACATATAACATATCAAAATGTTCATAAATAAAAATATGTTCACGTCTATCCGGTTACATGGAGGTGCTCATAACCGGGACTAGAGCCCGTCTATTCGATTACACGTGTGTGGAGATCATAACCGGGACTAGAGCCCGTCTATTCGGTTACACGGGAGATCATAACCGGGACTTCACCGCTATTCTCCATTGTATTTTCCTTTTGTAGGTATGACTTCGCTGAGCAGAAACCCCGCAAGTTCCTCTGCTAGTGCTTGAAAGCGCTTCTTTAGTGGCATACTCTCGCGCAATGGCTCTGCCTATAAAAGAAGGAGATCAATACGAATATTAATCATGACTATCAAAAATTATGAATGACACTGGAGATCAATTGATGAATATGATTGTTCACGTACGTCTAAAAATTTCTTTGGGTCCCGCTCAGTGACCGAACGACGAATCCACTCGCAAACGAAATATCCACAGAAATTGGTCCCCTGTGGTTGCCTCTCGATCCACTTTACGAGAATAGAATTCAATCAAATCATAGTCAACATATAGTGGTATTGAAAACAATAAATAAAGAGATGCGCGAACCTAGCTAGACCGTACTACCTACCTGTGGGTGAACAAAAGTCAGCTGTTCTTCAAATGAACCTGAACCCTTTGTCCTCGCTTTGAATTGTTTCCAAACCCTGCCGGCAAAAAAAAGAATAAATGAGTTATTAGTTGCTTGATATCTCTGAAATCAATAAGAGAGACTGATATAGTGCGATAATGTTTGAAATTACCTTTGGAGCGTATCTAGAATGCTTTGGTACCTCTCCTTAGGCCAGTCCAATGAGTCGTAGACTTGAACTCTTGATCTATCAACTTCAATGACTAGCAGAATGTAATGATCGCTGCGCATGATTATATACACGTCAGTAACTCATCAGTTACACTTAATTTGTACAAGCGAGTAACACTCTCTTACCTGAAGAAGTAAGGAAACATTATCTCCGTGTTGAAATGTTGCTTCATTAGGGCATTTAGCAAGTTCTTCTCCGTGTCCTTCACGTGGTTTTTTAGTGTCCTTGCATTAACTCGTACTGGGTTAACGAACCCAAAGCCATAGATGCCCTTTCTACCACATTCATCACTCTTCATTCTGCATAATACCGTAGTGAGCATAATTAGCGATGGCAATGAACGAGCTGAGAGCTAAAGACTTTATCTTTTTTGGAAATAAATGAATTGAATCACTTACAGACAGTAGGCACCGACGAGAGCCAAGTCGAGGGAGTCAAGGTTGTATAAGTACCAGAGTTCTTCGAGCTGAATTGTGAACATGTCTTCACCCGCGAAATGATTTTTTGTAACTTTCACACAGATCAAAAAGTCATCAAATTCCTTTGTGGTTTTCATGTACCAACTATGGAGTTGTCGCATACATGTCGGTAGACACTTTATCTGATCACCTCGCAGCAGGGACCTCCCCCATTTCCATTTCCATGAATCATCTACATCAGACGGAAAGAGATTTTCGTTGTCCAGTTGAGCAAGAGTAATACCAGCATCTGCAGCAAAGTCCTTCTTCAAGGATAAAGTAGGAATTAGGTCCGTCACGGAGCCATGACCACTGGGTATAACTACGAGCGGGGCTATCGACTGGTTTGCCTGTTGTCCGAGCTGGGCAACGTCTCTTTTCCCTCTGGCACTACTACTTCTCGTCTTGGGAGAGCTACTACTTTTACTCAGAGCTCGTAAATAGTTATCTGGCTTATTTTTCTCATATTGCGATGGTTCCGTGATGAATCCAATAGCCCACTTGTTTTCCTTTGCAGTAAATGTTTGCTTTTCCTCGGGCTTTTTCCGTGCAAGCTGTCTTTTTGTGTCTGCATCCACCCACGCATCCAATTGCTCTTTAGTCATGTCGCAAGCTCTGAGGTCGTCAAGGCTTTTGGGTACTTTTGGGAGGGGCGAACGTCGGGGGTCTCGCCCGAATCCCATGGACGACGAAGTGGCGCCCTTCCTATGTCGGGGCTCAGGAGTCGGCTCATGCGGCGGCGGAGTCGGCTCATGCGGCGGTGGAGTCGGCTCATGCAGCGGCGGAGTGGGCTGACGCAGCAGTGGAGTCGGCTCACGCGGCGGTGGAGTCGGTGCACGCGGCGGTGGAGTCGGCGCACGCGGCGGCGGAGACGACTGATGCGGAGGCGACTGATGGTTGTCGTCCCCTTCATCGTCATCAGGTGGTGAATCGTGAATTGGCGGAGACGATGGTGGCCTTGGCGCCCAGCCTTCAAACTTGATGTATTTCTTCCGCCATAGAATTAGACCACCCACGACGTCCCCTAGCACCGACTCATCATCAGCTCTTGGGAACTCAAGGTTCAGTGATTCATATCCTTGTACAACTTGATCCACGCCGACACGAGCATATCCATCTGGAATGGCATTGCCAAGCCACGATGCTGTAGAGTCAATGGAGAATGCATAGCCGTCCGCCACCTTCATGGATAAGTTAAATACTGGGACATGCAGCTCACAAGTTGTTTTCTCCGTGATATAATCCACGGGGTAACTTGTCTCATCATCACCGACCATAACCGAGGAAGCCACGCTGCTTCTGCGATGCGATGGGCCGCCTTGACTCGCTTGTTCCAGCTGAAGAGTTGGCGCCCCTTGCTCGCGCATTTGATCTATTTGCTTCTGCTGCTCCTTATAGAGAGCAACCATCTGGTCATGATTTCTTTCTAAGATCATCAACCGGTCTGATTCCTGCTGCTCCTTCCTCCTCTTTGCTCTCAATCGGCTTCTATAAGAGGCACGGTCCTCGGGAAACCCTTCAATCCACGGCACTTCTCCTAAGCCTCGTGTTGATCCTCCTTTTTCTTTGGTCCCGAGGGCCTCTGACAGCTCGTCCTTCTCTCTGTCGGAAATAAACTTTCCCTCTTTAGACTTGGCAATTAAGTCAATAATTTTTTTTGGGCTCCGTTGACTACTTTGCTTTCATCAATTATTAACTCCCCTGTTTCCATGTCATACTCCCCTCCATGCGCAAGTAGCCAATTCCTTATCCTTCTGTCCCATTCCTCTGTGACCGGGGTGAGCCCTTTTGCACGCAACTCGGACTCAATTTTTTCCCACTTAGGCTCGGCAACTCGGTAGCCACCTGGCCCCATCTTATGGTGATACTTCTTTTTCGCTGCATTATTCTTAGCTCGTTCTGATTTCTTGTACTCCAGAAATGCAGGCCAGTGAGGCCGCTGCCTCTCTCGTGTGCCGGTGAAATCCGGAAGTTTCCCATCTTCTTCCCACTCACGGAATAATTTGTTCTTGTAGTTATTGAATTGTTGAGCCATCTTCTTAAGAGCGAAATGCTTGACTTTGTCCGTCATTTTTTTTGTCTTCACCTCATCTTCCAAGACCGGTAGGGTGAAATGTGCAATGAGCTTGTTCCAAAGCACATCTTTGGTTCTCTTGTCGACGTAACTAACTCCCTCTAACTTTGGCTTAATCCATTCCTGAGTGCTGATATAAACGTTGTCCCTGACAGTGACTCCGCATTGATGCACAAACTTAACTGCGTTCGGCACGGGTGCCAGTGGTTGGCCAGTAGTTGCATTCACCTCGTCAATTGTGAGATGCTCATCTTTGCCCATCCCTTGGGCATGGCCTCGTTTAGTGGTTTGGTTCGATGCGGAGGTCTAAAAATATGAAACATGTGTGAATACATATATATGCACAAATCAGTTATTGCATCTGCTCAACATAGGCTTAATATACCTCGCCAGACGGCGTGGGTCCACCAATTTCCGAGTCCTCATCTTCAGCTCCTTCCGCGGGATGCCGAAATTCATCTTCAGCTCCTTCTGCGGGATGCCGAAATTCACCGGGTTCACAAATGTAGGAAAGTAGCTCTTCTTCCCCTTCTCTCGTTGCGAAGGGAGCATCGATATCCATTGTTTAACTAATACAAAAAAAAGATAAAACAATAATAGCATTAGTACAATAATTCAAAGGAGGGAACTATACAAATATGCAACAAAAACAATTTAATATTGCATCTAAAGAAAAAAAATTCAAAAAAAACTTAGGCTGCTGTCCCAATCCCAGCCCAGCCCAAATTTGGGCCAGAACCTGGTCAAAGGTGGCCACCGTGGTCATCGCTGGCCCACCTGCCAGCGCCTACCCGCCCCACCGCCACGTGTGACCGCCCACTGGCCACGCGTGGTCAATGCTGGCCCACCCGCCAGCGACCCAGTTCTGACCCCGCCGCCCTGCCTCGTGTTCCCGCCCCGCCTCGTCTTCACCTCCCCGCCTCGTGTTCCCACCCGGCCGCCTCGCCTTCACCCCCCGTGGTCAATGCGGAGCACGAACAGCCCCCGCCCACCCGGAGTCAATGCTCCTGGCCCACTTGCCAGCGACTCGGGCGCTGGCCCACCCGACGGTTCCCCTCCCGACGGTCCTGGTCTTTAAAAAGGGACGCGCCCGTGCGGATGTGGACACTCCACTCCGCTCCGCTCCCACGGTTCCCCTCCGCCCGTCCAGTGCCCTCGCCGCCATGTCGCGCTGGTTCGGGAAGTCCCCGAAGAACGAGACCGGCGAGTCCTCCAACCGTCGCCGCGCTTCTCCACCGCCTCCACCGCCGGCGGCCTTGGGCGTCGTTCCCGAGGGCGTGCGGAGGACCGCGCCACCGGTGCGGGTCGCCCACGCACCCGACGCGCCGCCACGAACCTCCACCACCACCGCTGGAGGGAGGAGGATCCGGCGCCGGCGCTACGTGCCGGAGCCGGAGTGCCAGTGGCACTGGGACAACGCCGCCACGCTGGAGTGGCACGACGTCCACCTCCCCGAGGGCTGGCACCTGAACCCGCAGAGGATTCCGGTGCCGGCGGTCCCGCTCCCTGGGAGGCAACTGGACAGGGAGATCGCGCGCCGGCGCCGCCTCCTCCCTCCGGCGCTCCGCAACGACCCCGCCTACGCGGCGGACTCCCCTCACTGGGAGCAGTGGCTCAAGGACGAGCACGAGGACCGCCGCCACTCCTACTTCGCCCCGGCGCCCCGCGCCGTCCAATCCGCCTACCCAGCGCTGCCCGACCGCTGTGGTTCGAGGAGGAGGTCCCCGAGGACGACGACGACCCGGAGATGCAGGCCGCCTACGAGGCCTCCAACCGCACCCTCGTCGAGGACGAGATCAAGAGGTGGGAGAAGGTGAGGACCGCGGCCCGCGGCCGCGGCCCTGATGCCGCCGCCGCCGCCACTGCAGCAGCAGGAGTACGACCCGGACGAGGTCGAGCCGTGGCACTACGCCATGGAACGCGAGCAGGAGCAGGACCTTCCGCCGCCGCCTCCTCTGCCCACCGGCCTCGTTGGCCAGTCCTGGGTCTTTACCGGCGGGAGCTGGGAGGCGCCACGGGAGCAGGAGCAGGAGGCGCCACCGGAGCAGCAGGAGGCGCCACCGCAGCAGCAGGCGCCACCGGAGCATCTCTGGACCCCGCCGCCCTTCTACATCCTCGACGACTAGGCGGCACCGGCACCGGCGACCCTCCCCCCTCCAATGTAATGGCCTTATCAATGGCCTCCCCCCCCCCAATGTAATCGGCCGGTTGTGGCCTAACTATAATGAAATCGGCCCCTTTAGGCCCTAAAAATCTGTTCTTGTTTGCCAACTCCGGCGCCGGCCCCGTGGTTAGGGTCCGCCGCCGCCGCCGCCGCGCGCTAGATCTGAGAGAGGGAGAGAGTAGTTGGTCGGGGGGACGAGCTCACCGCGTGGGTCGGGGGCGAGCTTTGCTTGCTCGGGGACGACGATCTTGCTCGGGGGAAGAGCGGGGACGGCCGCGCCCGGAGCAGGAGCAGGACGGCGACCCACGGTGAGGGCGGCAGCGGCGCGGGGACGAAATCCGGCAGCCTGGCGGCGCAGGGGGGGCGTCGTCTGGAGCCCGGAGGCGGAGCGTCGATTTGCTGGACTTGGGCAAATTTTCGGCCCGAGCCACTAGAAGTAGCGCCAAAAAGGCCTCTAGTACCGGGCCGTGGCTCCACCCGGTACTAGAGACCCTCTAGTACCGGGCCGTGTTACCACCCGGTACTAGAGGTCCCTCAGGGCCGCGAAAATTTGCGCGCCAAGCCCAGTGGACCTGTAGTACCGGGTGGTCGCACGGCCCGGTACTAGAGGTTAATTTTTTTTAATTTTCTGGTTTCTTACTTTTTTTATATCTTTTGATTTACTTGTCTAAATTAAGTAAAAATTGCTTTCATTTTCCTGTTTTCTGTTTTGGTTTAAAATGAAGTATCACATGCGCTTGGTTTTAAATTAAGTACTACATACGCTTAATTTAAAATCAATTCAAAAATTTATAAATCAAGTACTACATGCGCAGTGGATCATTTCACATCACAAAGTTTGATGCTACATCAAAAATTTATAAATTAAGTACTACATTCCGCCACCGCCATACGCTTGATTTCATTGACATGTCTGTCTTGTCCTCCAGACTATAAATTATATAAAAGTTTAATAAATTATTACACATCATGAACAACATCCCTATTTAGTCTTCGCTTTTTCTTTTTGTGAGACCCTTTCTTCTGATCGCTCCGTAACCATGGACAAGGGTCTGCATATAACTTGAGACTTGGGTCAGTGGTCACTTTGAAGGGCGGAATTTCATGAAATGAGAGTTTCCACCTAGAAGAAATGGGTTAATACACGAAATGGGAGTTTCCACCTAGAAGAAATGGGTTATAGCTAGGGAACCCGAATGTTTTGTGTTTGAGCGCCACTTCGATCCAAGCAGCGGTAAGACGTCTCTGATGATCTACAACCGGCCGGCAAGACATCTCTGATGATCTGCAACCGTTTGGAACGGTCGCAGGTCATCAGAGACGTCTTGCCGCTGGTTGCCCAAAGATGCCTCTCCGAGTGACGCTGGAATGTTTTGTGTGAGTGAGTAACCTGTCTGAGGAGGGGGGCTATATATAGGGTACGTGTGCTTCTTTAGTCCCGGTTGGTAACACCAACCGGGTCATGTGGCTCACGAAGTGGTCGTGATACTGCTGATCCAACAGCTCACAATCCCTCAAAAGAAACACACCCCTGATCCAACGTCTCACAAGCGCTTGAAAGAAACACACGATCCGTGTGCTTCTTTAGTCCCGGTTGGTAACACCAACCGGGACTAAAGGCGGGCTTTGCGGTCACGACACGTGTCCTCCCCCAGCGTTGCCCTGGGCACGTGTCCTCCCCAGCGCTGCCCTGGAGGTCTTTATATATTGTCGCCGACGGGGTAAACCCTAATCCAACATTCCTAGCCACGAACGCATCGTCTCCACGAGATGGATCCGCCACGCCCGCCGCAGCGCCTTCTGGACGAGGTCGAGCGTGCTCGGCAGAGCGCGCTTGGGCGCAACCGCGGGAGCCTATCCCGCCGTATGCCCACGAGCCCGGCGTGGAGAGGAATGCCCAGCTACCGGCCTCCTGCTCCACCAGGTGCCGCCGCACCTCCACCTGGCGCCGCTGCACCTCCACCAGGCGCCGCCGCTCCTCCCGCGGAGGAGGAGGATGACGACTTCGACTGGAGCGACGACGGGGAAGAGGGTTGTGGGTTGCAGATACAGGAGGCCATGGAAGCCTCCTTCCAGTCTGTCCGCGACTACCCTGTCCAGCGAGCAAAGACTTCCTACCAGCTCAAGGCGAAGGAGGCTTCCGAGCTGGATTGGGCGCTGAAAGACTCATCCTCCATGGATCTTGCCCTCCGCCGCAAACGTGCGCGCGAGAACCGGGCGGCCGCCCACGGGGCTGGCTCCTCCCGCCGTTCCCCCTAATCCTACGGCCTTCGAGCCAGCAAGTCCGTTTATGTAGAATAATGTTGGTGATGTTGGATCAGGGGTGTGTTTCTTTCAAGCGCTTGTGAGACGTTGGATCATGTGTAATAATGTACTAGAGGTTAATTTTTTTAATTTTCTGGTTTCTTACTTTTTTTATATCTTTTGATCATTTCACATCACAAAGTTTGATGCTACATCAAAAATTTATAAATTAAGTACTACATTCTGCCACCGCCATACGCTTGATTTCATTGACATGTCTGTCTTGTCCTCCATACTATAAATTATATAAAAGTTTAATAAATTATTACACATCATGAACAACATCCCTATTTAGTCTTCGCTTTTTTTTTTGTGAGACCCTTTCTTCTGATCGCTCCGTAACCATGGACAAGGGTCTGCGTATAACTTGAGACTTGGGTCAGTGGTCACTTTGAAGGGCGGAATTTCATGAAACTTGTCGTAATCTTCTGACATGTCTGTCTTGTCCTCCACTCCCACGATGGTTCTTTTCCCTGAAAGAACTATGTGGCGCTTTGGCTCATCGGCTGATGTATTCACTTCCTTATCTTTTCTTTTTTTTGGCTTGGTAGACATGTCCTTCACATAGAAAACCTGAGCCACATCCTTGGCTAGAACGAATGGTTCGTTGTCGTACGCAACATTCGTGAGATCCACTGTAGTCATTCCGTACAATGGGTCTTCCTTTACCCCGCCGCCTCTCAGGTTGAACCATTTGCACCAGAACAAAGGGACCTTCAAAGAAGGTCCATAGTCAAGTTCCCATATCTGCTCTATGCAACCATAATATGTGACCGTGGCCTCATTCATGCTCTTATCATCAAAGCGGACACCACTATTTTGGTTGGTGCTCTTTTTATCTTGGGCGTTCGTGTAAAATGTATTCCCGTTTATCTCATACCCTTGGAAAGTCCAAATAGTCGAAGATGGCCCCTTAGACAACAAGAACAGCTCATCTGAGACTGTGTTGTTGTTGTTCAGATGCGTTTCCAACCAACCGCCAAAATTCTCCATGTGTTCCTTTGCAATGGCGGAGTCATCCTTCCCCGGGTTGTTAGAGCGTACAATATCCTTGTGCATCTGGATATACGGAGCCACCAAAGTGGAATTATGCAGAACTGTGTAGTGTGCTTTTGTGAAAGAATACCCGTCCCTGCATATGTATGATTTCTTTCCTAGAGTGCCTTCTCCACTTAGTCTCCCCTCATGTCGCGATTCAGGAAGACCAATCGACTTAATGCCGGGAATAAAGTCAACACAAAACTCAATGACCTCCTCTGTTCCATACCCTTTGGAGATGCTTCCTTCTGGCCTAGCACGGTTATGAACATACTTCTTCAACACTCCCATGAACCTCTCAAAGGGGAACATATTGTGTAGAAATACAGGACCCAGAATGTGAATCTCGTCGACCAGGTGTACTAGGAGATGTGTCATAATAGTGAAGAAGGATGGTGGGAACACCAACTCAAAACTAACGAGACATTGAGCCACATCCTTCTGTAACCTTAATAGAGTGGTTGGGCTGATTGACTTCTGCGAAATTGCATTGAGGAACGCACATAGCTGAACAATGGATACTCGAACATTTTCTGGTAGAAGCCCCCGCAATGCAACCGGAAGCAGTTGAGTCATCAGCACGTGGCAGTCATGAGACTTTAGGTTCTGGAATTTTTCTCTGCCATATTTATTATTCCCTTTATATTCGACGAGAAGCCAGACGGGACCTTCATACTGCTCAGGACTTCAAAAAATATCTCCTTCTCTTCTTTGGTAAGAACGTAGCTAGCAGGACGTAGACGTCCTTTATCCGTCCTCATTGGATGCAGGTTCTTTGGGTCTTTCAAAAGTTGCTGGTCCTCTCGTGCTTCCGGAGTATCTTTTGCCTTCCCATACACGCCCAAGAAGCCTAGCAGGTTCACGCAAACATTCTTCGTCACGTGCATCACGTCGATTGCAGAGCGGACCTTTAGGATTTTCCAATAGGGTAGTTCCCAAAATATAGACTTCTTCTTCCACAGGGGAACGTGGTTGTTAGCGTCATTCGGAACAGACTGTCCGCCAGGACCCTTTCCAAAGATTACATCTAAATCCTTGACCGCATCATATATATCTTCACCACTTTGGAGGGGTGGCTTCGGCCGGCGATCTTCCTCACCTTTGAAATGCTGCTGCTTGCTTTTCTTTCTTAGGGGATGCTGAGTTGTAAGAAATCGACGATGACCCGGGTACACATTCTTGTTACCTACATATATACTTTCAGTGCTATCTAAACAGTGTATGCATGCATTGTATCCCTTGTTCGACTGTCCTGAAATGTTACTAAGAGCAGGCCAATCATTGATGGTTACAAACAACAACCCTCGTAGGTTAAATTCCGCTTGTTTGTACTCATCCCACACAGGTACCCCTTCATCACGCCACAACTGTAAAAGTTCATCAACTAATAGCCTCAGGTAGACATCAATGTTGTTACCGGTTTGCTTCGGGCCTTGGATGAGTACTGGCATCATAATGAACTTCCGCTTCATGCACAACCAAGGAGGAAGGTTATAGATACATAGAGTCACAGGCCATGTGCTATGACTGCTACTCTGCTCCCCAAAAGGATTAAAGCCATCCGTGTCTCAACATCTCGTCGCTCTTGCGGTCTTCTTTGTGCCATCGCAACAACTTGGCATGCTCTTTGTTTCTGAACAAACGTTTCAACCGTGGTATTATAGGAGCGTACCACATAACCTTGGCAGGAACCTTCTTCCTGGCGGGCATGCCCTCAACATCGCCAGGGTCATCTGCTCTGATCTTATACCGCAATGCACCGCATACCGGGCATTCATTCAAATTCTCATACTTCTCACCACGGTAGAGGATGCAGTCATTAATGCATGCATGTATCTTCTGCACATCTAATCCTAGAGGGCAGATAATCTTCTTTGCTTCATACGCACTCTCGGGCAATTCGTTACCAGCCGGCAGCTTGTCCTTCACTATTTTCAGTAAACTCCCAAATCCCTTGTCAGATAAACCATTCACTGCCTTCCATTGCAATAATTCCAGTGTGGTACCGAGCTTTGTGTTGCCATCTTCGCAAGTTGGGTACAACTTTGTTTTGTGATCCTCTAACATGCGCTCCAACTTCAACTTCTCAAGTGTAGTTTCTGCTAGGGTATGTGCATCAACGATGACCCCACGTAAATCATCATGTATGATGGGATCATCTGGTACCTCATCATCATCAGCTTCCCCTGTTGGGTTACCAACATATTCAGGGTACATGTAGTTGTCATCGTTCTCTTCTTCTTCGTTATCTTCCATCATAACCCCTTTTTCTCCGTGCTTGGTCCAACAATTATAGCCGGGCATGAAACCAGAAGTTATCAGGTGGAGGTGAATTCTGTCTGTGTTAGGGTAATCCTTCTCATTCCGACAATTCTTGCATGGACAACACATAAAACCATTGGGCCCCTTGTTATCCTTAGCCACATTGAGAAAAGATTGCACGCCATCCATGTACTCTTTAGAGCGTCGGTCAGCGCACATCCACGGATGACTCATCTGCAAATCACCGCTAAAACCCATTACGATAAACCAACATAATAGGAAACATATCATATTCATTAATACAAGTTCATCACATTAAAACCAAAGTATAGTAGTGACCAAATGTAATACATAGTTCTCATAAAACATAAATTAATTGAAACTAGAATACAACTATCTAAAGAATTTAAATCCAACAACAAATGCGATCAGAATCGCAACTAAGGTAACTATTGAACCAACAGCATAATGATACCAAGCCTCTTGACTAATGACATATTTTCTAATCTTTCTAAGCTTCAAGCGCATTGCATCCATCTTCATCTCGTGAACAGCGACGACGTCAGTAAGCTCGACCCCGTGAGCATCAACGATGTCGGCAATCTTCAAGTCCAATACCATCTTCTCTTCTAGGCTTTGGAGACGAAGATCTTCACTTATCTTCAATTTTGCTTTCAAATCGTTGTTTTCTTTTATAAAAAACTCTACAATAGGGTCGGCTGGAATTTCCGGTTCAACTACCTCCTAAATAAAAATATATCTATGTCAATTTGGTCGGCATGATTGTTATAAACACGAAACAAAATAAATAGTGATAAAAATATACCACATCCGAATCATAGACCGGACGAGGGACGACGGGGACGGATATCAAAACCATGACACTATACATAAAAAACATAAGAAAATTATACAAGAAAAATAATTATGCAATCAAATTATACAAGTAATTTTGTAAAATAACAGATAAAAGAAGAGGCTCACCGAGGTGGTGCCGGTCACGGGATGGCGGGGGCTATCGACGGCGGTGAGGACCGAGACGACACTAAAATCCACAAATAATAAATTAATTTGAGCTCAAAATACATAAAAAAAATGAACTACCTAGCTTAGACATTTCATCAGACACCTAGGTAGCACTATAAAAATGAAATGAGCTAAACTTGTATGGAAATGGCTAAAATTCGGCCGCCGGGTGAAAGGATCAAGTATTGCTAACCCTTGGTGAGATGGGTGCCGTCTATCTTGACAAATCTTGGAAAAAAATGGGGCTACACTTGAGCTTGAGAGAGGAAACAATGGAGATGATCTTGAGAGTTCAAAAATGGTGGCTGGCCCGGGGTGGGAGATGATATAGCGGGACCTCTAGTCCCGGGCTGTACCACGGCCCGGGACGAAAGGTCCACCCTCCTGTCTCCACCCTGCCGCTGACTGCCTCGGTCCCGGGTGGTATCACGGCCCGGAACTAGAGGTGCCCTACAACTCGGGACCCGACCTGCGCAGCGTCAGAGCAGCCGGCCCGGTACTAGTTCCCTCCTCTAGTCCGGGATCGAACCACGCCCGGGACTAGAGCCCAACACCCCTCTCCACCAAAGCCCCTGTTTCCACTAGTGGGGCAATCTCACCTAACAGTTTGATCACGCAAAAGCCGAGATGTTGAAATAGACGAGAATTTACATATGTAACTGATCGGTCATAACAGGTTGGTCATATATGAAGGTGAGGTTGAGCCGAAGCATGATGGGTAATACTCCCTCCGTTCGGCCGTATGCATCAGTTTGATGCAGAGGCTGGGGCGAGACTCTCATTTCTAAAAATAAATAAAAAATACTCCCTCCGTTCCAAATTAATTGACTTCTATTTACCCACATGTGGATGTATTTAGACATATTACAAGTATAGATACGTCCACATTTGGATAAATGGAAATTAATTAATTTGGAATGGAGGGAGTATTTGAGTAGCACGTGTAGTAGTTATACATAGGTTATGGCTGGCTTGCCTACCATTTTCTCGAATTTATACTGTTAGTCACGGTGTGCATGTCACAGTAATTTTCTTGCCTTTACAACTGTCATAAGGGTCGTCATATATGATCGATGACGTGAGCTGTAAGTACGATGGGTAGTGATCGAGTACCGTGTGTCAACGTTATACTCCCTCCGGCCCATTTTAAGTGTCGTGGAAAACGAACCTATCACGTGCAATTCGTAACACAACTGGCGACACTTAAATGGCATCGGAGGTAGTACATGTAGCAATTTCTCACTGCCTTGCTTTCTTCGGCAACTGCAAGATTTAGACTCCCACCAAACCTTACTGCACCAAAGTTAGCTTCTCTAGAGTTGTGCGTCACTTGCCCAATTGGGATGAAAAGGAAGCATGGTTTCCCAAAAATGGAAATCGTTATATGAAGACTTAAGTTCGAATGAAACGGCGGGAAATTCCATATAGGCCACTTGAAAGTTGGCAAGATGTCTATGTACAACTTAAAATTTTGTGATCATCTTCCGCCTAAATGGCCTTGACGAGAGGTGCTCGCAGAACACCAAGCACATCTCACTAACCCATGTCAAGCCTAGTTACCGGGCTTCGTCCTTTGTTAACACCACTACTGACATAAGCTAACTAGCTGCACCATGTTGCGTCGTCGGAGACATTTGGTTGACTTTCGCATGTGAGCATAGTATGTATATTTGCTTTGTCACATCAAAGAAAAATTGTTCTTTGAGCATGTCTCATAAGAAACATATGAAATCTCTTGATGCCTATTCGTTGTGTTGTTTCCGCCTTTTCGAGGTAGTATGTGTGGGATCCCGCCCAACATTTGAGCCAATATTTTTACCATGTTAAAAACCCAATCATACCCAGCCACGACAATTGTTTAAGAATTCCAAACGTCTTCGTTTGCGTGACCATTTGTTTTAGTAAAGACATAATACATAGAACCATAACTCAGAAACTTATTCATTTAACTGCAGAATTTGACTTGTTTCAACATAGAATCTATATATCCCATTTTCTCCACTTGACACAAAATAGTTGGTGTGAGTCGCCCAATTGGTTGTGCCAAATCAGTCAACACTGTCCAACTTGACGAAGGGGGCTCGAACTCTACCCAAATCGGGTAATACTGGGCTGACCAAACTAGTTTATCTTCTCTTAGGAGGAATAAAATTTACTTATTTAGAATCCACGAGAAAAAGGGCCGATCAACTCTATATTCATCATAATTTTTATCCAAACATAAGTATGAACTCTCAATTCCGGCCTCTTAAGTACAATGTAATACAAATCGTAGCGATCGTACTTTTTTCGCAAAGAAGAGAGCATTGACTATACACATAAAAGAAAATAGTTGTCCCTATAGTTTGTCAAATCGGCGAAAACAACAAACTAGCGCACCGCATATACACTAACATAGCAAGCCAAAGCAGAGAAGAAAATAGTATTCGACACACCCTTCACTGAGCAAGTCACTACGTGGTGGCCAGTCCCTTAAGCCTCTCAACGGAGTGCGGACTCCATGTTACACCGCCCAGCAGTGTGTTCAGTGCGAACATTATGACCTTCTAAGTGAATGTCTACCATGGTGTGTTGTAATAAAGCTAAGTGACACGACCACCGGCCGACACAAACTCTTAATTAGCAATCTCATGCTGAGTACACTAGTGGAAAAAGGGTAAAAGGTTTCGACCTTTAGTACCGGTTCCTAAGGGAACCGGTACTAGTGGGTTCGATTTTCCCTTTTCCAACGGCTAGAACGGCCGTCCCGGTTCGAGAGGGACCTTTAGTCCCGGTTCCAGACAAGAACCGGGACTAAAGGTGCACCACATGCGGCCGCAGAGCCCGGGGCCCACGCGAGAACCTTTAGTCCCGGTTCTAGGCTGTAACCGGGACCAAAGGTGGACCTTTAGTCTCGGTTCTTTGCTGGAACCGGGACTAAAGTTCTTCCTATATCATCTTCCACCCTGAGCCAGCCCGCTTCATTTTTCCAGCTCGAGTTTCATCTCAATTTTCTCTCCATTTCCCCTCCCGAGGTCGAGTTCGTCCCCATTTTGTTCATCATTTGTCAAGATTGACGGCGCCCCATCTATTCAAGGGTTAGCACAGCTTCATCCTTTCTTCCGGCGCTCGTTTCGTTGCTTATTTAGCTCATTTAGCTCATTTCATATTTGTAGTGCTAGCTAGGTGTTTGATGAAATGACTAAGTTAGTGATTTCATTTGAGCTCAAACTAAATTATGATTTGTGTGTTTTAGTGTCGTCCCGTCTCCGTCCGTCGATCGCCCGCGCCGTCCCGTCACCGGCACCACCTCGGTGAGTCTCTTTTTCTATTTTTTATTCTAAAAAATCTTAGGTGTATGATTTAGAAGCATAATTATTATTTGTATAATTTTATTACTTGTATAATTGTTTGTTATATATATAGTGTCATGGTTTTGACATCTGTCCACACCGGATCTCGTCCGCTCTATTATTCGGATGTGGTATGATTGTTTGTTATCACTACTATACATAATAGCTTGAAGAGAATCCGCACTGTAGCGTGCTACAGTGGTACAGTAGCTACAGTACTACAGTGCTACTGTAGCGCGTTTTCGTTTTTTTTTAAAACCGCCAGAAAAAATGTACACGAAAATTTTGCGCGTCGATGAGTATGTTCCATTCCCGTGAACGGTTTCGAGTTCAGATCCAGATTCGCACAAGCATTTGGCGAGTTTTGTCACATTCACGCTCGGTCACCCGTTTGAATTTTCGTTTCACGAGTAGATGGATATCACCCTTCCAAACAACTTTTTGCATAAAAGTCCCCACACGTTTTTTTGCAGTAAAGCCCACGCGTTTACCCAAAATTATAAATCAGCCCTCGGAATAAGACTTTCTGGAAAAAAAAACCTCGCCACTTTTTGCAGAAAAGACCACGTGTTTTCCAAAAATTATAAATGGGCCTCCCAGAATAAAAACGCGCATTACTTTTACGCAAAGGTCCTTGCGTCCTCCAGATATTACAAACTAATTTCAGTAACATCACCACCACATAACTTTTCCAAAAACTAATTTTATTGACATTATTTTTAACAGCATATATATTTCATATTGCACTGCAATATTATTTTCTCACTTTATTTCCCATATGAACTAATTCACCAACGAAAAATAATAGTAATACCGCAGAATTTTACATTAATTTCCAAAAAAACTAATTCATTGTCCATGGGAAAAAATATATTGAACATACCAAAATGTTTTAAAAAAATAAATCCTACTTATTTATATCGAATTCACGAATGCTCAGAAAAATTAACCATGGTTATTTGACATAACAGAATTAAACAACTCTTAACCATACTTACAATGCCAAAACTTCCCCCTAATTCGCAATGTATTTTTTTTTTTGAGAATTCAAACGTATATAAATATATTCCACACTTCTACCAGCTATAGAATATTCAAATGCATATGACTATTTTCCATACTTACACAAATTATATAAAACTAATTCACCAACGAAAAATAATGGTGATACCGCATAATTTTAGATTAATTTCCAATAAATTCATAACTAACTCATTGTCCACGGGGAAAATAAGTTGAACATATATGTTTAAAAAAAAAATCCTACCTCTTTTCATATCGAATTCACGAATGCTCGGAAAAATTAACCATGGTTATTTGACATAACAAAATTAAACAACTTTTAACTATAATTAAAATGCCAAAACTTTCCCCTAATTCACAATGTGTTTATTTTTTTGAAGAATTCAAACGTATATAAGTATATTCCACACTTCTACCAGCTACAGAATATTCAATGTATATGACACTGTCCACGGGGAAAATATGTTGAACATATATGTTTAAAAAAAATAAATCCTACCTCTTTTTATATCGAATTCACACTTACAAAAATTACAGAAAATAAAAATGAACTACATCAATAAAACCACACGGGTGCGGCGTGCCGCCGCGCCATCTTACCTAGTAACTATATATATGTTTCGTTTCGTGTTTATCGCAATCATGCCGACCAACTTGATATAGATATATTTTTATCTAGGAGGTAGTTGAACCGGAAATTCCAACCGACCCTATTATCGAGTTTTTGAAAAAGAAAACAATGATTTGATAGAAAAATTGAAAAGAAGTGAAGATCTTCGTCTCCAATGCTTAGAAGAGAAGATGAAATTGGAGTTCAAGTTTGCCGACGTCGTCGATGATCACGAGATCAAGATGGAGGCAATGCGCTTGGATCACGAGATCAAGATGAATGCAATACGCTTGAAGCTTAAAAAGATTAGAAAATATGCCATTAGTCAAGAGCCTTGGTATCATTATGCTGTTGGTTCAATAATTACCTTAGTTGCGATTTTGATCGCATTTGTTGTTGGATTTAAATTCTTTAGATAGTTGTATGTTAGTTTCAATTAATGTATGCTTATGAGAACTATGTATTAAATTTGGTCACTACTCTACTTTGCTTGATGAACTTGTATTAATTAATTTGGTCACTTATCTATTCATGATCGATGTAGTATATATATAATGGTTTTTGATATACTAATATAATGCAGATGAGACGGCAATGGATGTACGGTGACCGACGCTGTCCCGAGTTCATTAATGGCATGCATGATTTTCTCCGTGTGGCTGAGACAAACAAGCGGACGAATGGTTTTATATGTTGTCCATGCAGTGTCTGTAAGAATATGAGTGATCACTCTAACTCAAAAGTCCTTCACGTCCACCTGTTACAGAATGGTTTCATGCTGGTTATTATTGTTGGACCAAGCACGGAGAAAGAGGGGTTATAATGGAAGACAATGAAGAAGAAGAGGATAATGACAACTATCCTATGTTCGATGAACACGGTGATAGGGAAGACGAAGTTGAAGAAGATCCCATTGTTGATGAGCCCGACGATGATCTTCGTCGGGCCATTCGTGATGCACAAATGGACTGTGGAAGTGAAAACGAGAGGTTGAAGTTGGAGCGCATGATAGCTGATCACACCAAATTGCTGTGTCCAAATTGCGAAAATGGCCAGAAAAAGTTGGGTAGCACACTGGAATTGCTACAATGGAAGGCAGAGAATGGTACTTCTGACAAGGGATTTGAAAATTTGCTGAAAATATTTAAGAAGATGCTTCCAAAGGATAACGAATTGCCCTCTAGTACGTACGAAGCAAAGAAGGTGGTCTGCCCTCTAGGATTAGAGGTGCAGAAGATACATGCATGCATTAATGACTGCATCATCTACCGCGGTGAGTACGAAAATTTGAATGCTTGTCCTGTATGCAGTGCATTGCGGTATAAGATTGGGCGTGATGACCCTGGTGATGTTGAGGGCGAGCACGGTTGTCCAAGGAAGAGGGTTCCTGCCAAGGTGATGTGGTATGCTACTATAATACCACGGTTGAAACGTTTGTTTCAAAACAAAGAGCATGCCAAGTTGTTGCGATGGCACAAAGAAGACCGTAAGAAAGACTTGATGTTGAGACACCCCGCTGATGGGTCCCAGTGGAGAAAAATCGATAGAGAGTTTCTGACATTTTCAGATGACGCAAGGAACTTAAAATTTGGTCTAAATACAGATGGCTTTAATCTTTTTGGAGAGCAGAGCTCCAGTCATAGCACTTGGCCTGTGACTCTATGTATCTATAACCTTCCTCCTTGGTTGTGCATGAAGCGGAAGTTCATTATGATGCCAGTGCTCATCCAAGGCCCGAAGCAACCTGGCAACGACATTGATGTGTACCTGAGGCCTTTGGTTGAAGAACTTTTACAGTTGTGGCGTGAAGAAGGTGTGCGTGTGTGGGATGAGCATAAACAAGAGGAATTTGACCTACGAGCGCTGTTGTTTGTAACCATCAATGATTGGCATGCTCTTAGTAACATTTCAGGACAGTCACACAAGTGATACAATGCATGCACGCACTGTTTAGCTGAGACTGAAAGTATACATTTAGGTAACAAGAATGTGTACCTGGGCCATCGTCGATTTCTTGTACCCAACCATCCCTTAAGAAAGAAAGGCAAACATTTCAAAGGTGATGCAGATCGTCGGCCGAAGCCTACCCGCCCTTCTAGTTCTGTTATACATGATATGGTCAAGGATTTAAAATTAATCTTTGGGAAGGGTCCTGGCGGTCTATCTGTTCCGAATGACGCTCTCAACCGCGTACCCATGTGAAAGAAGAAATCTATATTTTGGGAGCTGCCCTATTGGATAATGCTAGAGGTTCACTCTGCAATCGATGTGATGCATGTGACAAAAAATCTATGCTTGTACCTGCTAAACTTCTTGGGCGTGTATGGGAAGTCAAAATACACTGGAAGCAAGGCAGGCCCATCAACGTATGATGGAACGAGACGAAGCTCATTCAGAGAATCATCAAGGTCCTGCGAGCTACGATCTTACGAAAGAAGAGAAGAAAATATTTTTTGAATGTCTTCGCAGTATGAAGGTTCCATTTGGCTTCTCGTCGAATATAAAGGGAATAATAAACATGGCAGAGCTAGAATTTCAAAACCTAAAGTCTGATGACTAACACGTGATTATGACACAATTAATTCCGGTTGCATTGAGGGGTCTTCTACCAGAAAATGTTCGAGTACCCATTGTGAAGCTATGTGCATTACTCAATGCAATTTCTCAGAAGGTGATCAATCCACTAACTCTACCAAGTTTACAGAAGGATGTGGTCCAATGTCTTGCCAGCTTCGAGTTGGTGTTCCCACCAATCTTCTTCAATATTATGACGCACCTCATAGTTCACCTAGTCGAAGAGATTCTCGTTCTCGGTCCTGTATTTCTACACAACATGTTCCCTTTGAGAGGTTCATGGGATTCTTAAAGAAATACGTTCATAACCGTGCTAGGCCAGAAGGAAGCATCTCCAAGGGCTATGGAACGGAGGAGGTCATTGAGTTTTGTGTTGATTTTATTCCTGATCTAAAGTCGATTGGTGTTCCTCAATCGCGCCATGAGGGGAGACTGCGTGGAAAAGGCACGCTAGGAAAAAAAGCAACACTATGTCAAGACGGGAATTCTTTCACTCGAGCACACTACACAGTTCTACATAATTCCAGCTTGGTGGCTCCGTATATCGAGGAACACAGGAATATTTTACGCTTCAAATACACAGGAAAAGATTGTATTGATGGAGAACACATGAAGACTTTCGGCGGTTGGTTACAAAGACGTTTCATTAATGACACCAATGTTGGAGAACAGCCGTACTTGTTGGCCAAACAACCATCTTCGACTATATTGACTTTTACACGGTCGACCAAGATAAAAAGAGCACCAACTAAAACAGTGGTGTCCGCTTTGATGCAACAATCTGCAATGGGCAAAAGGAAACATATTATGGTTACATAGAGCAGATATGGGAACTTGACTATGGACCTTCTTTTAAGGTCCCTTTGTTCTAGTGCAAATGGTTCAACCTAGAAGGCGGGCTAGAGGTAGACCCACGGTATGGAATGACTACAGTGGATCTCAAGAATCTTGAGTACGAGGACGAACCATTCGTCCTAGCCGGTGAAGTGGCTCAGTTTTTCTATGTGAAGGACATGTCTACCCTACCAAAAAAAAAGAAAAGATAAGCAAGCGAATACATCATACGATGAGCCAAAGCGCCACATAGTTCTTTCAGTTAAAAGAAACATCGTGTGAGTGGAGGACAAGACAGACATGTCAGAAGATTACGATAAGTCTAATGAAATTCCGCCCTTCAAAGTGAAGACTGACCCAAGCATCAAGTTAAATGAAGAAGATTGTCCATGGTTACGGGGCAATCAGAAGAAAGGGACACACACGAATAACAAGTAAACACTAGATAGGGATGTTGTTGGTGATGTGTAATAATGTATTAAACCTTTTATGTAACTGTGTTCTGAAAGTTGAAACAAAACACAAGGTTTCCCCTGCATACAGCCCGACGGTGTCTCGTGAGTGCCCGCATATCAAATGCACCATCGGACGTATGCAGTGAATCCGAATGCTTTGTTTACGAAATGAACTACAATGACTACAGAGTGAGTGCTGAACATGTCCGAGAGGGGGGCTATATATAGGGTCCATGTGCTTCTTTAGTCCCGGTTGGTAACACCAACCGGGTCAAGTGGCTCACGAAGTGGTCGTGATAGTGCTGATCCAACAGCTCACAATCCCTCAAAAGAGACACACCCCTGATCCAACGCCTCACAAGCGCTTGAAAGAAACACACGATCCATGTGCTTTTTTAGTCCCGGTTCGTAACACCAACCGGGACTAAAGGCGGGCTTTGCGGTCACGACTCGTATCAGTCACGTGTCCTCCCCCAGCGCTGCCCTAGCCACGTGTCCTCCCCTAGCGCTGCCCTGGAGGTCTTTATATATTGTCGCCGACGGGGTAAACCCTAATCCACCATTCCTAGCCACGAACGCATCGTCTCCACGAGATGGATCCGCCACGCCGGCTGCAGCGCCTTCTGGACGAGGTCGAGCGTGCTCGGCAGAGCGCGCTTGGGCGCTACCGCGGGAGCCGATCCCGCCTTATGCCCACGAGCCCGGCGTGGAGAGGAATGCCCTGCTACCGGCCTCCTGCTCCGGTGCCGAAGGAGGTGCGGAGGACGTACGAGCGCGCGTGGTCCGACGTGTCTGACCCCGACGAGGATGCGTACGCCGCAGGGGTTGCGTGGGGATCCGCGGCCGTACCTCCACCAGTCGCTGCCGCCCCTCCCGACGAGGAGGATGACGACGACGACGACTTCGACTGGAGCGACCATGGGGAAGAGCGCGGCGGGCCGCAGATGTAGGAGGCCCTTGAAGCCTCCTTCCGGTCCGTCCACGACGACCGTGTACAGCGAGCCAGAACTGCCTGCCAACTCAAGGCGAAGGAGGCTTCCGAGCTGGATTGGGCGCTGAAAGACTCATCCTCCATGGATCTTGCCCTCCGCCGCAAACGTGCGCGCGAGAACCGGGCGGCCGCGAACGGGGCTGGCTCCTCCAGCCGTTTCCCCCAATCCTACGGCCTTCGAGACAGCAAGTCCGTTTATGTAGAATAATGTTGGTGATGTATAATAATGTATTAAACCTTTTACGTAATGCATTCTATGAAATGTATTAAACCTTTATGTAAGGAGCATGTGTAATATTAATGAATTTGAGCTCGATGAACTGAAGTAGTTTGTACACAGAACAAAAAAATTATGAAAGATGTACATAATTAAGTTGTTGATTGACAAGTTTTTAGAGACTAATTTGAGCTAATTTGGACGATTAAATCAATAAATAGGAAAGAAAACAGAAAAAAGGAAAAGGAAACAAAAAAGAAAACAGAAAGGGTTCCAGCCACGAACCGCGACTAAAGGGTGTGGGCTGGCGCGCAAATTTGGGCGGTCCAAATTCGACCTTTAGTCGCGGTTCCAGCCGCGAACCGCGACTAAAGGTTCTTTAGTCGCGGTTCGTGGCTGGAACCGCGACTAAAGGTCAGTTTCGCGGTAATTTGGGTGGCCGCGGCCGAATTTTTTCGCATTCTTCCCCAAATCGAAGCTCGCTCTCCGCCTCGACGCCGCCGACGCCCCCGATGGCGAAGCCCTGCTCCGCCACGCCGTCGATCTGCCGCTCCGCCACCGTGCCCCTCCCCTGCCTCGCGCTGTCGTGCCGCCGCCGCCAGAGGTAGGTGCCTCCCCTGCCTCGCGCCCCTCCCCTGCCTCGCCCCTCCCCTGCCGCTCCCCTGCCTCGCCGTGCTGGCGTGGCCGTTCTGGCGTGGCCGTGGCCGTGTTGGCCGTGCGTGTGCGTGCGTGTCCTGGCACAGCACCAGTGCACACAAATGCAATTTGAACCAAATCAAATTCGGCAAATCTGACAGTTTTCAGAAAATTCAGTTTTAGGACTTAGTGAAAATTGTAAGTCCTGTTTTCTGTTAACAAGTAGCTATGTTCAACAGATGCAAACAAGATCTTAGGAAATTCCAATTTGAGTGAGATGATTTTTATAAATCAGTACTCACCACAAATATGGATGACAAGTAAGAAATGCATCCAGAAAAGGAATCTAGATAGGAAAATTAAATATAGAGAAAAGGTATCTTTTAACTGTTTTTCTGTCTGGATATTTCATAGCAAGTTGAGAGCATGAAAACATGATTTTAAACAATCCCAAAATGAAATATCTTGGCTTTCCTGTGAAGTATAAACACAATACTCCAATACCATGAAAGGATAAAAATTAAAGAACATTGATAAGTTAGATGCAATTTTATAGTAGCAATTTTATAGATGCAAATTTATAGATGCAATTTTATAGATGCAATTTTATAGATGAAAATTTTATAGATTGCAAATTTGATAAGTTAGCAAAGTTAGAAAATTTAGCAAATTTTTGTGTAGCAATTTTATAGATGCAAATTTTATTGATTGCAGGGACATTGAGCTATGGATCCTAACTATGTGCGAGACGAGGAGAATGAAGACGAAATTATGCCAGAGATATATGAGAATGCCAATAGATATGATCCCGATGGAGAAGATGCCGGTGGAGAAGATGTCGGCGGTGGAACCGATGCCGGTGGAGAAGATGTCGGCGGTGGAACCGATGCCGGTGGAGAAGATGATGAGGATTTCACCTCACAATTTCTGATGGACTCTGGTGAGGGAATTGAGTCCGAAGAAACAAGAGCCGACGAGGTATATATATTAAGGCTATTTTGTTGATCACTAGATTCATTAATTGATTTGTATTGCACTTATTAACGCATTATTTTTCTTTTAGCCCTCCGTATCGAGCAAATCTGCTAAAAAGGGAGCTCCTCGAGGCAGCACGAAAAGGATGACGAGCGATGATCCAAAGTTACCGATCTATGTAATTGGTGATAACGGCGAGCCGCTCGAACCCAAAGAGAACCGCCGTAAATTTATAAATCAATCTGGAGTTATTGTTAGGGACATGCTCCCGATCACCATACAAGAATGGCATAAGCCAGCGGCCGCAAACGACGATGACCCCTGCTATGTCCACAAGATTACAAAAGATTTGGTATATGACACACTCTTGTCACATTTTAACCTCCCGGAAGATGTCTCTGAAATCAAGAAGGAGAAACTCAAGCAGTGGACTCTCTCGAAGATGGCCGAACAATTCCGGAACTGGAAGAAAACAATATGGAAAAAATATGAAAAAGAAGATCCAGATTTCAGTGGAAATTCCGGAACTGGAACACTAGTGAAGATACAAGATTACTGGCCCGCGTTTAAGGCGTATAAGAAATCGTCTACGGCTGTGGCCCGATCGGTCAAAAATAAGGCAAATGCCAAGAAGAAGATATACCACCATAGGTTGGGGACAGGTGGCTACAGGTCCGCCATTCCTACGTGGTTAGCCGCTGAAGACAGACTGCTTGCTAAAGGGATCACTCCACAGACAATGGACTGGCCCGAGAGGTCCAAATTCTGGATGTTCGCGCATGGTGCAGTGTTGGACGAGGAAACAGGCTGATTGTTGCACACGGAAGATGGAAGAAAAAAGTAGAAACAATCCTCCCGAAGCTTATACTTGCAATAGATGAAGCTCGCCGGGGTGTGTACAAACCCGATAGAGAGGACGACGAGCTGACACGGGCCCTGGGTAATCCTGAACACGTTGGACGATTACGAGGCTATCCCGGCGGTGTCACCGTGAAGACTGGGTTTCCGGAGTGCGCTGACAGTTATAGAAGTCGTGCAAGAAAGAAGAAGAAGGGTGAAGACCGGTTATCGGAATTGGAACTCAAGGTGCAGCAGCTCATGGAGTCACTTACTCAGCAAAGGCCGTCTCAGCAGCAGCTAGAAGATCCTCAAGCCAATGCCGACCGATCTCAGCTTAGAAGCAGCGTGGGTTCCACGCAACTACAAGTCGATGCTCACTACGCCGTGGATGATGTCACGGAGAGGACAGAATGTGAGCTACATACGCCAATGAGGAACATATCCATGAAGGTGGCAGTCGGCTATGCTTTACCAAATGAACCCGAAGCAAGCTACCATAATGGTGACATTCCAGCTATGCTCGTGTCGGGGTGGATGAAATTATGCCGGGATTTGAAACATTGTCTCTTGAGATTCCTGGAGGTGACGGTGAGGCGACATTGGGAGAAGTCAAGCATGGTTTTGCCCTGTGGAACAAGAAATACATCTTCTTGTCAAGGCCATCGACTCCTCCTTGTAGCAGTCCACCTCATCAGCAAAGCCCATCACTCCTAGACAGGGACGTCATGAGCGCGAGTCCATCTCGATCTCCGCCGCGTGAGGAATTGCCCGTTAAGTTTCTCCCGAGGAAGCGCAAGGTCGGTTCGCCGATTAGGAGGGGACCTAGAAAGCAGAAAACACCGCCGCCTCCTGAGAAGTTACCTTGTGATAAAACTGTCGAGGAAAACGCCGCCGCCGTGAAGGCCTATAATACAGCATTCTTTGCACCGAAAGTGCCCGAGCCAAAATTTACCGCTGCAATATCTCCGGAGCGCCTGGCACTTACCATCGATAACCTATATAACTCTCCACCAGCGCCGCCATCAGACTATGAGCGTTCTATTGACAAGTCATATGACGATCTGATGGAGCTCCCGCCGCCGAAAAAAGGTAAACAAGTTCCCCAGCTCGGAGAACAAGATGCACAATCGGTCCCCCCGCTCAAGGTGTTTGACGAACAAGAAATACATCGTATTGCCGCGGCCGCGCAATGTACTCCACAACAAATAGGTTCGTCAACCGATTACGCCGTCGCTGATCTAGCAAAACAATATGTTCCCGGGGAAAATTTGGTCGACGGCAGGTTATCAACAAAAATGCGTGCGTTGCATACCTGGTACAAGACAGCCGCAAAAGCGGGGAATATCAGTCTCATGGTGGGAGTTAAGGAAGAGCACTACTGCCAAGAATACGCTGTGTCCGTTGAGTTTAGCGAACTTTTTCAGTTATACAATATCCGGGCCCTCGACAAATCTATCCTCAGTTCCTATTGTCTGTAAGTGATTTATTTCTGTAATTTAAGTCTTTACCTCAGCTCGTTCATTGTCTGTAATTATCCTCACTATAATCTTTTGTGCGCTATATTTTGCAGAATGAAGATGCTCGAATTGAAAAGGAAAAAAAACAAGGACTTTGGGTTCATTGACCCGGATAAACTTCATCAAGTCACCATAGAAGATCCCTTATATAACAAGGACACACCGGGGGATTTGCTAAGGTATTTCAAGCAACACCGTGACAAAAAGACTATATTTTGGGCTTACAACTTCAAGTGAGTGTTACTGTCTCTTCTACACATTATATTTTGCTCACCCGATGTTAAGTTTAACTGATGAGTTATGCATGACTGTGTATATAAACGTGTGCAGGTTCCACTATATTCTTCTCGTCATTAAAATTCACGATGGAGAAATTCATGTCCTTGACTCATTAAGGAAAAGTCCAAAAGAATACAAGACATGTTTTACAATGCTCGAAAAGTAATTTCATTTCTTATCGCCTCTTTCGTTCATTTCCTGATATCAAGTCATTAATAACTCCTTTGTTAATTTTATTTGTCGGGCAGCGTTTGGAAAGAGTTCATCAAGGAAGAACCCGGTCAATGGAAAGACAATCTGATATGGCGTCTGAACAATGTAAGTAGTACTACCTAGGTCCACGCACCATTATCATACTTGATTATTATTTGATTGAATTCTATTCTTGTATAGTCTTGCGCGGAACAGCCACAGGGAACTGATTTATGTGGATACTTCGTTTGCGAGTACATACACGTTCTGACCTGCGAGAAATTCGAGGGCAAAAGAAGTAAAGAAGTACGTAAACATTATTCACAGCGTTATTGTTTTACCATCAGTTGTGCTGAGTTTCATTCATTTGATATATATATATGTATACACACACAACTCATGTATTTATTTTGATCTTATTCTTTTAAAGTTGGCAAGAAAGCGCAGCAAGCTACCATTAGAGGCCCGCTTCAAAGCAATTGCGGAGGAATTGGTGGGATTTTACCTTGCGAAGGTCATACCTGATACAGGAGAGTACTACTATAATACAAATTAGTATGCCTCCATGTAATACTGATCTGCATGTAATTAAGTACCTGGAACCGGGAAACTTGATCTTCATGTACTACTTAATTTGTTTGTGTCATCAACGTGATCTTCATGTAATTTGTATGTGTTAAATATATATGCATCAACTTCATCTTCGTGTTTTTGGCGCATCGACGTGATCCATGTACGATGGAAACCATCCGAAACCCCTAAACCCCTCCTAAAACCCTAAACCCAGAAAATTAATCGAAATAGAAAAAAAACGTAAACACACTAGTCCCGGTTCGTGTTACGAACCGGGACTAAAGGTTCCGAGCCCGCGCGTTCTGCGCCGTGGCCACGTGGGTGGGCCTCTAGTCCTAGTTCGTAAGCAACCGGGACTAAAGAGGTGGGGGATTTAGTCCCGCTTTGTTAGTCCCGGTTGCCTAACCGGGATTAGAGGGCCTCTAGAACCGGGACTGCTGTCCCGTTTTCCACTAGTGGTAGTTGAAGGTGCTTTTCTGATGACACTCATTCCGAACTTGAAAGAAGTGTGTACATGTGACCCGTGCACGCAGCATCACATCTCGTTTCTAGATATGGAGTACTTCATGAACTGTCTATGGTCTAGGGGAGTTTAACAGCTTCAGCAGCATAAGCAGAGCTGGAACATATTAGTACATCAGATTGATCGCGGCACGGCCTTTGTATTCCGAAGGGCTGTACCAAATAAGATGAAAAATCACGTACGTCGAGCGTGCGTGTATATATATATAGGCTGACTGAAAAACCAAGGGTTGGCATCACCGCCTTCCCACGGAGCAAATCCACCGCGACCGCGAGACATCCTACACTGATAAGAATCTACGTACCGTGATCTAGGCTCAAGCCCATGGCCGATGCCGCTGCGCTCGTGGCCGTACACCCGTACCGCAGCTGCGACACCCGTCGAGCAAGATCCCAGCGAGCGGCATGCACCGTCTGCTGCTCAAGCAGTGCTTCAACGAGGAGGACCTGCTAGCCCGCCGCGTCGCGCTCCGGGAGGCCCGCCCTGTGCTCACCAAGTTCATGCTCTGCAACTAGCCCGCCGATGTGGCCGCATGATCTGGTCACTTCCGTGCTTCGGACTTAGATTGCTGGATCAATGGAAGCTTACTGCTGTTCGTTCAACCTACAGAACTGCTTTCCGCTGTTCATTCCTGCAGAACTGTTCGTTCTGCGAATTTTGATCTTTACTATTAAATGGGAGTTGGACGTACGTTGGTGAAGCCTTCGTTTTCCGCCTCCATTTTCCGCCAGAATATTTTGGCCGCACGTCGCTCTCTCGTTTCCTCGCTCGTGCGCGCAGCGTGGGCCCCACACGCGTGACGCCTCGCCAGCGGCCAGCGCACCCGCTCATTTTCCCCCGCGTCTGCTTCCCTCGCCTCTCTCCTGTGAATCGCCCGCATCGCCGCCCCGCGCCGAAAGCTCCACGCCGCCGCCCATCGGCCGCGCCGCCACCAAGTGCTGCCCACAGCTCCCGCCTTCGTCGCCAAGCGCGTGGTTCCGCACAGCAGAACACCCGCCGCCGCCCAGCGCGTGGTGCAGAGCGGCAGAACACCCGCCGCCGCCCAGGGCGGTGTGCGGCAGACGAGCGCCACTGCCCAGAGACTCCCTAAGCCACGCGCTTGGCCGACGAGCTGCTCCTCGAGCCACGGCCGACGAGCGCCGCCGACGAGCACGCCATGACGCCAAGCCACAGTTGGACAATCCAGATCTCTGGCGACCGGGGCCGCCTCACTCCTCCGGCGGGAGAAACGGAACCACCCGCCGTCGATGCATCCCGTCTCCAAGCTCTGGGTCCTCCCGCGGCCGAGCCACCGCCCTAGACACCCCAGATTTGGCCGGCGACAATCTCTGGATTTGTCGCCGCCGTCGCCACGAGCTCCGGCCATCGACATCGTTGGAAATTCTGCCCCGATCTCCTCCTGTCCCGATCTGCCCTCCCCGACCTTCTCTGCCGCTCTGTGACGACCGAGGCGACGCTGCCCCGACCACCTGCACTCTGCCCTCGAGCCGTCTGTTGTTGCCGCACGGACCTGAAACTCCGGCGCCCTGAGCACCCGCAACTTGCCTAACGCACCTCTGCACCGGGCGCTCTTGGACTGCCTCGATGAGGTAAAAAAACCTGCTGCTCTGTCTTTTTTTATCTGTTCCTGCGCAAGGGTTGTACACTTGTACTCCACTGTCTGATACTACGGGTCTACGACTGCTCCTTTCGTAAAACCGGTGCCCCATCATTGTGATTTGTGAAACCCATCGAAGAATGCATCAGTTTTTGAAGATATTATGTTCTCATAGAATACCACTTTGAAACATTTTTCTCGCATACCCCATATGAGTAAGGCTTATAGTGTCTCATTTTTCCCAACTGAAGCCCATTCATTGAACTTTACCGTCCCAAAATCTTTACTGTTAAGAGCAAAGTTTACTCAAAATTTTCTATCAAGAGAAAAATTCCATCCCAGATAAGAAACAAAAATAACTTTGGGAAACCATTATAGAACCTCACCTCTTCAAGCATGAGTCGACATGAACCATTAATCTTTATGTTATTGAGTTGTGCAAATGACTCCCTATATCATGTGGGGGGCAGGAGCTGTTCATCGTGTGGGGTGACACGCCTCACAGACTCTAGGTTTGGGCTCAATTGTAGATGGTTTGCTGATGTGATCTGGATGCAGGGAATTTGAGTAGGATATGTTCAATTAGCTTGTGTGTCATGTTCAGGTGTGAATTCAAGTCTGGTTTGCTTGTCGTAGTAGCTAGCTCGACATATATGTAGCTAGCTTCTGGATGAGGGGAAGGTGGGAAAGGAAAGGAATTATTTTTGTAGTGCACGTGTGCACTGAGGGCTAGCTAATTATGTTGAAACTATTTCATCCTCGGTCTTAGTAGTCTGCTTCTTTATTTACAGGGGTGTGTATAGAAGGTCCAGGGTCTAGATTTCTGTAGTGAACATGTGCATTTATTTAGGAGTGTGCCACCTTGGTATGTTTCTCTCGGTTATTATTTATTCGGGTAGCATTTGGATCAGGAATCTGATCAGCGGGGGCTCTTGTTTTTATGAATCTTTGTAGTGTGGGTGCCGGAGTGGAATGGTGAAGCTGACCATCTTCGTAGTGTGGGTGCCGGCCGGACTGGAATGGTGAAGGTGACCAATGGGTATGATCTGCCTGTTAGTTATATTAGACGTTTTACTTGAGAATGAAGACTGTAGAGGGCCGCCTTTCGAGTATTGAAATGTCGTTAGACAACCTGTGTTGTAGTAATAACATCTTGTGTATGGCAATTTTTAAACAAAGTGTGTCCATTTTCCATTGGGTATATACACAGAGTTTTGCTAACTATGATGACTAATAGCCTTTCGTAAATGCAGATTTTAATTCTTTCTGCTTGTTTTTTAAAAGGAAAAGAGGACAGTCAAATTGACCACCGCGACACGGAATTTCTAGATAATCATTTTTTATCTACTCTTACCGTCTTATAGTCACCATTTCAAGTTGCGAAGGACTAGCTCTCAGCAAAGAGAAGTTGCAGGGATGATGTAAGTTCACATATATTGCATTACGCCCATTATGTTCTGACCATAAATAGGTGATTACTCTGTCTGTCCTCAACTTCAGACCAGCCATTACAACTGTAAAACTTGCTCACCATAGACGAGTTGCAACTCATACTAATTATCTGGTTTCATGCTCCATGCTACATTTCGTACTGTAAATCCTATTGCAGTTTGGCAGCAGCTTGCTTCACAGTGCAATTTGATATCAGAGCACCTGTACCTGTGTAGCACTCAAGGATGATGATTGATATCATATATTTCATCTTCATGTTTTATCATGTTTATCGAGTTGTTTTGTAGGTAAGTCGGTCCAAATACTTCTACAGGTCCCTTTGATAGTGGTCTTGCAAGACGTATTAAAAGCTTTGACACTTGGATACTTACATATTTTGTATATCTTACATTTTGTTGTCTTGAAAGGTATATTAAAAGTTAATTGTACTGTGTTTGGTTCTTTATGTTTTTTAAATGATAGTGTTCTCTAAAATTGTTGGCTTGAGTTGCAAATATGTACAATGTATAATCCAAGATTTTTAAACCTCGCTACTATAAAAGAATAAAGATAATTTTAGGCCCTGAGATCACTTAATTGCATTGCTTCTGTTTCATCTCCATAAGTCGTAATTTCCTCCAGATCATCCCTGGTTGCAGAATATCAGGAAAGCTCCAAATGTCAATTTGGGTGAAATGGTTAAGGCCAGACTTCAAGATTAATCTCTGTAATGAACATGTTCAAGATGAATGCACTTAAGGTATATACCTTGGTCTGACTCAAACCTCAAGTTCCTCTTTTGCATTAGACTTGCTTTCAGCTTCTTACACCAGGAGAAAACCATTGCTTTCATGGGCAGATGGGGACAGGACGGAGCCAGGATTTCACCATATGGGGGGCGGAGAGGATAAAGGTCCTACGTTAGATTTTTTTCGTAGAAGCGGACTTAAATGACTGTTGTTTTGTTCCATTATAGCATAACTTACGCACATAGCATATCACAATATACGACTTCTCACTAGATCATTTATATCAAAACGTAGCAATATTGTCTACCAATAAAAGATAAATTCTTAATTTCTAAATTGCGCCTATGACTATAAAATTATTTAATAATCTCATCCTCATCGTAGGTTACCAATTTCTTTTCCAGTACATCAATTATCGTGTATCCAGTGAAGAAGCCAAAATCGGAGACAATCAACTAATCGCTTGTCATAAAGCAAATAGGAGATCATCTAACTAATATTTTAGGCACAAATTCATCTGATGCTCAGAGATGACCAAATGATTAAATAAGAAACAATCCCATCAGGGAGACGAGCCTATTAAAAAAATCAGAGAGACGAGTAAAACTAACTTTTTTCCTCGCCTCACGCTGAACCGCGGCCGGCCGTGCGCCATAGCTACCGCTTGCTCAATTCTCATCATCTTTACTGGATCAATTTTGTTTGGAGCCCTCGCCGGCGGCCGGCGGCCGTCAAGTAGACGCCCACAACTCGGAAGAAAAGAAATTTCGAAAAGGGGAAAAGCGGCCTGATTTGTTTTCTACGCGCGTGTGTTGCTGGATTTCAAGTCCCTGCTCTTAGGTTTGCTGCTTATGCATGGACTTTTAGATGACAATCTGTTAGATGGGCCTGTGCCTGGTTGTAGATGGGCTCGGTACGCATAGCAGGTGGGTTTGAGGGCTGGCTTCAGGTGCCTTACACACGGATAGGGGGCGATCATAGTCGCCAGAGACGAGATTAGCGATCTCGCTAATCGCTAACAAGAGAAAAGTCGATCGATAGGGGGGGGGTCTCGCCCACGCTCGTCCCCCTTTCCTCCGTCCCTGGATGGGGATATATTCTGAGGTGGATCTTCACCTTCGATAAAAATGCATTTCCCATATTCTGTAGAAATCTTTGTATCTTTTTTTGTGTGTGTGGGAGATGCAGAGATCTTTGAATAAAGGGTTCTCTTAAATTTTGGGCAAGTACTATCCGGCTAAAAGGATTTTGATGTTGTAGCATGCATGAGTTTTTTCTCCTCGAACAGCATTTTACAACGAATTTGTACAAGTTTTTTTTTCCCACGAGTATATATATACTTTTTCAGCTTCTATGACATTATGCTTCTATTGATTGGCGTTTTCTCTCTATTCACCACATAGTATTCTATATAAGAGACCTTGAATTGCCATGAGAAATATGTGTTGTAGTTAACGTTTGCTTTTCCTCCTTTTAGGGGTTATGATCTACACCATGTATGAAAAAGGATGCTAACCAACCAGACGGGGATATGGATACTACGCTAGCAAGCCAGCGAAGAATTATATGAAAATTAGAAGATGTGGTGAACCATATTCTTAACCAATTGGCAAACTCGTTTTTTCCTATTATATTACTGCAAAAGTCTAATGGCTATATGAAAAGGATGCATAAGGCTAAATAAGGCAACCGTAATTGTCATGAACTTTGTAGTATCCTACAATTGGTAAAATAATTGCATTCTTTTCACGAACTAAACATTTTCTCTATTTAAATAATGTTATTTTTGTACTCTGTAATTCTCTTATTGAACAGTTCGCGTCTTATTTTGAAAGAGAGGTAAAGGCTCTCGTAAAAGAGGGAGCTAGAAGGGCACGTATTGGATGTTCGAGCGGGTTGAAGTGGGAGCACACCCGAGTATCTCACGCAACATTGGCCGGAAAGGCCAAAATTTCGGACAATGCTTAAATTCATCCATGCTGAGTTTGTGAAAAGCCAACATTCAATTTCATTGATGTGTAAGAGCTGGAAAGCCGCAGGGCAAGCAAACAATGTGTAGTAAGAGAGGCCAGACAAGATATTGCACGGTGTTGACGTTAAAGTAGCAGTGCGAGTACGAGACCTACATTTGTTCTAATGTTGTTGAAAATATTATTGATGTAGAATTATCCGTAATTCAATAGCTACACTAGGCGATACACACTGGTGCACTCAAAACTGAAATGTGTTAAACGATTGATTGTTCACACATTTTTTTCGGACGTTTTTTATATGTTTTGGGATATAGAAGGAAGATGACACCCGTGGCAACGCACGGGCATTCAACTAGTGTTTGTAATAAGGAACAAACATATGTTGCACATTAAACTGATTTACCAAGTTTAATGACGGGTAAATGTATCTTTTGTACATTTATATGTAAATATGTTTTCACAATGTATGTGTCCATTCTGTATTTTTTTTTGGTTTGCTTACAAAAACAGTTAAGATTCATTATTGAGATTTCATTTTCTTTGAAGTCATATTCACAATTCAATTTAGATTTTTTTTCTATTTCAACAAAGTAGGGAAGAAATCGTACATACAACATGAGAGAAAGCAAAGAAAGCACGTGCTAACAAAGAAACATCGGCCAAGTACCGGAGAAAAAAGAGTAGATGCTGGCAATGAAACTGCAAGTACGTTGGAAATCATGCAGTTTCTCAGGTTATTTGGAAACCTGGTGATTCTCATTTCTGGGCTAGCCTCATGGCTACCAAACAGTATTTTTTCCCACATGGTTCTTTCTCAATTAGGGATGGCTCGGAAATTCGATTCTGGGAGGATGTATGGCTAGGCCAATCCACTCTCAGAGAACAATATCCGGCTCTCTATGCGATTGTACGAAACAAGAGTGACACGATTGCTAAGGTGTTGGGTTCCTCCCCCACCAAATGTTTCGTTCAGGCGAAGTTTACTTGGAATAAGACAAGCATCTTGGAATGCTTTGCTCATTCGATTAGATGCCATCCATCTGTCGGAAGGTTCAGATAAATTTCAATGGAAACTGACGAAGAATGGTAAATTCTCGGTAGATTCCTTGTATAGAGTCCTAATCTTTCCGGAAATCCTAGCCGATAGTAAAAATCATAATAAAATTTGGAAGATGAAGATCCCGCTAAAAACTAAAGTGTTTGCGTGGTATCTCTGTCGAGGGGTTATTCTTACAAAAGACAACCTTGCCAAATTCAATTGGCATGGAAGTAAAAAGTGTGTCTTCTGTCAACATGACAAGACTATTAATCACTTATTCTTTCAGTGCGAGTTTGCTCGGTCTATATGGTCAGCCATCCAGATAGGTTCTACCTTACATCCTCCAAACTCGGTTGCAAACATTTTTGGCAACTGGTTAAACGGGGTTGATCCTAGGTTTAAACTATTTAGTAGGATGGGAGCGATTGCTGTTATTTGATCGCTGTGGCTATGTAGAAATTACAAGGTTTTTAATGATAAAAATGCTTCTCTTATGCAGGTTATTTATCGGTGTACAGCAACGCTACGAGCTTGGTCGGCCCTGCAGCGTGTGGAGCACCGAGATTTGTTTCTGGAGGTAGCGTTTCGATTGGAGGCAGCGGGCAGGGAGCTACTCTCCAGACATGGATGGCAGCATAGACTCCGGATCGACCTACCCACGGCTTAGGCGACGTTACATTTTCTCAGTTTGATATGTAATCCGCCTTTTTATTTTCAGTTTTGCTTACTCGTTGGACTCGTGTTTTTGTGGCTGTGTGCATCTCTGTTATGCAGAGCCCGGGTGTAATGCTTAAAACTTTTAAGTAATAAAATCCCTTTATCTAAAAAAAAATGAAACTGCAAGCAAACGACGACGAAGCACCAACCATTCAAAAAAAAAAGTGGCAAAACGTATAAAAAGGTAGTCCAGCGACTCCTATCCAGAAGGGGTACGCGTAGGTTCAATTGGATCATGCCTCTCGGATTTTTGTTTCCGCCTGTCAAGGACAGTATGCCGCTATACAAATATACATTGGGATTTGTTTAAAGGGTGGCTTGGAATCGAGTCCATTTCCACGAGTGGAAGGCGGATCTATCCATCAAGTCTTGGTGGAACAACATGTCGGCAAAAACATCCCAAACTGCAAGGCAATGGCGTCGCTTACTATGCTCACCTCTTGGACTATTTGGAACGAGAGAAACTCGCGTGTCTTTCGACACAAGTTCGCTCCAACAACCATCCTCCTTAACACCATTAAATCCGAAACGGGCCTTTGGAGCTCCGCGGGCGCGAAACATTTGAGATATACAAATTTGGGAGAGTAGTCCTTTCATGTTGTCGCTTTAATTTTCTTGTCAAAACTCTTATGACATCTCGTCATGGTTTTTGGTCTTGTTTTGAGAAATCCACAATTTATAGCTAATCTCAAGACAGTATTCAAATATCTTGTTTCTCCATTTGACACAAAGATGTGGGTGGCCCACATGTTGGCGCTGACTCGGCCTACAATTATCGATATGATGAAGAGGACTGAAACCGCACCCCAAACCATTTGACACAAAGATGTGGGTGGCCCACATGTTGGTGCTGACTCGGCCTACAATTATCGATATGATGAAGAGGACTCGAACCCTGCACCCAAATCGTGCAATACTGGACCGAGCCGAACTAGCTTGTCACCTCTTACAATATCGCAAGTGGAACCTCGTACAACGCAATGCAAATTGTATCCACCAGACTTTTTTGACAAGAGAGCCCGGACCACATAGTGCCACCCCGAAAGGCAGCACAATCTCGGTTTCGTTACCAGTTCGACATGAGTAATAGTAGAAAATACTTACTCGATTTGTTAGAAAAATCCAACAAAAACCATATAGAAAGGACTTGAAGCGACATTATTGACAAATAGAAATGGCAAAAAGTGCATCGCAGACACGTTAACACACCAATAAATGGTAGAAATAAAACTTGAGTTGCATCATATCTTTCGTACACCCTCCGTCTGAGATGATGATCTGGAATGGCACATCTAGAGAGGGGTGTGAAGACCTCGAAAGGGTCTCATAGGAGCAAGTATGTATTTTCTGCATTGTTTGAAGTGTGCGTGAAAAAGTCATCCGACCGTTTCATGACGTTGCTCGACGCTTTAGCTTAGCAGACGAAGGTTTCGCCTTCGACGACCCTTTATTGCAAGTAAAACATTGAGTTCTTGAGAGACAAACAAAGGCACGCAACACCATCGCTGGTGGGCACAATCACTCGGCATCACTCGTTAATGAACTAAAATATGGTTTTCCGATGCCCCTCATTCCAAAGTTCAAGAAGTGTGTGTATGCTCCCGCGCGCATGCGACATGGCATATCACGTATGTATTGAGTATTCTGTAGATTGTGTATGGGTCTAGGAATTTTGAAGATTTGAACAACATGCCACAAACAAGATGCATCACGGGGTGTTTTCATAAGAGATGTAACAAATACACAGAAGAGATATACATTATGTACATAGTGCCCCTTATATATATGCAAAAGGTATAACTCAAGGGTGGGCATCCAACCTCCAAGGTTGTACAATGAGGAGGAGGTCCTTGAATAAAGCATGTGAAAGAATCATTAGCCCATGTGATGGAATGCAAATATATGTGTCAATGATTACAAAATAAGGTTTTCGTTTTTTTACAAAAATGGTTTTTTATTGGTGCAGAACGCAAACTGCATATCGAGCCTCAACATTTGGTGGAGTACTCACACCCATATCTCCACACATAACATAAAGTTAAAAAAAGCAAACCACGATGGCAGTTGCGTCTGGAAGGCTAGGAGATTTTGATGGCATGTCTAGTTCGAGATTGCCTTGCATCATCAGATTTGGGGTTTTGGATGAGTTGCAGACAGTGCTTCATCGCTTTCCGCTCTGTGTGTACAATTTCATTTGATGGGTTCTTGTCCACTTCGCAACTTTATATTGGGATGGCGGCGAGTTTGGTGATTCGTAGCAGCGTCCTCGGCAAGTGCGGCGGGTTCACTGTGTATCTTCATTTTTTGTGTTGCTCTTTGAGCACCGAGGCTCGACGTACATGGTGAAGATTGTAGGTTGAACCTTCATTGGGTGTACCAAGGAAAAAAGGGCAGCACAAGTCGACACAATGGCGAAAATCTTAGTATAACCCCACTCTAACATACAAGGACTCCATCCATACTAAGATACTGTCAGTAGACATCCCCACGCTTAAAATAAAAAAATCATGTGGTTCCTTAATAGAAAGGTCTTACTTACAAAAGATAATCTTGCAAAGAGAAATGGGCATGGTAATCCTACTTGCTCCTTTTGTGGTGGTAATGAAACTATAGAACTTTTGTTTATTTTTTACCCTTTTGCTAGACTTGTATGGCGTGTTGTGTTTTCTTCTTATAATATCCCACCCCCTACCAATGTCACTAATATGTTTGGGAATTGGTTGAATGGGATTGATAAAAAGACCAAAGCTAGGATCCGCATCGGCGTGTCGGCTATTTGTTGGTCTATATGGAATTGTAGGAACAATCTTGTGTTTAACAGGAAATAAACTTTTCATGTCTTACAGGCTATCAATTCGGCGGTGCACTGGATCCAACTATGGGCTTTTTTGCTACCTCCGGACCAGCAGGAGCTTATGGATACTGAATGCAAAACACTCCTGTTGGTGGCACATGATTTTTTCTCCCGGCATACGTGGCAGCATACTAGGAGACTTTTATAGTGCCTTTCTTTTCTATCTTCCTTGCCGGCTGATATCGGTCCAGACTTTATTTTATTTTATTTTTTGGCTGTGATGTAATACGCTGAATATTTAGGAACTTCGTAATAAAAGGCTGTGTGCATCACTCGATGCAGAGGCCGGGGCTTTACCCCATTTCTAAAAAAAAAAGTAGACATCGACATCAAAAAATCAGAAATTGAGTACCGCATAAACATGATCATGTCGACACTGTATGTCAATCAACGCTCAAGGCACAGTTTCAACTGATACTGCTAACCTCAGCTCAGCCATGGTAACAGGTTTCAGCGCCCATCTCGCAGCTAAGGGCATCTCCAGCCGTTGTGCCTCCCCAGGGCCTAAAACGGCGCTATTTTCGGCCGCCGCGGCGCGAAACGGCGCTAATCTGGATCCTGGGGGCGCGTTTTCCAGCCGCGAACCCAACCCAAGTTTCGGCCCAAAAATTCAAAAACGCCGCGAACAAATAGACAGGCGATTTCCATTCATATTTGGCGGAAAAATCGCCGATTACAGGGCAGAAGTTGAAACTAAAAACATAAAAACATTTTATTCGGCGATCGGCGATCTACACAGGGCTAGTTGAGGCCCAGGCTGGCTTGGATCGCCTTGGCGTAGTCGCCGCCGTCGTCGTCGTCGTCGGAGCCGCCCCCGGGAGGCCTGCTCGGGCCTTCGCCGTCGCCGCGCTGGAACTTGCTCAGCAGCAGCGCCTGCCTGAAGCCGTCGACCTCCTCGTCGCTGTCGCTCGGATCGAGCACGTAGTAGGGGATCTCCGGCGCCACCGGAGGAGGAGGAATGCGGCGGCGGCCCGCATTGGCGTGCTGGCGCTCCTCCGCGCGCCTGCGCTCCAGCTCGGCGAGTGCTTCGCGCTGGCGCTCCAGCTCGGCCTCCGTGAACTGGCGGAGGCTCCAGTCGGCGGCGAATTCCTCCGTCGCCGGCTGGATTGTGTTGAAGGAGGCCTCCTCCGCCTCCTTCAGGCCGGGCCACTCCACCTCCTGCTCCGGCTCCTGCTTGGACTCCTTCTTGGCCCTGACGAGGCGCTGCAAGAAGGAGCGAGGGGGAGAAGCCGCGCGGCGCTGGGAGCCGCGGCGAGGCTCGTCGATGCGCAGGGCGCCGCTGCGCAGGACGCGGCGGCCGGAGTTGAGAGTGGGGGGGTCACAGAGGGGGCGCGGCGCGGCTGCATGGAGCCGAGCGAGCGCCGGAGGAAGACGAAGTGGCGGAGGAGGAGGACGCGCCGCCCATCCGCCGCGGCGTCCACGACGCGATCCTCGGCGGCATGGTCAGCCGGGGCTCGTTGCCCGCGGCGATGTAGTCCAGGACCCACTGGAGGCGGCGGTGTGGGCCGCCCCACCACCGCTTGCGCCCCTTCGAGTTGTGGCGGCCCTCCACCTGGCCGTTGTTGCCGCGGTCGACGACGTCCTGGTCGTGCCGGCGCTGGAAGTAGGCCTGCCAGAAGGCGTCGTTGCCCTCCGCCCTCCAGCGCGGGTCCGCGGCCTGCTCCTCCGTCAGGGCTTCGCGAACCTCGGCGATGGCGTAGTCGAACTCGACGCCGACGGGGACGGGAGGCACGGGGATTCCTCCCGCGCTCAGCTGCCACGGCCCCTGGCCGCCGGATGCGCCGGGGACGCGCATGTCAGGGGGGCACGGGTACCCTGCCTGGTAGAGCGCCCATGCCTCGTCCTTGCGGAGGTGATGGCGGGTCCATCCGTTGGCGGCGGCGGCGTCGTCGGCCATTGGGCACGGGCGAGGGAGGGCTCTGGCGAGGGAGGGAGAGCAGAGAAGAGGCGAGTGTGCGGAGGGCCGGCGAGAGGTGGGGGATTTTAAAGCTCGGCGGCCAGGCGTGGTGGCGCGACATTACTGCGCCATTGCGCCGCGTGGCCTTCGATTGGACGTCGAAGCGACGTGCGCCGGCCACGTCATTACTCCGGCAGCCTTTTGACCGGCGCGCTCACTGGCCGCTGGCCACGCCATTAACTCCGGCAGCCTTTGACCAGCGCGGGAGCCGAGAGGATGAGGGCGCGCCGCTCACGGGCGGTTCTGTTCCGCACCATTTTCGCCCGCGTCGCTGACAGCGCTGGCCCGCGTCGCCTTTCCCGCCATTTCACCCCCCCCAAGCCGAACCCAGTGGGCTGGGTTCCCCCTGGGTGCGCCGGCGCAAGATAACGCCGAAACGGCGCTATTTGGTCTTCTGGGGGGCCGAGTGGAACAAAGACGGCGCTTTTTTGGCCGCCGCGGTGCTAAAAAGGCCTCTTGGGGGCTCTGGGGGGCGGCTGGAGATGCCCTAAGCAGGTCATAATGGGGTGGCCCGTTCAGAGAGGGGCATGATGATTTCAAGTGCCTCTGAACAGTGTGCAGACTCGAGATGTTTCATCCAAAGTTTGGCAGGCACCGCTCGCGCTTCAAGTACTCAATGCTGACAGTATGCCTTTCCAAGTGAATCACTTCCGTGTTGTGTTGCAAACAAAGCTAAGCCACACAACCACCGGTGGGCAGAAACTCTTAGCAGGTGAAGTGCGATAAGTTGAAGGTGTCTTTCTGATGCCACTCATTCCGACACTCGATGATAGTGTGTGCATGTGACCATGTGAACGCAACATCGCATCTCCGTTTCTAGATGGAGTGGGTACTTCGTGAACTGTTTATGGTCTAGGGGAGTTTATATGTTTCGGCAACATACAGGAGCAGGGTTGGAAGAAATTACATCACATGGATCACGGCACGGCGTGCGTCTTTTCCGTGAGGGCTGTACCAAATCGAGGAGATGAAAACTCACATAGAGGGTGTGTGTGAATATATATAAGCCAACTTTTTTTCTTTGTTAGATGATATAAGCCAACTAAACCCCGCTAGGTGGACATCCAACTACCTATGGCGTGCTCCCACCAATCAGACTGAGAAACACGTAGGAAATCACCCTGTTAGAGCCTCCATTCCTGATAAGATATATAGCGATTAAATATTTTCAAAAATTCAAACAATTTAAATTATAACCAATTTAATATAAAACAATATTACCAATTCTAATACCATATAGATACACTACGAAAATATATTCAATGACGTGTCTAATAAGATTGATTTCGCATGTAGAGTTTGATAGTTCTTTCCAAAAGTTTGGTCAAAGTTTACATCTTTCGACTCAAAAATTATACATCTTGTTTTACGAAATGGGGCACTATCGCAGTACATCCTTTGGCAGCAAGCTTAAGTCCTAAAGTACCAATGAGAGTTGAAAGAGATTTCGATATTCCTCTTTCTCTTGCATTTCTCCTCTACAATGCTCTATTTTCTGTAACCATTTTACATTTTTCTCTATTTTTATTTTATTAATTTCTATAAAATTTTCTCCTTTTTCTTTTATATTCATTTCTCTTTTTAGTTTGCCACCTTATTTTAATTTTCCCTTTTAGCTCAATCATGTATATTTTTTCAAATACGAGAACATTCATTATGTGTGAACTTGTATTTCAATATACGTCATGACCCTTATGGTAGATGAAAATTAGTTTTATGGTACATGAATATTTAAATAGTTTTTATTTAATTACTTTAAGAGGGAGCTATATTCATTGTTTCCGTCTAGGCTGTTAAAATTAGGTCCATTTGTCTAGGATGTTGGTACCAGTTTTATTCTACTTTTCCGTATTATTTAGGATAAAACATGAATCGGTTTCTGATAAGTATGCATGCCCTTAAAATAAATGAACACTATCTACTCACACCATTGACATATTTTTGAGATATATGGGCATTTTATTTATACATATAGGTACATTTTTTCATACACTGTGATACAAATTGTATCCATCATACTTTGCCGACAAAGTAAACAGGAGTGCTGCCTATTCACATAGAATAAAATACTTGCTCGGTTAATTAAGAGTAGTAGACAAAAACAAGATACAAAGGGAACGAAGCCCCATCATTAACAAATTGACAGAAACGACAAAGCAACCCGCATCACTAACACACTAACAAACAAGAAAGTGCTAGAGAAGAAAACACAAGTTGCATTAAACCCTCCAGTAGGAATAACAGTTTAGCGTGGCCCGCTTAGAGAGGGGTGGAAAGACCCCGACGGACTCTCGAAGGAGCATGGATGTATTTTTCATACTATTTCAAGTGCGTGCCTGAAAATGACTCTATTCCAGGAGGATCGTGACGATGCCTCTCGTGGCAGACACTCTTTCATCACAATTAAAGCTATAATATAATCTGGTGCAAACAAAGGCACACGACATGGCCACCGTGGGCACAGTCTCTCAGCATCAAATTTCAGCAAAGTCAAATGTGTTTTTTCCGATGCCACTCATTCCAAAGTTCAAAGAAGTTAGAAGTGTACGTATGTTACCACGCGCATGCGACGTGGCATGTTCTTTCTAAACTGACTATTCCGTGAATTGTCTATGATCTAGCGAAAGCTGGATGGTTTCAGATACAGGCAGCAGATGTGGAACAAATCACATCATACCCACCACTGCGTGTGTGTTCGTAAGGGAGGTGCCAAAATAAATTGAGGGGAAGAAAATTATGTAGAGGGTGCTTCAATATATATAGGCCAAAACAAAGATTAGAGGGTTGGGCATTTAACCTCCAATGTTGTATGTTCGTGGTGCGGTACACCCACCGGCTCGCCATGGTCAGGTCTATTGGAAGCTTCAACGAGGAAAGTATGGATCGGGTTAACTTCACTCATGCAATTGCAGGGTCATTGATAGCCTCACGAGATAAATTAATTAATAAATGTACACAAGTGAAGAAGGTACAAGTAGTAATTGTGGTAAGATCCCTCTAGGTGAGCACGTTTACAACGTGTGGATCCATCACTCATGCAATTGCAGGGTCATTGATAGCCGACCTATAGATTCCATACGTGGACATAGCCTCTTGCACTGTCTTCATGTCACCGCAACACCAATTCTTGCTAGATGATCGTTTGTGCCTTTTTCTAGCTAGCATTTTGCAGCCGATTCAGTTTACTCGTTGCAGTGGCTTCGATTCTTATAAAAACGTATTTTATGTGAGTAGTTGTGAAAAACATAAGAATCATATGAACACAAATTTATCAGATTACAACTTGGTGGACGAAATAAATTACCATGCTATCTTTTTTGTTTATTAAATAAAGGAGTTGTCCCCTCCCAAATTTATATAAAATAAAACCAAAGGAATACAATTATCTGTGCCAATATCAAAATAAGGTTTTCAAAATAAAAATACAAAAGAAGGTTCATTCATCCATCAACTCAAACTGAACGCCATGCCTAGCAACCACAGGTGAAGCAATCTCACCCATATCTCAACACATAACATAGACTAATTAAGCTAAAGCAAACTATGAAGGCAACTTTTTGATAATGTTCTACGCAATGGGCTTGTCCATTATGACAAGCTCCGGCACAACACCAAGAACTTCTACCCCCCCCCCCCCCCCCCCCCCCCCCCACCCCACTTCTACCTAGTGATATCAACCTTTAAATGATACATAATTCATAGTTTAAATTTTACAAGTTTCTGAAAATTCTGAAACAAATGTGTGAGTGATCACAAGATATATATTACCAATTGCTAGAATTTACATATATAACCAAATTTGAATTATACACAAAGAACCAAGATGACAAGTTCATTATGAATAGTGTCACCAAAAAACACAATATTCATGTTGACACTATTACATTGACATAAACTAGACTCCACAAAACTTATTATATTTAACCACAAACTTTGACTTGTTTTCAAAACTACACAACATGTAATCATCAACACAAAATCTATATATCGCATATTCCCTCTTGACACAGAACAACTGATGTGAGTGGCCCACATGTCGGTGCTAACATGGCCATCTACAACGTGGCGAAGGGAGCCTGAATTGTACCCAATTGGAAAATAATTGACCGACCAAACCAGTTTGTCTCCTCTTATGCAGAATGAATATCTACGATATTTGGAATCCACGACCAAAAAAGACCGATGCTCTATATCTATCAAAATTCTAATCAAAGCGGAAGGATGAACTCGCAATTCCAACCTCTTAAGTACTATGTATACCAATTGTAGCTATCGTACTTTTATCGAGAAGACGGGAGCACTGCTATTCACATAGAATAAAATAGTTTTCCAGATAATAGAAGAAAAAAGGTGAAACAAGATTTAAAAGGGAACGAAGCCCCGACATGGCAAATCGACGAAAACAACAAACAAACCGCAACACATACACGCTAACACACCAAGCAAAAGCAGAGAAGAAAATCTCGCTGACATCATGCATTCCACCACCTTCTAGTCAGCAAGTCGTTATGGGTTGGCCCGTTCGGAAAAGAATGTCTGCTGATCCCGAGAGCCTCTCAACAGAGTGCGTAGTCCAAGTGAATCGTTTCCATTATTTGCGGCAAACAAATCTAAGCGACATGACTACTAGTCAGCACAATATCTTAGCAGGCTAAGGACGATAAGTTGAAGTTGCTTTTATGATGCCACTCATTCCGAACTTCGAAAAAGTGTGTATCTATACTACTATTAAAAGAGCAAACATGTTGGGATAATTTAAATCTTGTCCGTTTAATTTCGATCAACGGTCCAGATTGTCTCGATGTCGAGTAGCAAACACTTTTGATCTTGTCCGTTTATTTTTCGATCAACGACCACCAAACAACTTTGACCGGTCCAACAGTTTTTCCCATCCTTATTATGTTGGATCCGTTCGTTCTGAATCTAGGGAAAAGGAAAAGGAGACGCAAGATCGATTCCCGGTGAAAGAAAATCAGATCGGCCCAGCCAAGAGCAACATACACGGAAAAGCAAGGTCAAATCCCCCGATGGAAACAAATTGGATCGAGACCAATGTACAACTCCTGATCTCACCCCAATTTATGAATAGATCTGATTTCTTAAGAGACCTAATCCAATGACGTATACGTGAATAGCGTAATGGATGCCGACCAATGGTCGGACCTGCCGTCGAAGCTCATGGGCATTGTTTCAGGCACCTGCCGTTTGTTGCCGACCTCAGCCGCCTTGGTGCGGTCTATCATCAGCTCTAACATCAAATTGTTGCCACCATCGCGGCAGCAACATGTAGAACGGCCAGAGAAGGACCAAGCGAGGTGAGTGGCTATACAGGCTTTATGGAGAAGCCGCGGAGCTGGCCGGGACGCAGCTACAGCCATGGGAACTCACCGCGCATTTGTGCAGCTCATCCGCCAGTCCGTTAAGCGCGTGCACCTGCGCGAGGGACGACGACGTGGAGGAGGTTTCGGCCACGAACGCACCCATGGCGGACCTATCAGCACCGGCTCCACGAAATGCCGCCCGCGACCATCACTAACCGCGCCGGCAGCAGGGTCGCCGAGCCGCGCCTCGACTGCTGGGCGCGGCGGCGAACGTCGTGTCCAAGCACCGTGTCCTGGAGCCATGCTTTGGACAGCCCCACCGCCACCGTGCAACGTGCACATCGCTGGCCGCGCCGGCTGCAGGGTTGCCGAGCCTCGTACTGGAGCCGTGCGTCGAATCTCCGGCGCCGCCGCGCCCAGCAGTCGCACCTCCTGCTCTGGTTGCCTTCCCGACGAGCTCGGAGGTCCTCGCCTTCGCCCGGCCGCCACCTCTGACGACCTTGTCACCGGTTACTTTGCCGTCCTCTGGCTGATGCGATGAGTATCCTACAACCATGACCCACATGGGCATCGAGCGGCGAAAGGATGGCCAACTAGCAACTTTTGCTTCATCTCAAGAAACATCCATGGCGCCGCTGCCATGGAACCGCTGGACTACGATGTAGTGGAGACACGAGGATTCGGCCTCCAAGGACTACGGTGCGCCTGGTCCGCTGTACTACCCTCCATCATCACGGTGCAACTATCCGGCTATGTCGTAATCCATATAGATCTTGATACTCTCTTTTCCTACTTATAATTCACACCTTAAATCGTGAAAACGTGCGTTGCACGTACATGCCAACTAGTATGCATATATGCGACAACGCGCACGCAACATCGCATCTAGAAGGAGTAACTTTCTATGGCCTAGGGAGAGTTGAACAGTTTCATCGACAAAGCAGAGCCGGAACAAATTAGATCAGATCGATCATGGGATGGCGTATGTGTTGTACCAAATAAAATCACGTCTCAAGATGCGTGTGTATATATAGGGCCAACCAAAACTCCGGACATGGGCATCCAACAATCGATAGGTGGGCCTTGAATAGAGCCTGCTGCCAACGAATCTCCAGCCCATGTGGCCGCCGGGCAGCGTGCACAGAAATTCGCCTTCAAAACGTCTCCGCTCGGAACAGAACCACCGCCATCCCCACCAAGCTGAGACATCCCTACACCGAGAAGGATCCATCAACGCGACGCGATCCAATCATCCAACCCATGGCTGACGCCGACGCGCTCCCCGCCGTGCCGCAGCAGTGGCACCCGCTGAGCCAGATCGCGGCGAGTGGCACGCACCGGCTGCTGCTCTAGCAGTGGCTCAAGGAGGAGGACCTCCTCGCCCGCCGCGTCGCCCGGTGGGTGGCCCGCCTCGACGGCACCACGAAGAGATCGCCTTCCTCTACTGCGCCTTCCACACCGCCTCTGTCCTCATCCTCTTCCTCTCCGCCTCCGCCTTCGACCTGCTCATGGAGGTGGACGCCCTGCGCAGGGCCAAGATCCTCCGTGTCTAGGCCAAGGGCCACGCCACGGCCGCCGACGGGCCCAGGCCCTGGCCCGCCAGGGACCTCCCGTCTTCGCTCTCGTCGGTGCTGTATGCGGCGTCCTTGTGCTCACAAGGTTGAACAGAGGAGGTGGAAGACACACACACGTACGTACACAATGGAGACACAGAGGTTTAGAAAATCGTTTCACGAAACATCAAGCAGACTAGCAGATAATTAGAAAAACATACACACAGCACAATCCTCAGAACGAGCACGAGAATTTCATGTCTGCTCACCGCCAGTACACAGTTCACTATACATCCTAGTGACACCAGTACCATCATATGCTCGGTTGTATAAGAATGTGCATCAGAACTTAGAACATGCTAGTTGGACAAACTGTCATGCTAGTTCAACAATCAAAGACGCAAGTGTGGGTGCGTTGATGGGGCTTGATGAACCAAAATTGTCTAGTTGTGTTTACTGTACCAGATAGCCCAGGATTTTTGTATTCGCGTCCATGGCACTAGATCAATCAGGCCAGCTTGCACGCTCGTACTTCTGTTGGATCCATAGATTGCGTAGTTGATATTTTCCCTATGCATCCCATTTCGAAGAAATGTCTGCACATTATCATGCACGTATCTGAATTGAAGTACTTCATGCATAGCCGAAGCATGATGGATTGATGGGTAGTGGTTGAGTAGCACGTGCAGAAGTTATACATAGGTTATGGCTGGCTTGCCTACCATTCTCCCGAATTTATACGGGTGGTTACAGTGTGTTTGTCTCGGCAATTTGCTTGACTTTATAACTGTCATACGGGGTCGTCATATATGATGATGTGAGTTTTAAGTATGATCGGTAGTGCTTGAGTAGCGTATGTCAAAGTTATACATATTGCCACCACCGGCCTCTGACATATATAGATGTAGCAATTCCTCGGTGCCTTGCTTGCTTCGGCAGTTGCAAGATTTAGGCTCCCACCACGTTTCTGAAGCAAAGTTAGCCTCTCTAGAATTGTGCGTGAGTGTCCCATTGGGAAGAAAAGGAAGCATGTTTTCTACACAAAAAACTGCAAATCGTGATATGAAGACTTATGTTCGAAGAAACGGGAGGAAATTCCATATATGCCAAGCGCCGGCTTGGTGTCAGAGCTCATGGTTGGTGAGCTAGCCCACCTAGGTTCGAATCACGGTGAAACATTTGGACTAAACGGCATGCTTTCCTTGTGAAATAATCGATGCGGAGGTGTCATCTACCTAACAACGTATAGCCAAGAAGGGAGCCACCACCAACCCCCCCCCCCCCCCCCCCCCCCCCCCACGTTGGTAAAAAATTTAAGCTGTACGTAGACTACTTGTACAACGTATAGGCAAAAAATTAAGTTGTAGATAGTCTATGTACAACTCAAAGTTTTGGGGTTCCGCATATTCCACTAAAGTTTTGCTCGGCGTAAAGGTGCAACACTTACGTGAGTTGGTCGTCAAGTGATTATAGAGAAGATGGTATTACCCTTAGTCTATCATGATCATTTTTCCTCACCATTTTGCCTATAGTATTTTGTGTTTCTAAGTACTCCAACATATTGTATGAATTAACAAATATATTTGGAATAAATTGCAAATTTTATTCCAGATAATTATATAATATTAGCATAAAAATAGAACGCAATTTATGGGCACGCATGTAGTGGGCTCTATTTCGTTTCGGCATGTGTTCCTGCCAGAAGTCACGGTTATGTTTACATCTCCGCGCATAAGTTTTGTTTCCATAATTTTTTGGTTCCATCCCAGAAAGTTTACTTTGTTTCTATTTCGCATATGCAGTACATGCTTGTACATTCAGGGCATGAGATTTTGTTACTTTTTACCTGGCCTCAGAAAGACTAGATGAGAACGGGTAGATCTCAAATTTGACTTACAAGGATTATATGAAGTGAATTCATGTTAATTTACTACCATACTAACATTGAAATGATATGGTCTACATGGTGATCACATCTTATATCCATATAGCTCAATTGAGTTGAAGAGTAAGTGCTTGTTGTTCCACATAAGGGGAGTATGTGGTACATGACAGGGTCAACCCTCCTTAATAGAGATGTGCCTCTAAGTTCGAGCTGAAGTCGGTCGAGCTAGAAATGTCTTGTGAGTGGAGGGGGTCATTACCACGGTTTATAACCATAACAGAAGAGATGACGAGGTGGCAGTGATCTTTAAAGTTTGTCACGTGTCTGTTTAATGTATCCACCACGACAACTTTTCCAGTGGTTGATACGCAACCATCTACCACGGATTTTGTGAAGTGTGGTAGATTTATTTGCCACGCTGGTTTTATCATGGTACACCTACAGTGGTAAAAACCATTTTAGCCACAAAAAGTCCCCTTATACCACGAAACTTTGGTGTGGTAAAAGCCACATTTTCCTCTTGTAAAGGTGCATCGTATCTTTCGTACACCATCCTACCAAGATGACAGCCTGATGTGGCCCGGCCAAACTGGGTGGGAAGACCCTAACAGTCTCCCAAAGGAGCATGGATGTATCTTCCATACTCTGGGGTTCGTGCCTGAAAAAGTGACTATAGTCGAGCAGGGTCAGGGCGTTGTTCGAGACTTCAACTTTCCACCAGACGGACCTTTCGTTATCGACAACCCATCCCTGTTTCCAAGTAAAGCTCTGGCAGAACATGGTGCAAAAAAAGGAACACAACATGGCCAGCGGTGGACATAGTCTCTCAGCAGCACTATATGGTGAAGTCAAAGGATTATTTCGATGCCACCCATTCTGAAGTTCAAAGAAGTGTATGTATGTTGCCCGCGAATGTGATGTACCATCTCACATCTGTATTGAGTATTCTGTGAATTATCTACGGTCTAGCGAAAGCTTGACACTTTTAGCAACATACAGTAGAGATGAAATAAAATAACATAAGATCCACCATGGTGTGTGTTCGTAAGGGTTGTACATATTAAACAGATGAGATGAATTATTACTTCAACAGTGCCACCATTTATATATGGGCTGAAACTAACACCCGACAGGTGGGCATCCAGCCTCCAAGAGAGGCAGCTCTCTGAGCCGTGGTCAGGTTTATGCATCGATTAGATTAAAATGTTTAATTTTTTTATTGCAATAGTCTCAAGGCATAAATTCATTAATAAATGTACACAAGTGAAGAGGGAACAATTAGTCATTGTGGTAAGTTCCTCTAGCTAGTATTTTTCAGTCAATGCATTTAACTCATGGAAGGCTTGGATTGTTATAAAATAGTGTTATACGTGAGTAGCATGTGAAATCCATCAGAATCATCCGAACAAGAATTTACAATATTTTAACTTGGTAGACGAAATAAATTAGAATATTATCTTGTTTGTTTATTAAATTAGGTAGCTCTCCCCCTCCCAGATTAATTTAAAGTAAAAACAATGGAGTACAATTAACTCTGTCAATTGTTACAAAATAAGGTTTTATGATTATTATTATTTACAACATAAGGTTTTTGATCAGTGCACAATCTAAACTGAATGCCAAACCTCACAATCCAATCGTTGAACATGCCAGGTGGGGGCTCCCAACTATTAAGTCAGTTTTCTTTATATCTTGAAAACCCAACCATACCCACCCATGCCACTTGCTCGAGAATCCAAAGGTCCTTTTTTGCGTGACGGATTTCCTTTAATGAAAACATACTAAAATAGAACACAATCTCTACAGAAAATTTCTTGCAAAAGATACTTCAACCAAATTTATTACATTTAACCACACATTTTGACTTGTTTTAAAAAATCCAAACCATCTAAACATCACACAAAATCTTAATACCCATCTTCTCCACTTGACACAAAACAAATTGAGTGAGCGGCCCACATGTTGGTGCTAACACGGCCGAACTACCCAACATGATGAAGGGGATTCGAACTGTACCCAAATCGGGCAATACTGAAAAAACCAAACTAGTTTATCTCCTCATAGTCAGAATGAAAGTCTACTATATTTTGAATTCACGGCCCATACAAGGGTCAATTCCGTGATATCCATCATAATGTTAATCCAATCGGAAGTATGAACTCCCAATTGCAACCTCTTAAGTACTGTGTAGTACAAATTATAGCTATCGTACATTATCGAGAAGATAGGAGCATTGCCTATTCTATTAGAAGAAAATAGTTGTTGGAATAATTAGGAAGAAAAGGAGAAACAAGATTTCAAAGGACACAAGTCCCGAGCTGACAATCGACGAAAACAACAAACAAACACAGCACATACACACCATGAAAAACAAGATAAGAAAATCGCCTCGTGCATTCCACCCACCCACCACCCAGCAAGTCATTCTACGGTGGTGCATGTCCAGAGAAGGGTGTGATGATCCCGTGAGCCTCTCTACAGAATGCATACTCCAAGTTTCGTCCAAAGTATCTCACGACTTTCATGCAGTCAGAACTTTTGATGCCGAGAGTATGCCCTTCCAAGTGAATATCTACCATGTTGTATTCCAAACTAAGCTAAGTGACATGACCATCGGTCGGCACAAACTCGTAGCAGACCCATCCGACATAGTTGAAATTTTTTGTCTGATGTCACTCATTCTGAACTTGGAAGAAGAGTGTAAACTTAACCACACGAACACAACATCGCCTCCTATGTCTAGACGGAGTGCTTCGTGAACTCAAAAAAATAGTCTAGGGAGTTTAAGAGTTTGAGCAACAAACGAGAGATGGAACTAATTAAATCAGACCCATCACGCCGACCAAAATAAGCCAATGATGGAAACTCGTGTAGAGGATGCGTATGTATATAAAGGCCAACTAAAACCTGTGAGGAGGGCATCAAACTATCGAGGTTGTCGAAAGAGCTTATTCTCGCGCGTGCGAGCGCTCGCACGCTCTGCGTCGCGCGTCCGACCGTGGCGAGTTAGCTTTCTGTTCCCTTTCTTTTCGTGAGCACACGCACGTGGTCCCTCCGCTGTTCCTAATCTTTTTCCTTCCCTCGTCCGTCCGTGCATGCAGCGTGGTCCCGCCTCCTATTTTCCTTTTTCCTAGCTACACTGTTGCACAGTTTTTGCTTTTTGCTCATGCATGCATGCGAACAATGATTCACCATTTTCACCATTTTCTTACAAGCCTTTTTCAGCTGCCATGTTCATGCACAGTGAATGTCTATCTCTTTTCTCTATTCCCTTTTATGTTTTATTTTTGTTACATCAATATATATTTTTAGCTGGCCTATTCCCTTTTTTATCTTTTGGCCAAAAGAACATTTGATTTCCTCTTGCAAAAAATATCCATTTTTTTTTCAATTCCCTTTTTGGGACGGTGGTTTTTTAGGTAAATAAAAATGGGTGAGGGAATAGGCAAAATCCACTTCCTACTAGTACATAAAATTACAATATAAAATACCTACCACTTCCTACTAGTATAAAAACGTAAAACATAATTCAGACAAAAAATATATAATTTGATTTTTCTTGCAAAAATATCCATTACATGAGCCACGTATTTTTTTTGCTCTTTGCTCATACATGCATGCATGCCAATGTTTACCGGACCATGCATTTGGATATTTAGATGGAACGATCAGCTTTTTGTATGAAAACATGCATTTTATATGAAAATTCATTATTCTTAGAGAATTTATTTTGAATTCCCTTTTTGAGCGCTAAAAACATGCCCAGTGTAATTTTTGTCCCATTGTCCCTTCGTAACTATTCCCTTTACACGCTAAAAAATTATTCGATTTTTGCTTGCAAAAAATACTAGTATAATTTTTCAATTCCCTTTTTGGGACAGTGGGTTTTTAGGGTAAATAAAAAAGGGCGGGGAATAGGTAAATTTCACTTTCTACTAGTACACAAAATTAGAATAGAAAAGAACTATCAGTTTCTACTAGTATAAAAACAACAGAAAACATAATTTAGACTACCATCCATTTTGATCATAATTTATACCTAACATAATTTAGGTTGGTAATTCGTGCTCTAAATGCTTGGTAACACTTTAGCTAGTTCTATCATCGGTAACTTGCTTGCTAGGCAGTTGTTATCATCATCTACTATTTTTTAGGTTAGTAATTCATGGTATAGATGCTTGGTAACACTTTAGTTAGTCATAGGATCGGTAACTTGTTTGCTATGTACTTGGTATCCTCATCTACTAGTTTAAGGTTGGTAACTCGTGCTCAAGATACTTGGTAACACTTTAAATTAGTTCTGAGATTGGTAACTTGCTTGCTATGTACTTGGTATCATCATGTACTAGTTTTTAGGTTGGTAATTCGTGCTTTAGATGCTTGGTAACACTTTAGCTAGTTCTAGCATCGGTAACTTGCTTGCTAGGTAGGTGGTATCATCATCTGCTATTTTTTTAGGTTAGTAATTCATGTTATAGATGCTTGGTAACACTTTAGTTAGTCATAGGATCGGTAACTTGCTTGCTATGTACTTGGTATCATCATCTACTAATTTTTAGGTTGGTAACTCGTGCTCAAGATGCTTGGTAACACTTTAAATTAGTTCTGAGATCGGTAACTTGCTTCCTATGTACTTGGTATCATCATGTACTAGTTTTTAGGTTGGTAATTCGTGCTTTAGATGCTTGGTAACACTTTAGCTAGTTCTAGCATCGATAACTTGCTTGCTAGGTAGGTGGTATCATCATCTACTTTTTTTTAGGTTGGTAATTCATGTTATAGATGCTTGGTAACACTTTAGTTAGTCATAGGATCGGTAACTTGCTTGCTAGGTACTTTGTATCATCATGCACTAGTATTTTAGATTAATAACTCGCGCTCTAGATGGTTGGTAACACTTTAGTTTATTTTAGGATCGGTAACTTACTTGGTAGGTACTTGGTATCATCATGCACTATTATTTTAGATTAATAACTCGCGCTCTAGATGGTTGGTAACACTTTAGTTAGTTTTAGGATCGGTAACTTGCTTGCTTGGTACTTGGTATCATCATGCACTAGTATTTAGATTAGTAACTCGTGCTCTATATGCTTGGTAACATTTTAGTTTGTTCTAGGATCAGTAACTTGCTTGGTAGGTACTTGGTATCATCATGTACTAGTTTTTAGGTGGTAATTCATATGATGGTTGGTAACACTTTAGTCAGTACGTCCAAGGATCGGTAACTCGTTTGCTGTGTGCTAGCTATCATCATCTACTAGTTTTCATGTTGGTAATTCGTGCGCTAGATGCTTGGTAACACTTCAGTTAGTCCTAGGTACCTATATTAGGAACACCTTGGTACTTTCATCGTTAATATGGAGATAACTTTTTGCTTGACAGCTTGATAACTACGTCATCAACACTTTAACAACAATCATCGTTAAGTTCTTGATAACCACATGTTAAACTTTTTGCTTGACACCTTGGTAACTACATCATCAACACCATGAACTATATGCGCCCATGTCAGTTATGTTCTCATAATAGCCATCATAGTTATCATTTTGTAGTTATATTTTCTTTGTCTTATATATTATTGGCGTTCATCTGGACTCTATTTTGATCAAAATGCATAGTAGTCTGGATTATGTTTTCTGCTATTTTGATACTAGTGGAAAGTGGTAGTTTTTTTTATTCTAACTTTTTGTACTAGTAGAAAGTGGACCTTTTCTATCCCCACACATTTTTATTTACCCTAAACAAATCACTGTCCCAAAAGGGAATTGAAATTATACTAGGTATTTTTTACAGGCAAAAATTCAAATATTTCTGTTTTAACGCGTAAGGAGAATAGTAAAAGGTAACCGAAAAATTATCGTAGGTATTTTTTTGAACAAAAGTCAAATCTTTGTGTTTTTGTTTTTCAAAATAAAATTATAGTAGGTATTTTTTTTGCATTCCCGAAATGAAAAGGGAGAGAAAAAAAGAGAAAAGTGGAACAGCTACGCAGTTAATACGTGCATTCATTAGGCATAACTAAGCGCATGCATGGATTAGACGGCAAAATTACCAAATAAAAGGATGTCTCAACTTGAAGCACAAGCTATCAAGTGAAGCACAAGCTTGTTTTTTAAATACTCGCTCCGTACATAAAAGGATGTCTCAACTTTGCCTAAATGTGCACGTATCTACACACTAAATCATGTCTAGATACTTGCAAATTTAGATGAAGTTGAGACATCTTTTGTGCACAAAGGTAGTAGTAAATTTCCTCAAAGGACAACAAATATTTTAGCTACGGCCTCAAAAGGTCGTAGATATTTTTTACAAATTAATTTTATAGTTCTTCGCCGATCAACGGGAAATTTTGAACTAGTAGGAACTGACAGTTCATTTTTGTTCCATTTTTTTGAACTAGTAGGAAGTGGGTATCTCCCACCCTTTTTTTAACCCTAAATATCACTGCCCAAAAAGAGAATTGAATTTTTACTTATTTATTTTTTCCATACTAGTAATTCATATATTTTTAGTCTTAGCTTAGCGCCAAAAGGGAATATTCATGCCCATGGACCATGGCCCTCGCGGGGTAACGTAGGCCTCTCTCACGAGCGCCGGCACGGAAAGGGAAAAAAACAACGTACATGGCCCTGATAACGACGTTCGCGTAGCACGTGGGCCAGAAAGGGAATAGGAACGTACACGCAGCTCGTCGGCCGGAAAGGGAAACCGCGCGCGTGGAAACTTTTCTTTTCTGGGGATGTCGGAAATGGTGCGATGGATAGCTATCGATCGAACGTGCGATAGCTAGCATCGCCCCGAGGTTGTACAATCGTTATGCGGGCCTTGAATGTTGCCTAGGAGTGAATCTTCAGCCCATGTGCCCGTCGGGCAGCATGCACCCACCGCCTGTCGAGCCAAATGATGCCCAACCACGCCGCTCCTCGAGGATTCTAATAGTTGCGTTCACCTCGAGGGCCTCAGCGTTCAACGGTTGTACAAAATAAAGGAGATGAAAAATCACCTCCTGTGTGTGTGCGCGCGCGCTTGTGTGCGTGCGTGTGTGCATGCGTGCGTGCGTGTGTGTCTCTAGGCCGACTAAAACACGAGGCGGGGGCATCCGACTACCAAGGATGTACGATCCAGATGCGGGCCTTGAATTTAGCATGTGAACGAACCTCCAACCCATGTGACAAGCAGTGTGCACCCACCGTTGAGCCGAATGATTTTGAACTTATTTTGAGAAATACACAATTTATAGTTAGTCATCAACATAGAATTCAGATATCTTGTTTCTCCATTTGATACAAAAATTATGTGGGCGGTCCACATATTAGAGCTATTGTGGGAAAAGATGTCCAATATGATGACGGGGACTCAACCACACCCAATTCGGGCAACCATCACATCTAAAACATAATAAAAATTCAATGTATTATGTCACAGGTCCAACCTCAATCCAAACAGATGCATGATGTCCCAAATCCAACCTTCTGCAACGCACTGCAACTTTTATCCACCATACTTATTTTGAGAAAAACGATGAGAGCATTCCCTGTTCTCATAGAAGAAAACAATTGCTCGGTAATAAGAAAAACTGGTTGAAAACAAAATACAAAGATCATCAAGCCCCTGTTAATTCCACAAGATCGTTTAGGCTAGATCCTACGGGTAGAACAAAGAGATGGGGAGGAGGATGGGTAGCTTCTCCTTGGCTCGATGCGCTCGAGCTGCCGGCCGTGGTGGACGGTGGCGGTGGTGGCAGAGAGTAGCAGTGGCGGCGGTGGTGCTTCCCGTCGGCCAAGCGCTAAACCCTAGATCGGATTGGGGTGTCGGTGGGGTGTACGGCGCACGGTGAACCTCATACTGTGTGCCGCCGGCCCCCACCTCTTTATATAGCGCTGGCGACAGGGGCCCACCAACCATTAGGGTTGGGCGCCCCCGATCAGGGCGCAGGTCAAAGGGCCCGGTGGGCCGTTGGGCCCACACGTGAGTGGAGATCAATCTAACATTCTCCCCCTTGATCTCTACTTTACTTTTAACTTTATACTTTATACTCTACTAGTTTCATCACCGATTAGTACATAGAGCATGTTTCATCGACACAGCTCAATTGCCGATAGAATCAGACAGCTACAATGTATTTCTCTGTTTTGAAACAAATTATGTTCCTTTTGGGCCTCTCATGATCCAGAAAACATAGGCTTTCCCTTAAACCCATGCCGGCTACGTGTTCCATGAACACACTGGGTGGTAAGCCTTTCGTAAGCAGATCCGCAAGCATATCCTTTGTCCTTATATGCTCGAGACTTATAGTTTGATCCTGGATTTTATCTTTCACAACATAATACTTTATCTCTATTGGTTTGGTAGCATTACTCGACTTGTTGTTGTGAGCATAGAATACTGCGGGCTGGTTGTCACAGTACATCTTTAGTGGTTTGTCAATACAATCTACCACTTTCAAGTCGGGTATAAATTTCTTTAACCATATCACCTGCCATGTGGCCACATAACATACTATAAATTCTGCATACATCGTGGACGATGCAACTATTGACTGTTTAGAGCTTCTCCACGAAATAGCCCCTCCAGCAAGAGTGAACACGTATCCTGACGTGGATTTTCTATCATCTTTGTTTCCCGCAAAATCTGCGTCTGAATACCCTTTTATCTCTAGTGAATCAGATCTTCTGAATGTTAGCATGAGGTACTTCGTGCCTTGCGCATAACGCAATGCTTTCTTTGCCATTTTCTAGTGCTCTGGGCCTGTATTCTCTTGATATCTACCGAGTAATCCGGTGATAAAAGCTAAGTCAGGGCGAGTGCACACTTGTGCATACTGTAAACTTCCAACAACCGAAGCATATGGTATTGATTTCATTTGATCGATCTCATACTGGTTCTTGGGACATTGGAATTTCTCAAAACTGTCGCCCTTGACTATAGGAGCAGGTGTGGCACTACACTTATGCGTATTATACTTTTAAAGAACCCTTTCAAAATATGCCTTCTGCGATAGTACTAAAACTCCATTTTTCCTATCTCGGTGAATTTCTATGCCCAAAACATATGATGCTTCACCAAGATCTTTCATATCAAAATTTGAGGATAAGAACTTCTTTGTTTCTTGTAGTAGACTAACATCACTGCTAGCAAGCAAGATATCATCCACATACAAGATTAGGAAAATATATTTCCCTTTTTTAAACATTGCATAAATGCAATTATCCTCAACATTCTCTTTAAATCCAAAACTTTTAATTGTCTCATTAAACTTTAGAAACCACTTTCTAGAAGCTTGCTTTAATCCATAAATGGATTTCTTCAGGTGGCATCCCATATCTTCCTTGCCTTCCATGATAAAACCCTTGGGCTGTTTCATGTAAACATTTTCTTTTAAATCTCCGTTTAGAAATGCCGTCTTTACATCCATTTGATGTATCTCTAAATCAAAATGTGCAACTAGTGCCATTATGATTCTGAAGGAATCCTTACATGAGACTGGGGAAAATGTCTCATTGTAATCTACCCCTTCTCTTTGTGTAAATCCTTTTACCACTAGTCGTGCTTTATACTTTTCTACATTCCCTTTTGAGTCATACTTAGTTTTGTAGACCCATTTGCAGCCTACTGTTTTGGCTCCTTTAGGAATATTTTCTTAAGTCCCAAACATCGTTGGAACTCATCGATTTCATCTCATCTTCCATTGCCTCCAGCCACTTCGATGAGTGAGGGCTTCTCATGGCTTCTTCATATGAAGTGGGATCACCTTCCATATGAGCTATTTCTGTGTTATAAACTTTGTAATCAGTAGAAATAGCTGATCTTTTAGCTCTTTTAGACCTTTTAGGGGCCTCATTTTCTAAAGGTGGCTGTTGCACCTCCCTTTCATGCTCAACAACGGGTTCAGTCGGCTCCTGATGGACAGGCTCTGGATCTTCACCCATAGTTGTCACGGGTGGAGGTACAACAGGTGCTTGCACCTCAATCTCCGGAATTGTCGGTGCAGGCACACCCTCTTCTCCTCAAGATCAATTTTTCGAGCTACCATGCTCCCCCTCATCATTCCGTACTCTAAGAAGACGGCATGTCTCGTTTCTACAAACTTTGTGTATCTGTCTGGACAGTAGAAACGAAAACCTTTTGATCTATCAGGATAGCCAATGAAGTGGCAACTGACTATTTTGGGATCTAACTTTGCAATATTTGGATTAAATACTTTGGACTCGGCTGGGCTCCCCCACACCCTGAAGTGTTGTAGAGAGGGTACTCTTCCTGTCCACAACTCGTACGGTGTTTTGGGGTTTTAAGCGCCTCCATCCAATCGCAAGGTGGAGTAACTCATCATGCTGCGCACCATATCCATAAGTGTACGGTTACGGCTTTCAGCTACTCCATTTTGCTGAGGGTCGCCCGGCATTGTATAGTGGGCCACTATGCCAGTCTCCTGTAAGAACCTCGCAAAAGGTTCAGAGACTTGGCCATATGGAGTGTGCCGACCGTAGTACTCCCCCCCCCCCCCCCCCCATGGTCAGATCTCATTGTCTTTATTATTTTATCATGCTGATTTTCTACTTCAGCTTTGAATATCTTAAATTTATCCAACGCTTCAAACTTGATTGGATAAATATAACCATATCGGGAGTAATCATCTGTGAATGTTATAAACGACTCATAGCCATCCACACTATTCACAGGAAATGGTCCACAAATGTCAGTGTGAATGATTTCTAGTGTTCCTGTGATTCGGTTTGCACCCTTTTTATTTGTTTTACGTACTTTCCTTTAATGCAATCTATGCATTGTTCTAAGTCTGAGAACTCTAATGGAGGAAGAATTTCATTTTTAACTAGACTTTCTATTCTCCACCTCGAAATATGGCCCAAGCGACAGTGCCATAATTTCGATGAGTCATGAGTTCTCTTTCTTTTCTTTTGGTCTTTATCCGGCGCGGAAACATGCTCATTCACATTACACACAGAATACACTTTTTCAAGTAGGGATAATAAATAAAGCTCATTGTGAAGTAATGCAACACCCACATAAGCATTATTAAACCATATGGCACACTTGCCATGTCCAAAATAACATTCATAACAATCTTTGTCGAAACGTGAAACACTAATCATGTTTCTGTGTAATGAAGGAACATATAAAACATCTCTAAGCAGAATCGTGAATCCATCAACTAACTCCAGGGAGATGTCGCCGACAGCTTCAACGTCTGCTTGGACTCGATTTGCAACTTCAATGCATCTTTCTTCTCTTTGCGTAGTCCGCGTCGAATAGAATCCCTGTAATGAATTTGCAACATGAACAGTTGCACCTGAGTCAATCCACCAAGTAGATTTCGAAAACTGTGTATACAAGGATTCATTTACAAAGGAAACAATGTTGTTACCTCTCTTTGCCATTATGGACTTTAGCCAAACAGGGCAATCTTTCTTGTAATGCTCAGTCTTCTTACAGTGGAGACAAGTATCTTTTTCCACTAGAAGAGACTTCTGCTGATGCTGATAATGCATGGGAGCTTTTCCTTGTGGCTTTGAAGGGAAACCATTGCTACTTTGATTGTAGTTCTTTTTCTTATTATCCTTCACATAGTTCAGAGAACCACCATATGAGGCTTTAAGTCTTTCCTCTTCTTGCACACACATGGCTATTGTCTTTTCAATGTCCCATTTTTCAGGCGACATGTTGTAGTTGACAACAAAAGTGTCAAACTCTTTTGGTAGTGAAGTCATAACCAGGTGAACAAGGAGTGCAGGCTTGAGCTCCAAATCCTCGTCCATGGGCTTAAACTTAGCTTCCATGTTGCTCATCCTGAGGATGTGCTCTCTTATGCCATGTCCACCTCCTGTGTATTTTTCTGTCACCAGCTGCTTTAGCAGCTGAGTAGCATATATCTTTGAAGAACAAGTGAACTGGCTCTTTATCTTTTCAAGAAACTCCCTTACGGAAGGACACTCTGCAATTGAGCCCATAATAGCGTGCTCAACTGTGTTCTTTATGAAAGCCATGCACTTTTTTTTGGCAGTGAGCCACTTTTTGTTGTCGAGGGTATATGACATCTCCAATGGAGTATAATCCCTCCTCTTTTTATACCAAGCACTATCATCATTTTTTTCATCTCTGACTGGCTCTTTAGGTTTGACCGGCTATGGGGTGTCCACAACCCAGTCCACCTCAGCACAAACAAAAGCCAAATCAACCTTCTTTCTCCATTCATTGTAGTTGTCACCTCTGAGTGTAGGAACATACTTGATGCAGCTCATCAAGTAGTACCCTCCTGAAAACCACAATGAAGTGAGATCATAACAACAATTGCATGCATTAATCCAACGTTGGTCAAAATTAAAACATACAACTGTTTGTGCAATTAAAACTATATCACCGTTGGGCAGAAAATAGAAATAAATGCACATGTAACAATAATAAATCATGATTATGTTATTAATAAGTTGGTCATAAAAATAACAAAATCATAATTGTTTTAGTAATCACTTTAACATGCTCTTAAAATTTAATTCTCTCTTTAGTTCTATTTACTTTTAAAAAAGCACTTTTATTTATTTGTAGCGGAAAAACATGAATAAAAATTCATGAACTTTATACTTTTTAGAAGCATTTCTTTTACTTTTCTGTTTCCTAAACAAAAATTTCGTTGGATAATTTTGAATAGAAAAACTTGATGAAATTTGCCAAAAATTTGGACAAAAAACAGATAAAACAGGTTTCTGAAAAAAAAATGGAAACTGTTCTGTGCGGCCCGCTCGGCCCACGGCCTGTTTGAGCGAGCGATATCTATCTGCCGCCCGTGGCGACGCCGAAAACGGCCCACGGCCCGCGGCCTGGTAGCGGGTTAGGGTTTGTATGCTGGCCGTCGGATTCAATCCGACGGTCCAGCGTGCTTTTCGTTTGATCAAAACCGCGCATCGCCCCCGACCTGGAAAAACCGGTGGTACACCGGTGGCCGGCGGCGACGGCCGCAAGCCCCACCGCCGGCGATGCTTTCCCCCCTTTCTTCCTTTCTCCTTCCAGTCCACCGCCACCTAGCAAAGAGAGAGAGAGAAGCACGACGGCCTTCTCTGCCCCCTTGCGTCGGCATGCCCGTGGAAGTGAAGGCGGCGCCCCGCTGGCCCCTTTGCCGGCGTGCGCGAGCACCACTAGGGTGAACACCACACCGTCAAACGGCTCGGTGGTGGTGCCCTTTGCCCCGTGAGGGGTGGTGTTCTTCGTCTCGATGCCTCGGCTTGCCGATCCGCATCAAGATCGAGAGGAACGGCGCGGCCTCGGCGGCGGCGCACTTTGCCGGCGATCCCTAGGCCCTCTGCCGGTGATGTTTCTTTGCCCTTTTGGATTTGGGTTTAGGGTTTCCACGGGAGGAATCCTTTTTCTTTTGCTTTTCTTTTCTATTCGATTCAATCTACCCGAGTAAGATCTAGACGCTAGGAGCTCTAATACCAATGTTAACTCCACAAGATCGTCTAGGCTAGATCCTACGGGTAGAACAGAGAGATGGGGAGGAGGATGAGTACCTTCTCCTTGGCTTGATGCGCTCGAGCTGCCGGCCATGGTGGACGGCGGCGGTGGTGGCAGAGAGTAGCAGTGGCGGCGGTGGTGCTTCCCGTAGGCCTAGCGCTAAACCCTAGATCGGATTGGGGTGTACGGCGCACGGTGAACCTCGTACTGTGTGCCGCCGGCACCCACCTCTTTATATAGCGCTGACGACAGGGGCCCACCAACCATTAGGGTTGGGCGCCCCGATCAGGGCACAGGTCAAAGGGCCCGGTGGGCCGTTGGGCCCACACAGGAGTGGAGATAAATCTAACAGCCCCATCATCGACAAATCAACAGAAATGGCAACCAAACGGCATCGCGGAAACACTAACAAATCAAGATAATGCTAGAAAAGAAAACCTGAGTGCATCTGACCTTTCACACATTGTTCGATATACACAATAATCTAGTGTGCCCCACGTAGAGAAGGGTGGGAAGACCCTGACAGCCTCCCGATGAAGCATGGATGTATTTGACATGCTCTCTGGAGTGCGTTTCAAAAAAGTGATCCTAGTCTAGCGTGTTCGCAGCCTTGCTCGGGAATTCAAGGTCGCACTAGATACCTTTTTCCTTATAGACGGTCATTTCCTTTAACGTAAAGCTCTACGAAAATGTGGTGCACACAAAGGTACGCGACATGACAGTCGACGGTCACAATCTCTCAGTGGCACAAATAAGCAAAGCCAAAGGTATTTCTCCGATGTCACTCATTCCAAAGTTCAAAGAAGTGTGTAAATGTTACCACGCCCCGTCCGACGTGGCATCTCGTATCTGTATTGAGCAGCATGTGAATTGTCTATGGGTCTAGCGAAAGCTTGATGGTTTCAGGCTTTCAGCAACAGGCGGTGGAGATGGAACAAGTTACATCAAATCCACCGCAGGGTATGTGTTTCGTAAGAGCTGTACCAAATAAACTGGGGAGATGAAAAATGATGTAGAGGGGGCCTTTATATAGGCCAAAACTGGGGTGGGCAGCCGACCGTCAAGGCTGTACGATCTTTAACAGAGCCTGCGAACAAATCTTCAAGCCATGTGGCCGTCGTAGAGTGGGTGCTGGCGCGGGAGCAGGAGGGGCTCGACCAGCTCAAGGAGGTGGACGAGCTGCGCAGGGCCAAGGGAGACGCCCCTACCGACGGCCCTAGGCGCTGGCCCTCCAGGGACCTCCCCGTCTTCGCCCTCGTCGGCACTGCATGTGGCGTCCTCGTGCACACCAGGTTCCTGCTCTGCAACAACTAGCCCATGTGGCCGCGTGATCTGCTCACTTCCGTGCTGAGGACTTCTATTGCTGGATCGATGGAAGCTTGCTGCTGTTCGTTCAGCCTGCAGTACTGCTTGTTCTGCTGTTCATTCCTGCAGAACTATTTGTTCTTCGAATTTTGATGTTTGGGAATAAGGAAAAATTATATTTGATGCACTACATTTTGTTCGTGTTTCAGTTATCACGCGTGAAGATAGGTTAATCCAGTTGCATGCTTACAATTAATTGATGCTGTCTCATGGTCCATGTGAATGATTGCGAGTCCATCTAGCTTTGTCATGCCATTTCTTTATTCTTAGCAGCAAATGTCTGAATTGAAGCTGGCCGTTTTTTCGGAAACATATCTGAATTGAAGCTGGCCGATTTTTCGGAAACATATCTGAATTTAAGTTGGCTAGTTCTGAACGTTGGGCTGCAAAATAAGAAGAAATGATCCTTCAATACCAAGTGTCAGATTGTCTATTTAGAGGAAAGGTACAGTTCTATTTTATTTATTTTTTGATCTGCAGCTAGGCTTTTCATTGATTGATAGAAGGAGAAGTCAAGAGGCTGAGCACAAGAACAGAAATGAACAGAGGAAAAAAGACACATACTGAGGGCATATGTAACAGATGGCTCAAAAACCTCTTTTATTGAGGAGTTAACCCCATCTAGCCAAACTCTTGTAATAGCCCACTTTTGGTAATGCAAATTATGGACCTAATTTTCACTTTTTGCATTCCATGCATGCATCATTGCATCCAATTGCAATTGCTAAACAACACACTAACTTGGGTTGGCAACATTGGAAAACAAACTGCCAAATTGCTCTAACAAAACTTTCACACAAAGAAGGCACTCAAAGTTGCAAAGCAAAATTTCTTGACATCTTATATTTGTCAAGGAAGTTCCAAGAGCTCAAAAAAATATTTTGCAATTGCTATAAATTTTCCAAATGAGCAACATTTTTTTTAATTTTGCAAAATGCCCTATTTTCAACTCCATGAACAAATGTTGCCCAAACCAATTTATTTGGCAACCCCAATTTTTGTGGTGTTTCCACATGCAGTTGGGAGGCCACAAGAATTATTTCATATTTTTCTAAAATTGTTTAGTGCCTTAATAAAATCCCTGAAGCTACTGCTAGTTTTAAAAGGTTTTTAAAAGAAAACTGGACAGGGACCTATCCGTGATGGAAAACATTTTGGCAGGGGGTTTTTCGCGAAGGCCTTCTTCTTCCTGTAGCCATGCGCTGCAGTGGCGCCATGGCCGTGCCCTGCGCACGCCCGCGTCGGGCACCCCTCCTCTCTGCTGCGAGGAGAAGACGACCAGCGCCCTGAGACCCACCTGCTCCCTCCCCCGAAATGTCTGCTCCCGTTCCCCTCGATATTCCTCTCCCCGCGAGCTCCACATGGCTGCCGAGCTCCGCCGCTGCTCCGCCGTCGCCTGAGGCTGCCCCGAGCAAATCCACGACCGCAGGAAGAACCGCCGTGCCGTCTTCGTCCCCTCCACCAAAGGAATCGAACCGGGGGTCCCGCGTTCGCCGTCGCCGCCCCGTTTTCTCCGACCATGGCCGCAGCGTTGCCGCCGCGTCGCCGGCCAATTGCCGCCGACTCCGTCCACCCCACGCCTCGCCGTTTGCGCGTACGTGCTCCTGGTGAGCTCCCGCGCCTCCCCATGCCCTCCTTTTCGTCGCTCGCGATCCGTAGCTCGGGATTCGTTGGAGCCCGCCGAAGATCGCCGTCGACAGAAAATATCGCGTGCAGAGTCCATTTTTCTCCTCGCTCGGAATCAATCCGGAATTACCTCGGAATTCCGGATGGTCGGAAATTCTGGCTATCTACTTACTTGATTCCGATCGATGTCCAGTACCGAATCGAGTTTCCCGGATTCAGTTCGGAACCAGGTCGGATTATTCCGAGAGACTCGGAATTCCGAAATAATTCCGAATTGTCCTGTACCTAAGTTATTCTATTTCAATTATTTTTCTCTCTAACTTGGTTAAATCATTGTACTGTGATACAATTAACTTAGAACCAGAGATTAATTAAAAAAGGGAATTTTAAATGTAATAACTTTTTAGCTGTGCATCCGAAAAATGTGTGTGTTATACCAAAATGTCCAGAAAAATGTGAGCTACCCTTTAAAATAAATATCATGCTCATGTCATTTCATCTACAATTTAATCCTAGGGTTTCAACCACCTTGTTCAACAAGTAAATTGCCGCTTTACTTAAATCCACGGTATATTCGAGATGTGCCCCTTGCGCGTCCGAACTCCGTTTAAATTGAATAGATGAATCATCCTCCTCTCGGGGATTTGAAATGTCATGACATCATGTGTTTGCGCATTGCCTTCGTCAAAGCTTGTGTGGTGATTGATTGCTTCTCCGTTGTTATGCTTCGCTAGATCCAGAAGCCGGGGTTACACCGCAATACCCCGACGATCCCTACTACCAGCCGTATCAACAAGGCAAGCGTAATCCCCCCTCTGAGCATATCTTATCTTATGTTTCCGCAAATATTTTCTCCACTATAATATTGCATGCGGTTCTAAATGTCAATTTTCTTGGATTAGAGTATTCTATAGTTGCATTAAGTTTCCGATGCCAATACCTGTTTCCCTCCTATTATCCATAGGTTTGTATTGTTGGCCTGAAATACTTAACTATGCTATGTTGTTGCTTAGCCATGCTTAGTTTAATGCCTAGCCGTACAATGGATGGTTCATGTTGGAAACAGGTGATGAATTGTTCAGATGATGGTGGAGAATTGTGGTGACAGGTAATAAGATGCTAAAGGTTGGGATGAGAGGCCACTGACGTTGTGGTGTTTTGTCTCGTTCTCGCCGCCTAGGTGCGAGTTATTTACCTCCCGAACCAAGACTGAGCGTGCAACCATGCGTGAGGCCTATGCATTCGCAGTGCAGGAACCCTCATAGACTAAATAACTCGGGCGGGACTAGCCAGGGTCCTCTAGTTTGAGCTTCCATTTGCGCGTGCGTGATGATGGTGGTTGAACTGGAATGAGGATTGTGGTGTTAGGAAAATAAGTGGCCGTGGGGCAGGGTGTTGAAGGCACTAGCGTGCCCTGCAGCCACTGATGATCCTGGAAAGTTCTTAACGAGGGAGAAGTCGACACCGCTCCCACCCAACCGGCTTTCCAAGGAAGAGAGCTAATGCGCAGGTAATGGGCCGGACGGTACGCGTGGCAAACATTGTACACCCCTGCAGGGTAAATCTTTTCGAAAAGCCGTATCCACGGTTACGGACGACTTGGGAAAGGACGATAAGATCATAGAGTAACTTGAACGGATGATTAAAAACTGGGTACTAAAGGTACCACTCAAGAATGCAAGGTTGATTTCCTGGAGGGTGATTCGGGAGATGCCTTTGATGAACAGGTACCATGGTTGATGATGGTTGATGTAGAGAAGAGTGATCAAGAAAAGAGTCACTTCTTACCCCCTTTTGAAAATACTCTGAATAGTCGATGCCATTGAGTATGTTTTCATAAACAAAATCAGTTTTATGAAAAACAGCCATAAAACCTTGAAAGCCCCATCGAGCTAATGCTCTTTATATAATCTTGCGAGTTCGTCGAACTCAACGTCGTTTGTTTTGTTTCAGAGGAAGACTTCACCGACCTTGAAGGTGGGTTCTTCGTGGACGTCGATGAGTAGTCTGGGGTTCCCAGTGATGGGGTTCGTAGCAGAAAACAATAATTTTTCTAACTATCGCAACACCGAAACTAGCCAGGATCTATCTATCTAGTAATGCAGTAACGGAGAAGTCATCGGAAACATACCCTTGTAGACCGATAGCGGGAATTACGCTCCCGCACAAGCGTTGCCGATGAAGACGTACGTAGCCGACCTCAAGGTCGCGGAGAACTCGACGCGACGAAGAAGAAGGAGACGCGGCGATGAAGAAGCTCCTAGTGCCGAACTCGTGAGAGAGCAGCACCTCCGAGTACTCGCACACGTACGGACCTTGACGATGACCTCCGTGCTCCCCGATCCAGCCGGAATAGCGGAAGCGAGAACTTTGGGTGGAATCCCGCAGCACAACGGTGCGCTGCGGTTTATAGGTCTCCCGTATACGCTGTCCAGACTTGGGACCGCGCACGTCGAGAGATGGGGAGGGAGGAATTGGACTAGGGAGAAGCCTGGGCCAACCGGAATTAATTCCTGAATTTTCTGTGTATTTTTCCAATTAATCCGGGTCCCTATTTATTGGAGGAAAAGGGTGTGCACCTCTCCTCAACTCTCCATGTGGGACTAAACAAAGGAGCAAGGGGGGGGGGGTGCGCCGGCCTACATGGGCCCAGCCGCACCCCATGGTGGCGCTGGCCCCCTTGGCCCAGCCGCACCCCTCTTGTGGGGGGAAGCTCCCCTCTTGGGCCTCAAGGCCCATCTAAGGTGAGCAGCCCCTTTTTTCTCCTTTTATTTAATATTAAATTAATATAAATATATATAATTCCATAATTAATATATTTACATACTATTTAATCTCCCGTGACTCCGAAACAATTTCCGGATCACTCCGAACTCACTTCGGTCTCCCCGGAACTCTTCCGGTCTTCCCCGGAACTCTTCCGTTCTTGCCGGAACCTTTCCGAAACCTCCTATCTCTATACCTAAGCCACTCCGATGTTTCCAAAACGTTCTCCTAGCGTCGTCAAGACCTTAAGTGTGTTACCCTCGGTTCGAGAATACTCCGGACATGGTCGAGACCCTCCCGCCAATGACCGTCAGGGAGCCCTGGATGACTATGACGGCCCCGTGCATTCTAGAATAAATCATCCTTGAATCATCTTTGAACCGTTAACATGATATGGTCATTCCCTTTGTTCGTTGATACTTCCTTGTCCGAGATACGATCGTCAACATCCGATGTTGTGTTTTATCTCGTTACCGACAAGGTTGCTTTACTCGTTCCCATGAAATTATATCTCAATGACCTAGTCATACGCTGCGCAGCTTTACAGATATAATCTCACCGAGTGGGCCCAGCATATCAATCCGTCACACGGATGAACAAATCCCGCTCTTGATTACTCGCCCCGACTACTTCCTTCCAATACCCGAAAGTGTCACCCTTATTGTCGTGCGTATGAGACATGACGTTAGGTGCGATCAGCCGTATCTTTCAGAAGCAGCGACTTGATGTAATCTCACGGTCTAAGGAATAAGCTACCACGTTATAATCCTATTGCAGTGTTGAACTATCTGATACGATCCTAACTGCAATACTTTGGGTAATGTCCATCAAATTATTCTCCCAATAAAATGACTCCACCATCAACTGTTAATGCAATATGATCGGGAAATCACGATCATCCATTGACTGATGGACTAGTTTATCTAGAGGCTTAACTAGGGACTCTGGTTTGTTTACATACCACACGTGTATTAACAATTCCGATTAATACAGTTATAGCATGGTATAAAACTATTTATAAACTTAAAGAGATAATGCAATAAATCTTATTATTTATTTGCCTCTAGGGCATATCTCCAACAGTCTCCCACTTGCACTAGAGTACAAATAACCAGCTGCATTTTCTATACCAATCATACAACCTTATCTTTTATAAGTGTTTATGATAATGCTCGCTCGTGGAAGAGGTTTCCTTCGGCCTGAACCTTTCATAACCGTAAGTTCTTTGCAAACCATTGATATCACCTTATTTGATATCATCATGTATCTTAATAACAAATATACATATTTGGCAACTAAGTGAGACTTTTGTTTCCCTGCGCTTACTCTGATCCAATATCAGTTAATTGCATTAAACACACTCAGTTTTAGAGAATACCTTTTCTCTACCAACTCTATGTACTTTTGCAGTATCTTTATACTTCTATATTTACCTAAGTAGATCCTGACATTCTATTGTCAGCCTAATGCCTTTTAATTTATCCTATAACGACTTGATCCTTATTTCTTTCTGTCATTTAGGTTGATCCTTTTAACACAACATTTGTTAAACTCATCATCCTTTACAGATTTGAAATAACCACATATCCTTAGTTTCTTTTAAACTATGAAGGATAATTTTGGTTCCACTAATAATGAATCACAAATTCATCTCAGCGCTTATTCTTCTTGTAAGAATACTAATCATATCTTTTCGAGTATATAATATGGTTAATATGCTGCCACCTTATCATGGCATAGAAGTGCAGCATATTTTACAACCATGATTACTTTATCCAGATTTACAAGGACCAATTCCTCGTTACGTCTTATTCTGACACATCAGAATCTAATCTGGAAAAACACCTCGACTTCTTTAAAATGATCTATTCAAAACAGATGCTCACATTTTAAACATATATGATTTTATCGTAATTCAATAATTACTTCTAATTCATTTTCCTAGTACCTATCTATTATATGTCATTTACATATAAACACCTGACTAAGCTCCCACTCAAAATGTCAATTACATTTGAGATTGTGTAACTTGTAATGCTCCCACTCAAAATGTCAAACACATTTCATATTGTGTAGCCCACAAGCTCCCACTTAACAATATGTCACTTACATATTATTCCGGTAAGCTGTCCTACTCCCACTTAAATTATACGGATATAATTTCCTTCGATATTTCGGTCATAACCGAAATCCTTGATCATGTATCAATTCGAAAATTCCAAATACGATGTATTATACTTGTTAATACAAATCCAAAAGACTTAGGCATGTCTACATCCAATGTAGTCAAAACAATTTTGATTTTGTCAAAGACATTCTTCATGACAAAATTAGCTTTATGTCCTTCTCACAGTTTCATTCTTTTCACACAACTTGTCATGTGAAAAATCAAGTAACCCTTTTACTTAATAAGATTCAAGCAACATTTACTAATACAATCTTGAATGCAACCTTTTGGATTTATGACTCTATAGTCACAATTCGAATTTGGCATCACCCCAATTTCTTTGTATTTCGTAGGTATCCCTTGTTCTAGTAACAAGCTCATTAAATCATGAAATATTAATCTGTGACCGGACAGAAAATATTCTTTAATGCCTACTATTTATAAAAAGCTCCTATGAAAACACCATGATCAAATATCATCATTTTTCATTTCATTTGTGGAGTTTTGTTGTCGGATCAAATTCCAAACAATATTTCTCTCACAAATCGAGTAAGGTCAATTACCCCTTTTAAGCTTTTCTTTATTTCATATCCTTTCTTGAAACTTGTTTTCAATGAATCACCAAGTTAGCAATACTAGTTTTGCCCTTGTTGGTGTTTACCATATGAAACATATATTCATTCCTATGAATATTTTACAAAGAACTATTTCGTACATAGTTTCGTATTATCATATAATCTATAAACCATGACACACAACTTATTGTCGTTCATACGAATTTTGGGTGAAGACTTCAAAATAGGGAGTTTACTAATTCTAACGGAAAAACCTTCTACGTGATTTCTAAAATATTAAGAGATAATTTTTAGGACTATACTTTATTCAAAATAGAGTATGATCATAATGTCTACATCAACATGTTTGATAATAGCATCATAATTTTGTGAACCGAATTTCACAAGTCCTTTTGTGAACCGAATTTTCACAAACCTTCATGATAAAATAAATCTTTAAAATCCTTGCTATTATAATCCAATTACAATGACTTGATTTTACATCCTCCTTTTCTATCCGAAAAATCTTTCTTGATCAAATCAAATAATTTCAGATAATTGTATCTTTTAGTAAATACTTATTATTTACTTAGACATACAACAAAGGTTTCAATAATAATTTCCACTACACAATTTAATTTGACAATCATCTTGCATGATCTCAAATCAAATTTCTTCTCATATTGACTTATCAATATTTTTCAATCATCATGTCTCATTAGACATCACGCATGCAAATACACAAGATCAAAGTATCCAAAATATTTGCAATGATTAAAAATTCGGTAGTGCATTTTATTATTGACTTAGGATATTTATTTTAACATTCAAATCCACTTTGCTATCAAAAAGATTAATGCATGAATAACTTATTCATAATCGAAATATGATCATAAGAAAACTTTATTCATAATAAAAACAACTTGCTTGTCTCTTACAAATATGAATAACTTGTCTCATCGAATATAAGACATACTTATTACAATCACTCTCAAATTCGACTACAAAACTCTTATTCAAAACTACTAATCAAAACTTGATAACTATGGGCGTGAAACTCCTTGGCCATCAACTACTTTGCCTTGCCATCATTCCGCAACATCATGTCGAACTCTGCAATCTTGTTATATTCTGGTGCTGTTTCAATAAAACAGGACATAAGCATCAAATACTTTAATATAACAAGTGTAAGAAATAACAATTATAACTTTGTATATCAAATATACCTTGCGTGTCATCTATTTCTCCTTCGATGGGTTCCACCTCCACATCTTTGATTTCGACCAGGAAATCATTGAAGAGGAGGAAATCACTCTTAAGTATATACTCATCGACAAGCTCCTCATAGCTAGGAGGTAGAGAACGCAACACCGCCTGTATTGCAAAAGTATCCGCCATCCAGTAATCGCATGTGTTTGTGAGATCATCGTGAATGTCAAACATCTTACACAAATGTGTCTCCAAGCAGGTATGTTCTTCCATCTTGAGTGAAAGAAACTTGTCCAGCTGCTTGTACTGCTCTTGCTTCATTCGGTTCAAGAACCGAACTTTAAGAGCACCTATCATCACAGGGGTTCCATATGGCGAAACTCATTTTTCAGCTCATGATCCATGCAGACATACATCGTGATCTGAACACTCTCCAATCACGACGCTGACGAAAATCCTCTTTCGCCTCTGCACTTGCGGAGTCTCCTGGTTTATCTCCTAACAATTCTCCTATCACGTAAGAAATGTCGTTCTGGTAGAGGACGTCTTTCAGGTTTCTGTACCACGTCATGAAGTTGGATCCATCGTTCCGGAGATTTCCTTTTCTAATAAAATGGTTGAACTCAAGACTTTCTTCCTTAGGATAAGGCATGATCTACAAAGATAATTTGCAAAGACTAGGTAAGGCTAAGTTTATAAAATTATGAGTTTATTTAATAATCATATTATCAAACACACTCCACTAAGAGAATTATCCCTAAAAACTGTCTTAGTGATTACACGATCCCAATCCATTAAATTACCCCCTTCGATCGGGCGGGCAACGTAACTTCAGAGGTAGGCAACGAATTACCAATCGCAACAATCATGCGACTCATGCTCGATCTTTCGATCACCCGTGTTCCGAGGCCATATACTGGTATATGCTAGGCTCGCCAATTTAACCTTAGTGTTTTCGCGTGTGCAACGTGGCTTACACCCACTGTATGCGAACGAAGAGACGAGTGTAGATGAAAAGGATCGAAACCCTGAACAACGTACCCCGTAACGTAGAACTTTATTGGTGGTGCACACTAAGGCAGAACACAATTTTGGTATTAAATTAGGGATCATCCTATTACGGCTACCGTTGTATATCTTTATATAAGCACTCAAATAGGATGCAAACACACAACAAACAATATCAAAATAATGTAATGAAGTGCGATATGACATGGCCGTCGCGCCTCGGCCTTCACGGCGCGCCTCCAATGGTGCTCCGAGTCTACGGTGCCACCTTTGCCTCCGATAACATAAAACTTACCGTGACCATGTCATATGTAAAATAGCCCCACTGCAAAACAAAGTTAGACGCTCTACTTTTATCCTTTTGCAATTTTACGTGGCTGCTAGGGCTTTCGTGAAGAACCGTTTCTTACCTACGAACATACAACCACAACACGATTAAATAATTGTCTCTATTACACCCTTTTCAGGGCCCTCCATTGAAAATGCCATGCCGTCTAAAGAGAGAGAGACAGACACCCGCCAGCCGCATATATGGTACAAGCCATATGTTAGTTGCGGAACCAGTCTCGCGTAAGCGTACGCGTAAGGTCGGTCCGGGCCGCTTCATCAACTCAATGCCAACAACATTAGCAAGTGCACGCGAGAGGGTAACAATTACAGAATCGATGCCCACATTCAACATGTGTTCTAACCGTACCAGCAATACTACGCATAGATCGGCTCTGATACCACTGATGGGGTTCGTAGCAGAAAACAATAATTTTTCTAACTATCGCAACACCGAAACTAGCCAGGATCTATCTATCTAGTAATGCGGTAACGGAGAAGTCATCGGAAACATACCCTTGTAGACCGATAGCGGGAATTACGCTCCCGCACAAGCGTTGCCGATGAAGACGTACGTAGCCGACCTCAAGGTCGCGGAGAACTTGGCGCGACGAAGAAGAAGGAGACGCGGCGATGAAGAAGCTCCTAGTGCCGAACTCGTGAGAGAGCAGCACCTCCGAGTACTCGCACACGTACGGACCTTGACGATGACCTCCGTGCTCCCCGATCCAGCCGGAATAGCGGAAGCGAGAACTTTGGGTGGAATCCCGCAGCACAACGGTGCGCTGCGGTTTATAGGTCTCCCGTATACGCTGTCCAGACTTGGGACCGCGCACGAGAGATGGGGAGGGAGGAATTGGACTAGGGAGAAGCCTGGGCCAACCGGAATTAATTCCTGAATTTTCTGTGTATTTTTCCAATTAATCCGGGTCCCTATTTATTGGAGGAAAAGGGTGTGCACCTCTCCTCAACTCTCCATGTGGGACTAAAGGAGCAAGGGGGGGGGGTGCGCCGGCCTCATGGGCCAGCCGCACCCCATGGTGGCCGCTGGCCCCGGCCCAGCCGCACCCCTCTGGGGGGGAAGCTCCCCTCTTGGGCCTAAGGCCCATTAAGGTGAGCAGCCCCTTTTTTCTCCTTTTATTTAATATTAAATTAATATAAATATATATAATTCCATAATTAATATATTTACATACTATTTAATCTCCCGTGACTCCGAAACAATTTCCGGATCACTCCGAACTCACTTCGGTCTCCCCGGAACTCTTCCGGTCTTCCCCGGAACTCTTCCGTTCTTGCCGGAACCTTTCCGAAACCTCCTATCTCTATACCTAAGCCACTCCGATGTTTCCAAAACGTTCTCCTAGCGTCGTCAAGACCTTAAGTGTGTTACCCTCGGTTCGAGAATACTCCGGACATGGTCGAGACCCTCCCGCCAATGACCGTCAGGGAGCCCTGGATGACTATGACGGCCCCGTGCATTCTAGAATAAATCATCCTTGAATCATCTTTGAACCGTTAACATGATATGGTCATTCCCTTTGTTCGTTGATACTTCCTTGTCCGAGATACGATCGTCAACATCCGATGTTGTGTTTTATCTCGTTACCGACAAGGTTGCTTTACTCGTTCCCATGAAATTATATCTCAATGACCTAGTCATACGCTGCGCAGCTTTACAGATATAATCTCACCGAGTGGGCCCAGCATATCAATCCATCACACGGATGAACAAATCCCGCTCTTGATTACTCGCCCCGACTACTTCCTTCCAATACCCGAAAGTGTCACCCTTATTGTCGTGCGTATGAGACATGACGTTAGGTGCGATCAGCCGTATCTTTCAGAAGCAGCGACTTGATGTAATCTCACGGTCTAAGGAATAAGCTACCACGTTATAATCCTATTGCAGTGTTGAACTATCTGATACGATCCTAACTGCAATACTTTGGGTAATGTCCATCAAATTATTCTCCCAATAAAATGACTCCACCATCAACTGTTAATGCAATATGATCGGGAAATCACGATCATCCATTGACTGATGGACTAGTTTATCTAGAGGCTTAACTAGGGACTCTGGTTTGTTTACATACCACACGTGTATTAACAATTCCGATTAATACAGTTATAGCATGGTATAAAACTATTTATAAACTTAAAGAGATAATGCAATAAATCTTATTATTTATTTGCCTCTAGGGCATATCTCCAACACCCAGTGGTAGCTTGGGACATCCCGGAACAGCTGGCGCTTGGATGTTTATCTGTAGGCCTCTTAGGCCATAATTTGGTTCTTGTTGTTTAGAACAACCTAGTTTGCTTCTGCTTGATGTAATGTTGGGTCTGTGACCTCTGGATGTCATTTGCTATCTTTCTCTATTATAAGAGTTGAACTATTATGTTTTGTGTCGTAGAGTCTGTGATGTGCCAGTTGTTCCACAAGTCTTGATCTCTATATTATGCATTGATAGTTGTGCCTGTGTTAAGTCATCAATCGGGGTGTTGTGTTGCCAATGATCCATTCTGAGCAACACCTGCCAAAGGTTTTGGCCGGGGATTGGTAAACCCGCAACCTCCGGTTGTATCGCTTAACCGATGACACACATCATCACTGTATAGCAGTCGGGTCGGGGCGCCACAAGTTGGTATCAGAGCAGTACTGCCTGTAGGAAACCCTTCAACTGGTCGACGTTGAGTCTAGTGTTTGTGAAAATATTTTCAACCTAAAAATGAGTTGTGAAAACCATCTTAGGATTCTTTTTACTCCTTATCTGGTTACCCTCTAATCTCGGAGCAATCTTACCTCGATTTGGTTTAAAGTTTTACTTCTCATCTGTGACTTCAAAATTATTAGGATAACACTGAAGGTAGAACCCAACACTACGTGTTATGTGGGGCTTTAGTGTTAGGTGTCCAGTTGCTCCCGCTGCGTTGCAATCCCAAATCAACTAAGATGTTTCTATCGAGTCTAATCATTTGCTCCTGTGTCGGGTTTTAACCCAAGGATTTGAACATAAGGTCCCGGATTGTGCCAACTAGAGTGTGTTAAGTTGTGATTTCTTAACTCTCGCTAGTAGCACATGATGCTGATCTTTGACCCAAGTTCTATCTTGTTGATTCCTTGTTAATTGTTACACAATGTATTATCTTCCCTAGTCTGTGTACTTGTGTAGACGCTAATGCTATTGTTCGACCATTCGGAGAAAGATACTAACTGTGTCATTGTCAAATCTCCAGAATGGCTCGAGGAGGCCGTGGAGGCCGCGGTAACCACGACAATGATGAGGATGATCTGCCGCCACCACCCTCGATCGCTCAGGTCTTGATGGCCATTGAGGAGAACCGTGGGCGCAATGAGCGCTTGCTTGAGCAGTTGGTGCAGCATAATGCACGGAGGAACGAGTGCAACACTCTCACTGAGTTCCTGCGTTCCCAGCCACCCACCTTTGCTGATGCTAAGGAGCCACTGGAAGCTGATGACTGGCTTCGTGCTTTGGAGCGCAAGTTCTCCGCGCTGCATGTCCCAGTGGCTGAACAAGTCAACTTTGCCACCTATCTTTTGGTTCGTGCTGCTGGCTGTTGGTGGGAAAGCCATGTGGCTTTGTTTCTAGCCAACCATGTCTTCACCAGGGCTGATTTTCGCACTGCCTTCCGTGCGGAGTACATTCCCCAGCCGATCATGGATTTGAAGAGGAGGGAATTCCTGGATTTGCAACAGGGACGGATGGACCTCCGCACTTATGGTCGTGAGTTCAACCATCTCTCCCGTTACGCCCCAAGGGACGTGACCAATGATGCCGACAAGCAAGAGCTGTTCCGCAAGGGTCTTACACCGCAGCTCCGCTATGAGTTGTTGCCCTTCAGGTTCTAGACCTACCAGGAGCTGTTCAACCAGGCTCTTACTCTTAAGCAGGAAGAAAGGAACTTGAGGCTTCCAAGAGGCCCGCACACGGGGACCACCAGAGTTCCTCGGGTTCCGAGAGCAAGAAGCGCAGGGTCTTTGTTCCCTACAGCGCTGTGCCGCGTGCTCCGTTCATGCCGAGGGCCGCGGGATACAGGCCACCACCTCCGCGCCCCACTACTTCGACACTTGGGGTAGGCGGGAGTGGGTACCGTCCTATGCTACCTGCTCCACCTGGACTCACTTGCTACACCTGTGGCCAGGCTGGCCACTACTCCAGGGAGTGCCCCCAGAAGGCACCTCTCGCGTTAACTCCTGCACGAGCCCCTGCCACACCAGCTGGCAAGGCTGGACCTATTGTGCGTGGTCGCCTGAACCACATCTCTGCTGATGAAGCTGAAGAGGACCTCGGCGTTCTCATGGGTGAGTTACGAATCAACGGCAATTCAGCTACAGTTTTGTTTGACTCTGGAGCATCGCATTCATTCATATCCATAGCTTTTGCAAAAGACCACAAAATACCGTTCGAGAAAATGAGTCATCCCTTGGTGATCGCCACTCCTGGCTCCAAATGGCAAACCGATGGGGTTACTCCTGAAGTCCAGATCACTATCGGTTACTACTCTTTTCCTTTTGCTTTGGTAGCTTTGAGGTCAAGTGGCATTGATGTCATACTGGGCATGAACTGGCTAGCCAAATACCGGCTAATCTCGACGGTGCTGCCAAGACCGTCACCGTGACTAATTCTTCCGGCGACAGTGTTAAGTATTGGTCTGCACTGTCAAGACCTCCATGTTCAATCATACCCAACTCACCCGAGATCCTCCTTTGCTTTATGGAAGGCGAAACCCCTCCTGAAATCCAGGACATACACGTGGTTGTGACTTCCCGGATGTGTTCCCGGAAGAATTGCCTGGCATGCCTCCTGACCGAAGTGTGGAGTTTGTCATAGATCTACTTCCCGGTACAGCTCCGATTTCCAAGAAGCCCTACCGTATGCCGGTGGAAGAGTTGGCTCTGTTGAAGAGCAAATTGATCAGCTGTTAGCGAAGGATTTCATCCAGCCTAGCAGTTCACCATGGGGTTGTCCGGTACTCTTTGTCAAGAAGAGGGATTCTACCGTGCCTCGTCTAGTCTCTGACTATCGACCGTTGAATGCGGTGACAATCAAGAACAAGTATCCTATTCCCATCAATGATCTGTTGGATCAGTTAGCTGGTGCAACGTATTCTCCAAGATGGATCTGAGGTCAGGATACCATCAGATAAAAATCAGAAAGGAGGATATCCCAAGACGGCATTTGTTACTCGCTATGGCTCATATGAGTATACCGTCATGTCCTTTGGTCTCACCAATGCCCAGCTACTTTCATGAGGCTCATGAACTCCGTCTTCATGGATTATCTTGACAAGTTTGTCGTCATTTACATTGATGACATCCTCATCTATTCCAAAACCAATGAAGAGCATGAGGAACATCTTCGTTTGGTTCTGACACGACTCCGAGAACACCGCCTCTATGCCAAGTTCTCCAAGTGTGAGTTTGGTTGGATAATCTCGTCTTCCTTGGTCATGTGATATCCGCTAATGGTGTGGTGTCATTCCTGACAAGATTCAGTCCATTCTGGATTGGAAAACTCCAATGTCAGTCAAGGACATCCGTAGCTTTCTCGGATTGGCGGGTTATTACCGCCGATTCATTGAAGGTTTCTCGAAGATAGCCAAGGCTCTGACTGACCTTCTCAAGAAGGATAAAAAATTCGTATGGTCGGCCGAAGCTGAAGAGAGCTTCAAAACACTGAAAGCCAAACTCACCTCCGCTCCTGTGCTTGTCCTGCCGGACACAAGCAAGGATTTCGTCGTCTTCTGTGACGCCTCTTGCAAGGCTTGGGCTGTGTGCTAATGCAAGATGGCCATGTGGTGGCATATGCTTCTCGCCAACTTAAGCCGCATGAGCACAACTACCCAACTCATGATCTAGAACTTGCCGCTGTGGTTTATGCTCTGAAGCAATGGAGACCATACCTGTTTGGTAACCGTTGTGAGATCTTCTCGGATCACAAGAGTCTGAAGTACCTCTTCACCCAGCCAGATTTAAATCTCAGGCAAAGGCGTTGGTTGGAGTTAATCAAGGACTATGATGTAAGTCTGAACTATCAACCCGGCAAAGCAAACGTCGTGGCTGACGCGCTAAGTCGGAAGTCCTATTGCAACAATCTGATGATTGAAAAGGCTCAACCTGCTCTTCATGAAGAGTTCGCCGTTTGAACTGGAAATTGTTCCCTCCGGCTACCTTGCAAATCTGGAGATCAAAACTACTCTTGTAGACCAGATTAAGGATGCTCAAACCCGTGACAAGGGTATTCTAAAAATCAAGGAGAACATTGCTAGCGGGAAGGCCAAATGTTTTTCTGTCAATGAATCCGGAGTTGTTTATTTTGGTGACCGCTTGGTAGTGCCAAAGAAACAAAAATTGAGAGGGCTGATCCTCCAAGAAGCTCATGAATCCCCTCTCTCTATTCATCCCGGTAGTACCAAAATGTACCAAGACCTTCGACCACAATTCTGGTGGACTCGGATGAAACGAGAAATTGCCAAGTATGTTGCTGAATGCGACACATGTCGACGGGTAAAGGCTGAACATCAAAGGCCTGCCGGCACTCTTCGCCCTATTGCAGTCCCCGAGTGGAAATGGGATGAAATTGGTATGGACTTCGTCACCGGGTTTCCCCGATCTCAAAAGGGCAACAATGCAATCTGGGTAATCATTGATCGTCTGTCCAAGGTTGCTCACTTCCTACCAGTCCGTGATGATATACGTGCAAGTCAACTTGCTGACTTATATTTGGCTCGTATTGTTCCATTGCATGGGGTCCCTCTGAGGATCATATTGGACCGTGGAAGTATCTTTGTATCCAAATTCTGGCAGAGTTTCCAAACTGCTATGGGGTCCCGTCTCAACTTCAGTACCGCCTACCATCCTCAAACTGATGGTCAGACTGAAAGAGTGAACCAAGTGTTGGAAGACATGCTTAGGCATGTGTGATCTCTTTTGGCAAGGGTTGGGAAAAGTATCTCCCTTTCGCGGAATTCTCCTACAACAATAGCTATCAAGCTAGTCTGGGCATGGCTCGCTTCGAGGCTTTATATGGAAGAAAATGCCGCACTCCTCTAAATTGGTCCGAGACCGGAGAGAGAGCACTCTTTGGTCCAGATGTGATCAATGAAGCTGAGGAGAAGGTGAGAATCATAAGGGGAATCTGAAGATTGCTCAGTCTAGGCAAAGAGCTACTATGACAAGCATCATCAGGAGGTTCACTATGAAATTGGTGATAAAGCTTACCTCCGCGTCTCTCCCCTTCGTGGCGTTCGCCGCTTCGGAATCAAAGGGAAATTGGCAACTCGCTATGTTGGCCCTTTCACCGTTCTGGCCAAGCGTGGAGATCTTTCTTATCAATTGGAGTTACCGGTCAAATTCCCAAATGTACATGATGTGTTTCATGTCTCCCAACTTCGCCGGTGTTTAAGGATCCTATCCATTGGGACAATCATGAAGAACTGGATCTCCTGGAAGACCTCACTTATCGCGAGCATCCTATCCGTGTCCTGGATGAAGCTGAAAGGAAGACCCGTAACAAGACTACCAAGTTCCTCAAAATTCAGTGGTCGCACCATTCCGAGGAAGAAGCAACTTGGGAACGAGAGTCTAGTCTTCGCGAGGAGTATCCCGACTTCTTTCCGCAATCTTAGAATCTCGGGACGAGATTCCTGTAAGGGGGGTAGAATTGTAACAGCCCACTTTTGGTAATGCAAATTATGGACCAAATTTTCACTTTTTGCATTCCATGCATGCATCATTGCATCTAATTGCAATTGCTAAACAACACACTAACTTGGGTTGGCAACATTGGAAAACAAACTGCCAAATTGCTCTAACAAAACTTTCACACAAAGACGGCACTCAAAGTTGCAAAGAAAAATTTCTTGACATCTTATATTTGTCAAGGAAGTTCCAAGACCTCAAAACAATATTTTGCAATTGCTATAAATTTTCCAAATGAGCAACATTTTTTTTAATTTTGCAAAATGCCCTATTTTCAACTCCATGAACAAATGTTGTCCAAAACAATTTATTTGGCAACCCCATTTTTGTGGTGTTTCCACATGCAGTTGGGAGGCCACAAGAATTATTTAATATTTTTCTAAAATTGTTTAGTGCCTTAATAAAATCCCTGAAGCTACTGCTAGTTTTAAAAGGTTTTTAAAAGAAAACTGGACAGGGACCTATCCGTGATGGAAAACATTTTGGCAGGGGGTTTTTCGCGAAGGCCTTCTTCTTCCTGTAGCCATGCGCTGCAGTGGCGCCATGGCCGTGCCCTGCGCACGCCCGCATCGGGCCCCCCTCCTCTCTCTGCTGCGAGGAGAAGACGACCAGCGCCCTGAGACCCACCTGCTCCCTCCCACAAAATATCTGCTCCCGTTCCCCTCGATTTTCCTCTCCCCGCGAGCTCCACATGGCTGCCGAGCTCCGCCGCCGCTCCGCCGTCGCCTGAGGCTGCCCGAGCAAATCCACGACCGCAGGAAGAACCGCCGTGCCGTCTTCGTCCCTCCACCAAAGGAATCGAACCGGGGGTCCCGCGTTCGCCGTCGCCGCCCCGTTTTCTCCGACCACGGCTGCAGCGTCGCCGCCGCGTCGCCGGCCGATTGCCGCCGACTCCGTCCACCCGCGCCTCGCCGTTTGTGCGTACATGCTCCTGGTGAGCTCCCGCGCCTCCCCATGCCCTCCTTTTCGTCGCTCGCGATCCGTAGCTCGGGATTCGTTGGAGCCCGCCGAAGATCGCCGTCGACAGAAAATATCGCGTGCAGAGTCCATTTTTCTCCTCGCTCAGAATCAATCTGGAATTACCTCAGAATTCCGGATGGTCAGAAATTCCGGCTATCTACTTACTTGATTCCGATCGATGTCCAGTACCGAATCGAGTTTCCCGGATTCAGTTCGGAACCAGGTCGGATTATTCCGAGAGACTCGGAATTCCGAAATAATTCCGAATTGTCCTGTACCTAAGTTATTCTATTTCAATTATTTTTCTCTCTAACTTGGTTAAATCATTGTACTGTGATACGATTACCTTAGAACCAGAGATTAATTAAAAAAGGGAATTTTAAATGTAATAACTTTTTAGCGGTGCATCTGAAAAATGTGTGTGTTATACCAAAATGTCCAGAAAAATGTGAGCTACCCTTTAAATAAATATCATGCTCATGTCATTTCATCTACAATTTAATCCTAGGGTTTCAACCACCTTGTTCAACAAGTAAATTGCCGCTTTACTTAAATCCACGGTATATTCGAGATGTGCCCCTTGCGCGTCCGAACTCCGTTTAAATTGAATAGATGAATCATCCTCCTCTCGGGGATTTGAAATGTCATGACATCATGTGTTTGCGCATTGCCTTCGTCAAAGCTTGTGTGGTGATTGATTGCTTCTCCGTTGTTATGCTTCGTTAGATCCAGAAGCCGGGGTTACGCCGCAATACCCCGACGATCCCTACTACCAGCCGTATCAACAAGGCAAGCGTAATCCCCCCTCTGAGCATATCTTATCTTATGTTTCTGCAAATATTTTCTCCACTATAATATTGCATGCGGTTCTAAATGTCAATTTTCTTGGATTAGAGTATCTTATAGTTGCATTAAGTTTCCGATGCTGATACGTCCATTTTGCATCACTATTTTATATCATAATTTACTGCTATTCATCGATATATTTCATATTTAGAAGTGTTACTTATGTTATTTTACCTATTTTGCATGTTTGATGAATAATGGAGAATTGGACACCGGAGTCAGGATTCTGCTGGAAAAAGCACCGTCGAGATGCACTATTTCTGAAGATCAATAAATCGAAGGAGACATATGGAAGTCCTATTTTACCAGATGAGGAGGCCAAAAGGGGAGGCTGAGAAGGGCCAAGGTGGGCCCTCCTCACCTGCTGGCGCGGCGGGCCCACCAGCCGCGCCGCAGGTGGTTTGGGGGCCCTGGCCCACCTCAGCCGTTCCCCCTTCGCGTACTTGACCCCCTCGGAACCCTAACACACAGAGGAGGCCATCGAAATATTCCGCCGCCTCCACGAGGCGGAAAACACCAGAGAGCGAAAAGCTCCCCTGCAGGAAGAAATCTGCCGGGGGAAATTCCCTCCCGGAGGGGGAAATCGTCGCCATCATCACCGTCATCGAGCTGGACTTCATCGGGATCATCATCATCATCATCTCCACCGCCAACACCATCATCACCGCCGCTGCACCCCGTCTCCGCTATAACATCTAGGGCTGAATCTTGTCTATTTCATAGGGGAAACTCTCCCGGTGTTGATTACTCTTGTTATTGATGCTATTGGGTGAAACCATTGGACTAAGGTTTATGTTCAGATTGTTATTCATCATCATATCACCTCTGATCATGTTCCGTATGATGTCTTGTGAGTAGTTCGTTTAGTTCTTGAGGACATGGGAGAAGTCTTGATGTTAGTAGTGAACTATGTTGAGTAATATTTAATGGTTTGATGCTTAAGTTGTGGTGTTATTCTTCTAGTGGTGTCATGTGAACGTCGACTACATGATACTTCACCTTTATGGGCCTAGGGGAATGCATTGTGTATTCGTTTGCCAATTGTGGGGTTGCCGGAGTGACAGAAACCTGAACACCCGTTGGTATATCGATGCATGAGGGATAGCAGGATCTCAAAGTTTAAGGCTGTGGTTAGTTTATCTTAATTACTTTCTTGTATTTGCGGATGCTTGCAAGGGGTATAATCACAAGTATGTATTAGTCCTAGGAAGGGCGGTGCATTAGCATAGGTTCACCCACACAACACTTATCAAAACAATGAAGATTAATCAACTATATGAAGCGAAAGCACTTGACAATATTCCCGTGTGTCCTCAAGAACGTTTGGTCATTATAAGTACAACAACCGGCTTGTCCTTTGCTGTAGAAAGGATTGGGCCACTCGCTGCAACTATTATTACTGCATTTTATTTACTTGTACTTTATTTATCTGTCATATCAAAAACTCCTAAAAACTTGTCTGTGAGCATTTACAGTGAATCCTTCATCAAAACCGCTTGTCAACACCTTCTGCTCCTCGTTGGGTTCGACACTCTTATTTATCGAAAGTACTACGATACACCCCCTATACTTGTGGGTATCAAGACTATTTTCTGGCGCCGTTGCCGGGGAGTGTAGCGCTATTGGTAAGTGGAATTGGTAAGGGAAACATTTATTGTACGTGCTGTTTTTATTTTTGCCTGCTGCTATATCTCATTATGGAGGGGTCTTCTCTTGAATTCCTATTTGGGAAAACAACTACCACTGCTAAGGTAGTAGAGGAGGCGCCAGATGAGCAGGTAATACCGTTCAAAATTCCTATGAAAATTGTTGAACGTGTCACAAATAACCGCTATGCAGGAGATGGAACTGTCCATCCTGGAGATCATTTGTTATTTCTGCATGAATTGTGCGAGTTATTTAAGTGTGCAGGTATCTCGATGGGAGAAGTTAAGAAGAAATTATTCTCTCTATCACTGTCTGGTAAAGCTGCACATTGGTATAAACTGCTGAAGAATGGGTATTCTCTTGGATGGGAGGAAATTGTACCTCTCTTTTACTCCAAATTCTATCCTCCAAGTGAGATTCATAAGGATCGGAACCTCATATATAACTTCTGGCCCTATGATGGAGAGAGTATCGCTCAAGCGTGGGGGAGATTGAAGGCATTAATGCTCAAATGTCCCATTCATGAGCTTCCTGGTAATATTGTTATTGATAACTTTTATGCAAGACTCTCCTTTCAAGATAAAACTCTATTGGATACCACTTGTGCTGGATCGTTCACTCGTAATAAAGAAGAGTTTAAGTGGGACCTTCTTGATCGGATTCAGGAGAACACTGAAGGATGGGAGAATGACAAAGGTAGGGAGTCAGGTATAACTATGACTTTGAGTGTGTTAAAAATTTTATGGATACTGATGATTATCGCAAAATTAGCACTACTTATGGTCTTGACTCTCAAATTGTTGCAAACTTTTATAAAGCCTTTGCTTCCTATTTCGGTTTGCCGAAGGAGGGTTTTAAAAATTATCATGAACCATATAAAGATGAATCTGTTTCTCATATATCTAAAGGTGTTGAGGTTAATGTTGCTGATCGCATTATTCCAGAACCTTATATTGAAAAAGTTCCTTTTCCTAATAAGATTAAGGAACATACTATCATAACTGGTGTTGTTAGTAAAAGTAATAAGAAAACTACCAAACCTGATGAGCAAATAACTGTTGAACCTGTTGTAGCATTGGTTAAAGATCTTGTCACTGAAAATTTAGAAGATAGACACATTATCTTTTGTGAGGATGCTTCTAATATTGTCTCACATCCTAAAAGTTCTAGGAAGTCTAGTGTTCCTGTGCTTTCTGTTGGGATAGGTGATCATTGCTATTATGGTTTATGTGATATTGGTGCAAGTTCTAGTGCTATTCCTTATGAGCTTTACAGGGAAATTATGCACGAAATTGCTCCTTGTAAACTTGAAGAGATTGATGTGGTTATTCAGCTTGCTAATAGGGAAACTATCTCTCCAATTGGTATCATTAGAGATGTCGAAGTCCTTTGTGGTAAGACTAAATACCCTGCTGATTTTCTTGTACTTGGGTCGGCTGCCAATGATAGTTGTCCTATTATTTTTGGTAGACCTTTTCTGAATACTTGTGGTGCTGTTATAGACTGTAAGAAAGAGAAAATCTTTACTAAATTTGCTGGTGAATCTTATGAATTCAATTTCTCTAAATTTGCTAAAGCACCTTATGAAACTGAATTGCCTAGTGAGGATTTTGAAATTGCTCAACTTGCATCTATTGTTCTTGCTCCTAACAATGCTTTGCAGCAACATATGGAGAATCATGAAAGTGAGAACTTCAGGGAAGAAAGGAATGAGCTTGATGAAGTATTCCTTCGTCAACCTATGCTCAAACACAATTTACCTGTGGAAGATTTGGGTACCACAATGCCACCCAAGGAGGATCCTGTTTTTGATTTGAAACCTCTGCCTGATAATCTTAAATATGCTTATATTGATGATAAGAAAATATATCCTGTTATTATCAGCTCTAAACTTTCAGGTACAGAGGAGGAAAGGTTATTGGGAGTGTTGAGGAAACACCGCGGAGCTATGGGATATACTCTTGATGACCTGAAGGGAATTTCTCCTACTATATGTCAGCACGCCATCAACATGGAACCTGATGCAAAGCCTGTTGTTGAGCATCAGCGTCGTTTAATACCCAAGATGAAAGAAGTGGTAAGAAATGAGGTATTAAAACTTCTTGAAGCTGGTATTATTTATCCTATTGCTGATAGTAGATGGGTAAGTCCTGTGCATTGTGTTCCTAAGAAAGGAGGAATTACCGTTGTTCCTAATGAAAATGATGAACTAATTCCTCAAAGAGTAGTAGTTGGTTATAGGATGTGCATTGATTTTAGAAAGGTTAACAAAGTAACTAAGAAAGATCATTATCCTTTGCCTTTTATTGATCAAATGCTTGAGAGGTTGTCCAAGAAAACTCACTTTTGTTTCCTTGATGGGTATTCTGGGTTTTCTCAAATTGCTGTGAGAGCGCAAGATCAAGAGAAAACTACTTTTACTTGTCCTTATGGAACTTATGCTTATAGACGTATGCCTTTTGGTTTATGTAATGCTCCTGCTACTTTTCAAAGATGCATGTCTGCTATTTTTCATGGCTTTTGTGAGGAAATTGTGGAAGTCTTCATGGACGATTTCTCCGTCTATGGAACTTCCTTTGATAATTGTTTGCACAACCTTGACAAAGTTTTGCAGAGATGTGAAGAAACTAGCCTTGTTCTTAATTGGGAGAAATGCCACTTTATGGTTAATGAAGGAATTGTTCTTGGACATAAAATTTCTGAAAGAGGTATTGAAGTTGATCGAGCTAAAGTGGAGGCAATTGAAAAGATGCCTTGTCCCAAAGATGTTAAAGGTATTCGTAGTATTCTTGGTCATGCTGGTTTTTATAGGAGGTTTATTAAAGATTTCTCTAAAATTTCCAAGCCTCTTACTAATCTTCTTCAAAAAGATGTACCCTTTGTTTTTGATGATGATTGTAAGGAAGCTTTTGAAACTTTGAAAAAGGCTTTAATCACCGCTCCTGTAGTTGAACCACCTGATTGGAATTTACCTTTTGAAATTATGTGTGATGCTAGTGATTATGCTGTAGGCGCTGTTCTTGGGCAGCGAGTAGATAAAAAGTTAAATGTTATTCATTATGCTAGTAAAACTCTTGATTCTGCTCAAAAGAATTATGCCACTACTGAAAAAGAATTTCTAGCTGTAGTTTTTGCTTGTGACAAATTTCGACCCTACATAGTTGATTCGAAAGTCACTATTCATACTGATCATGCTGCAATTAGATACCTTATGGAAAAGAAAGATGCTAAGCCAAGGCTTATTAGATGGGTACTTCTTTTGCAAGAATTTGATTTGCATATCATAGATAGAAAAGGTGCTGAAAATCCTGTTGCTGATAATTTGTCTAGATTGGAAAGCATTCCTTATGATCCTATTCCTGTTAATGATAGCTTTCCAAATGAACAATTGGCTGCAATAAGTGTAAGTTCGCGAGATAGTCCTTGGTATGCTGATTATGCTAACTTTATTGTTTCCAAGTACTTGCCTCCAACCTTTTCAGCTCAGCAAAGAAGGAAATTCTTTTATGACTTGCGGCATTACTTTTGGGATGACCCACACTTATATAAAGAAGGAGTCGATGGTATTATGCGAAGATGTGTTCCTGAATATGAACAACAGGAAATACTGAGGAAATGCCATGGAAGTGCTTATGGAGGGCATCACGCTGGAGATAGAACTGCGCAGAAAGTTCTACAATCAGGTTTTTATTGGCCTACCCTCTTTAAGGATGCAAGAAAGTTTATTTTATCTTGTGATGAATGTCAAAGGGTTGGTAATATCTCTAGACGCAATGAAATGCCTATGAGTTATTCTCTTGTTATTGAACCATTTGATTGTTGGGGATTCGACTTCATGGGTCCTTTTCCTTCTTCACAAGGTAATACTCATATACTTGTTGCTGTTGATTATGTCACTAAATGGGTAGAAGCTATACCTACTAAAAGTGCTGATGGTGAGACCTCTTTAAAAATGCTTCAAGATGTCATTTTTCCTAGGTTTGGTGTACCTAGATATCTTATGACTGATGGAGGTTCTCATTTTATCCATGGTGGTTTTAGAAAGACTCTTGCTAAATATGGTGTTAATCATAGAATTGCTTCAGCCTATCATCCTCAAACTAGTGGACAAGTAGAATTGTCAAATAGGGAGATTAAATCTATCTTGCAAAAGACTGTTAATAAATCTAGAAAAAATTGGGCTAGTAAGTTAAATGATGCTTTATGGGCTTATAGAACTGCTTATAAGAACCCCATGGGCATGTCTCCTTATAAAATGGTTTATGGTAAAGCTTGTCACTTGCCTTTAGAATTAGAACACAAAGCTTATTGGGCAGTGAGAGAACTTAATAGAGATTTTAAACTTGCCGGTGAGAAAAGGTTGTTGCATTTAAGTTCTTTAGATGAATGGAGAAGTGAGGCTTATGAAAATGCTAGACTCTTTAAAGAAAAAGTTAAGAGATGGCATGATAGGAGAATTCTTAAAAGAGAATTTAATGTTGGTGAGAAAGTTCTATTGTATAGGTCTCGTCTCAGATTTTTTGCAGGAAAGTTACTCTCAAAATGGGAAGGACCATTTGTTATTGTGGAGGTGTATCGTTCAGGTGCAATAAAAATTGCTTCATTGAAAGATAACTCTACACAAGTGGTAAATGGTCAAAGACTCAAGCATTATATTTCTGGAGATTCTATTAATGAAGAGGTTGATACAATTAAAGTGGTGACTCCGGAAACTTTCATTGAAGAACATTTTTCTGGGACTGCAGAATTCGATTCGAATAGGTAACAGTTTCGGTAAGAAAAGTTTCGCGAATAACTTTCTAGAAGATATTTTCGTCGTTTTTATTAAATATGGAAAAATAAGAGACCGAACCGGATGGGAGACGGCACCCGTGGTGCCCAAACCATAGGTCGGCGCGGTGGGCCCCCCAGCCGCGCCGCCTGGTGGTTTGAGCACCCCGGAGCTCGTCTCCGATCAGGTTTCCTCCTGTACCTTCCTTATGTTGTAAAACTTTTTGCTATATAACTCACCCGAACCCCCGAGGTTCGTATCTCGCCTTTTCATCGTGTTTCGTTTCGAGCTGTTTCTGTCCAGATATTGTTTTCAGATTTAGAAGCGCCATGGTCTCCAACAACAACAACAAGGGCAAGGAGCCTTTGGAAGACGAGACTCAAGACCCCAAGCTGAAGGAGGAAGTCAAGAGCAAAGATGAAAGCGTCATGAAGGAAGTAAAGGGGATGCCGTCAACAAAGGGAGAACAGCCTGCAGTCAGGAAGCCCACCTTTGTGGGATCGGTTAACGCTCAACGTGCTTTTTCTCATAACCTGCAGGGAGCAATACCACCTATTCCGGACTACAGCTCTTTTCCGGCAGTGACGGAAGTACTTCGAGTTACAGATGAGTTCTGTGATCAATACCGAGCCCTGCGGAGGGAGGTGGAAATACTCCAGGAAGAGAATATCAGACTCCGCCGAATGCTGGAACGGTTTCTTACTCCAATCCAAGTCATACCGCCACCACCACCGAAGGAGTAATTCATCATAAGTATTGGCATCCCCTTGGTTTGTTCCAAGCTTGGGGGAGTGCCGCGGTATCACATCATTATCTTTACCTTTTACTTTTCCATAAAGTCATATCGTGAGTAGGGAAGTTATCTTATATGATGGTTTGCAATGTGGAAGTATCTCTCTTTTAGTTGGTTATCTATGTATCCCTTGGTGTGAGTTGCCGTTATGAAATATTAATGAGAAGTTTTATCATTTACTTTCTGCATACTTTATTTTAGCTTGCAATTCTCTTTCATATTGATAACCTTGTTGTTAGTATAGGGATCACTTTTTAGAGCACCAAGTTAATCTTTTTGGTTTTGGCAAACTTAGCATTGGTCAGTAGTAGACAATACTTTGAGACTTAAGTAGAGAGAGGGAGTGCATGCAAATATATTATTCCATGATCTTTCTTTCTTTGTAGCTCATAAGCTTAGTATTCTTAAGTTAAACTATTTGTGCTTCTAAGGAAGATTGCATGATTATTCTTATCACTTGTATAATTGTTTGTATCCCTCAACTCTTATGCTTGCTACATAACCTTGCTAGCCAAAGACCTGTATCGAGAGGGAATGCTTCTCATACATCCAAACCTTGAGCCAAACCATTGCCATTCGAGTCCACCATAACTTCCTACTATATGGTATTTTGCGCCATTCCAAGTAAATACTTCATGTGCTACCTTTAAATTATTCAAAACTTATTACTCCTAGTTTTGTGTCACTGTTTATTAGCTCATGAGGGTTCTGTAGAGTTTCTCTAGCACTTTTGTCAAACAGACTTTCACCAATGGACTAGTGGCATATACACCGCTTATCCAACAATTTGCAAAAAGAGCTGGCAAATGGGGTGCCCAGTCCCAATTAACTACAACTTTCATTAATAATTCTCTTCACATGTTTTGCCCTGATTTATCAGTAAGCAACTTAATTTGCAAATAGACACTCCTCCATGGTATGTGAATGTTGGAAGGCACCCGAGGATTCGGTTAGCCATGGCTTGTGTAAGCAAAAGGTTGGGAGGAGTGTCAACTATAAAGAAACTAAAATACATGTGTAAACAAAAGAGAAGAGGGATGATCTACCTTGCTGGTAGAGATAACGTCCTTCATGGGAGCCGCTCTTGAAAGTCTGGTTGACAAGGGGTTAGTGTTCACTTTACTACGATTCGTTGACAACGACATACATAGCTCAAACAACTATTTTCATACTCTCTATATGCTTTGCAAAACTTAAAAGCTCTAGCACATGATTTAATCCCTGCTTCCCTCTGCGAAGGGCCTATCTTTTACATTATTGTTGAGTCAGTAAACCCATTCCTCTCTATCTCAAGCAAGCATTTGAGTTGTTGAGATCCAATTAGTTATATGTGTTGATACTTCTAATCATATCTCTCATTTCCTTGTTTCGCACAATAGCTTTTATCCGAATGAATATAACTTTGAAAGTTATCAATGACTGTAAGGAGACTGTTATGATTAAGGCATGTAAGTTCTGCTATATAAGCTCTGATATAAAGACTCTTCTCGAAAGATAAGTATGATCTGTTAATTGTTCTCTGACCAAGAGTTTAAGTTTGCCTTCACCAATCATGGTTCTCTTTATGCACTTCATCGTGGTTCCCTTTACTTATTTCAAGTTAGATTATATGAAGGGAAGTTGCTGTCTAGAATGACTTGTGTATCAATGAATGTGATGCTTCTTGTCCGTATTTTATTTATCGACACTTTGCTCCATAAACTTGTGGTCATGTTTACTGAGCTCAGTTTTCGCTTGGGGACAAGCGAGGTCTAAGCTTGGGGGGGTTGATACGTCCATTTTGCATCACTATTTTATATCATAATTTACTGCTATTCATCGATATATTTCATATTTAGAAGTGTTACTTATGTTATTTTACCTATTTTGCATGTTTGATGAATAATGGAGAATTGGACACCGGAGTCAGGATTCTGCTGGAAAAAGCACCGTCGAGATGCACTATTTCTGAAGATCAATAAATCGAAGGAGACATATGGAAGTCCTATTTTACCAGAAGATGGAGGAGGCCAAAAGGGGAGCTGAGAGGGCCAGGTGGGCCCTCCTCACCCTGGCGCGGGGGCCCCCAGCCGCGCCGCAGGTGGTTTGGGGGCCCTGGCCCACCTCAGCCGTTCCCCCTTCGCGTACTTGACCCCCTCGGAACCCTAACACACAGAGGAGGCCATCGAAATATTCCGCCGCCTCCACGAGGCGGAAAACACCAGAGAGCGAAAAGCTCCCCTGCAGGAAGAAATCTGCCGGGGGAAATTCCCTCCCGGAGGGGGAAATCGTCGCCATCATCACCGTCATCGAGCTGGACTTCATCGGGATCATCATCATCATCCACCGCCAACACCATCATCACCGCCGCTGCACCCCGTCTCCGCTATAACATCTAGGGCTGAATCTTGTCTATTTCATAGGGGAAACTCTCCCGGTGTTGATTACTCTTGTTATTGATGCTATTGGGTGAAACCATTGGACTAAGGTTTATGTTCAGATTGTTATTCATCATCATATCACCTCTGATCATGTTCCGTATGATGTCTTGTGAGTAGTTCGTTTAGTTCTTGAGGACATGGGAGAAGTCTTGATGTTAGTAGTGAACTATGTTGAGTAATATTTAATGGTTTGATGCTTAAGTTGTGGTGTTATTCTTCTAGTGGTGTCATGTGAACGTCGACTACATGATACTTCACCTTTATGGGCCTAGGGGAATGCATTGTGTATTCGTTTGCCAATTGTGGGGTTGCCGGAGTGACAGAAACCTGAACACCCGTTGGTATATCGATGCATGAGGGATAGCAGGATCTCAAAGTTTAAGGCTGTGGTTAGTTTATCTTAATTACTTTCTTGTATTTGCGGATGCTTGCAAGGGGTATAATCACAAGTATGTATTAGTCCTAGGAAGGGCGGTGCATTAGCATAGGTTCACCCACACAACACTTATCAAAACAATGAAGATTAATCAACTATATGAAGCGAAAGCACTTGACAATATTCCCGTGTGTCCTCAAGAACGTTTGGTCATTATAAGTACAACAACCGGCTTGTCCTTTGCTGTAGAAAGGATTGGGCCACTCGCTGCAACTATTATTACTGCATTTTATTTACTTGTACTTTATTTATCTGTCATATCAAAAACTCCTAAAAACTTGTCTGTGAGCATTTACAGTGAATCCTTCATCAAAACCGCTTGTCAACACCTTCTGCTCCTCGTTGGGTTCGACACTCTTATTTATCGAAAGTACTACGATACACCCCCTATACTTGTGGGTCATCAGATGTCAATACCTGTTTCCCTCCTATTATCCATAGGTTTGTATTGTTGGCCTGAAATACTTAACTATGCTATGTTGTTGCTTAGCCATGCTTAGTTGAATGCCTAGCCGTACAATGGATGGTTCATGTTGGAAACAGGTGATGAATTGTTCAGATGATGGTGGAGAATTGTGGTGACAGGTAATAAGATGCTAAAGGTGGGGATGAGAGTCCACTGAGGTTGTGGTGTTTTGTCTCGTTCTCGCCTCCTAGGTGCGAGTTCTTTACCTCCCGAACCAAGACTGAGCGTGCAACCATGCGTGAGGCCTATGCATTCGCAGTGCAGGATCCCTCATAGACTAAATAACTCGGGCGGGACTAGCCAGGGTCCTCTAGTTTGAGCTTGCATTTGCGCGTGCGTGATGATGGTGGTTGAACTGGAATGAGGATTGTGATGTTAGGAAAATAAGTGGCCGTGGGGCAGGGTGTTGAAGGCACTAGCGTGCCCTGCAGCCACTGATGATCCTGGAAAGTTCTTAACGAGGGAGAAGTCGACACCGCTCCCACCCAGCCGGCTTTCCAAGGAAGAGAGCTAATGCGCAGGTAATGGGCCGGATGGTTCGCGTGGCAAACATTGTACACCCCTGCAGGGTAAATCTTTTTGAAAAGCCGTGTCCACGGTTACGGACGACTTGGGAAAGGATGATTAGATCATAGAGTAACTTGAACGGAATGATTAAAAACTGGGTACTAAAGGTACCACTCAAGAATGCAAGGTTGACTTCCTCGAGGGTGATTCGGGGAGGTGCCTTTGATGAACAGGTACCGTGGTTGATGATGGTTGATGTAGAGAAGAGTGATCAAGAAAAGAGTCACTTCTTACCCCTTTTGAAAATACTCTGAATAGTCGATGACATTGAGTATGTTTTCATAAACAAAATCAGCTTTATGCAAAACAGGCATAAAACCTTGAATGCCTCATCGAGCTAATGCTCTTTATATAATCTTGCGAGTTCGTCGAACTCAACGTCGTTTTTTTTGTTTTAGAGGAGGACTTCACCGACCTCGAAGGTGGGTTCTTCGTGGACGTCGACGAGTAGTCTGGGGTTCCCAGGTGGCAGCTTGGGACATCCCGGAACAGCTGGCGCTTGGATGTTTATCTGTAGACCTCTTAGGCCATAATTTGGTTCTTGTTGTTTAGAACAACCTAGTTTGCTTCCGCTTGATGTAATGTTGGGTCTGTGACCTCTGGATGTCATTTGCTATCTTTCTCTATTATAAGAGTTGAACTATTATGTTTTGTGTCGTAGAGTCTGTGATGTGCCAGTTGTTCCACAAGTCTTGATCTCTCTATTATGCATTGATAGTTGTGCCTGTGTTAAGGCATCAATCGGGGTGTTGTGTTGCCAATGATCCATTCTGAGCAACACCTGCCAAAGGTTTTGGCCGGGGATTGGTAAACCCGTAACCTCCGGTTGTATCGCTTAACCGGTGACACACAGCATCACTGTATAGCAGTCGGGTCGGGACGCCACAACTCTCAAAGTGTTAGAGGAGTAAAAAAGTTAGGACTGGTCCCCAAAAGGACTAAAGGGACTCCAACCGCACCCAAATTGGGCGATACTGGATCGAGCCAAACTACTTTCTCACCTCTTAGGTATAATAAAAATTCAATGTCTTAGAAACACAGAGGCGGACACTAGCCCCAATAATGACAAGATTAATCCGAATAGGTGTATGATGTCACAAATTCAACCTCGTGTAACGCAACGCAATTTTTATCCACCATACTTTTCCCAACAAATGCAACATAAGTACTCTCTCGGTTAATTAGAAAAAGCAGACGAAAAAAGATAAGATGAGCACAATGCCCCATCATTGATAAAGTAATAGAAACGGGAAATAAAGTGCATCGCAGACACAAACACGAGTTGCATCGTATCTTTTATACACCGTTTGTTCAAGATGACAATCTCACTTGGCTTGGACATCGAGGGGTGGGAAGACCCTGACAGGATCCCGGATGAGCATGGATTTATCTTCCATACTCTTTGGAACGTGTACCTGAAAAAGTTACCGTAGTCGAGCAGGATCAGACTGTTGCTCGGGACTTCGACTTTCCAGTAGACGAAACTTACATTATCGTGAGCCCTTCCATCCAACTAAAGTCGTGGCATAATATGGTGCAACCAAACTCACATGACACAGCCAGCGGGCACAGTCTCTAAGCAGCACATTATGAGTAAGTCAAAGATGTTTTTCCAGTGCCACTCATTCCGAAGTTCAAAGTAGTGTGTGTATGTTACCTAGTGTATGAGACGTGCCATCTCACATCTGTATTACGTATTATGTGAATTTTCTATGATCTAGCGAAAGCTTGACGCTTTCTGTAACAAGCAAAGCTAGAATAAATTAACTCAAATCCACCATGGGTGTGTGTTCGTCAGGGTTATACTAAATTAACCGAGTAGAGGAAAATTTACGTAGAGGGTGACCGTTTATATATAGGCCAAAACTAAAACCCGAGGGGTGGTGGGCATCCAACCTCCAAGGTAGTACGATCGACAGGCGGGCCTTGAATACATCATGTGAACGAATCTTTAACCCATGGCTACTGGGCAGCGTGTACTCACCGCTGAGCTGATCTGGTTGAATTTTCTATTTTTTACTACACAAAAAATAATTAAAAATGTATACAACTGAAGAACGTACAAGTAGTCATTGTGGTAAGATCCTCTACTAGTAGATCTTGTCGGCCTTTTTCTAGCTAGCCTTTTGCGGTCGATCCAGATTACTTGTCAAAGGTTTGAATTGTTATAAAATAGTATTTTATGTGACTAGCAGCTGAAAACCATTAGAATCATATCAACAAAAATTTACAAGATTAACAAGACCGGAGGGTGGACTCCACCCCGGTTTTGTCATTAAGATAGAAGTGAGAACTCGAACCCGGGACCTGGCCCTTATGCGCTTATGCACGGCTACCACTAATCCACGGAAGAGTTCTCAAAAAAATTACAAGATTATAACTCGGTAGACGAGAATAGTTTGTTTATTAAATTAAGTAGCTCATCCCTCCCAAATTTAATTTAAAGTAAAAACAATGGAATACATGTAACCATGTAACTGATTACAAGGTTTTCTGTTTGTTTTTTCAAGAAGGCTTTTATCCGTCCACAACCCGAGCTGAACGCCAAGCTCAGAACCCAAAGAAACATATGGAACTTTTCACGGTAGCCTCCCAAGTTTTACGGCAGTGTTCTTTCTCTGTTGAAAACCCAATCATATCCATCCGTGCCACTTGCTCTAGAATTCTAGGAGTTTCTTAGTCTAAGACATGAAAACATAGAACCACAACTCTAGGGAAATTTCTCGCAAAAAAAAACTCCAATGAAAATCTATTATGTTTAACCAAAAAATTGACTTGTTTAAAAAAAAATCCGCAACATCTAATCATCACCCAGAATCCAAATATCCCATTTCTCCAGTTGACACAAACCAACTGATGTGAGCAGCCCAATCGAACTGTACCCAAATCAGGCAATACTGGACTGACCAAACCAGTTTGTCTCTTCTTTGGTGGAATATAATTGAGCTCTATTTGAATCCACGACCGCATAAAAGGGCTGATCCCTCAATATTTTTCATAATTTTAATCCAATCATATACTCGCAATTCCACCTATTAAATGCTAAAAATTACAAATTGTGGATATTGTACTTTTATCTCGAGAAGGCGGGAGCACTAATATTCGCATAGAAATAATAGTAGTCCAAATAATTAGAAAAAGGTGGAACAAGATTTTAAAGGGCACGAAGTCCCGACCTAACAACTCGATGGACAATAAACAAAGGCACCACATACACAGTAACACACCAAGCAAAAGCAGAGAAGAAAATATTTGTGACATCATGCATTCCAGCCACCTTCTAGCCGGCAAGTCGTTATGGGGTGGCCCGTCGAGAGAAGAGGCTGTGCTGATCCCGAGAGCCCCTCAACAGAGTGCGTAGTCCAAGTTACGCCCAAAGTGTGTTTCTAATCAGCAGCAGTTAAAGTGTTCAAACCAGACAGTATGCCCTCCTAAGTGAATGGTTCTCATTTTGTGCGGCAAACAAAGCTAAGCGAAACGACTACTAGTCGGCACAATATCTTAGCAGGCCATCGACGAGCTGTTGAAGGTGCTTTTCTGATGCCACTCATTCCAAAGTTCAAAGAAGTCTGTATATAAATATATGTGACCACGCGCACGCAACATCGCATGTCGTGTCTAGATAGTTAGAGTAACTTTATACGGCCTACGGAAAGTTGAACAGTTTCATCGACAAAAGCAGAGCTCTAACGAATTACATCAGATATATCATGGCACAGCGTATGGGTTGTACCAAATAAAGCGAGGAGGTGATGAAAAATCACGTCTCAAAGTGCGGTTATATATATGGGCCAACTAAAATACCGGGGAGATGGGCAGGTCAAAAATAAAACCGGGATACGGGCATCCAACTAGTACCAAAGGGTGTACGATCGAGAGGAGGGCCTTGAATACAGCCTGCTACAGAATTTTCAGCCCATGTGGCCGCTCAGCAGCGTGCACCCACCACCGCCTTCCCTCAAAAAACAAAAAAAAGAATGATGGTCAGCCACGAGGATTCGCCCTGCAGAGCTGCTTGTTCTGCTGTGCATTTCCTGCAGTAGTTTTGTTCTTCCCATTTTGATGTTTGTAATAAGAAAAATAATGTTGCATATTAAAATGATTTAATATTTTAATGAGAATAAATATAATTTTTTGAGATTTGTATACAAACATGTTTCCTCAATATATGTCAATTCTATGTTTAGTTTTGCTTCTAAAATACCAGTTGAGATACGTTATTGGGATTTTTTTCTTTATAGTTATATCACAATTAAATATAGAATTATATTTCTTTTCTATTTCAATATGAGAAAGCACGCACAAACGAAGAAACATCTCCCAAGTACGGGAGAACAAAAATTACACCGGAGGTGAAAAACGACGGAACACCATATGTTGGTTAATATTTGACCAAAAGTATCGAATACAATAAAGGGGACTCGAACCGCGCCCAAATTCAGAAATAATGGACCGAGCCCAACTTGCTTGTCACCTCTTAGGCTGGTATATGATGTCGCAAATGCAACTCGTACACTACAATGCAAAATTATATTCACCGTACTTTTTCAATGACGCAAGAGAAATCAATTGAATCGGCAAACAAAGTGCATTGCAGACATGTTAACTCACCAAGAAAATGCTATAAAAGAAAAATTGTGTTGCATCGTGTCTTTCGTACACCCTCAGTCCGAGATGATGATCTGGCATTGCACATCTAGAGAGGGGGGGGGGGGGGGGGCGATAGGCTCCCCGAGGAACACGGATATATGTTTCATACTATTTGAAGTGCGCCTGAAAAACTCATCCTAGTCAAGCAGGTTCACCAAGTTGCGCAAGGCTTTAACTTTGCAGATGGAGTTTTCTTATCGACGGCCCTTCCTTCCATGTAAAACTCTGAGGTATTTTCGGGCAAACAAAGGTACGCAACACGACCGCTAGTGGGCACAATCTCTCCACAGCACACGTTGACGAAGTAAAGGGTGTTTTTTCCGATGACACTCATTCTAAAAATTAAAAAAAGTGGTGTGTGTGTGTGCTACCACGCTTCACCCGACATGGCATCTTTTGTACATATTGAATATTCTGTGAATTATGTAAGGGTCTAGTCAAACTTTGACGATTTCAGCAACATGCGGCAGAGGTAGAATAATTAGATCATATGCACAATGGGGTGTGTTTGTAAGGGCTGTACTAAATAGACAGAACGGATGAAACATTATGTAGAGAGTGCCCCTTATATATATTCAAAAGCTAGAACACGAGGGTGGCCATCCAACCTCTAAGGTTGTACAATGAGAGGCCTAGCCTTGAATAAACATGTGAACGAATCTTTAACCCATGTGACCACCGGGTAAGCATGCACCCACCGCCGAGTCGTGGTAAGGTCTAAGCATCGACCCGGTAAAAACAATATTGCTATAGACTCGCGAGAAAAGTACAAATTAACATTAAAAAAATTCAGGGATTGTAAACATGTATCTTATGAACACTAACGAATTTGTTTCGAAAGAAGCTGATAAATTTAAACTTTAAGTTTAGTATCGTGGTATGATTTAAGTTTCGTATCGGATCCTATCACTATTGCCTGCTAAAATTAAGGCCACCACTGGCAGCTAGCTATCTAGTTGCGCCATGCTGCTCGGCCGAGACAATTCCACATGCCAGCCTAGTATGTAATTTTTTGTCACATCGGACAAAAAGATTTTTTTTCTTAAAAATCCATTTTTTAGCATGCTCACAACAAATATATGTAATTTCTTGCTGCCTCTCTTTTATGCCTTTTTTAGAAAACTTATTACATTTAACCACAAATTTTGACTTGTTTTCTAAAACAACACAACATGTAAAACAACACAACATGTAACTCATGGTATAGCTTCGACCGAGCCTGCTCAGCACAACCATGGCAAACAGGTCTTGCTTCCCTCCCCGCAGCCGAGCAAGTCATATTGAGGTGGCCCGTCCAGAGAGGGGTGTGATCATTCCACGTGCTTCTCAATAGTGGACGGACTCCCGGAGGTTACGTCCAAAGTTCCTCACAACCCCCCTTCCCTTATTTCTGTAGATCCGTTCTTCTATTCCTTCTGCTTGCTCCAAAGTCCATCACCGCTGGCCAGCTGTTGAAGTATCCAATGTTGACAGTATGTCTTTCCAAGTGAATATCTACCATGTTATGTTGCAAACAAAGCTAAGTGACACAACCACTAGTCGGCACAAACTATTAGAGGATGAAGTAAGACTAGTTGAAGGTGTTTTTCTGATGCCACTCATTCCAAACTTCGGCGATAGTGTGTGCATGTGACCACACGTCGCATCATGTGTCTAGATGGAGTACCTCGAGAGCACTGTGTTTATTGTCTAGGGGAGTCTACATGTTTCAGCAACAAAGCAGAGATGGAAATTACATCACGCACAGCGTGTGTCTTTTCGTGATGGGTATACCAAACCGAGGAGACTAAAAACTACAAGATGAGTGCGTGCTCATATAGAGGCCAACTTTTTCCTTTTTGAGAGGATATAGGACAATTAAAGGCGGAGAGGCTTTTTTTAAGATGAACTACAGCCCGAGAGGTGGACATCCAACCACCTAGGCTGAGGCGGGCCTTGAATAGAGACTCCAACCAAATCTTCAGCCCGTATGGCGGTCGTGCGATACTCAAAAATAAATAGCCGTCGTGCAGTGTGTACACACCGCGCGCCGAGCCGAATGAAGGACAGCCACGCCGCTCCTTGAGAATTCCGACCGTTGGGTCGCCGCGGGCGCGGAAGCAGGAGGACGCCGCGCTGCTCGGCAGGCGCGTCGCCGAGCTCAAGTGCAAAGGGCCGACTTCGACTTGCTCAAGGAGGTCGACGCGCTGCGCAAGGCCAAGGGCCCAGGCGCTCTTCGGTGCCGCATGTGGCGTCCCGTGTGCAACTAACCCAGGTGGCCGCGTGATCTTGTTACTCCCGTGCTCAGGACTTCCATTGCTGACCGATGGAAGCTTGCTGCTGTTCCTTCGCCCTGCAGAACTTCTTGTTCTGCTGTGCATTTCCTGCAGTAGTTTTTGTTCTTCGAATTTTGATGTTTGTAATAAGAAAAATAATGGTTGCATATTAAAATGATTTCAAATTTTATTGGAGATAAATAATTTTTTTAGATCGTATACAAACATGCTTTCTCAATATATGTCAATTCTATGTTTAGTTTTGCTTCTAAAATACCAGTTGAGATACATTATTGGGATCTTTTTCTTTATAGTCATAACCACACTTCAATATAGAATTATATTTCTTTTCTATTTCAACGCTTAGGGAAGCAACATGCATACAATATGAGAAAGCACGCATAAACGAAGAAACGTCTCCCAAGTACAGGAGAACAAAAAATTTGGAGGTGAACGACAACGAAACACTATATGTTGGTTAACATTTGACCAAAAGTTTCGAATACGATAAAGGGGACTCGAACCGCGCCCAAATTCAAAAATACTGGACCGAGCCAAACTTGCTTGTCACCTCTTAGGCCGGTCTATGATGTCGCAAATACAACCTCATACAATGCAATGCAATGCAAATTGTATCCACCGTACTTTTTCAACCAAGACAACAAGAGAAATCAATAGAATCGGCAAACAAAGAGCATTGCAGACATGTTAACACACCAAGAAAATGCTAGAAAAGAAAATTTGCGTTGCATCGTATCTTTCATACACCCTCAATCTGAGATGATGATCTGGCATTGCGCATCTAGAGAGGGGTGGAGAAACCCTGATAGGCTCCGAGAGGAACATGGATATATGTTCCATACTCTTTGAAGTGCGCCTGAAAAAGTCATCTTAGTCAAGCAGGTTCACCAAGTTGCGCAACGCTTTAACTTTGTAGATGGAGTTTTCCTTTTCTAGAGAGGGGTAAAACTCTAACATATTTTCGGACAAACAAAGGTACGCAACACGACCGCCGGTGGGCACAATCTCTCGACATCACATGTTAACGAAGTAAAAGGTGTTTTTCCGATGTCACACATTCTGAAGTTCAAGAAGTGTGTGTGTGTGTTACCACGTGCACGCGACATGGCATCTTGTGTACATATTGAGTATTCTGTGAATTATGTAAGGGTCCAGCAAAAACTTGGCGATTTCAACAACATGCGGCAGAGGTAGAATAATTAGATCATATGCACCATGGGGTGTGTTTGTAAGGGCTGTACTAAATAAACAGAACGGATGAAACATTATGTAGAGAGTGCCCCTTATATATATGCAAAAGCTAAAACTCGAGGGTGGGCATCCAACCTCCAAGGTTGTACAATGAGAGGGCGGGTCTTCAATAAACATGTGAACGAATCTTTAACCCATGTGACCACCGGTTAAGCATGCACCAACCGCCGAGTCGTGGTCAGGTCTAAGCATCGACCCGGTAAAAAAAAACCGCTATAGACTCACGAGAAAAGTATCTATTAACATAACAAATTTCACGGATTGTAAACACGCATCTTGTGAACACCAACAGATTTGTTTCGAATTCTTAGACACTGATAAATTTAAATTTTTAGTTTAGTATCATGGTATAATTTATGTTTTGTATCGGATCTGATCCCTAGTGCCTGCTAAAATTAACGATACCACCAGCAGCTAGCTATCTAGCCGCGCCATGCTGCTCGTCCGAGAAAATTGCCCGAATTCCACATGTTAGCCTATTATGTAAATTTTTGTCACATCAGACAAAAAGGTTTTGTTTTCATAAAAATCCATTTTTTAGCATGCTCACAACAAATATATGTAATTTGTTGCTGCCTTTCTTTTACACTTTTCGAGGTAATTTGTGTGGGCTCTCAACTTTTCAAATTCTGTGTTGAAAATCCAATCATACCCAACCACGCCATGTTCAAGAAATCCAAACGTCTTAGTTTGTGTCAAGATTTCTTTTAGTAAATACAAATTTTGACTTGTTCTCGAAAACAACACAACATGTAATCATTCATCAACACCAAATCTAATATCTCATTTTCTGTACTTGACACAAAACAACTGATGTGAGCGGCCCACGTGATAAGGCAGCCGAACTGTACAACGTGGCGAAGGGGGCTCGAATTGTACCCAAATTGGGCAGTACTTGACCGACCATACCAGTTTGTCTCCTCTGATGCAGAACAAAGTGTACTATATTTGGAATCCATCCCAAAAAAAGGACCAATACTCTATATCTATCACAATTCTAATCCAAGCGGAAGTATGAACTCGCAATTTCACACTCTTGAATTGTACCCAAATTGGGCAGTACTTGACCGACCATACCAGTTTGTCTCCTCTGATGCAGAACAAAGTGTACTATATTTGGAATCCATCCCAAAAAAAGGACCAATACTCTATATCTATCACAATTCTAATCCAAGCGGAAGTATGAACTCGCAATTTCACACTCTTAAGTACTATGTAATACAAATAATATGGTTTACTGGGTATTTTCCCCTCCCTCTCGTGAACAGTGCAGAGAGGCGACAGGAAAGGCGACAAGCTCCAGCGCGCCGCCGACGGCCGGATCGCCGGTCGCCTCCCTCTCCGGCTGCCCTTGTGGTGGCGGGAGGGTGGAGGGGCTGTCGATCTGTGCCTGAGGCCTGTAGATAGTAGGTTTAGTTTCCCCATCGGCGCTGGCAGGGTGGTGGTGGCGGCGGCGGTATGGAATAACGTGGCCAGAGCTTCTCCCCCACCACGGCGAGGCCAGGGCTGGCGGAGCCGTGAAGCTTCTGGAGTTTGGTGCCCCAAATCCGTCGATCTGGTGGGAGTTGGTGCTCCGGGCGAGTTCTCCGTGGCGGAGGTGGAGATCTTGCTCTTGAGCTTTTGTCCCTCGGTCTCGTCTTCGTCTTGGTAAGGTGCCTTCTGGCCTTGCTGGGGAGGCTCTGGGGGTGCGGTGGCTTGCTGGCTGGCGGCGCCGGCCGGTGTCACCGCTTGCACAGAAGATCTTCTGGGATTTCGGAGATGCTCGCTGGATTTCGGCGTGGGGGCCGAGCCTCTTCTGCCGGCCTTGGTGGCCTGGAGAGGTGTGCGTCGGCCATCGCGCTCTGCTTCGTCTTGCCTTGGCTTCGTCCTTCTCCGGCCGGCCGTGGTGGCGAGGAGAGAAGGGGTGCTCAAGGTCTGATATCGGCGTCGTCTCCGGCAAGCCAGGTTCGTGCTCGCTGCAGGTTTGGTGGAGGATGGGTGGTTGCGGGGAGGTTGCGCCGTGGCCGTGCGCGTTCGGCATCCTTCGGTCCCGTCGCTTGCGGCGGGCGGCTTATGCGGCCTTCTACAAGCGTGGGGTGCTCCGTTCCCGGGGTTCGAGGCGGCCTGGGCGGCTTCTTCGCCGGCGGTGTTCGGCGTGGGAGTCCGGCTCCAGCCTTGGCGGTGGTTCAGCGTCTTCTTCTGGAGGTGCTGTTGCGACGAGCTTCGGCGGCTTGTTTCGACTGCGAGCTTCTGTTCTTTCTTTCTTTGTAATTCTTGTTTAAGCTTGCAGTGTTGATCCCTTCAAAAAAATAATATGGTTTACTGATCTCGAGATCCTCTCAACAGAGTGCATAGTCTAGGCTACGTCCAAAGTGGATAGCGAGTTCGTGGCTGTGTCCGGAACTGAGAGTATGCCCTTCCGAGTGAATCGTTCACATTTTGTGTAGCTAACAAAGCTAAGTGACACGACTACTAGTCGGCACAATATATCAGCAGGCTAAGGACGATAAGTTGAAGGTGCTTTTCTGATGCTACTCATTCCAAACTTCGAAGAAGTGTGTATATGTATGTGAGTATGTGACCATGCGCAAGCAACATCGCATCTTGTGTCTAGACAGAGAACTGTCTATGGCCTACCGAGAGTTGAACAGTTTCATCAACAAAAGCAGAGATGGAAAAAACTACATCAGGTCGATCACGCCACAAAATATGTGTTCACGTTACAAGGAGACGCGACCTTGGACGCTCTCCCTCTAACCGCTACAGTAGAGGGCGATTTTTCTCTCTCCCCGGCGGCGGGAGGGTGGGGGAACCTCGTTTCCCTGCTGTTTATAGTGTAGGAGTTGTAGGGTGCCTTGCCGGCGGCGTCGTGGAGTTGGAGGCGTGCCGGCGTTGGGTTTTGCAGGTGGTGTTTGTCCTCTCCGGCGATGGAGCTCGACGCAGTTCCATGGTGGAGCACCCCTTTCCTCGTGCTCGCGACCCCCGGTGGCCGCCGTGTGCGAGGTACCCCGCTCTGGAGCTCGTTGCGGCGGATCCAGATCTGAAGACTGAAGCGGTTGATGTTGCAGCAAGGGAGCAAGGCAACCGGCAGCGCAGGATGGAGGCTCTCCGGAGTTTGAGGACCGGCGACTTCCCGTCCGCCAGGGGTCATCTTCGTATCCAAGGCGTTTGTGAAGGTGCGGCGGCGGCGCGCCGCCGGAACGTGCTGCTCTGTGTCGGTAGCTCTGTTCTGCAGAGGGACTTGGGTGTAATTTTGATCTTTGTGAAGGTCCTTTCTGTAATAGCCTTGTTGTAATGTCAGCGGTTTCCCGCAAAAAAAAAAAAGGGTTGTACACAAATAAAGCGAGGAGGAGATGAAAAATCACGTCTGAAGGTGCATGTGTATATATAGGCCAACCAAAACCCGTGAGATGGGCATCCAACTAGTGCCAAGGCTGTACAATCGTGAGGTGGGCCTTGAATGTAGTCTCCGAGCGAATCTTCAGCCCATGTGGCTGCCGGGCGGCGTGCACTCACCGCCGTGCCCAGCGACAAGGATGCCGACTGTTTGGTCGCCTCGGCTCGGCGGCGATCTCTTTTGGTGAAGCCACGCCAGCCGGAGACCTCCCAGTCTTCGCCCTCTTCGGCGTGGCATTCGGCGTCGTCGTGCTCACCAGGTTCTTGCTCTGCAACTCGCCCACCCATGTGTCCACGTGGTCTGGTCACTTCTATGCTCAGTACTTGGATTGCCGGATCGATGGAAGCTTGCTGCTGTTAGTTCACCCTCCAGATTCCAGAATTGCTTGTTCTGCTGTTTAGCAGTTATGCTATTCATTTCTGCAGAATTCTTTACTCTGCAAATTTGGATATCTGTAATAAGGGAAAAAGTATTTGTTCCATAATAAAATGATTTACAAATTCAATGGGAGTAAATATAGATTTTTCAGATTTGCATACAAACATGTTTTCACAATATATCTGTCAATTATTTGTTGTTAGGTTTGCTTCTACAAAATGTTGAGATGCATTATGTGGCATTTTTTTCTTTGAAGTCATATTCACAATTCAGTTTAGATTTTTTGTTCTATTTCAACGAATTAGAGAAGAAACGAGAATATGATATGAGAGAAAGCACCTGCAAACGAAGAAATATTGCCCACGTACTCGAGAAAATATAGATGCTGGCAATAAAACTGTCAAACGATGAAACACCAACCGTTTAAAATAGATGGTGGCAAAATAGAAAGCATGGTTGTACCTTCCAGTGCTTGAAAAAGTGAACCTACTCGTGCAGGATCAGGGCATTGCTCGGGACCTCGACTTTCAAGCACACGAAACTTCCGTCCTTGACAACCCTTCCTTCCAAGTAAAGTTGTGTGTCAGTGTGTATATTTCCCCGACAAAGAGGTGTGTGTCAGTGTGTATAACATGGTACAAACAAACTCACACGACATGGCCAACGGTGGGCACAGTCTCTCAGCAGCACATTATGAGGAAGTCAAAGAAGTTTATTCGATACCACTTATTCTGAAGTTCAAAGAGGTGTGTGTCAGTGTGTATATTTCCCCGCATATGGGACATGCCATCTCGCATCCGTATTACTATTATGTGAATGTTCTACGATCGAGCGAAAGCTTGACGATTTATGCAACAGACAGCAAAGGTGGAGTAAGTTACATGAGATCCACCATGACGTGTGTGCTTGTAAGGTTGTACTCCCTCCGTGCATGAATATAAGATGTTTTAGCTATCCAACATGTTGTCTACATGCATACTAATATGAGTGCACATACTCACTAAAATATGTCTACATACATCTAGATATATATGAATGTGAACAAATGTTAAAACATCTTATACTACCTCTGATCCATATTAGTGGGCACAACTTTTCCTAGATACACATATATCTAGTCTAAATACTTAACTAGATACATATGAATTTAGACAAAGCTATGCCCACTAATATGGATCGGAGGGAGTATTAAAAAACGGAGGGAGTACTAAATAAAATGGGAAGATGAAAATTTACATAGAGTGTGATTGTTTCTGTATATCCAAAAACCCGAGGGGCGGGCAACCAACTTCCAAGTCAGTACGATCAGAGGCAAAGCCTTGAATAGATCATGGGAACGCCCGGCGTGGTGGTCGAGTTCGTCTGCTTTCCGTCAGATCCGCGGTGGCGGCGGTTCTGGTGGTGGAGGAGCTTCTTGGAGGCAGCTATGCGGGCTCGCGGTGGGCAGGTGGAGGATCCGGCCATCTCCGGTGAGGTGGTTTGGCGCAGGCCCCGGATCTGGAGCAGGTTGTGCTTGGGGAGACCCCCCGACCGATGCGGCTTCTTCGTCGTCAGTGCCAGTTCTTCGGAGCTGGTCTTTCTTGCGGTTCTTCGACGCCTTCGGGTTAGGAGTTCGCCTGCTTCCTTGTGTGTGGGTGGTGTAGGCTGGTTTCAGCTTCGTTTTCCTTGGATCTTCTCTGTTCTTGCTTGTATCCCGGTGTGTTCTTCGTTTCTTCATGTTTAATACAAGTATGGAAAATGCAAAAAAAAAAATCTTTAACCCATGTGGCCACCGCGCAGCATGCACCCACCACTGTGGGTCCATGCATCGATTGGGTTAGATTTTTCTATTTTTTACTACGATGGACTCATGGCAGAAAAAGAATTAACAAATGTACACAAGTGAAAGAAGGCACAAGTAGTCATAGTGGTATAAGATCCTCTACCGGTCGATCTTATCTGCGTTTTTCTAGCTAGTCTTTTGCAGCCGATCCAATTTACTAATCGAAGTCTTGGACTGTTATAAATTAGTATTTTACGTAGGTAGCATCTGAAAACCATGAGCATCACACGATTTTTTTTATTTTATAAGATTATAACATGGTACACAAAAAATATAGCATACTATTAAATTAAGTAGGTGCTTACTCCAAAATTTAATTAAAATAAAAACAATGGTTAGAATTAACCTTTCAATGATTACAAAATAAGATTTTCTGTTTTTTTACAAGAAGGTTTGTTTTTTCATCCGTCCACAACCCAAACTGAACGCCAAGCCTCACAACCAAAAGAATAAGAAACATATGGAATCGAAAATGTCCAACTCATAGAGGAGAGCTCTATCTAAATCAGCCAATACTGAACCGAACAACCCAGTTTATCTCCTCTCAGGCATAATAGAAGTGACAATGCACGACCAAAAAGGGGCTGGTTCCTCCATATGTATCATAATTTTAATCCAAAGGAAGTATGAACTCACAATTCCACCTCTTAAATGCTATAGAATACAAATTGTATCTATCAAACTTTTATTAAGACGGGAGCACTGCTATTCATGTAGTAGGAAATTTGTCCAGCTAATGAGGGAAAAAGGACAAAACAAGATGTCAAAGGGAACGAATGACCTGACTAATCGACAAAAACAACAAACAATAACACTGCAAGCAAAATATCAGAAGAAAATATCGACAACACCGTAATTCCATCAATCGTCAACCTTACAAGTCATTCTAGGGTGGCCCATCCAGATAGGGGTGTGTGATGAGCCAGTGAGCCTCTTAACAGAGCGCGTCCAAAGTGCCTCACGACTTGTCAGCAGTCTGATCTTTCAGTATCGACAATATACCCTTGTAGGTGAATCTCTACCATGTTGTATTACAAACTAAGCTAAGTGAGACGACCGTCGGTTGACACAAAATCCTAGTAGACCAAGTCAAAGTGGTTGAAACTGTTTTTCTGATGTCACTCATTCTGAACTTGGAAGATGAAGTACTTGATGAATTCTCTATGGCCTGGGGAGAGTCTAACAGTTCAGCAACAATAGCGGAGCTGGGACAAATTAGATCAGATCGATCACGTGTGTTCCTAGGAGTTCTACCAAATAAAACGAGGAGATAAAATACCACATGTGTATATATTTTTATTTTTGACGGCAACATGTGTATATATAGGCCAACTAAAGGACGAGATGTTTTTTTTATAGCATCACTAAAGGCCGAGAGGTGGGCATCCAACTACTTAGGCTGTACGATCTAGAGCGGGCCTTGAACTGAGCCTTCAAACGAATCTCCAGCCCATGTGGCCGCGTGTTCCCATCACCGAGCCGAATGATGGCCAGCCACGCCGCTCCTCCATGATTCCGACCGTTGGGTGGCCTCTGGTGCGCGGCGATCTCTTTCGGCAAACCCACGCGCGCTCGTCTCCCCGACCGTTACCACCTTCGATTCCGTTCGGAAATTCCCCTTCAAAACCTCTCCGCCCGGAACAGAACCGCCGTACCCACGCAGCGAATCCACCGCGAGAGCGAGACATCCCCTACCCGGAGAAGAATCCACCCGCCGGTCCCAGCCAATGGCCGACGCCGCCGCGCTCGTCACCGTCACGCAGGAGCGGCACCCGCTGAGCCAGATCGCGGCGAGCGGCACGCACCGGCTGCTGCTCAAGCAGTGGCTCAAGGAGGAGGACCTGCTGGCCCGCCGCGTCGCGCTCCGGGAGGCCCGCCTCGACGGCGCCCGCAAGGAGATCGCCTTCCTCTACTGCGCCTTCTTCGCCTTCCACGCCGCCTCCGTCCTCATCCTCTTCCTCTCCTCCGCCTCCATCTCCCTCAACTCTGACACGACGCTGTCGTGCCGGCGGTCGTGGATCCCCTGCCTCGTCTCGCTGCTCTCCTCCCTGGCCATGCTGTGGGCGCTGCGGTACAAGGCGGACACGGAGGCCGTCCTCGAGCGGGTGCTGGCGCGGGAGCAGGAGGACGCCGCGCTGCTCGGCCGATGCGTCGCCGAGCTCAAGCGCAAGGGCCTCGAGTTCGACCTGCTCAAGGAGGTCGACGCGCTCCGCAGGGCCAAGACCCTCCGCGTCGAGGCCAAGGGCGGCGCCGGCGCCGGTGACGGGCCTAGGCGCTGGCCCGCCAGGGACCTCCCCGTCTTTGCTCTCTTCGGCGCCGCATGCGGCGTCCTCGTGCTCACCAGGTTCCTCCTCTGCAACAACTAGCCAAATGGACTTCGATTGCTTGATCGATGGAAGCTTACTGCTGATGTTCGTTCCCCACCTGCAGAACTGTTTGTTCTGCGAATTTTGATGTTTGTGCAATAAGGAGAAAATATATTTGATTCTTTAGGATTTGTTCTGTTTGTGGATGTACCAGAGAGCAAATTTACAGTGTGAAACTTCAGTGTTTCATTGCCTGCGCCTGATTCATTCATCATGTCTCATTGCGATAGTTCTGTCCGTCTAGCTTCGTTCTGCTATTTCCTAGCAGCAAACGTACCAGAAATTCAGCATTGGCTACTTCTGAACTTCTAAACGTTGTGGGGAAATGTGCAAAATAAGTGGCCAAGAATAGTTGGAGAACGATTCTTCGTTACCAAGTGCCAGACTGATTGTTTAGTTATCCACTTCACTTTGTATTGATCGACGGTAAACTTAACATAAAAGCTAAGGAAAATCATTTCTCAAGAAACCAGTTTTGTTATACGCGAGTGCGAGCTCTACTCTAGTTCCTGCTCTGCAATTAGCAAGGATGACGCCGGATCGCTTGATCCCTTCAGTGTTCAAGGAGTGTTTATGGCTCATGGTCCTTGTGAAGGCTTGCCATAGTTCTGTCCGTCTATCTTTGTTTTGCTATTTCTTAGCAGCTTAACATATCACAGTTTAAGTTGACTTGTTCTGAACGTTAGGGGTCAAAAATAAGAAGAATTCAAGAATGTTCTTCATTACCAGGTTCTGGTGCAAGCCTAAAGAAAATTGCAAGACAGGAGAACTCGACAGAAATGGTTTCATCCCGACGGTCCTTGCGAAGGATTGTGATAGTTCTGTCCGTCTAGCTTCATTCTGCAATTTCAAACATACTACTACTGAAGTTGGCCGAGTTTTCAGAAACATATAAGAATTTAAGTTGTCTAGTTCTGTCAGTTGTCCAAATTGGAAAAATTGGGGGAAATGTTCAAAATAAATGTAGTAGTACCCAGTTGTATCGAACAAGTCATAGTAAACTTAACACCAGAGCTAAGAAGAATCATTCTTCAAGAAATCAATTCTATTTTATAGGAGTGCCAGCTCAACTCTAGTCTAGTATCCTCCTTTTTGCTTAACCTGAAACTCTTCCATTCTATCCAGCTACAGATGCAATGCCTACAAAACAGGAGAGTCCTTCACAAGTGGTTAGCTGACTGCAAGTTTGGGAAGTACGCACAAACAAAACAACGATTGATCATCACAAATTATCACTTCTTATGATTGAAAAACACACAAACTGTGATTAAGTCATCACAACCTGCAGGTCCACATCCACTCCCTCCAAGCAAACACTAACACAGACAACAAATCAACCAATTTATTTACAAGGGAACACATTATAATCCAACCCAACGACACCAAGATCAACACACGATTCCAGTCGAGGAGGTGGCAGGACTGGCAACGGCATGCCGTACTACTCCTTTCGCTTGCAGAGGTAGTAGATGCCGACGCAGAGCAGTATGATCAATAAGACCGGCACGGAGACCACCACCACTGTCACCATTATGCTTGGAAGCGAATTAATTGTTGAGCTGCTTTGCTTTGGGGTGATACGAGGGCTTATATATAGGTGAGGAGCTTGTGGTGTGAGCTGCTGTTACAGCACACGGGTGACCGTTGGTTGGGGCAACAGTCGGAAGCTTGTTTCAAGTAGTGGTGGTAGAGCATGATGTTTTTCGTTTAAAACAAAAGACATGACTTAGCAATATAAGCATGTTTGATTTGTTATTTTTCTGGTGGACTTTGTATTCCGGTCTTATTCACTGCGATCTGGGCAAGCAAACACTAGAAAACATGCATGTCGATTTGACATAGCGGCGGATACGCTTGGGCGATGATTTTTTACGGCAAAAGAGAAATGAACAACACGGTATTGTTCGTGGTCACGCTCAGTTATTTGCTATATTGCTGCATTGGTGAAATCTTACTAATGTTTGTTTTGCGAATTTTGATGTTTCTAATAAGGAAAATTGTTTGATGAGTTGGATTTCTTTTGTATTCACGTTTGTGTTTGTATCTGAGATCAAATGTACACTCTCAAATTTCATTGTTATGTGAACATGAAGACAGGTTAATCCCATTTTGTTGCCTGCACTTAAATCGATCCTCTCATGTGAATGATTCTTCAACAAATGGCTAAGAAGAGTCCAGGAATGATTCTTCATTACCAAGTGCCAGATTGTCTATTTAGTAGTCATCCAGTTCACCTTTTATCGAGGAAGTACTGTATTTGTAAACTTAATCCAATAGCGAGAAGAATCATTCTTCATTAAACCAGTTCTATTTTACAGTCACTGTCAGTTCAACTTTATTTTTCGATCGAAGGGGCACTCAAAATGAAGAGCAACAAGATAGGAACAGAGCTGACTTGCTCATGCCCCTGGAAAGATAGCCTACTGAACTACTGTTCTTCTTCTACTGCATTCATTCTTTATACATCAGCAACACCTTCGTCCTGAACGTTTTACTAAATCAAAACTGAAATAGATGACAAAAACTCCAGGCTGACTCAAAAAACAACACTCCTGCCAATTTTTATAATCTTTCCAACCGAAGCACCATCTGCCCCCATCCCTGGCGCCTGTGGATGATCTCAGTAGCCACCAACACAGAAAGACAGATAATGAGCCAATTGGTGGAACTAATGTGGTCGGATCCTGTAGAATTGCACCCTCAAAACATGCTCTGTTTCTGGCACGCCAGATCGCAACTACTTACTAATCCCACTGCAATGTATTTCTGAATGAACAAGAAACGTCTCAAACCAGGAGGGTAAATCATCTACAGTTTTAGGAGTATGTTTAAAATCCAAAAGAACAAGTAGCAACGTTTCACAAATATCTAGCTACTGAAGAATGAAAGAACAAATGATCTATTGTCTCATTTTCTGAACAAAACAAGCATTTCGGACTAACTACCACTGTCAGCTCAACTCTAGTTCATGTTTTCTGAATATATTCTCCTCCTTTTTTTCTCCTTGACTTACACCTGAAACTCTTCCATCACCTATTTTATGTAGGCATTGCCAGCTCAACTCTAGGTCTGAGCATTGGGGGGAATGTGCAAAGAAAGTGGCTAAGAAAAATTCGAAAATGATTCTTCATTCCCAGGTGCCAGATTCTTCAACAATGATCGGGGAAGTGAAGGTAAACTTGCCACAAAAGCTATGAAGAATCATTCTTCAAGAAACCAGTTCTATCTTATAGGCAGTGCCAGATAGTTCCTGTCTTCTGACATCTGAATCTACTCTCCTCCCTTTGCTTGCCTTTTACACCTGAAACTCTTTCGTCACAAGCCACATTCTGTCCAGCTTCAGTAGTGGCTGGCTGATTGCAAGCTCGCAAGTACGCACAAACAGAACAACGATTGATCATCACAATCCATTCCACCGCATCCATTCTCACTTAGATAACTGAAAACACACTGTGATTACAAATTATCACACCACAGACCACTACACACAACACAAGCAAGACATTGCTCAACAATTTACATGAGAACATAGTACAATCCAACACAGCAACACCAAGATCAACAACAGAAAGTGCTCGGTTTTGCTCCAGCCGAGTTGCTTGATCGATCAGACGCTCTCGTGCCCCTCTTTCTTCACCGGGTATGGCCCCGGAGAGTTTCCAGCCACGCCGGGAGGCGGCAGGGGCGTTCCGTAGATCTGTGCGCCGACGCCGGCTCGCATCTCCTCGCGGCCCTTGTGCTTGCCGAGGAAGTAGCAGCCGAAGCCGAGCAGGATGGTGAAGAAGATGAACGGCAGGGAGATCACCAACACGAACCCCATTCTTCTTCCTCCTCCTCCTAGATGCCTTCAAGCTGGAAAGGAACTGTTGAGGTGAGCTCCCAAGAAGAGGAATGATTGGAAGGGAATTGTTGAGGTGCTTTGCGTTCGGTGGGGAAGCTGTGTGCGCCGGAGGAGTTTATATATGAAAGCTTGGAGGCGAAGGAGTATGGAAGAAGGTGGCTGGAGCTGGAAGCTTGTGGAGTGTACTGTTGTGATAGCGTACGGGTGACCGTTGGGTTGGTCCTTTACGAAGGCAACGGTCGAATGATTTGGGTTCTTCTGTTCGGAGGAGCGTATTCAGCCACGTCGATGTTTAAGGTTACAAGTGTAGATCTTGGTTTCATTTTACTTTATATTTTGCGGTTAAACTTAAATTATTGCCGAAAATAATCAATTAGATGTGGGCAAAGTAATCACTAAATAATACTGTATATGTGGGTTAGTTCTACTTGTATTCTCTGATGAATTCTTCAGAAGTACACATCATACTCCAACTTGGACATGATCCTTCTAGCTGCCAATTGTTTCGGTAAACACTACACTTTGTTTTCATTACCATTAGTCCAATGAATTAAAGAATTTGGGAATTTGTTTTCTAGAAGGAGGTAGAACATTCTCTACCTGGAATCATTCTTTCGGGAAGGTGCACGAGGCATGATTCGTCCTCCTTTCCACCATTTTCTCCTAAAAACCTAAGCTTTCCGTGTTTATATTCGCTCAACGGCTCTACTCTTCAACTCACGGCCTTCACCACTTGCTTTTTGTCCAAGTTGTTGCACTTAAGGGTTTCGGTTCACGGGAAAGGAACTTGTGACTGAAATTGCTGTTCCAATATAATGCTCCCAATGCCACCTAGCTTGAAGGCAGCGCAAGTAAATTTCAACAACATACAGGAAATGAAATGGCATGGAGTCCTGTGATACTACGAAATGTGAAGTTGACACAATGTGGGCAACTAGGACAATCCACAGTTTCAATACGACAATAGTACAAGCATTTTGGGATGCCTTCTTGCGTTTACAGGCTCAGGGCATCATACGAAATCTAGTCGGGCAACACTTCATCAGCTAGAGCCACGCAGCTCGGCTAGCTAAACGATATGTCTTACACGAAACACGGATATCTGTATTATTAACAACACGGTGGCGACAGAATCACGGATGATACAATATGAATTTGCATCCGACTGAAGCCAACCAGGTGGACCGATCGTCATCCATGGGCTTCAGTGAGCCCGCTCGCGGAGAACATTGATCTCCACCTCGGTCGGGTCGGTTGCCTGGATCTCGTAGTGGAACCCATCAAGCTCGTGCTTGATGCGGTCCTTGGAGGTGGAGTACAGCATCTTGGCACGGATGCGGGATGTGTCTGGGGACCTGGTGCAGCATGTGCATTAGTTACAAAACACCAAGGGAAAGGAAAGGGGGTGCATCGATTATCAGGCATGTGCAAACATGGTGATTTCTCAGCTATGCATACAAGTACTGCTATCGGGCAAGTCAACTTTAGTACAGATTACACTACTGGCAAGCATATCCTGAAGACATGTGGACATGCACTGTTATTCATTCTGGATAGCTACAAGCATATTCTATTCTAGAGACATGTAGCAGAAATGCACTGTTATTCATTCTGGACAGCAACAAGCACAGATACCAGGTACAGAGATAACAAGAACACACTATGATACTTTCAAAAAATTCAATAATTCAATACTTAATTCGTAGAAAAATTAAGAAACCAACACCATGCTGCATAACAGGAATTTTCATGACTATTCAACAGTTTATCATGTTCTAACAAAAGCTAGTTAGGACTCGGTTTTCTAGAAAAGGGTACTTAAGACGCATTGGCAGATAATTGATCAAGTTAATGCAAGCATTAACATATGGACAAGTGACTATGAAGCTCACCAGGCAATGAAGAAAATCTTGCTTTTCTGCACATTCTCCCCAGTAACAAAGTCAAAATCATAAAGGGCATATCTGCAGTCATTTTCAGGGAGACAAGCCAGGAAATCATCATAACTCTCAGTTGTAGCCCCTGTCTTCTCCACAACAACCTGCTTTTGCTTCTCGTCAATTTTGAAGATAACATAGCGGAATGCCTTCTTCATCTGAAGCTCCAGGAATGTGGCCCTGATATCAGGAGCAACCCCCATACCAGAGGATGCATTGGACTGCAAAAGAGCACACATATGAGTAAAATCAAGGAAAACAAATACTTGGAACCAAATATGTGTCACTGCAAACCAATAAATAGCAGTTTAACTGTTTAAGAGATAAATCGTTCAAACTGCACTGCCTCTTTTACCACGGCAGTATAAACATGTAACGTTGGACGAAACTACAGCCGTCACATTCCATGCATCAATGGGTTTGCAAAACCACATACTGGTGGCTAACACATTGCGCACAAATTCACAAGATGGGCCAGAATAACAAAACAACAGCTACATATTACCAAAACCTGTCGCTTAAAAGGAAATTATGCACAGATGGTTTCTAGTAAACAGGAGGAAGGCCCTAAAATGCTCGTCCTTGTTTAACCAATGAAGATGATTCCACATATATGCATCTAGTGGATGGAACAGTAATGCTCCGTTTCAACACGCAACGAATGTATCAAGTCTCTCACAATTATTCAACCCAATACAGGATAAATCCAAGATATAAAACTTCATTAACCATGAAATGTCACATGGGCTAAGAAATGTGATAAGTAGACAAAGAGTTATATGAATATGAGACACCAATTCATGGTCAATTATTCAGAAGTATTAATCAATTTGAAGACTGACAGCAAATCAGCAATACCAGAACAGTGCAATCGATGCAACCCCCTAAATATTACCTACCCAGTGGAGGTACGAAAATGAGTGAACCACACTGTAAAGAAGGGCACGCCACTGCCTTTCACTGTAAGAAGGAACTGGTACTGCTTCTAACATGGTTATCCCCCTCCACCCTCCGTGGGGACTCAAAATTTTAATGAACATGAAAGCATGGTCCACTTATAAAAGAGTAGAGGTCTTATATCCAAGGGGCTTTATAAATAATGTACCAACTGGCACGCCAAGTGGTCCAGTGTAAACAAATACAAAATTTGTTGGAGGTTCTTCCCCAGGTGAAGTGCATGTTTTCTAGTCTCGCATGTGGCTAATTAACAACACCCTATTCCCTGTCCGGCTGCCCCCAGAGATCCGAGACAGTCCTTTGACTCGGCTTGATACCAAATAAAACCCATAATTTCGATGGCTGGCTCCTTCTTAACCCGCCTTCTGCCTTCATTTCTATGGCTCTCACTTGCTTCCCTCTCCAGTTTCTAAGCCTCCTAGAGTTACAACAACCTACTGACATAGTGACAGTTACTAGTGTGTATAACTTGACTCTCTGCTCATCGTCCACGAGTCACTGGCGATACAGATATTGCCAAAGCATACAGAAAACTGAAGAAAGCGGGTGAACTACCGGACAAACCATCTGGTCAGTACGCAATCCAAAACGGCACTTCAGATTAACATACTAATAAACTTTGTCCAAAAATAAATGTCTCAGATTTAGGCAAAAGTGAATGTATCTAGACATGTTTCATGTGGAGATATACTCATTTTTTGACAAATCTGAGACAGTTATTTTGGGACGGAGGAGTAATAAACTTTGTCCAATATAAATCCCAGCACAGCCGCCAAAGCAAGTGCATCCTCTCTCTGTCTCTGGCTACTGCAAAAAATCCCTCGAACTAAACAGGCTCCTGCCACCTTTCCAGAACTCCCTCTCGGCAAGGCACACCATCTGCTACTGTACCCCCCAAAGAAGAGAAACCCCAATCGCGGCTAACGGAACCAACTGCTCCTACGGCCTGCGGTCAGATAACGCCACCATGATTAGATCTGCGCCGGGGAAACACGGAGAGCACCCCACAGGGCTGCACCCAGACCACCCGCAGATCTAAACCTCCGGCGAATCGAGCCCACCAAAACCGCCACGGCAAACAAGCGCGACTCGAAAGCAGCAGCAAGAGGGAGGAAGGGAGGGGGCAACTCACGGAGGTGCGCATGAAGGCCATCGGGGTCGGGGTGGCGGTGGCGGTGGCGCCTGCTCCGCGTCGATCGCACGCGGACTGGGAGGAGGAAGAGAGCAAGATTATTATTCCGTTGCCGGGGGCTCCTCCTCTGTTTCTGTTCTCTCTTTTTCTGCGCGTCTCGGTGTGGCGTGGAAGATTGATTCAGAACGGGCGTGCGTTTATACATGGTACGCCGGTACGCGCCTCCGGTGCGGGTGCTACGTGGCGGGTCGGGTGGTGGTCGCTGGGCGGCGGTGGATCCGACGGCTGCGATGGGTGAGGCGGATTGATGACTGAGCCCGTGCCGTGCTGCCTTGGCCTTGGGCTCTTGAGAGCGGGCAATAAGAAAGAGGAGAAATCGAACAAGAGACATTTATGATGTTGTGAATATTTTCACAACGGTTATTATTCGCTCGACCTGAACTATATATCTAATAATATTTCATTTATTAAAAAAATAGTGTGGCACGGTTGGGGAATAGATCCTTGGTTCCCATTTAACTATTTATGAGACTGATAAATATAGGAAATCGCTTGGATATGTATGATAAATGGTTCTGGATCTTGTATAGTATAGTTGATTATTTTTGTCCATTATCTAGTGGAGGTATGAGTTTTATTACTCATTCATGTACATTGTCCGTTGGTTCATATACTTTCGATTCAATATCAACACACCCATATGTGGCGTCTGGTGAGGTGTGCTCGGACCTCCGGACGCGGCGTCGCCAGCTCATCGTCCCACGTTCGTGCGACAGGCAAAATAGGAGGTCGACGGGAATGTGTGTTGGCCTGACTAGGGCATCTAGATTGGCACAACACAGCGCATGTGTGGATTGTGGAGCCGCGAGCAGCACGAGGGTGGAGCGGAGGAGGTGATCCCGCTAAGTGAGATGTGAGGCAGCGAGGAGGAGATCCTAGAATCTCAATGGAGGAAGAAGAAGAGCAACTAGTGAATTGATACCACTGAAATGAAAAGATGTAAAAGCATGCTAGCATAAAGTTTAAGACGTGAAGGTTTTACTCATCTCCTTCTGATGGAATTGGCACTGTGAGTCTACGAATTTATGCATGTAAGTACAAATCTAGACGAAGTAGAAGCGTTCGTGTTCCATTTCGGAATGCCACAAGGCTAATGACAATGCATCCCGCGGAGAACTTTCTATGATTGTTACGATACTCCACATTGCAGGAGAAGACAATGAATGGATATTTTGACTCTGTCAATTTTCTTGTTGCTCCTTTGGACAACAACCTTGTACAAATGGAGAGGGTGGTTGAGGTAACAGTGATCAAACTGTATGACAAGTTCTTATCTTTAGTGAAAACTTGTCCCAAGTCGCTTAAAGATGAATTTCGGATGCCTCCTATTCCTACAAAAACTTAAAGGAACGAGGTGTCTAATTCTTTCGTAGATAAAGCATGCAAAGGTATCATCTATTTCCATATTCGATTCGAGGGATCTGGGAGCATAGACAGAACCGCATTTGCATGGTTGTATATATGGGATCGGGGATTGTGCCACAAGCAAATTAAACTTTTAAATAATATAGAGAAGTCCCCCGTCCACCAACCCAACCAACCAAATGGCAACAGGTTTAGATGCACACAACCAAACTTCTACAACATGCCAAGCAAGTTAATTAGCTCACGGAAGAAAAATGCCACATGATTCCAAGTTGTTGCCATGAACGCTAATCCCACAAGTAGAAAATAGATTTTCCGTTCGGAACTTTAGTCCCGGTCATGTTTGGAACCGGGACTAATGAACATTAGTCCCAGTTCTAACGGTTAGGACGCCGCACGGCTTTAGTCCCGGGTCAAACGGGACCTTTAGTCCCGGTTGTTGATACCAACCGGGACTAAAGGGACGCCGCAGCCCCTTAAGTCCCGGTTGGAATCATCAACCGGTACTAAAGATAGACCTTTAGTCCTGGTTGGAGACACCAACCCGAACTAAAGCCGTCGTATTTTTTTTCTATTTTTCATTTAATATGGAATAATTCATATCTTTAAATCCGTAAACCAAAATTTAACAAATAAAATGTCAAAATAGATTAGAAAAATGAGATGAATCCAAATATGACAACTATATCATCTTTTGCATCACAAAAACTCATTTAACTAGGCGAAATTACTTTTGAAAAAGGCATAAACACATATAACTCGGCGAAATTAGGTAGAAATCAAGAAAATTCCTAATAGTTGGGGATTATTCATAAAATGTGGGTTACTCTTTGTGAAATTAGATGGGTGCCATTTTGCACCATATCTTTTTTGGAGGGTTTTTTAAGTTATTTGATTTTTTTTCAAAAAGCGGTCAAAATGGCCACCATGACTCTCATCGAAAGAGGTCAAATTTTCAAAAACTGACAATGTTTCTGTGATATAACCACTAGTTGTGTATCTTAAAATGATTTTAAAAAAATCATACCAAACTATCAAACACTTATAGTTCAAATTTGGATTACTTTCGAAAAATCAGCATAAACTCATTTAACTAGGTGAAATTAGATAGAAATCAAGAAAATTCCTAATACTTGGGAATTATCCATAAAATGTGGACTACTCTTTGTGAGAATTAGATGGGTGCCATTATGCACCATATTTTTTTGTAGTTGGTTCACAAAAAAAGTCATTTTTCCACTTAGAAAAAGGAAAATGACATTCATAAATAAAAAATGAAAACTCCATTCGGAACCATTGCTTCCTATACAAAGATACACCTATTTGTCGAATATGAGAACTTTATCACAAACTATGCCGTGAGAATTGTCATAACTTGATCATTTGGCTTGAAACTTATACATGTTTATACATGACAGACCTTTTTGTGAAGATTGTTTTTGAATAATTTATCAAAAATCAAGTTTATCATTTTTCATAGCAACTAGTACACATAAAAGGACTCCATGCGAGAGGATATCTTTTTTTTGAGGGTTTTCACTTTATTTGATTTTTTCAAAAAAAGGTCAAAATGGCCACCATGACTATTCATCGAAAGAGGTCAAATTCTCTAAAACTATCGATGTTTCTATGATATAACCACTAGTTGTGTATCTTAAAATGATTTTCAAAAAATATTCAGACCAAACTATCAAACACTTATAGTTCAAATTTGGATTACTTTCGAAAAATCAGCATAAACTCATTTAACTAGGCGAAATTAGATAGAAATCAAGAAAATTCCTAATACTTAGGTATTATCCATCAAATGTGGACTACTCTTTGTGAGAATTAGATGGGTGCCATTTTGCACCATATTTTTTGTACTTGGTTCAACAAAAAAGTCATTTTGCCACTTAGAAAAAGGAAAATGACATTTATAAAAATAATTTGAAAAATCCCTTTGAAAGCATTCTTTCCTGTACCAAGATACACCTATTTGTCGATTATGAGAACTTTATCACAAACTATACCGTGGAAATGGTTATAACTTGATCATTTGGCTTGAAACTTATATATGTTTATACATGATAGACCTTTTTGTGAAGATTGTTTTTGAATAATTTGTCAAAAATCAAGTTTATCATTTTTCATAGCAACTAGTACACATAGAAGGACTCCATGCCAGAGGATATCTTTTTTTGAGTTCTTTTTCACTTTATTTGATTTCTTTCAAAAAAGGTCAAAATGGCCACCATGACTATTCATCGAAAGAGGTCAAATTCTCTAAAACTATAGATGTTTCTGTGATATAACCACTAGTTGTGTATCTTAAAATGATTTTAAAAAAAAATTCAGACCAAACTATCAAACACTTATAGTTCAAATTTGGATTACTTTCGGAAAATCAGCATAAACTCATTTAACTAGGCGAAATTAGATAGAAATCAAGAAAATTCCTAATACTTGGGGATTATCCATCAAATGTTGGCTACTCTTTGTAAGAATTATATGGGTGCCATTTTGCACCATAATTTTTGTAGTTGGTTCACAAAAAAGTCATTTTTGCCACTTAGAAAAAGGAAAATAACATTTATAAAAATAATTTGAAAAATCCCTTCGGAATCATTGCTTCCTATCCAAATATACAACTATTTGTCGAATATGAGAACTTTATCACAAACTATGTCGTGGAAATTGACATAACTTGATCATTTGGCTTGACACTTATACATGTTTATACATGATAGACCTTTTTGTGAAGATTATTTTTGAACAATTTTTCAAAAATCAAGTTTATCATTTTTCATAGCAACTAGTACACATAAAAGGACTCCATGCCTGAGGATATCTTTTATTGAGTTTTTTTTCACTTTATTTGATTTCTTTCAAAAAAGGGTCAAAATGGCCACAATGACTATTCATCGAAAGAGGTCAAATTCTTTAAAACTATCGATGTTTCTATGATATAACCACTAGTTGTGTATCTTAAAATGATTTTAAAAAAAATTCAGACCAAACTATCAAACACTTGTAGTTCAAATTTGGATTACTTTCAAAAAATCAGCATAAACTCATTTAACTAGGCGAAATTAGATAGAAATCAAGAAATTTCCTAATACTTGGGGATTATCCATCAAATGTGGACTAATCTTTATGAGAATTAGATGGGTGCCATTTTGCAACATATTTTTGTACTTGGTTCACAAAAAAAGTCATTTTTGCCACTTAGAAAAAGGAAAATAATATTTATAAAAATAATTTGAAAAATCCCTTTGGAACAATTGTTTCCTATAGCAAGATACACCTATTTATCAAATATGAGAACTTTATCACAAACTATGCCGTGGGAATGGTTATAACTTGGTCATTTGGCTTGAAACTTATAGATGTTTATACATGATAGAAGTTTATCGATATTTCTGTGACGCAAAAGATGATATGGATGTCATATTTAAATTCCTCTCATTTTTCTAATCTATTTAGACATTTTATTTGTCAAATTTTGATTTACGGATTTAAAGATATGAATTATTCCATATTAAATATTATTACATAATCATTGTTATTTATTCAAAAAATATTATTACATAATAATTGTTATTTATTCAAATAAAGTTTGAAATTTTAAACAATAAAAAAGTATAACATCATGACTCAGGGGTTAATATGATTGATATGATACAGATATCAGTAAGTTCTAACTTCTCATTTGGAAACTCATTTGGAAGGAACTCAAAAGTTAAGCGTGCTTGAGATGGAGCAATCTGAGGATGGGTGACCGAATGGGAAGTTTGACCAGGGTAAGTACTTTAACCTGAGATTAAGTGTTTCATTAGAGATTAAGTTTGTTGCTAAGTGGGAAATTTCGGAATAGAGATCAAGTGTGTGGTTATGTGTATAATTAGTGGGAAATTAGGATGGGTGACGGAATGAGCCACGTGAAGTCCTGACCTTAGACAAAAAAAAATCCTCTGGAATCCTTTAGTACGGATTGGTAACACCAACCGGGACTAAAGGTCCTCCAGCCGAGCGCTCGACCATAGCCACGTGGAGCGCCTTTAGTCCCGGTTCGTGGCCAACTGGGACTAAAGGGGGGACCTTTAGTCCCGATTTGGTAGTCCCGGTTATATAACCGGGACTAAAGGCCCTTACCAACCGGGACTAGAGGCCATTTTTCTACTAGTGTCCCTTCTATATCACTGTCAACTCAAAGGGGGAAAAATAATTAGCCAAAAAAAAGTCGCACATAAAACCAGTTCACCAAAATAATTACCAACTGCTAGAAAGTTTCGATATAAACAGACATACAATGAGTTATAGGGACATGAAATGATAGTCTAACTTCCATGAGATTATGTAATGTTTTTGGTGTTTAAAAAAATACATGCATGTCTTTGCGTCCGATTAACTTAAACTGGCTATTAGATGGACTACAAGATTGGAACCCCAGGGATCCAAAGTGCATTGAGGAGTTTTCTTGCGCCCATCCACGTCCTCGAAGGGCATATGCCACACCTAGCCAGCAATGACGAGGAGGACGCCACACAAGCAACCGACAGTGGCTGCACCTTGTTAAAACTTCGGGCTAAGGAGGGGAGGGCAGATGAAGATGCATGGATACTAGAGATAGAGAACAAGATACCTATTTTTTAAAAGGATGGATAAGACAAGCGGGGGAGCCATTCGGGTGATCGCGTCAACGACAAGGACATCTCATGGCGGTTACTCGATAGTCGAAGTGGCAAAGACGGTGGACGTCATAGCCCCGCTCTTAGGTCCAACGAGGGGTGAACATACTCGTAGAAGACCTTGTCTACCAAGGGGCTATTCGTCATCTAGACAACAATAGAAGGTCATGCGGGTGT